>CM051352.1:32305133-33505133 GCA_028015215.1 Gynostemma pentaphyllum
AAATCCCAATGAGGGCCACGGCTTTGAGGGAAAGAAACTAGGTTAGGGTTTTGGGACTTTCTTTGATGCCTAGGACAAGGAAATGCTTAGACCTCTCTTTTATTTGAAATCTTCAAGTTCCATGGAATGGAATTGAAGATTTCAACTCAATCTCACACAAAAGATGAAAAGGAACAAAAAACCCATAGACGAAAAGAAGAAATCTTACCCTTAAGTCTCTTGAAAGTTGGAGGGATGCTTCCAAGGTTAGATCTAAAGATAGATCGGGGCCCAATCTATTCAACACACCCAGAATCACGCGAATCGGAGAAAGGACGAGAAAAACCCATCCCTTGGAAGCTAGGAGGGGCGGCGGCAATGGGGGAGTTAGGAGAGGAGTTTTGGTTTCTTTGGAGGAAGGAGATGACATCTAATTTTTAGATGAGGAAGAAATTAATTGCTAAAGAGTCCTTCTAGCTTTTAAAATAAACCCCATTCTTTTAAAACACAAACTATCCTCTAAAATTAACCAACACAATTAATATAAGATAGAAGGTAATTAATTATTATTAATTGGCCTATTAATAATAATTAATGTACCTAGTTCACAATAACTCTTTGAAATCTAAAATTACTAAATAAAGATTAAAACTTCTAAATTCTAAATTACTGGAATTAGACTAATTAAATAAATAAAAGAATAATAAATAAATAAATAATTCTACCTCAAAATAACAGGATGTTACAATGGCCCTCCCCGAGTTTTCAACGGGATCAAAATATTGCACTAGTTGGATTCAATTGACATGAAAAAATTACTAATATTGGAGCTGAGGTTGCAAACAAAGCCACTAGTAAAAACAATGGTTGGAATAAATGAAGTATTTTTTTGGGATTTATTGTATTGGGAAGATTTATTGATAAGACACAACTTGGATGTCATGCATATCGAAAAGAACGTGTTCGACAATGTCTTCAATACATTTTTAAATTTGTCAAATAAGACGAAAGACAACCTGAAGGCACGATATGACATCCAGGAAATATGTCGTCGCCTAAGTTAGAGCCGGATGAAAGTGGAGACTACGCCATGGCCAAATACATGTTAAATACAGAAGAGAAGAAATTATTTTTTGAATGGATTCGATCGATTAAGTTTCCTGATGGTTAAGTTTCTAATATCTCTAGATGCATTGACGTGCAGAGTCATACTGTGTTTGGAATGAAAATTCATGATTGTCACGTTTTCATGCAACGATTGATGTCTGCTGCATTCAGACTGTTCCTCAAATAGAAACATTGGGAATCGTTGGCGTAGTTAAGTGTGTTCTTCCGAGATTTGACATGCGTAGATTTAACACGAGAGACAATTGAATCATTAAACCAATAGATTCCGGTTATAATATGCAAACTGGAGAGAATGTTTCCACCTGATTTTTTCGATTCGATGGAGCATCTTCTTGTTAATCTACCATATGAGGCACTAGGCGGTCCTGTTCAATACAAATGGATGTATCCATTTAAAATGTAAAATATAATATATTATTTACCTTTTATTATATTTAATATATGATGTGAGATGCATATATATATATATATATATATATTTCATCTACACGATTCTCAGGTACTTGCATAGATTGAAGAAAACTGTTGGAAATAAAGTAAGAATGGAAGGATTGATTTGTAATGCGTACCTGGTACCCGAAACAACTACGTTCTGTTCATATTACTTCGATCAACATATCACCGACTAGTTTTTGCCTAGTGAACCTTAACATGGTTGACAATTTTCCAGAAGGTGTAGACCTGAACGATCTGGATATGTTTACCATACCATGCAAAGCTTTAGACAAATCTATGCGGAGAACCTTAAATGATGAGGAGTACCATTTCTTCCAGACTTATTTGTTATGCAACGTTGAAGAAGTAAAGCCGTATATTGAGTAAGTTTTTCTAATTTATGATGTTTTGTTTTATATAAAAATGGAATTTTATTTTATAACTTCATTCATTCCTGCATTTCTATTTGTGAATTTATTTGTTCGACCATCGCACCTCGGTTTTATTGAATCAGATAAAGGGAACATCATCGATAAAGATTTTCGTTCCTTGTTTTACAATTATGTTGATTCCCCCACACTATCGATCTCTGATCCACGCATAATATGGATCTTAAAAGGTCAATCAAGAATCGCAAGATCTTACTCCTATCTTGTTCAAGGTTACAGATTTCAAACCAAAGCTCATTCGAGAACAATGCAGAAGATTTCTATAAAATCATTGATGAGATTATTGAGCTTCAATTTGTAGGCCCGAGTCTTAAGCGTACAATCGTTTTTAACTATACATGGTTTGAAATAATGTGACGAGGCGGGATTCGCAATCATACCAATCTTAAAATTGTGGAGGTAAATCGAACAAAACACATGCACACCCATGATCGTTTTGATTTGGCCCAACAAGCTATTCAGGTTTACTATTTAAATTATCTCTCTCACAGTAGAGATTTATCTCATTGGTAAATTGTTTGTAAAGTAAGAAACGATGATAATAGATGTCAGCCTTCCTGAAAAAGATAGTGAGAATCACATTGCATTCTAGGAGGATGAAGTGCAACATCGTGAAATCGATAAAGGTAATAATTCTGACACTGCGTGTCCGTTGAAGGATGCAACAGAGAATCTTTTTTATGAAACTAATGTGCATGTTCCACCTAAAATTGATAAAGAATATTCTCTAGATGAAACAAACGAAGAAGAAACTGTTGAAGACAATATTGACTCAAGAAAAACGAATGATTCTGATGACGATGATTGAAGTGTTTATTTGTATGGAAAATAATTGAATGGAAAAACAAAAGAAAAAAACTTATATTAACGACGGAGAACGTCGAAATATAATAAAATATAAGTGAGGTTAACGACGCAATGCATTGTTAACCTCATTGAACAAAGGGTGATTGAAAAATCTTCTAAGTGTTCAAGTGAGATTAACAACGCACTACATCGTTAACCTCATTGGGTGGTTAAAAAATATTTTACGTGTTCAAGTGAGATTAATGACGGAGTCCGCCGCTAACATATAGAATTTTGGTGATTGTTTCATCTTTTTGGACAACGGAATGCGTCGCTAAGGGTAATTAATAAGGCGGGAAGCTAAAATATTCCACGAAAATTGTGACGCGAATGGACGATGCAATCCAACGCCCTTTAAGATGGACAGTTACGTTAACTAAATTTTGATTTGACTATTAACGACGCACTCTGGTGTATACATAAGATCAATGATCATTTGCGTCGCCTTGCGCATCTCTATAAGAACACAGACGACATTCTTCATAGCTAGAACGATGCAATCTGTTGTTAAAAAAGCACGCACGATGGACATTTAAGTGAATAATGATGGATTGCGTCGCTAAATCACAAATAAAACAGCACCGTGGCTGCCATTTTCACCATTTCTTCCTCACTTTTTCTTCTTTTCTCTCAACTCCAATTCCTCTCATGTAATTAGTAATTAGTTAATTTCAATTAAATTATGTAATTAGTTAATTTAAATTAACTTATGTAATTAGTTAATTTAAATTAACTTATGTAATTAATTAATTATTATAAAATTAGTTAAATTTCAATTAAGCTAGCAAGTTAATTACTATATTTAATTAATAAGTAAATAACATTTATTATACTTTAGGTCATGCCTCGTAGAAGTCCTATAGTACCATCTGACACCCTGGGGGCCAATAGCTCAGGGAGTTAGCCCCCTCTTGAGGATGTCCACCTTAGGGATACCCCAGACACGCATGTTGAGCGGGAGGATGACCTTGATCAGACGTCTGAGCCCATGGAGCATTCTATCACCGGAAAGATTCACCTGACGTTGGAGGCTGGAAAGTAAGTTTTTTTTAATAGTTTATTTTCATTCATTAATTATTATTAAAAAATTCTAACTTTTTCGTTATTTTTTTCATTCGTTTAAATAGATTACAGCCATCACGGATCGTCTCAGCCAAGTTTACAGAGGTGCTGAAGATGCTTCCAGTATAGGGACACCCTCATTGGCAGGGCGTCGCTTCTTTGACCAAGATGCGCATGTTCGAAGCTTGGAAGGTAAATAACTTAATAATTTTTATTTATTTATTATTCATTCATTTATTTAAAATGTTTATAAAATTAATGTAATTCTTTTTCAGCAATATTTTGATATTCAAGCTGAGCTGACCGACGAGATCATATATGCTCTCTGGAATTAGCATGTCGGGGTTCGGTACAAGGACACTGGTTACAATATTCGCCATGACCTTGCCGATAAAAGAACGACATATATTTCTACGGAGGACTTGGCGGCTATCTTGAGTTGTACTCAGACAGTGGAGGCGCAACGCATTTCTGCAATCAACAGTGCCAACAGGAACTCAAACCCGTCGAAGCACACTGGAGGGTCGCTCTTAGCCTACAATCACCATAAACGACTTGTAAGTTCTTTTCCCTCATCAACTTAATTTACTTTATTTTAAGTTTCATGATTTACTAATTTTTAAGTTTCACAGGAACAAAAACTTGGCCGCCCGGTTCATGCTGTCGAGATGTTTCTTATTCTCCACACTAAAAATTGAGATAAGGAGAATTTTGTCGATGAGGAGGTAAGAGAGAGAGAGCGGTAAGTGTTTAATTGGTATTTATTACAGTTTCAAATTTATTTATCTATATATTTTAACTAACGAAACTCTTTATTCTCTTTCTTCAGGCTCGTTACAATGAGATCCTCGTTGAGCGGTTGTTGAGTTCTGACAGTCTACCGACTGAAGAGGATATCGAGTTGACCTATCTCGAGGCAGTTAGAGGCCGACGTACAGATGGTACTTTTCTTGGACTTGGCAACCTTGGGCCAATCCTTTACGCTGAGTAGCCATGCTCATCACAGGCAGCTCATTTGACTAAAGAGGCTATAGAGCTTCGCTGGAGCAACCAATCGCTTAGGGATGAGACTGCATAGCTTTAAGCGAGCAATGAGTTGCTCAAGGCTGAGATGACGGGGGTAGGTCAAAGAATGCTACGATGGATAGTCTTATGACTTCCTTGCGAGGCGAGGGTTCTTTGACATCTGGTATTCCTCCGACTCTGCTCTATTCTCCTGCTGAGTAGTTTGTAGGGTTTCCAAAACTTTTTTTTTTGTATTTTTGTGGTTATTTTAATTATTTATATAATATTTTTTTGTTATTAATTTATTATTCATTTATTTTTCAATTCTAATTAATTAATAATTTAATTTTAAAAAATAAATAAAATAAAAGCGTTGGAATTCGTCGTGCAAACCAAAATATGTTTTTACTAGATCGACACATTCCAACGTTCACGTCAAAGCTATTTTTTGGCTCATGGACGATGCAGTCCGTCGTTAAAGTCAAAGTATGCTTTGACTTATCTAGCAACGCAATGCATCATTATAGTCAAAGTTCACTTTGACTTATTTAGCGACCCATTCCGTCGTCCCATGTTGTTACTCGACGCAATGCGTCTTAAAGATTAGGCAAAGATGACAAAATCAACGTCAGATCGTTTTATCATTGATTCCTTTCATTTAGGGGTGCCTAACGATGGAAAGGACCCCCGTTCCGTAGCTATTTCGACATTGCTAATGCGCAGTTTTCTTGTAGTATTGGATCAAAATAGGCTATCTACAGGATTATCCCTATAATAATTCAATATTTTTTTTAATATTTTCTTTATTAACATATTAGCTATATTTGAATTTTTTTTTTGCAAAAATATATTTAAATTATTTTTTATTTATGTATATGTCGCATTATATATATATTTTTAGTAAAAATATTTTTTTTAATATTTTAATAATTTCTAATCATGTTATTTTTTAACGACCCGTAACAAAATTGACAGATCATTGTTCTGAGTTCAGATGAATGAGTTATGATTGTTTTAATTTATTGGAATTTTTGTAATTAATGAAACTCGGGATTTAGCCCTAAATTATTATCTCTTCGTTCTTCCTCTAGCCGAACATCAGCCCCCAATATCTATTTTTTCTCCCATTTTCACCCAAAGGTAACCTCAAAGAGTATTTTCACCTAACTTCCTCTTTCGAACTTCGATTTACTCAAGTAAATAGTCTATTTTGATTGTTTTTATGTTATATTTCCATTGACGTTAATTTTGTAGCAATATTATTTCTACATAAAGAGTTATGGCCCAAAAACCATTCGGGTCTGCTATAGTTTCTTCGACTTTGATCGACTTAACTTCATTAATTTATCATTGTAGGTTGAATTCATCGTGGTTCTAGCTAGAATTGGATAAGTTTTGAGGAGTGTTGATTACTTCCTTTAGATTATGTAAAATTATGATTTTTTTTCTTAAAATTCGAGAATTTAAAGTTGTTATTTTATATTTAAATTCCCATTGTTACAAGTTCTTAAATTTCTAAACCTCGCCCAAACCTTGTTTCTTGAATTGAATAACTTTAAACCGTAGAAACCCTAACCTTTGTTATTCTTGAAAAAAACCATCTACCAGATGTTCTCCTACCCAAAGGCACGCTGGAAAATCACCCCGAGATTTCCGTCACTACCGCTGAAGCAACAACAGTATGATTTTGAGTGTTTTTAATATGATAAAATGCTGCTAGAAATCTAGACTAAATTATGAGAAAAATGGAACTTTATGATCATGTAAGTAGACTAGAATTGCTCATTTGGTGGTGTAGTGTTGTGTGGACTTTATGGTATCCACAATTAATGTTTTGTAGCATTTTTGGGTGATTTTTATAGAATGTAAAGGTTGCTGGAAATACATGAAAATTTATTTCAGGTTTAGTGCCAATAAGATAGGAAAACTACACTAGTTTAGGCAAGTTTTGCCCTTTAGTGTGGATATTTGTTGGGTGGTCCTGATGAGTGATACCAAAGTGTTCTTGGGTTGTTTTAGACCATTTTAAAGCTGGGAATGTGACAATTTTCAAAAATTCTAAGTTCCAAGTCTAAGCCTTTTAAAAGTTGGTGTTTGATAGAAACGGTGTTTCTAAGTTAGAAACAAAACTTAGGCTTGTCAAGCATTCTGGTAGTGATTCTTTTAGTTAAATCATATTATTTTGTTGCCATGAAAAATATGGTTGGAGGTTCGCATTAAGTAGGGCCATACTTAATGAAAAATATGTCATTAAGGGGATGATTATAATAATTGTGCACGACATAATATCACTTAGTGGGACAGGGTCATTCCATGTGTATAAATGGAAAAGAATATACAAGTAGATTCATTTATGTGCTTTGCAAACACATAAGAAGAATAACTCAAAAGGTTACAATGTTGAAACACATGTTTATGCTTTTGAGTGTGAACTCACTCTTTGTTTGTGAATAAAGAGGTAAGTTGAAGCAATGCGTTAGGATTGGATTGATAAAGTTGAGCACTTGCTTGGGAAGTCTGTGAGGTCGTTTATGGACTTAATGGATTTAGATACTTCTCATGGCATTATTTTTCATTTCATATTTTCTACTCATTGAGTGTAGCCTCATGATGCTACAATTTTTTTTCCAGATAAGAAAAAGAAGGGAACTGACAACTGATGAGATCTCGTGACGATGGTTGGATTGGATTGGTCGCCGACAACACTTTTCTTTCGATTATTTGTTATTTACTTTGGGATGAGAATTATTTAATATTTCAAACTTTGCTATTATTTCACATTTTGTTTTGAGATGTTTCAATTAAACTTTGATTTATTTGATGATTTATATTTAGAACTGGAAATGGGTGTTTATTTATTTTGAAATAAAGTTTGCGAACTTGAGTTATGATTTAGCAAATTATTGAGGTTTTGAATGAGAATTTGATTGGTTTTGTTGAAAAGTTTTTCACTGTTGTAATTTCATGTTTTGAAATTTTGGTGATATTACATATATATAATTATTTTTATCTATTGAAATCATTTAAATTAAAACTTAATAATATAATAATTTTTTTTCATCTTTTGATTATATCTCACAAACACATTTGAAACACACATAACCAATATTTTGGTTCTGTAAATAAATAAAAATGAAACAATGCAAAGTTTTTCCGGGGCTAAATCTGAAAGTCAGCTCATTCATTATTATGGTCACCGCCTCATTGTCATAGTTGATGGTCTTGGGGAGGGTTTTAATTTAAAAGTTGCATCATACAGTTCCAAAAAAAAATTATATTCAAGATAGTTAAGCAAGTATGAATATTCAATAAACGGGAGATAAATTTTTTATGCGTTCTAAAACAATTGAACCAACATAAATTAAAGAAGAAAAATAATATATATAATTGAAAGGGATAAAAATCGTACCAGGAAAACCAACCAGACTACAAAACAACCCGAGGAAACTATAATTTTATTTACAAACTCAATTTCTCTAATAGAAAAAATATAATTACAATATATTCCTCTGAAACCCTAAACCCTGAAAAATAAAAATAAATAATTTGCTCCAATCCAATGAATCAAAGAGTTTTGCTAATTACAAAGTGCTATTCATTCATGTACAAACGCATCCACTCCATATCAAAGAAGTGATACTGAAGAGACTAAACGTAATACTCCAAAATTATTGCAAACCAACGGCCAAACGTACCCAATTAGCTAATACTAAAAGAATAATAAGTACTTGATTATTTTTTTAACTGACAATTTATTTATTTATTATTATTATTATTATTATTTTATAATTCTTTAAAACATTATCTCATCATAACGGGTAGTAGTGAAACGTTCTCACTGTTCATATAAAAAAACATAAAACTTAAATATTCAATTGATAATAATAATGATAATTAATTATTATAATGATGTCATTTGTAAATATGAGAATTGATGAAGGGATATAATAATCTAAAAATTATTCTAAAACAACTCCACTTTTCATATATTAAATTAAATATGTGTTTATATTATTGTACCTTTTTTATAAATTACAGTAAAATCAACAGAGGGGATGTTCAAACTTTTGAATTTGGGAAATTTCATTGGGTAGCAGAAATTTCTGCAATATTTATAAATATAGCATTTTAAAAAGTTTTTGCAAATATAGCAGTTTTTTAAAATCCCTCATTCTGTGAATCAGAGAAATCACTAATAACTATTATCTAAAGTGATTCATGCATAAAATATCACGATATCAGTAAAATCAGTGATTACTTGAGTGGAAATCAAAACTAGTGGCAATTTTATAATATTTTAGGCGCAAATTTAAATTTTTTTAATATTTTTGTAAATAATTTTTTTTAGTGCTATTTTTATAAATATTGGACCTGATTTTACTATTTTTGCAAATGCATGCCCCTTTGAATTTAGTGTTGGAAATATTAATAACTGTAGCAATTGAAATATATCTAAGATAAAACCAGTGATATTATACTTGAAAGTGCTAGTTAGTGAACAACTTCAGCCCTCAACTATGGTATTGGCAACAAATCAACGAAAGAAATAGTTATCGTCTAAAAGTTGGCCAAGAAAAAGAAGTGAATTAAAAGCCTTTCAAATGAGTGATTGAACTCATTGAAGTGTTTATAATGTGTTTTGATATAGTGGAGTGTGAAATTCTGCTTTACTTTTCCATAGGAATTGTCCCTCAAAAAGGACCACTATCGAGAACTAGAAGACACCATATTACATAAAAAAGTGTGAAAGTAACAGTTGATAAAGATTTCTCATATATGTCCATTATAAAATAAGTGTTTAAAACGTTCTCTTGTCTTATCTAAATTTACTACCACAGATTTTTTTGGGTTAATCTATACCATATTAAAAGATGGATGGAAGGGAAAAACTTTGATTTCCCTTTTAGGCCCTTATAATCTATTTTAATTTTAATAATGTCATCACTCAAAATTAATAATTAATAACTATTTTATTAGCAATTAATTAAAATCAACACAATATATTTTACAATATTATTTTCTTAAAAAATAAAAATCTACTTTCTCATTTCTCATTTTCTAGAAAAATGTCGTAATTACTGGGGTTTTGTTTATAACATTTTACGAAATTTTGAAATTAACATTTTCATGATTTTAAATAAATTATTCAGTTTTAATTTTATTATTCAGTTTTAATTATTCAGTTTTAATATTAATTGTTAAAAGATTAGAAAAAAAGCCCCGAAGGTTGTTGGATTCTGTCACTCATAGCAAAGAAGTGAACAACTCAATCACTATTATTTTAAAAATTTATTTGTTTTGAAGTTTAATACTAATTAATATTTCATTGTACTATTTCCAATTTTATTTTTATATTACAACGTTAAATTTACATAGTCATGAAATAGATGACATAAAAAGTTGAATATGATATATTATATATATATATATAGAGATAGAGAGTTTACATCAATATAATTTTACTGTAATTTTATTTATAATAAAAAATTAACCATCGTTAAAAAGAAAAATACATATATACTTTAACTATTCTTCTAAAAATCTAGAATATTACAAATTATACTAAATATAAAATTTCAAGTGCATCGTACGTGTCAATAATCTAGTACTATTAATTGACCCAATTGATAATATTTAGTTAATTTAGGGAGTGTTTAATTTGGGTTGGTTAAAATTATGGCTTTTGAAGGGCATGGGTCTTACTTATGAAAGGTAGGAACTATTGGGTATTTTTGCAATTGAGTTTTGCATGACAACTGTCTATTATGAAAAGTAAGGTGGAAAGCTACGTTGCCCGTGCAGGAAATGCGACAATAGAAGAATCATACCGGTTACAGATTTGAAGGTTCATCTTTATAGTCGGGGATTTGTGCAGAATTATTACCACTGGGTGTTTCAGGGGGAAACAAAGGAAATGTTTGACGCTGCATTACATGAATCGAGACGATACGAAGGTAACATCTCGTATGTAGAGGTTGTTGTCGAAGAACGGAATGATGAACAACAGTATAGTCAGATGCAGCAAATGATACTTGATGGTGCGGGGTATGGGGGCAATGAAAATTTCCGTGAAAGTTTAAACGTAGACGAAGATGAACGGGTTGTTGAAGAGGAAATGAATCCTGAAGCACGTAAGATGCACGAGATGCTAAAGACAGCCAGCCGACCATTGTACGATGGGTGTCAGGTAAGTCAACTTGCTGCTGCTACAGAACTTTTAAATATAAAGGCGCAGAGTACAACATACCTGCTAGAGGATTTGATTCGATTGCATCGTGGTTTCGTCGATGCGCTTCAGAAGAAAATATTATGCCCAACAGTTTGTACGACACGAAAAAAGCTAGTGGAGGGACTTGGATTACCCGTGGAGAAAATAGATTCGTGTCGGAATGGATGCATGCTTTACTGGGATGTGGATGAGGACCTGCATCACTGCAAATTCTGTTTTCTTCCAAGATATAAACAAGGGAAACGCAACCTCCTTCCGTACGCCCGCATGTTCTATTTACCGTTGACCCCACGTCTACAACGGTTGTATGCATCGGATGTGACAGCCTCGCACATGAGATGGCATCACGAGCATTCACAGGATGAAGGTGTTATGAGACATCCCTCAGATGCTGCGGCATGGAAGAATTTAAATAATTGTCATCCGGATTTTACACAAGATCTGAAAAACGTCAGATTGGGCTTATGCACGGATGGCTTTAACCCGTTCAGGGCATCCGGGACACAATATTCAGTTTGGCCAGTCATGGTAACCCCATATAACTTGCCTCCCTCGATGTGCATGCGAGACCCAGTGATTTTTATAAGAGTGATCGTACCTGGGCCGAAAAGTCCAAAACAGAAACTGGATGTGTATTTGCAACCACTTATTGTAGAGTTAAAAAGGTTGTGGAATGACGGTGTTATGACGTACGACATTTCGAAGAAAAAAAATTTCTTGATGCGCGTCGCGTTAATCTGGACGATCAGTGACTTCCCTGCGTATTCCATGTTGTCGGGTATACATTTTTAAGTATATGTGTTTAGCTTTTGTTATTGCTTTCCTTAGTCAGTGTAGTTAATTGTGTGAACCTCAATCTCCTCCTCTTAAAGGATGGAGTATGACGGGGAAATACGCATGTCCACATTACATGCTAGACACAGATGCATTTTATCTCAGAAACGGTCGGAAAACTTGTTGGTTTGATTGTCACCGTTGATTTTTACCGTTGAATCATATTTTCCATTCAAACGACAGTGACTGGAAAAAGGGTCGACGAGTAAGAAAAGAAACCCCCCCAACAATGTATAGTGGAAGGCAGATTCTTCACGGTATAGATGCTATAGGGATGCAGAAGATTACAGTGGACGGTGCAGAGAGTGCAAACAATGCGGCTGGGAAAAACACGGGTTGGAAGTAACGGAGTATTTTTTGGGATTTACCGTACTTGGAAGATCTACTGATTAGACACAATCTGGATATAATGCATATCGAGAAGAATTTTTTCGACAACATTTTCAATACGATGTTGAACGTTCCGGGAAAAACGCAGGACAGTCTGAAGGAACGTTATGATATACGGGAGATATGTCACCGTCCTGAGTTGGATTCTGACGATAATGATAATTACACCAAAGCAAAGTACATGTTGACGACAGATGAAAAGAAAACATTATTTGAGTGGATCAAATCCATCAAATTCCCAGACGGATACGTTTCAAATTTGAGCTGGTGTATAGACAGTCAAAAGCATATCATGTTCGGGATAAAAAGCCACGACTGTTATGTATTCATGCAACGATTGATGCCTGTCGCGTTCAGACCGTTCCTAGAGAATAGACATTGGGAGCCGCTTGCACAGTTGAGTGTTTTTTTCAGGGACTTGACATGTACAGAGCTGATTGAAGCTACTGTCGCTTCAATGAGTTCAGAGATCGTTGTTATTATCTGTAAGTTGGAGCGAATGTTCCCACCTGGCTTTTTTGACTCCATGGAGCATCTTCCAGTGGATCTTCCATACGAGGCATTCTTAGGGGGTCCGGTACTGTGCCGACCTGACTATTTTTAAATAATTTAGATATAAAACACAGCGGAAGTCTTTATATTTTAAGAAAAATGGCATGGTTATGTTTGAAAATTGGCTAGCCAAAACCTCTTTACATCTTAAATTCTGAAATCTAAAAACACAAGGAACATTAAGTTCCTAACCAGGAGTTCAAAAGAGCTATAAACATAAAAGTAAAGACGAAAAGCTCTTAAGAGCTATATACAATTTACATCTCAAAAGACACAAGATAACAAAATGAGACCATGGTCTTTTACAAGTATCTAGTCCATCTCTATGTCATCATCCTCTCGATCAAGAGCGCACCAGCTCCTCTCCCATGACTCCAAACATTACCTAAAATGTTTGTAATATCATGAGCTAAGAACTAAGCCCAGTGAGAATAAATAGAATAAAAAGTAAAGTTAGACCCCAAACCCGTATCTGGATTCGTGTCCAAGAACATACTTACTCTTTGCTATCAATCCATTCAAAGAGTTTATATCAAGTGTTCCACTTTTACTTACCAATTCTCCAATGTAATTGTGGAACTACATTCCAAGCATTTCTGTGTATGGTTTCGTAAATGCATATACATTTATATCTCATTTTCTTTATATACCTTATACTATATACAAGGTTTACATCAAATCTTATTCTCCCAAATACGAGATCTTCCAATTTTATTGAGAAACTAGTTCTCTTACATATTTTCACATAGTGATTATACAAGGTACAATACACACTTGTATTCTCTCATTATCCAATTCAATCTCATTCATTTTTCCTATAGCACTCGGCTATACATCAATTTCATTTCTTTTCTCTCTAGAAATGTACATTTTACATAATCTTTTCTATAGTTCTCTAAACTCTAGAAAACTAACTTTCATAAACATAATCTCTTTAGGATGATAATACTAGCACACGTAGTCTAAAACTCATCCATTAACTTGTTATAACATAAACAAGAAAAGTAAATAAACTTTGCATATAACATCTCGACTCTCTATCCATGATATATATTTCCATCGATCATATGCATGAAGGTAATGAGGACATCCCGTAGGATTCGCATTCGCTCTTTATGCATGAATGTAGGTAACGTGGATTTCCCGTAGGATCCACATTCGCCCTTATGAATGAAGAAGGTAACGTGGACTTCTCATAGGATCCAACGTTCTCCCTCCTTTTTCTTTCTCACTTTCTCTTCTTTTTCTATGAAGGTAATGTGGTCTATCCCGTAGGATCCATCATTCTCCCTTTCATTTCTTTCTCACTTTCTCTTCTTTTTCTATGAAGGTAATGCGGTCTATCTCGTAGAATCCATCATTTTCCCTTTCATTTCTTTCTCACTTTCTCTTCTTTTTCTATGAAGGTAATATGGTCTATCCCGTAGGATCCATCATTCTCCCTTTCATTTCTTTCTCAATGATGCGAGATGTTATGGTGCGAGATGTTATGAATATGCTTGCAAAAGTAAATAAACGTAAAGTGCGAATATTAAAGTAGCTGAAACAAGCATAAAGTAAAGGGACATAAAGTAAAAGACATAAAGTAAAAGGCTCATAGATGTCCTTATGCAAAAAGTAAATAGATAGGAATTCCGGAAGAACATTAAGTAGTTCGAACTTCCGCTACTTTAAATAAAGTAGATCTTATCTTAAATAAGTAATCTACACTTCCAAGGATTCTAAACTTCCAACTAAAATCCAAAGTTCTATTTTCGAATTCCTTTAACCATTCTATCTAAAAGTTTGGATCCTTTAACTTCCAAGGATCCATTTTTAATGTCCGATACGATTCTAACTTAAAACTTCCTAGTGTTCGATGTTTCCCTCGAGAAACTCCAAAGTTTTCACTCAAAGAACTAGCTCCTAATCCTAAGGGCACTAGCTCACTTTCTTTTACTCTTAGATTCGAATCCTATTCTTAACCTCCGATTTTACAAACCGTTCTACTTATTAGGTTTCTAAAATTACTTTAAATCCTATTTATTCTCACCTTGGCCCATTTAGTTTCGCTCCAAGTCTCCGAAAGCACGATTATTCAACGATCCAAAAACACCTACAGTTAAAAGTGTATCTAACAATCATTAATAAATCATACATCGATCAATTAACATCTAAAAGCTCAAAACGATGAACAACCCCGAAAAAACCCAAGGGTGCTCTCGGCCCCTCAATGAAAAATGGGTTTCGGGTTCGGTTTTCCGGCTTTTAGGCACTTTAAAGGTGTTTCAAGTTGGTTTTAAGTAGTTTCGAAGTTCCCGATTTCAATGGGTATCGATGATTCAGGTTTTTAAACAATAAACGATTTCCCGAATTTAATTACAATAAACATTATATCAATAAAAGTAAACCCCAAAACATCCACCACGATGTAAAATTCAAACGGGAAGGGCTTCGACTGAAACTCGGTTTTAGGGTTTAGGGAAAGTTGTCAAAATCACTAAAAACAACTACCGTAATAAAAGTCATCGAGTTTAATGGCAAGAAATCAAAGATTCAATATGAAAACTCCATTAAAACACTATTTGGAACTTAGGGTTTGAACTTTAACTTACCGAGAAGTCCTTAGAACACGGATGGAAAGCACGATAGCTAGGTGGAGAAGAATCCTAGGACCGAAGGCTTTCCGATGCAACCGAAATCGAGCCAATCCGCCGAGAAACGAGCAAAAATCCAAATCCCCCTCCCATGAACCTTGAACCCACGGTTTTGGGAAGAAATGGATGAAGCAAAATGGTCAACTTTGAGTCAAGATGAGTTTTTAAGGAGAAATGAATAGTGTTTTGATATTTTTAAGAAATTGGAAATGACGGTTGCGTCCTTTTATGACTTTTGACTTCTAAATCGAAACCCGCAGCTCTTAAATTAATCTAAAGGTGATTAATAATTATTAATTGGCCTATTAATAATTATTAATATCACCGAGACAAATTTAAAGTATTAAAACGATTAAAAAGAATTTCGTAGAAATTAACTACTGAATTCTAAATTACAAAAATAATAATTAAACTAAATACTTAAATTGAAATAAACAAATAAATAATAACATTAAATAAAAAAAAATTCACTTCAAAAATAACGGGACGTTACAGGTACATTACCGCTGGATGTACCTATTTGAAAAGTAAGCACGGTTAATTTGTAATGTACACGTATAAAGTACAGTGATCGAATGTAAATGTTTTCTACACATTATACCTACCCACAGGTACTTACGTCGGTTGAAAAAGACAGTCGGAAATAAAGCAAGAGTAGAAGGATCTATTTGTAGTGCGTACCTGACACAAGAGACTACCACATTTTGTTCATACTACTTTGACCAACACATTGCAGAGCAGTTTCGACCAGCGAAATGAAACATTGTCGTAAATTTACTTGAAGGTATTGACATAAACGACTTGCCGATTTTTACGGAACCTGGCATGACAGTTGGAAGATTAGTGCGTAGGCCGTTGATCGATTCTGAGTATCACGTAATGCAGACATACGTGTTATGCAACTGCCCAGAGATCGATCCTTACATAGAGTGAGTTCGGAACGTAACATTATTTCATCGCATAAACAATTTCAAACTATTTGCTAACTATTTTTGTAACATACAGATTATTTCTAAACTTATACGTTCGAATGACACGAGTTGGTCTTACAGCCGCTGAGGAGGGGTCAATAATCGACAAAGAGTTTTGTTCTTGGTTCAATGCATACGTGAGTTATTTTAAATTGTCAAAAAAAACCATGGCAATTTGTTGAAAAAATTACTATCTTCCTAACATTACTATATTCGAACAATGACAGGTTGACTCCCCTACATTACCGGTAGATGATCCTCGCATTATTTCTTTGGCAAAGGGACCTGGACGGATTGCAAGGTCATATACTGGATACGTCGGTAACGGTTATAAATTTCAAACGAAGACGGATTCAGTTAACAGGGCAACAAACAACAGTGGTGTTTGCATAAAAGGTCATGTGTTCGGCACAAACGAAGATGATTACTTCAGAGTAATCGATGAGATTCTTGAGATTCAACACTAAAGTCCGACGCTAAAACACATTATTCTGTTCAACTGCACTTGGTTCGAGACAATCAGACGAGGCGGAGTTCGTAAGATTGATCATTTACAAATCGTTGAGATAAACAAGTCTAAGCATATGCGCACCGCTGATAGGTTTGTCCTGGCTTCAAAGGCGATTCAAGTTTATTACCTGAACTATCCGATTAATAGACGAGATCTGATAGATTGGTTAGTTGTTTGTAAAGTTAAACCACGCCACGTAGAAGAAAACTTGTCTGAGAAAGACGACCATGCATAGGAAGCTGTTGCTTTTCAAGAAGATTAGATAAGATGTAATGCAATCGACGATGGTCAGAATGCAAGTACTGTTTGTCCTTTTAATGATGGAACGATAACATTGCATGATGATGATACAAATGCTTCCACTTCTCACGCACGTGACATTGATGCTGAATTTATTCGAGACGATTAATACGATGAAGAAACAGAAGAAGAAGAAGAAGAATCGACGACCGAAGAAACTGAGGATGATGAATGAGACATTTTGTAACTTTATGATTCACTGTGTATGTGTTTATTAAAACTATTTCTTTAATGAATGGTAAAAAATATATATTAATATTTGCGACCATATGGTAGCAATTTAACACAAAAGGTGACCACATGGTAGTAATTTAGAACTTAAATGCGACCAGTTGGTCACATTTGTGCGACCAGTTGGTCACAAAACTCAAAGGGTATTCTAAAATGTTCATGAAACATGAATCAACTTGAGTTTCATGATCCAATATTTGGACAAAATCATCATCATCTTTAATATGCTCAGTTTAAACATCACTTTCTTTTCCTTGATTGGATATTGGATTTTAGAAGCACTATGATCAAATATAACAGCATGGAAACAAGAGTTCCCTTCATATCTAAACATCAGAAAGTAACCCAATTTAACAGAGTAAAACTCCACAAAATCCTGCCAACCATTTTGAAAACATATTTGTCTCTTGCTTTTTGTCAATCCCACATTCCATTCTGCACCACCCGACACCTTAAGACATACCTGCTTATTTCGCAAAGCATTTCCGTGTTCTCGGACAAACTTCCTAGGAATATTCTAAGAAACGAAAAATGGAATCCTATTCTTTAAAACTAAACTGTTTGTTTGAGATAACTTTTGAAAGTGTTTTTGATAACTTTTAAAAATTATCCCAAACGGTACCCGAAAAAATATCAAAACTTTATGATATCACTGTGTATGTGTTTATTAAAACTATTTATTTAATGAATGATAAAATATATATTCATATTTGAACCAAATGCTCACAATTTAACACAAAAGGTGACCACATGGTAGTAATTTAGAAGTTAAATGCGACTAGTTGGTCGCATATGTGGAAAAGTAGAATTATGTTTTTCAAAAAATATAAGTTAAATTACGACCAGTTGGTCGCAAAACTCAAAGGCTATTATAAAATGTTCATGAAATTTTTGGCGGTTAATTTCATAAGTGCAACCATCTGGTCGCAAATCTGAGCGGTCAATTTAAATTTTCATGAAATTTATGGCGGTGAATTTAAATATTACGACCATCTGGTCGCAATCGTTGGCGGTGAATTTAAAGATTACGACCAGTTGGTCGCAATTATTGATGGGACGCGTGATATGACAACTGTTGTAGATAATCCCAATTTTGCGACCATCTGGTCACTTTTTCAATAAATGCGACCAGGTGGTCGCAAATATGTGTAAAAATGCGACCAGGTGGTCGTAACTTCCCCAGCACGCGCGACCTTTCGTTTCTGGTCATAATTACACACTACAACAAAACTGTCAAAATGCGACCAGAAATTTGCGACCAAACAAAAGTGGTAGTTTTTGGGTCACCACCTGGTCACTTTTTTGAAGGTTGACTCTAAGTGACCATGTGGTCACTTTTTTTGCGACCAAGAGCAGAAGTAGTCATAAAAAATGGCGCGAAATAAGCAACCAATTGGTCACCTAAAAAAACGACCAACTAGTCGCATTTTTGTGACTACAATATGACTTGGTAGCAAAAAATGGCACGTAATTTTGGAGGAATAAAGCTACCAAGTGGTCACAATTAAAAGTGACTAACTGGTCGCAATTGTTGTGACCATTATTGAGCAGTGGTAGCTTAAAATTGGAGGGAAGAAAGCTACCAAGTGGTCACAATAATAAGTGACTAAATGGGTTCAATTTTGGTGACCTTTGTTGAGTAGTGGTAGCTTAAAATTGGAGGGAAGAAAGCTACCAAGTGGTCACAATTATAAGTGACTAAATGGTCGCAATTTTGGTGACCTTTATTGAGCAGTGGTAGCTTAAAAATTTGGCGGGAATTAAGCTACCACGTGGTCACATTAATAAGTGACCAGATGGTTGCAAATGCTGTGATTTTATGTGACCAGTAATATATAAATAATTTGGTAGGATAAAAGCTACCAAGTGGTCACCACAAAAAATGACCATGAGGTCGTAAATTCTGACTTGATGTGACCCGGGGCAGTGAGGAAAATGGCGGGAAATTTTGGCGGGAAAATGCGACCAGATGGTAGCAAACATACTACCATCTGGTCGCAAATGAGCAGAGGAGTCCATTATAAAAACCCCTCCACCCATTATTTGATAGCATTAAGAAAAAAGAAAATGAGAGAGTGGATGTATGTTCGTTTGATAGACGGGTATTTGAACGATGAGTTCGTGGCCGGGGTTGAACAGTTTGTTGAGTTTTGCATGACAACTGTCTATTATGAAAAGTATGGTGGAAAGCTACGTTGCCCGTGCAGGAAATGCGAAAATAGGAGAATCATACCGGTTACAGAGTTGAAGGTGCATCTTTATAGTCGGGGGTTTGTGCAGAATTATTATCACTGGGTGTTTCAGGGGGAAACACAGGAAATGTTCGACGCTGCATTACAGGAATCGAGACGATACGAAGGTAGCAGCTCGAATGTAGAGGTTGTTGACGAAGAATGGAATGATGAACAACAGTATAGTCAGATGCAGCAAATGATACTTGATGGTGCGGGGTATGGGGGCAATGAAAATTTTCGTGAAAGTTTAAACGTAGATGAAGATGAACGGGTTGTAGATGAGGAAATGAATCCGGAAGCACGTAAGATGCACGAGATGCTAAAGACAGCCAGCCGACCATTGTACGATGGGTGTGAGGTAAGTCAACTTGCTACTGCTACAGAACTTTTAAATATAAAGGCGCAGTACAACATACCTGGTAGAGGATTTGATGCAATTGCATCGTGGTTTCGTCGATGCGCTCTAGAAGAAAATAATATGCCCCACAGTTTGTACGACACAAAAAAGCTAGTGGAGGGACTTGGATTACCCGTGGAGAAAATAGATTCGTGTCAAAACGGATGCATGATTTACTGGGATGTGGATGAAGACCTGCATCATTGCAAATTATGTTTTCTTCCAAGATACAAACAAGGGAAACGCAGCCTGATTCCAAACGCCCGCATGTTCTATTTACCGCTGACCCCACGTCTGCAACAGTTGTATGCATCGGATGTGACAGCCTCGCACATGAGATGGCATCACGAGCATTCACAGGATGAAGGTGTTATGAGACATCCCTCAGATGTTGCGACATGGAAGCATTTAAATAATTGTCATCCGGATTTTACACAAGATCCGAGAAACGTCAGATTGGGCTTATGCACGGATGGCTTGAAACCGTTCAGGGCATCCGGGGCACAATATTTAGTTTGGCCAGTCATGGTAACCCCGTATAACTTGCCTCCCTCGATGTGCATGCGAGACCCGGTGATTTTTCTAACAGTGATCGTACCTGGGCCGAAAAGTCCAAAACAGAAACTGGATGTGTATTTGCAACCATTTATTGTAGAGTTGAAAAGGTTGTGGACTGACGGTGTTATGACGTACGACATTTCGAAGAAACAAAATTTCTTGATGCGTGCCGCGTTAATCTGGACGATCAGTGACTTCCCTGCGTATTCAATGTTGTCAGGTATGTTGATCTTTAATTGCTTTCATATACATTTTTGAGTCTGTGTTTTAGCTTTCGTTATTGCTTTCCTTAGTCAGTGTATTTAATTGTGTGAACCTCAATCTTCTCCTCTTAAAGGATGGAGTACGGCGGGGACATACGCATGTCCACATTGCATGCTAGACACAGATGCATTTTATCTCAGAAACGGTCAGAAAACTTGTTGGTTTGATTGTCACCGTCGATTTTTGCAGTTAAATCACACTTTTCGTTCAAACTGCAGTGACTGGAAGAAGGGTCGACGAGTAAGAAAACAAACCCCCCCGACCATGTATAGTGGAAGGGAGATTCTTCACGGTATAGATGATATAGGGATGCATAAGATTACAGTGGAAGGTTCAGAGAGGGCAAACAATGCGGCTGGAAAAAACACGGGTTGGAAGAAACGGAGTATTTTTTGGAATCTACCGTATTGGGAAGATCTACTGATTAGACACAATCTGGATGTAATGCATATCGAGAAGAATTTATTTGACAACTTTTTCAATACGATTTTGAACGTTCCGGGAAAAACGAAGGACAATCTGAAGGCACGTTATGATATACGGCAGATATGTGACAGTCCTGAGTTGGAGCCTGACGACAATGATAATTACGCAAAAGCAAAGTACATGTTGACGATGGATGAAAAG
Organism: Gynostemma pentaphyllum; assembly: GCA_028015215.1. Lineage (NCBI taxonomy): Eukaryota > Viridiplantae > Streptophyta > Magnoliopsida > Cucurbitales > Cucurbitaceae > Gynostemma > Gynostemma pentaphyllum. The sequence continues at coordinate 32,326,772 of CM051352.1, forward strand.
AAAACATTATTTTAGTGGATCAAATCCATCAAATTTCCGGACGGATACGTTTCGAATTTGAGTCGGTGTATAGACAGTCAAAAACATATCATGTTCGGGATGAAAAGCCACGACTGTCATATATTCATGCAACGATTGATGCCCGTCGCGTTCAGACCGTTCCTAGAGAATAGACATTGGGAACCGCTTGCCCAGTTGAGTGTTTTTTTCAGGGACTTGACATGTACAGAGCTGACAGAAGCTACTGTCGCTTCAATGATTTCAGAGATCGCCGTTATTATTTGAAAGTTGGAGCGAATGTTCCCACCTGGCTTTTTTGACTCCATGTAGCATCTTCCAGTGCATCTTCCATACAAGGCATTCTTAGGAGGTCCCGTACATTACCGCTGGATGTACCCATTTGAAAGGTAAGCACAGTTATTTTGTAATGTAGGCGTATAAATTAGTACAGTGATCGAATGTAAATTATGATTTGTACCCACAAGTACTTACGTCGGTTGAAAAAGATGGTTGGAAATAGATCACGAGTAGAAGGATCTATCTGTAGTGCGTACCTGACGCAAGAGACTACCACATTTTGTTCATACTACTTTGATCAAAACATTGCAGAGCAGTTTCGACCAGCGAAATGAAACATTGTCGAAAATTTACTTGAAGGTGTTGACATAAATGACTTGCCGATTTTTATGGAATCTGGCATGACAGTTGGAAGATCAGTGCGTAGGCCGTTGACCGATTCTGAGTATCACGTAATGCAGACATACGTGTTATGCAACTGCGCAGAGATCGAGCCTTACATAGAATGAGTTTGAAACTTAACATTATTTCATCGCATAAACAAACTATTTGCTAACTATTTTTGTAACATACAGATTATTTCTAAACGTATACGTTCGAATGACACGAGTTGGTCTTACAGACGCTGAGGAAAGGTCAATAATCGACAAAGAGTTTCATTCTTGGTTCAGTGCATACGTGAGTTATTTTAAATTGTCAAAAAAACCGTGGCATTTTGTTGAAAAAATTACTATCATCCTAACATTACTGTATGTGAACAATGACATAGGTTGACTCCCCTACATTACCGGTGGATGATCCTCGCATCATTTCTTTGGCAAAGGGACCTGGACGGATAGCAAGGTCGTATGGTGGATACGTCGGTAACGGTTACAGATTTCAAATGAAGGCGCATTCAGTGAACAAGGCAACAAACAACAATGGTGTTTTCATAAAAGGTCACGTGTTCGGCACAAACGAAGATGATTACTTCGGAGTAATCGATGAGATTCTTAAGATTCAATACGCAAGTCCGACGCTAAAACGCATTGTTCTGTTCAACTGCACTTGGTTCGAGACAACCAGACGAGGCGGAGTCCGTGAGATTGATCATTTACAAATCGTTGAGGTAAACAAGTCTAAGCATATGCACACCGCTGATAGGTTTGTCCTGGCTTCACAGGCGATTCAAGTTTATTACCTGAAATATCCTATTAATAGACGAGATCTGATAGATTGGTTAGTTGTTTGTAAAGTTAAACCACGCCAGGTAGAAGAAAACTTGTCCGAGAAAGAGGACCATGCAGAGGAAGCTGTTACTTTTCAAGAAGATGAGATAAGATGTCGTGCAATCGACGATGGTCAGAATGCAAGTACTGTTCGTCCTTTGAATGATGGAACGATAACATTGCATGATGATGATGATACAAATGCTTCCACTTCTCACGCACGTGACATTGATGCTGAATTAATTCAAGACGATGAATCCGATGAAGAAACAAGAAGAAGAAGAAGACTTTATGTGACGGACTTCTTGGAGACGATGATGAATGAGACATTTTGTAACTTGATTATTCAATGTGTATGTGTTTATTAAAACTATTTCTTTAATGAATGATTAAAAAAATATATATATTAATATTTGCGACCACATGGTCAAATATTTGGACAGAATCATCATCATCTTCATCTTTCAATATGCTCAGTTTTAAACATCACTTTCTTTTCCTTGATTGAATATCAGATTTCAGAAGCACTATGATCAAATATTACAACATGGAAACAAAAGTTCCCTTCATATCTAAATATCAGAAAGTAACCCAATTTAATAGAGTAAAACTCCACAAAGTAATCCAATTAAAAAAAAATATATATATATTAATATTTGCGACCATGTGGTCGCAATTTCACACAAAAGGTGACCACATGGTAGTAATTTAGAAGGGAAAGGCGACCAGTTGGTCGCATTTTTGGAAAAGTATAATTATATTTTTCAAAAAATATAAGTGACATTACGACCATATGGTCGCAAATCTGAGCGGTAAATTTAAATTTTTCATGAAATTTATGGCGGTGAATTTAAAAATTACGACCATCTGGTCGCAATATTTGGCGGTGAATTTCATTATTGCGACCAGATGGTCGCAAATATCTCTAAAAATGCGACAAAATGGTTGCGTTTGCAATAAATGCTACCAGATGGTCGCAAATATCTCTAAAAATGTGACCAGATGGTCGTAATTTCCCCCCAGCACGCGCGACCTTTTGTTTCTGGTCATGATTACATATTTGCGACCATTTGGTCGCAAAATCTGATTTAAAATCAGATCAATTTCCTTCCCTCCCGTTTATTTTCCTTTCCTTTCTCTTTTTCTTTCTCTTTTTTCTTTCTTTTCTCTCTTTCCCCCGTTCCGTTCCCTGTTGTTTTTTCCCCCGTTCCCATTCCCTGTTCCTACTCTAAACCTAAACACCCTAAACCTCCAATCCCGGTTTCTATTACGAGGTTAGTTTCGTATACGTTTTTAGTTTATGTTTAAATTTAATTACTTAGTTTACTTTAGTTTAATTCATCTAATTTTAGTTTACTTTAATTAATTAATTAATTTAGTTTAATGTTGTTAATTTCATTAATTTTAGTTTAATTAATGTAATTTAGTTTAATTAAGTACTTAGTTTACTTAAGGTTAATTAATCTAATTTTGTTTTACTTTAATTAATTGATAAATTTTAGTTCAATTAATCTAATTTTAATTTAGTTTAATTTAATTAATTAGTTTAGTTAAGTTTAGTTTTTATTAAGTAATGTTAGTTAAATTTAATTAATGTTAGTTAAATTTAATTAATTTTAGTTTAATTTAATCTAATAGTTGAAATCTTCATTACTTAGTTTACTTTAATTAATTACTTAGTTCACTTAAGCTAATTTTAGTTTACTTTAATTTAATTTAATTAATTAGTTTAGTTTATTTTAGTTTTAATTAATTATTGTTAGTTTAATTTAATTAATTTTAGTTCAATTAATCTAATTTAGTTTAATTCTTCATTTCTTAATTTACTTTAATTTAATTAATTTTAGTTCAATTAATCTAATTTAGTTTAATTCTTCATTATTTATTTACTTTAATTTAATTAATTTTAGTTTAATTCTTCACTACTTAGTTTACTTTAATTACTTCATTTTAGTTCAATTAATCTAATTTAATTAATTTTAGTTTAATTCTTCACTACTTAGTTTACTTTAATTACTTCATTTTAGTTCAATTAATCTAATTTAATTAATTTTAGTTTAATTCTTCACTACTTAGTTTACTTTAATTACTTCATTTTAGTTCAATTAATCTAATTTTAATTTACTTTAATTCAAATTAATTAATTAGTTTATTTTAAATTATTTACTTAATTTATGTTAGTTTAATTTACATTATTTAATCAATTTAATTTAGATTATTTCATTCATTCATTAATTTAATTTATTTCAATATTTTAATTACGTAATTAGTATTAAATTAGTTTAGTTTGGTTGTAGGATTATGACGGGCAGACGACGTCCTCCCCAGTCAGACAAGCCAGACGACGCGAGTGACGAAACGTCTCCGCAGTCGCCTACTGCCGCTGCCCTTGTTGCGGATCTGACTACAGAGGAGTTGGACAACATCCTCTTCGGTTACGAGCCGGGACTTGCTGGCACGCTCGATGATGCAGTCCCTAAGACCCAGTCTGCGACACCACGATTGCCGCAAGACTCCCTGGCCACGAATCTCGGCTTAGCATCAGGGTCTGCATCAGGGTATGCGTCCGGGTGTACGTCAGGGTCTGCATCAGGGTCGGATCTAGCTGGCCCCTCCACTTCATGCACGCAGCCTTCTCGGGCCGTAGACTCTACCCTTCGGATTGAAGGGGATACATAAGTAATTTTGTTTATTGTTTTAATTACTTAATTTTTAAACCTTTAAACTTTTTTCAAAGTGTTTTTTTTTTTTAACTAATAGTTTCTAATAGCACAATAATTTTTTATGTTTTTGCAGAGTACAGCCGCATACAACTGTTTCAAAACGGTTTCGCGAGGTCCTCCAGAGCATGCCTCTACCCAGCGACCTTAGCTGGCAGAAGATTCCGACAACGGAGAAACGTCGGATGTACGACAATTGGAAGGTAAAAAACATCATTTATTTTTATAATTAATTAATTTTGAAATTTATAGAAATAATATTATTACTTTAACAATTTTTTATTTCAATTTTTTCAGGGCAAGTTTCCTGTTATCGATCCCGATAACACGGACTGTGGATTGTTCCCCTTATGGGACAGTCACGTCCGGCATCGATTCAAGGACCTCATGTACCGGGCGCGCAGAAAGCAAGCAGCAAACCGCCCCGTGTGGATGAGCCCGGAGGACCACGAGCGGCTTATCGCGAGCTTGAACACTCCTGAGAGCAAGGCAGTGTCAAGCAGGAATAAGGCCAACCGCGCGAAGAATCCCACCAAACACACAGCCGGGGCCCGGACCCACGACGAGCACCATCGTCGATTGGTAAGTTTTTTTTGGTCGTTTTCTTACGTACTTTTTTCTCGTTTTCTTTTTTCAATTAGTTATTAATTTATTATGTTTCAATTATTATTTTTTCTTTAAAATTTTTCTTAACTTATATATTAACTATTTTATTTTCTGAATTTTAAATGTTTAGGAATGTTTCACGGAGTCCTTGAGTCAGCGGTTGCCCACACCAGATTCGCAACCGACTCAGGAGGACCGTAGAGAGGAGTTCTTAGAGGCTGCTGGAGGGGTTCGTCCTGATGGATCAGTTCCTGGGCTCGGCTCGTACGGGCGACGCCTTTACGCAGATGTGCCCTGGCCTCAGCGGAGAGAAGCGAGCACTAGCTCCGGCCCTTCTCCGGTTGAGTAGCAGCTGCACGCGAACATGGACGCTATGCGCGAGGACTTCGTTTCTCGATTCGTTGCTATTGAGGTGGACATACAGGCACGGGTCGAGGCCCAGGTCGGCCCAGGTCGCAGCAGCTTTGGTTGTGTACTTCAGATCCTTAGGCGGCGACCATTCATCATTGACGCCTCCTCCGCCACCCCCCGCCCCTCCTCAGTAGTTCTAGGATGCTTTCGTCTTTATAAAACATTTTTTGAATATTTGATATATATATTTTTTATTTTAATTCCATTTTATTTCAAGAAAACGACCATATGGTCGCATTTTGACTGAGTCCAAAAGTGACCATGTGGTCGCTTATTAAACGACCACGTGGTCACTGTTTTATGTGACCAACTGGTCACTTATCTTCAACATAAATTACGACCATCTGGTCACTTTTTAAGCGACCATCTGGTCGTATTTTGACTGAGTTCAAAAGTGACCATTTGGTCACATGAAATACGACCATTTGGTCACTTTCTTATGTGACCAACTGGTCACTTATCTTCAACATATATTACGACCAGATGGTCACTTTTTAAGCGACCATCTGGTCATTTTTTCAAAAGGTTGACTTTTTTGCGACCAAACTTTTCTGGTCGTATATTTGTGACTATCCAGTCGCACAAATTCTGGACTGACCAGATTTTTAGCTACCACCATTTTTGTTGCTTTTTTGGTCGCATTATACACTAAAAACGACCATTTGGTCGCAATTTTCTGGTCGCAAATTGACAGTTTTTTTGTAGTGACATATTTGCGATCAGTTGGTCGGAAAATCTGATTTAAATTCATATCAGTTTTCCTTCCCCCGTTTCTTTTTTTTTCCTTTCTCTTTTTCTTTCTCTCTTTTCTTTCTTTTCTCTCTTTCCCCCGTTCCGTTCCCCGTTATTTTTTCCCCGTTCCTACTCTAAACCTAAAAACCATAAACCTCCAATCCCGGTTTCCATTACGAGGTTAGTTTTCGTATAGATTTTAAGTTTTAATTAAGTTAGTTTTAGTTTTTAGTTAGTTTTAGTTTTAGTTTTTAGTTTTAATTAATTAGTTTAGTTTAATTTTGTTAATTTAATTAATTTTAGTTTAATGAATCTAATTTAGTGTAATTAATTACTTAGTTTACTTTAGTTTAATTCATCTTATTTTAGTTTACTTTAATTAATTAATTAGTTTAGTTTAATGTTGTTAATTTAATTAATTTTAGTTTAATTAATGTAATTTAGTTTGATTAAGTACTTAGTTTACTTAAGGTTAATTAATCTAATTTCGTTTACTTTAATTAATTAATAAATTTTAGTACAATTAATCTAATTTTAATTTAGTTTAATTTAATTAATTAGTTTAGTTTAGTTTTAATTAATTAATATTAGTTAAATTTAATTATTTTTAGTTTAAATTAATCTAATAGTTGAAATCTTCATTACTTAGTTTACTTTAATTAATTACTTAGTTCACTTAATCTAATTTTAATTTACTTTAATTTAATTAATTAGTTTAGTTTATCTTAGTTTTAATTAATTAATGTTAGTTTAATTTAATTAATTTTAGTTCAATTAATCTAATTTAGTTTAATTCTTGATCATTACTTAATTTACTTTAATTTAATTAATTTGAGTTTAATTAATCTAAAAGTTTAATTCTTTAATACTTACTTTACTTTAATTAATTCATTTTAGTTCAAATTAATCTAATTTTAATTTACTTTAATTCAATTTAATTAATTAGTTTAGTTTAAATTAGTTAATTAATTTATGTTAGTTTAATTTACATTATTTAATCAATTTAATTTAGATTATTCCATTAATTAATTTAATTTAAATTATTTCATTAATTAATTAGTTTAATTTATTTAATTTATTTAATTATTTTAATTACTTTATATTAAATTAATTTAGTTTAGTTGTAGGATTATGACGGGCAGACGACGTCCTCCCCAGTCAGACGAGCCTGACGACGAGATTGACGAGGGGACTCCGAAGCCGCCTACTGACGCTGCCCCTGATGCGGACCTGACTATAGAGGAGTTGGATATCATCCTCTTCGGTTACGAGCCAGGAGTTGCTGCCACTCTCGATGATGCAGTCCTTGAGACCCAGCCTGTGACACCACGCTTGGCGCAGGACTCCCAGGCCACGACTTTCGCGGGAGCATTAGGGCCGATCCAGCAGCACCCTCCACTTCAGGCACACAGCCTCCTCGGGCCGCAGACTCTACCCTTCAGATTGAAGGGAATACGTAAGTAATTTTTTTATTATTTTAATTACTTAATTTTAAAATCTTTAAACGTTTTTAAAAGTGTTTTTTTTTGTTAACTAATAGTTTCTAATAGCACAATAATTTTTATGTTTTTGCAGAGTACATCCGCATACAACCATTTCAAAACGGTTTCGCGAGGTCCTCCAGAGCATGCCTCTACCCAGCGAACTTCGCTGGCAGAAGATTCCGACGACGGAGAAACATCGGATGTACGACAATTGGAAGGTAAAAAACATAATTTATTTTTATAATTAATTAATTTTGAAATTTTTAGAAATAAATTTATTACTTTATTACTTTAGCAATTTTTTATTCAATTTTTTCAGGGAAAGTTTCCTGTTATCGATCCCGATATCACGGACGATAGATTATTCCCCCTATGGGACAATCACGTCCGGGATCGATTCAAGGACCTCATTTACCGGGCGCGCAGAAAGCAAGCAGCAAACGCCCTGGTGGATGAGTGAGGAGGACCACACGCGGCTTATCGCGATCTTCAACACTCGCGAGGGCAAGGAAGTGTCAAGGAGGAATAAGGCCAACCGTGAAAAAAATCCCACTAAACACACAGGAGGGGCCCGGACCCACGATGACCACCATCGTCGATTGATAAGTTTTTTTGTTTTTTGTTTTTACGTACTTTTTTCTTGTTTTCTTTTTTCAATTAGTTATTAATTTATTATTTTCTCTTCTTCAATCTCTAATATTTTTAGGAAGCGACACACGGTCGCCCTGTCCCGCCCGATGAGCTGCACCTCATTCTTCACACGAAGAAGGACAGGACGATCGTCGACGGGAAGGCGAAAGAAGTTCAGGTATTTAATAATTTTTTCAATTATTATTTTTTCTTTACCATTTTTTCTAACTTATATATTAACTATTTTATTTTCTGAATTTTAAATGTTTAGGAACGTTTCAAGGAGTCGTTGAGTCAGCGGTTGCCCACACCATACTCGCAACCGACTCAGGAAGACCATAGAGAGGCGTTCTTGGAGGCTTCTGGAGAGGTTCGGCCTCGTACGGGGGACGCCTTTAAGTGGATGTGCCTCGGCCTTAGCAGAGCAAAGCGAGCACTAGCTCCGGCCCTTCTCCAGTTGAGCAGCAGCTGCGCAAGGAGGTTCAACAGCTTCACACCGACATGGACGCTATGCGCGACGACTTCGTTTCTCAAGTCGCTGCGATTAAGGCAGATATGCAGGCACGGGTCGAGGCCTAGGTCGCAACATCTTTGGCCCCATACTTCAGATCCCTAGACGGCGACCATTCATCATCGACTCCGCCTCCGCCACCCCCCGCCCCTCCGCAGTAGTTCTAGAATGATTTCTTTTGTATAGAACATTTTTTGAATATTTTATTTATATATATTTTATTTTAATTCCATTTTTTTATTATTAAATTTTAATTTTAATTAAATAAATAAATAATTATTAATTAACTAATTATTGTAATTTAAATAAATAAAAAAAAATTATTAAATACGAACAGATGGTCTCATTTACCCTAGAAGATAAACGACCAGATGGTCGTATTTTATCCCTAAACAAACGACCATCTGGTCGAATTTTGTCTGAGTACAAAAGTGACCATTTGGTCGCTTAGAAAACGACCACGTGGTCACTGTTTCATATGACCAACTGGTTACTTATCTTCAACTTAAATTACGACTAGATGGTCACTTTTTTAAGCGACCATCTGGTTGTTTTTTAAAAATGTTGACTTTTTTGCTACCAACAATTCTTGGTCGTCTATTTGTGACTATACGGTCGCACAAATTCTAGAACGACCAGCTTTTTTGCCACCACCATCTTGGTCGCTTTTTTGGTCGCATTCTACAAGAAAAACGACTGTTTGGTCACAAATCACTGGTCGCAAATTGGCAGTTTTTTTGTAGTGATTGATGATGATGTTTTCGGCCTATGGTCTCTTGCACGATATGTGATTCATTGTTAATATAAAATGTGTAAAGACTGCGTGTGCTTTGCATGTGAATGGGAGGAATAATTAGATAATGTAAGACTGTGTGTACTTGCATTAGTTGGTGTTATATATATATATATATATATATATATATATATCTATGAGAAAAGTAAAGGCTGCGTGTACTTTACATGAACTTGGAAATGGATATTGAGAAATGTCAGTGTGTACTTTGCATGGACTTGGAGGTGGATAATGAGATAATTTTGAAACTGCATGTACTTACATTATTTGGTATTATTCATGAATTGTTGTGAGATATATATATATATATATATATATATATATATATATATGTGTGGAAATCTAAATATTGCGTGTACTTTGCATACTTTTGGATAAGATAATGTGATAATGTTGAGGCTACATGTACTTGCATTATTTGTCGTTATTCACATGTTGATATGTTATAAATGAGGTATGTAGAGACTACGTGTAGTTGCATGATCTTAGTTTATACATATAGTGGAGAAGTTATTGGAAGGAATATTAAGATAATGTAAAGACTATGTGTACTTACATTATTCGTTATTGGAAGATGAGTGTGAAAAGTTTATATCCTGTTTTATGTGGTTTGGGTAGTCAAGAGTTAGTAGCAACCTTGGAAACAAATCCATATTCAGATTTGGATCCTAAAGGTATCTTCTTTTCTGTTTATCTTCACTAGATGTTTTTCTCATGATATTACACTTTCAGGTGCATGACCTTGTCAGGGTAATGGTCGTGGAGCTGGTGCTTCCTGATCCGAGATGATGATGTTTTATAGATGGACTAGAGAGTTGTTGTTTAAAAGTCCATTGACTAATTTACTTTCTTTTTTTGACCCTTGAATTCTATGTTTTTAAGCCTTATGGGAATTTGCACATCTAGGGCTTCATCATGTTTTAAATACCCTTTCAAATGTTTAGAACCTTGAATCATTTTATTGAAAAAAGTTTGTGCATCTCGTTTTGCGAAAGATATTTGAAAAAGTGAGAATATGTAGCCTGCAACTCATCCTCATGTTCCCACGTAACCTCCTTTAACAATTGGTTCATCCACAACACTTTCCCCAAGTTGATCATTTTGTTTCTCAGCACTTTGGTTCGAATGCTAGGATCTCAACTGGCGTCTCCCTATAAGACTAGATAGCATCCAAAACCACTTGCTTAACTTGTACTTCTTTCCAAATCCCATAACACCACTCATGGGTGCCACTTCCAAGAACACGTGGTCTCCCACTACAAATTTTAGTGAACTACGCTGCCCAACTAGTGCATATCCTTCTATAGCATTAGTCACAACTTCTAGACACAAACGGTAGTACCTTGCCAAAAATCCTCCCACTACAGAAGTCGTTCCTCAAAAACATAATTATCCCAGTAAGAACTAAATTCCATAACACCATCGACCACTAAACATACCAGACCCATATAAATCCTATATGGTACGTACTCAATCTCGTAGGCCAACTCGTTCAACTCTTGAATTAACTTAACTTCACACATAATTTTTTTCTTACAACGACAAACGAGTGACTCTTAAGCATCCTAATACAATAACATCCTAATTCTTCCAACATTAGATTCACCTCAGGGGTCTACCTTGAAAAAAATCATTAGGTCCAAACTACAACTTACAGGTTTCTCAAAGCCCATTGTCCCAATTCATGAAGGAATGATTTACTAAATTAGCGGAATTTATTTAGTAACACAAATTAACACTTAATTTAGGATCTATTAATATCATGCAATTTGTGATAAAAAAACACGAAGAACATGCTTATATTTTCGAAAATTAAAACCGGAACTTACATTGACTGATTAATGGAGAATCAGTTGGAGGTTTCTTTACAGCATCAAATCCTCAGCAACATCGGATCTTCTATGCTATATCCCGATCGATCAAACGAAATTCGATTGTGGGATTGAACTTAAGAAGAAATTGGGAAGAAGAAAAATATTTTTCTTCCCAATGGCCTATGAAAATCGGCAATAGTGGAGGGGAGGAGAGGAGGAAGAGAGAATTCCGAATTTCTAAGGAATTGAATTGTGTGATTTATGAATGACTCAACCCTCCTATTTATAGGAAAATAGGAATCCTAATCACATTAGGATTAATCTATAGAGATAAATACAAAAAGAATAAAGATTATCTCTTTCCTTTATCTTGCAATTTCGAAAATGCCATAGATAAATAGGAGATTATTTTATTTTCTTTATTTTATTTATCTTGGGTAAATAAATCTATGTAATTATTTTAGGATATAATTCAAACAATTATCTCTTCCTAAAATACATGTCATGGCCGAAAATTGGCTTAATAATTAATAAATAATTCTAATTTATTTAATTAATTATTTTGGGCCAATTTCAATTGGGTTCATTAATCCAATTGGGCTTGAAATTCTCTCTTAAATTAATAAGTCCAACTTAATTAATTTATTTATTAATTACCATTGAAATAAAATATTTTATTTAAACAATTAATAATATTAATATTTTCTCCCGACTAAATATTATCAAATTATATTTAATTATTAATTTCCATTTAAATAATTTTCATTATTTAAATAATTAATAATAAATATTTTAATTATTAATTTCCATTAAATAAACTCATTATTTAATTAATAATTTTATTGATAACATTTTATTATTAATTAATTAATTTTTAATTATTAATTCCGTTCAAATAAAATTTATTATTTAAACAATTAATAATTGTTAATTAATTTCAAATTATTAATTACCATTTAATTATACTCAATATTTAAATAATTAATAATATCTAATTAATAATATTTCATTATTAATTTCATGTTTAAATAAACTTATTATTTAAACAATTAATAATGTTTATATTAATTACCGTTTAAATATACTCAATATTTAAAAATTAATATTGCCTATTTTAAGTAATTCACTTTACTTAAAATTTCCATTTCTTCTACTTGATTTCGCGACTACGATATTTGGGCTAGCATACGGACCCGATGGACCTATAGATCATGGGCTTAATAATTAGTCAATTAAGTGATTAACACATAATCAGTTAATTACTTATTATCTAACTATGAATAATTCCACTATAGATTCATAGCTGAACTCCCCTCACTATAGATGAGTTATGTCCATTTAGTTTATCTTTTATTTATATTTGTGATATATCCTTCACGTGGAACCCTCACAATTACAGGCGGATAAATTTACCGTTTTGCCCTTGTAATTACCGCTTTATCCTTGTGTTCCCGTTGATTCTCCAATGAACTTTATCTTTAGTCGAACTAGAGATAAGATACTTCTGTGATCAATAGAAGTCGTGACGTCACTTGTTCATGTCTCGAATCAGTACATCAAGGGAGTTTCCTAAAGTTCCTAAAATGTTTAGGTATCGCACTGATACCGTTAATTTATAGGAAACTTATGAATTCCAGCTCGTGAAAATGAGTTCCCAGCTACTTATCTAGTCATGTTCCCAAAACAGGAGTGTATTGAGCGTTCTTACAGATCGCTCTCAACTATGTGAATCAAAGAACATAACTCCACAAATAAGAGTCCGCATTTCACTCAGGATTGAGATCTATCACGGTTGATAAACTTAGTTTGATATTTGATTATTTCTCGTAAACGGTACTAATGAGAAATTTGATCGAACATAGTGGTCTTGTCTTATACAATCAACATTGCATATGATACTTCCATTTCATGTCTCCCACATGAATGATCAGGATTCGATCATTTGTCTATAAACAAAATGCGAAGCTATCAACAGTGTTACCAGGATAAGGTTCCTAAACGTTATCCGTTTACTGTAGACACGTTTAAGTTACTCATCTCGACTTTAATCCTCTCGTATGACTCACATACTAAGTCGTGATTTCATAAGAGTGACTTAGGGTTTTACTATTTGAATGTTTGATATTTATATATTTCCATATATTCCTAATATCATTAATTGAATCAATCTAGATAATATAAAGAACTTATGTTTATTTATTTAATTTATTCTTAATAAATTATTATTATTAAATAATTACAAGTTCTAGGACACCATTCTTAACAATCTCCCACTTGTCCTAGATCTTTGGAGATTTGACTTGTAATTCCAGTCCAACTGGATGACTATCAACTATTTAGCCATGGTAGTCATTTTAATACTTTATCAGTAATATTTTCATCTGTTTAGTATGTATTTCTTTTGTCTAATGTTAGTTTCATTAAGTGTAATAGATTCCATATTTTATCGCCATAAAATAAACTCTATTAACTATTGATTTGAAACCATCATGCTCATACACCTTTCATTTACTAACGACTTAGCAATCACGCGAATTTAGAGTTTAGTTAGTAAAAGCTCATTTTACTTATACTTAACTCATTTAAGGTTTAATTTGCAAAGGTCTTTTGTTGAATTCTTACATGGAAGTAAATTCATGTTCGAATTTGAGCCCGTGCAACTCATAAAATCTCTTATTTTATCTATGTGCACTAACATACCATTTGTAAATTTTATTTTAGTCACATTGGTTCTAGGATTCTCGAAATTCTTAAGCTCCCACTACAAAGTAATTCTCCATTACTTTCATTTGTTTAATGATTACAATTTTATACTTGTTATTATTTCAAAAATAATGTATAAGTATAAGTGACTCTTTTCAACTCAACTATTGAAAATTCATGTCATTTTTATTTCACTTATTTTGAATTTTATTCATTGATTTTGAAGTCAATGAGTTTCTCTTGGACTTCTAAAAGTCCGTTTGGTTTGTACTATGACGCTCCCACTCAAATAAAGTTCTACAAGTAGTTTAACCATTTAAACTTTTAAATAACTACTTGTTTTTATTTTGAAATAAAATCATTGTAATTCTTATCTATCTTAAATAGGGTTTAAAGTTTTCAGTATCACTGATTTACTGAACTTATCTTTAATAATTTGTGAATTCAATTATCCACTAATTATTGTTTTTTGATTTCAAATTTTATTTATTCCATATCAGTTAGAACTCCTTTAAAACATCCTTTAAATAACTGAATATTTGGAATAAAAGAAATCGATTTAATGTTTACTTATCACTTAAGTTCTAACATCTAAATGTCCAACTTTAGTGATTTTTAAGTCTAATTATCTTTGATGAATCAAAGATATTCGATTTTACTTATCCCATAAGTTCGTGGATTAATATGGTTATCATCTCAAACTCCTTGAGAACCATCTTTAAGAGATTAATCCCTCTAACTTATTTAAGTAATTTTAGACTTAAGTATTTAAATATTTTTAAACCTTATAACTCATTTAGATATACCAGAGTTTAGAATTTGGATTTGGAATTTATTTGTTTTATACTAAGTATTTTGAATAACCATCCAATCACACTTTGGAACTTTGTAATATAATTGTAAAGGAATATCTACCTAAATAGCTCTTATTTAAAATATTCCCAAATTTGGTTCATACGAAATGAGAACCAATAGTTATTACATAATTCAAAATAAAAAACAAATTGATAACTAAACTAAATTAGAAAACTATGGATTTGGGAAGAAGAATATTTTCTTCCCTTTTAGACTATTGTAAAATCGGTTACGAGGAAATTAGGAAGAAAAAGATGTTTCAATTTCGAAAATTGAAATTCGAATCTTTTGAATGAACAACCAAGACGTTTGTATTTATACGCAAAACAGTTTTCTAATCGAATTAGGAAATACTATCAAAATAAATACAGGATAAATGCCAAGAATAAAATCAAATTTTATTCCTTATTTATCTTACGTGTTGATTTTATGTGTATAAAATCAATAAGAAAAACTAATTTTTCTTTGTTTAATTTGTCTTTGGTTGAATATTCTTTTATATATTTATTTTAGACAAAATAATTCAACAATTATTTCCTAAAATATTATATATGAGTCGATTTTGGTATTTAATAATTCAAATAATTTGAACCAAAATCCATTGAATTCATTAATTCAATTATAGATTCTTCCTTATTAATAAATCTTATTTACTTCATATTTATTTAAATCATCATTTAAATAAAATATTATATTCCGATTTTTGTACTTAATTATTAATAAATATTTATTATTTTCTATTTAAATAATCAAAATTATTTAAATTAATAATAAATAGGTTATTTAATATTATCCTTTTTAAATAATCACTATTATTTAAAATTAATAATAAATGTTTAATTATTGATTTCCATTCAGGTAAACACATTACCTAAATAATTAATAATTATTTATTAATAATATTTTATTATTAATTACCATTTAAATAAACACATTATTTAAATAATTAATAACAATGATATTAATTTCCATTTAAATAAACTCATTATTTAAATAATTAATATTGTCTGTTTATTTAAGTAAACTGCTTTACTTAAATTATTCATTTCCTTTTCTAGGAAACATAGTTCTCATCGTTCAGTTTGTTCTTTCCAAGTATAGTGACTAAAACAGATGCTATATTACTGAAATTTAAATAAACTTTATCTTAATAATCTAACATGCATTCAACATTCAAATACTCAAAGTTTCGACATATAATTAAATATGATGCATGAATGCGAACATATTAATGAACAGAAAAGCCCTAAAACATGTTACTATGTCACGATATTTTAATGATACCAGTGAAGTGTCGTCGAATGATAGGTCAGTTACCATCATTAAAACGAGATGCCACTCGAACAATTGACAACTCCAGAATAACTCATATTCCTATGTCATTGTTTATCGTGTGTTTGGTCAAGAATTTCGATAACAAACTTTATCAAATTTCTTTTTAAGTGTGACCCACCAATTTAGTCTTTTAAATAAAAATTAAAGAGTGTCTACGAAGTGTAGATTCAGTCTTCAACCGCATTTAAAATTCTTTATCCCTTTCGGGAGACTCACTTTGATATTGATTTATACAAAAGAACCTTCCTATGGGAATGAACACCTGCAGCAGTGTTACAAAGGCCTTGTAAATCTCACATTTTGAGCCCATTAGTGGAGACCATAGGATACATTGACATGTCTCCTTCTCCCACTTAATATTTTAAGTTAGGGTTTCATAACTTAGACTAATTTAGGCTAACTCATTAATCCAAGTTTTAATTAACCTAATCAACTTTAACTCTTAAATTGGTTAGATTAATTTTATAAAGTGATTGTTCAAGTTTTCCTAATTAAAACTAATCACATTATAAGCCGTCTTCATAATTTTGATTTATTAATTTGAACTTTTCTCCCAGATCGCTCCCAGTTAGAGGCGCTCCGTGTTAGGGGAACTTTATGAAACCTCATCGCTTGGGCAGAGCTTTCTCGCCAGAGATCCATTCAATTCAATTAATCTCAATTATTAATTTTTAATTAACCCTTAATTAAAAGTTTCTATTTGTTTATCTTATATGGATTTTGGCCCAATTGTTTAAACAATAATTCCATATTACAAATAATTCATTTAGTTTCTATTCAACTTTTAAACTAGATTTGACTTTTGAATTTTAACTAAATAAGCATGCTTTTAATTCTAAAACAATTAGAATATAATTTTCGATAATAACATTTATAAAATAAAATTATAGCATGCTTCACATACATTAGCATATAATAACACATATTATATCATGATGCATGTATGTACAATTAATAAAATCATACAACCTATGGTGGGATTTTTTACATGACATACTTTTATGCATGAACATTATTTAAAACAATTATATCATACATATAAACAATTTAAATAATAAATAGCTAAATTGACCGGTATTCTTGGCACTATTTCTAAAATGGAAAATTAAATTACTACTTAATTAAATCTTCCATTGTAGAACTTGAAGCTTCAACTTTCTCTCTCCTCCATGGTGTAGGCGTGGGCATGGGTATTTATGGGGCAAATATTATCTCCTTCATATTTCCATAAATACTTGTTTTAAAATAATTATCTTTTAATTATATGGAAAAATAAAGAAATATTTTCCATGTAATCTTATATCAATTTCTAAATTTATAATTTAAGATAGGGATTTAATCTTTAAAAATTTAATCCTTATCTTAAATATTTAAATTTTTAAATTGAGATAACAAGATAATTATGATAAAATATCTTACCAAATTTTTACCTTTTCTCTCTCCTTGGGCGTGGACATCATTATTGATGGAGAAAAAAATTTCTTTTCTTCCTTCCCTTTGGTGTAGCCGATTTTGCTCCTCTTTGGTATGGGAAAATTACAAATTTTTCCTATACCCTAAAATTAGGGTTTACAAATTTTCTACTAAAATTTAAAAAACCTAAGTGCCTCAAGAATACCTAAATAGTCAATAAGCAAACCTCCACAATTTATATAAACATACATAAAACATTTTTTATGCAACCCACCAAAATTTTCAAAAATTCACAATTTTGCATGATAATTAAAATTAGCTCTGATACCAATTGAAGGAATGATTTACTAAATTAGTGGAATTTATTTAGTAACACAAATTAACACTTAATTTAGGATATATTAATATCATGCAATTTGTGATAAAAAACACGAAGAACATGCTTATATTTTCGAAAATTAAAACCGGAACTTACATTGACTGATTAATGGAGAATCGGTTGGAGGTTTCTTTACAGCATCAAATCCTCAGCAACACCGGATCTTCTACGTTATATCCCGATCGATCAAACGAAATCCGATTGTGGGATCGAACTTAAGAAGAAATTGGGAAGAAGAAAAATATTTTTCTTCCCAATGGCCTATGAAAATAGACAATAGGGGAGGAGAGGAGGAAGAGAGAATTCCGAATTTCTAAGGAATTGAATTGTGTGATTTATGAATGACCCAACCCTCCTATTTATAGGAAAATAGGAATCCTAATCACATTAGGATTAATCTATAGAGATAAATACAAAAAGAATAAAGTTTATCTCTTTCCTTTATCTTGCAATTTCGAAAATGCCATAGATAAATAGGTGATTATTTTATTTTCTTTATTTTATTTATCTTGGGTAAATAAATCTATGTAATTATTTTAGGATATAATTCAAACAATTATCTCTTCCTAAAATACATGTCATGGCCGAAAATTGGCTTAATAATTAATAAATAATTCTAATTTATTTAATTAATTATTTTGGGCCAATTTCAATTGGGTTCATTAATCCAATTGGGCTTGAAATTCTCTCTTAAATTAATAAGTCCAACTTAATTAATTTATTTATTAATTACCATTTAAATAAAATATTTTATTTAAATAATTAATAATATTAATATTTTCTCCCGACTAAATATTATCAAATTATATTTAATTATTAATTTCCATTTAAATAATTTTCATTATTTAAATAATTAATAATAAATATTTTAATTATTTATTTCCATTAAATAAACTCATTATTTAATTAATAATTATATTGATAACATTTTATTATTAATTAATTAATTAATTATAATTATTAATTTCCGTTTAAATAAAATTAATTATTTAAACAATTAATAATTGTTAATTAATTTCAAATTATTAATTATCATTTAAATATACTTAATATTTAAATAATTAATAATGTCTAATTCATAATATTTCATTATTAATTTCATGTTTAAATAAACTTATTATTTAAACAATTAATAATGTTTATATTAATTACCGTTTAAATATACTCAATATTTAAACAATTAATATTGTCTATTTTAAGTAATTCACTTTACTTAAAATTTCCATTTCTTCTACTTGATTTCGCGACTACGATATTTGGGCTAGCATAGGGACCCGATGGACCTATAGATCATGGGCTTAATAATTAGTCAATTAAATAATTAACACATAATCAGTTAATTACTTATTATCTAACTATGAATAATTCCACTATAGATTCATAGCTGAACTCCCCTCACTATAGATGAGTTATGTCTATTTAGTTTATCTTTTATTTATATCTGTGATATATCCTTCAAGTGGAACCCTCATAATTACAGGCGGATAAATTTACCATTTTGCCCCTGTAATTACCGCTTTATCCTTGTGTTCCCACTGATTCTCCAATGAACTTTATCTTTAGTCGAACTAGAGATAAGATACTTTTGTGATCAATAGAAGTCGTGACGTCACTTGTTCATGTCTCGAATCAGTACATCAAGGGAGTTTCCTAAAGTTCCTAAAATGTTTAGGTATCGCACTGATACTTGGTTAATTTATAGGAAAGTTATGAATTCCATCTCGTGAAAATGAGTTCCCAGCTACTTACCTAGTCATGTTCCCAAAACAGGAGTGTATTGAGCGTTCTTACAGATCGCTCTCAACTATGTGAATCAAAGAACATAACTCCACAAATAGGAGTCCGCATTTCACTCAGGATTGAGATCTATCACGGTTGATAAACTTAGTTTGATATTTGATTATTTCTCGTAAACGGTACTAATGAGAAATTTGATCGAACATCGTGGTTCTGTCTTATACAATCAACATTGCATATGATACTTCCATTTCATGTCTCCCACATGAATGATCAGGATTCAATCATTTGTCTATAAACAAAATGCGAAGCTATCAACAGTGTTACCAGGATAAGGTTCCCAAACGTTATCCGTTTACTGTAGACATGTTTAAGTTACTCATCTCGACTTTAATCCTCTCGTATGACTCACATACTAAGTTGTGATTTCATAAGAGTGACTTAGGATTTTACTATTTGAATGTTTGATATTTATATATTTCCATATATTCCTAATATCATTAATTGAATCAATCTAGATAATATAAAGAACTTATGTTTATTTATTTAATTTATTCTTAATAAATTATTATTATTAAATAATTACAAGTTCTAGGACACCATTCCTAACAATTCAATGGTCAAACACAATGTGATTTGAAGTTCACCAAACTTTCACATCGCCACATAAAGTCATTGATACCACAGTCCAACAACATTCCCTCTAGATCTCAATCAGATACCAACATTCAAGCTTAGTGTTAGTTTACCATGACATTTTTCCAAATTCGGTTCTCGATAACTCTATATCTCGGAGTATCTTGACTCCTTTGCACCGACTCTACATTAGTACATTAAACAAGGTGCACAACTTCCAAAACTACACGAGAACAATCCCATTCTCAGTACCCCTACAAAGATCTAAACCTATCAATCAAAACATCGCCACGTTGTGGGTTTTCGAGGAGGCATAACAAATTCAATAAACAAGGAGCCGCTTTAAAAGAATTCACTTATTCTCATAAACTTTCTCACTATAAAAGAAAATAAAGCTTAAGAATAAAAGTTCTAGGAATATATGGTGTCGTTGACCTCGAACGATGATTTGGACAAGGACTTAAAATCAATACATGGAAAACATGCGATGCATATGGTCTATAGAACCCCTTAGGCTCTGATACCACCTAAAACGGCCCGAATCAGTTAAATCCTTTAAATTCAAAGGGACAATGGAAGACTTGGTTTTAAAGAAAAACGGTATGGGTACGTTTAAAATTCGGACTATCCAAAACCTGTTTTTCACATTTCACAACCAGAGAAAGCATAAAAAGTGGAATGCGCATTCCGATTATAAATAATTTTCTAAAACAACATTAAATCATAAAAACTATTACAAGCTTTAAAGCAAACGCTCTCACAAGCTCAAAACACAAAGTATGCAATGATGGAAATATATATACAAAAGCATTTCAAGAATTTTATTCATCATCATCCTCAAAAGTCAAGCAACACCACCTTCTCTACCACATTCTGTACGTTGAGAAGTACCTGAAAAATTGTAAGTGTAGCAACATTAGCATAAAAATGCTAGTGAAAAAAAAATGAAGGCAAGTAATCCAATGGACCAAATTCCATACCGGAAATTATGTCCAAAGACCTAAAATGCTCTTTACTACCCATTCTACACTTCCAATACAACCTAATCATACACCAATCAACTTCCCAATTCCGACTCATATCAAACCACAACTATTACAAGTAATAACCGAATCTCTATCTTACCTTGTTACCACACCAAATATCACATTTCATACCACAATATGTTACCATGTACTGTGTTATCGCATGTGACCACATTTCGTACCACATAAGGTATTACCATTGAAATCAAAACACTTATACAAAGGATAAGCATGTATTTACATAAAAACTAACAAACAAGTTAGGATGCTCATTTCATGAACTCGATTTATCCATTGATCTCCTCATATAACATCGCTCATAGCCTGTTTCATCTATGACCCTGTTATATTCCAAGATCATATCACATAGTATCTTGATCTCCTCATATAACATCGCTCATAGCCTGTTTCATTTATGACCCAGTTATATTCCAAGATCATATCACATAGTATCTCAATCTCCTCATATAACATCGCTCATAGCCTGTTGCATCTATGACCCTGTTATATCCCAAGATCCATTCATGACCCTATTGCATGACAACACAATCAATTAAAAAACAATACAATTATACTACAATTACACTCAATGACATGCTTATCTTTTGTACTTATCAAAGTGTTGCCTCTTACCAAAAGTCTCAAGTACATCAATCCTTATTAGAATTCCCTGCTCCATGGTGCTACCACAATCGACATCAATCGTATCACATTAGAATTTCCATAATGCATGGTACTACCTCAATCAAACTCAACCCTTATTCCTTACAAAAGGTAATAAGATCGAATAGACAATAACCAAGACTCATCACTGATTCCAAGTTCCACGAAGTCCATTGTTCCCAAAGTAAGCAAAATCAAGGTTAAACATCACAATGTCACCAATGACAATAAACACCTTAAATCACAAAGTATAACTTCTAAGCCGTTACGAAATTCCACAAGGACCATAATTTTTAAAGTAAACAATTAACAAGATTAAACATATCAATACTACCAAAGACAATAGAACACAAATATTACATAAACAACCCCCAAGATAAACTTCTAAGCTACTTTGGTCCAAAACAAAACAAAGTACCTTCCACTTCCAAGATTCTCCAAAATCCACCATAACCTTACATAACTTCCAAAAACGTACTAAAACTCACTCTTCAATTAAATCCAATAATTAACTCCAAATATACTTAAAATACAAACTATCTTGAACCCACTTCCAAGGTTCATAGTCACCTTCCAATCATTAATATCTCTTAGCAATAAACGAATCTCTTAACCTTGATCAAACAGTAACGTAGTGTTACTCAAAACATTAAAATTACAACCCACCACTTTAAACTACCTTCGCCAAGAAGTCAACTTTATAAGTGGCAAACAAATTACCACACGTGCAATAACAAACACCTACAATAACACCAAATGAATACGATTTATAAACTGTAGCTAAAATGAGAAAAAAGTGTGATTCTCAGGTGAATAGTGTTTTTTTAACATTCCGAGCTCAAAATCTTCAAATTTCTTGATGGAAATACATTATTTCAACTTAAAAACTCATTTAGAAACCGAAACAAAGAATTTCATATGAAAAGTTTTGAAAACTCAATTTTTAAGGCTTCCCTTAGAGAACAAGAAATGCCATAAGGGTAGGATGAAATGAAAGCCGTCGTCCCAAGCAATCCAACGCACTAAAAATCACGACTATCCACCGAGAAATGAAGAAAACCCAAAGAAAAGTCCCCCTCCCAATTGTCACCCACAGTTTGATGAAGAAGGAGAGAAGAAAATTTGTCTAGCTTTTGACTATTTGGTATATTTAAAGAGAAGGCGAATAGTAAAAGATAATTTAAAGAAATAAAAAATTACAAAATCGTCCCTCATTTGCTTTTAGCTTTCAAAATTAAACCCAAAGCAATTAAACTTGTAAAAAGGTGATTAATAATTATTAATTGTCACGTTAATAATTATTAATGCGGCCCAAATTAATTTAAGCTAATAAACGATTAAAAAAGTATACAAATGAAAAAAACTCCAAAATTCTAAGTTATCAATTCTAAAATTTATTTAAATACTAAAATTAAAATAAAAAAAATATTAAATTAAAAAAAAAATTACTTCAAAATTAACAGGACGTTACAATCTACCCTCCTAAAAAGGCTTTTCGTCGCTGAAAAGTAACCTCTCTACGTGAAAAGGTGAGAATATGTAGCCTGCAACACATCCTCACGTTCCCACGTAACCTCCTTGAACACTTGGTTCATCCACAAAACTTTGACCAAGTATGTCATTTTGTTTCTCAACACTTTGGTTCGGATGCTAGGATCTCAACATGTGTTGTAAAGACTCGAATTTTCTCAAATCTTTAAATTAGAAGCAAACAGCGGAAGACTAGATTTTATAAAAATTTGGCGTGGATCTGTTTAAAATATGAACTCCCTGAACCTGTTTATATTGGCCCAAATCAGAGAATTTAAAAACAACAGAAGTACGTACTTCAGTTTATAGCAAAATCAAAGAAAGTAGACTCGATAATATATATAACAAATCTTAAGCTCTCATGCGCCACAAAATAGAAGTTTAAAACTAACGACAGGTGTAGTTTTATCTAGCATTCATCGAATGCCCCAAAATATACGTGTAGGTCCATGTCTATAAAGCCATCCACTCGTGATCAAGCAACACCACCTCCACGACCTCGTCCTCTCCCACGAGTATTACATGAAAAATTTTAAGTGTAGCAACATTAGCATAAAAATGCTAGTGAGAATAAGATGGATGCAAGCACTTCTATGGACCGAATTCCATATCGAAAAATGTGTCAAAATTCCTATCGTGCTCTTTACTACCCATTCTATACTCCCAATTACTATGCATAAGAAAACAATCCCATTCTACTATATCATAACTTCGAAAAATAAACATTCAAGCTCGTAAATAAAGTACTAAAACAATTAATTAGTACTAAAGCATAACAAAGTAAATGATAATGTAAATTTCCATCATACATGTCATACCACACGTTATTTCATTTAACAACACCACATCACCACTCAAATCACATGGTGACCACATTGTCACATTTCACATTTCAATCCGTGACCGCATTGTCACCATTCACATTTCAATCCGTGACCACATTGTCACCATTCACATTTCACACCGTGACCACATTGTCACCATTCACATACCACTCTGTGACCACATTGTCACCAATCACATACCACACCGTGACCACGTTGTCACCAATCACATTACCATACCGTGACCACGTTGTCACCAATCACATTACCACACCGTGACCACGTTGTCACCAATCACATTACCACACCGTGACCACGTTGTCACCAATCACATTACCACACCGTGACCACGTTGTCACCAATCACATTACCACACTGTGACCACATTGTCACCAATCACATTAACACATCGTGAACACATTGTCACCAATCACATTACCACATCGTGACCATAATGCCACACGTACTACTCCCCTTTGGTAGTACTAAATAGCGAATCTCATCGCTGATATTATTGCACTAACTCAATTCCACACGATGATTTTCTCTCCCAAGTTTCCTTTAACTATCTTATAACCACTCAAATAAACGGAGTAAGCTAATACTCTTCTCCAATTTCCGGAAACATAATTCTTCTTGAGAAAACAACCTAATCCATAACAAACATCTCACTTTAAACAACACCAAAACTTAACTAATTCTCCTTATGCACTTTCCTTAACTCCCAATTACATCTATTCTTGGATAATCTCTCAAAATCAAATAACCCTCTTAACCTCGATCAAACATGATCGTCATACAATCGAAACACATAAAAGTAATCACAACCATTTTAAACTCACCTTATAAAAGAAGTCAACTCCAAATCGCCGGTTGACCGATTTCACGATCGATGCACAAAACCTATAATTCAAATACACCTAAGGTATATTAATTTAACGAAATGAACAACGATAGTCACGTTATTAAAATAAAGGACAAAACAGCCCGAGAATCCTCCCAAGAAGCCCACTGCCCAAGGGGAAGAAAGAAATGGAGATTGTTTTTCAGATTTTAAGCACTTTAGAGGTGTTTCAGGTTGGTTTTGGGTACTTTGGAGATTGGTACCATCAATGGGTAAGCATGAATCAGGGTTTTGAAAAAAAGTTCAATCCCGAAAGATTAAGTAAAACATAAAAACATAACATTTAAAGTACCCTAATCATCATCAAATAAGGGAAAATCAAACGGAAAGGGTTTCTGGGTCAAACTCGATTCTAGGGTTAGGGTAAGTTTCTAAAATCACCTAAAACGATTCCCTCGATTGAAATCTTCAAGTTTCTCGGCACGAAATAGAAGATTTAAATTTAAAAACTCCATTAAAACACTATTTGAAGCTTAGGTTAGAAACTTTGTCATACCTTAAGGCCTTAAGAAAACGGATGAAAAGCTTGATTGTTAGGTTGGAAATGATGCTCGGGCCCGTGGCTATCCAACGCAACCAAAATTATGACGATCCGTCAAGAATCGAAGAAAACCCAAAATCAAAACCTTCCCTTTTGAAGCCCACAACTTTGAGCAAGAAGAAGAGAATAAATGTGAAGACTTTGGTCAATTTTGGCTTATTTAAAGATAAATGAATAGTGCTTTGATATTTAAGAAATGGGAAATAACGCCTACGTCCTTTATTTGCCTTATGCTTTTAAAACGAAACCCGAAGCATTTAAACTAGCCTAATGGTGATTAATAATTATTAATAGGCCCATTAATAATTATTAATACAACCGAAACTAATTTAGGCTAATTAAGCGACTAAAAAGGTTTCCAAACGAAATTAACTATTTAAATCTAAATAACTAATTCTAAAATTAACTTTAATACTTTAATTAAATAAATAAATAAATTTAAAAAAATAATAAAAATTTCACCTCAAAATAACGAGACGTTACAGGTGTCTCCTTATAAGACTAGTTAGCATCCAAAACCACTGAATCAACTTGTACTTCTTTCCAAATCTCATAATACCACTCATGGGTGTCACTTCCAAAAACACATGGTCTCCCACTACAAACTCTAGCGAACTGAGCTACTCAACTCATGCATATCCTTCTATATGCATTGGTCACAACTTTTAGACACAAATGGTAATACCTTGCCAAAACATCCTCCCACTCAAAAGTTGTTCCTCAAAAACATAATTATCCCAATAAGAACCAAACTCCATAACACCATTGCCCCTTAAATAGATCAGACACATATCAACCCTATATGATACGTACTCAATCTCGTAGCCCAACTCGTTCAACTCTTGAATAAACTTAACTTCACACATAATTTCTTTTCTTACAAAGCAAAACGAGTGACTCTTAAGCATCCTAATACAATAACATCCTAATTCTTCCAACATTGGATTCACCTCAAGGGTTTAAACTACAACTTACGTGTTTCTCAAAGTCCACCATCCGAATTCAATGGTAAAAAACAATGTGATTTGAAGTTCACCAAACTTTTGCATCGCCACATAAAGTATTATTTAAGTTCACCAACAACATTCCCTCTAGATGTAACATCCCGTTATTTTGAGGTAGAATTATTTTTTTATTATTATTTTTTATTCTTTTATTTATTTAATTAAAGTATTTAATTAGTTTAATTTCGGTAATTTAGAATTTATAAGGTTTAATCTTTATTTAGTAATTTTAGATTTCAAAGAGTTATTGTGAACTAGGTGCATTGATTATTATTAATAGGCCAATTAATAATAATTAATTGCCTTCTAGCCTAGATTATTTGTTGTGAGTAATTTTAGTGGATGTTTAAAGAGCATGGGGGTAGCTAGAAAAGATTTGGGGGACTCTTTAGCAATTAATTTCTTCCCCATCTAAAAATTAGAGGCTTCTACTTCCTCTTTCATTTGAAGCAAAAGAAAAATAGAAAACCCTTACTCCCTCTCTCCTCCATTGTCGCCGCCACACATAGCTTCCAAGGGGCGGTTTTTTCTCGTTCCTTCTCTGATTCACTTGATTTTGGGTGCGTTGAATAGATCAGGCCTTGATCTATCTTTTGACTCTACTTTTGAATCATTCCACCAACCTTCAAGAGGATTAAGGGTAAGAATTCTTGATTTTCCTTTTGGGTTTTGTTTATTTAGTTGTTTAAATGAATTTCTTAGTTGAGAACTTTAATTCCTCCTCTTGGAACTTGGAGACTTCAAACTTAGAACTTCATTTAAGAGATTCCTTGTGTTCCTCAATCCCTAGAAACTAAAAGCTTACAAAACCCTAACCAATAAATTTTCCCCAAAACCATGGCCCTCATTATGGGATTTCTCCTTGCAATTTTTGAATTCTCCTTTTAATTTGGGTAATAAAATCATGTCCAGATGCCCTAATTTGGTTTAACCATTGATAATTACCTACCTAAAACTACATGAAACGAATTCAAATCGTCCCAAAAAATCACTTAAAAGCTGAAACACACCCCCTATTTTGGTTGGTTTGGCTGAGAGCACCATGAGGTATATTACCGGGCTGTTTTTTGTTCTTTTCATTTTACGCATTGTTTGTTTCAGGTACAGGAAGAGGTTGAGGTCGTGGCCGTGGAACTATTGCGGCATGATTTCAAGATTGATGATGATGGATGGACTAGGGTCTGTTGTAGTCCATAGACTTCTCGTGTAATGACACTTGTCTTTTTCCATTTATTTATCTTTGGGTTGTTGAGCTCTCTTGAGCAATATCACTTATGTTTGTTCATTCCTTTGGATTTCAGGATTTATGACTCTATCTTATCTTGGATTTTGAAACTTATAAATAGGAAAGAACTTCCCAATCTTGAATGATTTAGTTTATGATATTTTGAAATGAAAAGGATGTTTCCATCGATTTATAGGTTTTCTTATTATTATTTCAAGTCTTCCGCTTGCGTTATTTATTTCTATTTTAAAGAGTCGGGTCTTTACAGTTGGTATCAGGGCCTAATGGTTTTGTAGACCTCGCGCATCACACATTTTGGTTTTGTTTTTTCTTTATGTTTTGCTTTAAGTCCATCATCTAGTCATCGTCTGAAATGATTTGCACCAGGTATTCCTAGATCCTTAACTTTAGAATTAAGCTACTTACTTATGCTTTAGTAGTAGAGTACTGTGTTCTATTTTCTAATTAGCTTATCAAGTTGTATGGTTGTGATGCAGTATGCCTTCTAGACGGGGCAGAGCAAGGGTAACTGTCCTTAGACGTGGTCTGGGTCGGGATACACACATTACTGCTCTGCCGCCACCGCCACATGAGGATCTAGAGGATGGTAGAGGCTAAATACCCAGTGAAGTCGAGCCAGATCATGACGTTCCCGTGGTACCACCTCCCCAGCAAGGCCAAAGAGTTTATATGGCGGAGGATAATTATTATGATCTACTTCAAGATGTGAGTAGGCCTGTTGAGCATGTTACTTCTCCATGTAGAGCAGTTAACCCGGTGGCTGATCGAGGTGGCATTACTAATGCAGCTAAGACCCTGAGAGAGTATAAGTGTTATGCACTGGATGAGTTTGACGGGACAACTGTGGATGGCGCCTTAAGTGAGAGATGGGTAACTCGGATTGAGAGAGCTTTTACCTTTATCTAGTGTCCAAAGAGGCTGAAGGTCCATTGTAGGACCTATTCTCTGGTTGATGATGCATTGTACTGGTGGCAGTCGATTGCTAACTCACTTTCCCCTACTTTAGAGGTGACCTGGGAGATGTTCCATGAGAAATTCTTTGCAAAGTTATACCCAGAAGACCTACGCGACCAGTTGGATGTGTAGTTCTTAACACTTAAGCAGGGAGACAGGACTGTGATAGAGTATGAGAGGGACTTTGATCGTTTGTTCAAGTTTGTCGTGGGACAAGTTACTGATACTCAGAGTAAGAAGAGAAGATTCATTATTGGTCTGAAAGCTGATATTAGAGGACATGCGCACTCCTTACGTCTTGTCACATATGACAAGGCTCTTGCCATTGCCCTTTCTTTGGACGTAGCGTCTTAAGAAAAGAAAGGCAAGCTGGCAAGGACTGGACAGACTTCCTCTCGAAGAGGAAGGCAGAAGGTGACCATGCTGGTCGAGGGACTCCGTCTCACAGAGGCCACCACAACAGCAACAGCAGGCTAGGGGTGGGGCCCAAACATGGACAGTTTAGAGGGCAGGGGCAATCGTACCCTTATTGTCACAATTATGCCAGTTATCATTTAGGGAGATGCACTCTTCCACCATGATGTTATCATTGTAAACATACATGGCACCGCTCCTCCGATTGTATGTCATAGCAGCCTCAGCTACCACCGCGTGGTAATCAGTTTCAGGGTGGTCAATAGAGACCTCAGGCACCGCTAGCTTAGTATGCCGATCAGGGTAGAGGTAGAGATAGGGGTCTGGTCCGAGATAGGGGTGGAGGTTAGGCTAGGACAGCTCAGTAGTACAAAGCCTCGCCAGTTGCCCCTTTGCCACTGTAGGAACCTCCCCCACCAGTACAACAACGTGATTGTGTATTTGCTACCATGAGAGAGGATACGAAGATGGAAGGTACGGTGGTGACATGTACTTTGTCTATTTTGGGACATTATTCTTTTGTATTATTTGATTCTGGGGCAAGTCATTCAATTGTTTCTACTGAGTTTGTTGAGTTTTTTGCTTGTGATACTTAGTCGATAGGGCATGAGTTGCATGTTACCACCCCTCTTGGGAAATCATTCATTGTGGATAAGATGATTTGTACTAATGATCTATGCATTTTTGGCTGTTATTTACATGCTACTTTGATTGTGATGCCTATATCTGATTTTGATGGGATTCTGGGTATGGATTGGCTATCAGCTAATCATGTCAATATTAGTTGTTCTAAGAAAGTTGTTAACTTTGTGAGTCTATGTGGGACTAGTTTTTGTTTTTATGGGACTAGTGGTAGAGTCGCACCTACTATCATTTATATGGTTCAGGCTAGAGCGCTTTTGAGTGATGGCGCGCGGGGTTCCTTAGCTAGTTTAGTAGATACCACAGTACTCAAGCCAAGTTTCAGTTCAGTGTCAGTTATGAGGGATTTTGCCGAGGTGTTTCCAAAGGAATTGCCAGGATTACCACCTGTTAGAGAGTTAGACTTTCAGATTGAGGTTATTCCTGGGACATCGCCGTTGTCTAAGGCACCCTATAGGATGGCACATGTAGAGTTAAAGGAGCTCAAAAGCCAGTTACAAAAGCTCTTGGACTTAGGATTCATTCGCCCTAGTGTGTCCCCTTGAGGAGCACCCGTCCTATTTGTAAAGAAGAAAGATGGCTCGATGAGATTGTGTATAGACTATCGGAGTTAAATCGAATCACAATAAAGAACAACTAACCTTTACTGAGGATTCGGGATGAGGATATCCCTAAGATCGCCTTTAGGACTCGTTATGGACATTATGAGTTTGTGATCATGTCATTCGGCTTGACTAACGCACCTGCCGCTTTTATGGATCTCATGTATACCGTTTTTAGGAGATTTATTGACTTGTTTGTCATTGTCTTTATAGACAATATTTTGATATATTCCAAGACCGAGGAGTTGCATGTCATACATTTGGAGAAGGTTTTTTCTGTTTTGCAAGATCAAAAGTTTTATGCTAAGTTTTCAAAATGCGAGTTCTTGTTGAAGGATGTGGCATTCTTTTTCCACGTGGTGTCCAGTAGAGGGGTATCAGTTGATCCCTCTAAGATAGAGGCAGTTAGCAGTTGGCCTAGACAGATTAGCGTGTTAGAGATCTGGAGTTTCCTTGGGCTTGCAGGATATTACAGACGTTTTGTTTGGGATTTGTCTAAGATTACGTTCGTCTTAAAGCGTCTGATGAGGAAAGAGGTTGAGTTTACTTGGTCTGATGAGTGCGAGGCGAGCTTTGAGGAGCTTAAGAAGCGTTTAGTGACCACACCTGTTCTTGTATCGCCATATAGATCGGGTGGTTTAACTGTGTACACTGATGCTTCCAAGAAGGGTTTGGGTTGCGATTTGATGCAACATGTTAAGGGTATAGCCTATGCTTCTCATCAGTTGAAGGAGCATGAGAAGAAGTACCCCACCCATGATATGGAGTTGGCCGCAGTTGTGCATGCCTTGAAGATTTGGGGGCATTACTTGTACGGTGAGAAGATTTTAATTTTCATCAATCACAAGAGCCTTAAGTACTTCTTCACTCAGAAGGAGTTGAATATAAGACAATGGCAATGGTTGGAATTGGTTAAGGACTATGATTGTGACATTCAGTATCATCCTGGAAAGGTGAACGTAGTAGCAGATGCCCTTAGTAGGAAGTCATCGCACTCTTCAGCCTTGTCTGCTATACTGTTGAGATTGGATGTGTAGCGAGCTAAGATAGCCCTCTTTACAGCTGAGGTTACTGTGAGCTAGTTTGACTATTGGACCGACCTTGAGACAGAGGATGATTGATGCTCAGAGGGGCGAGGCTCATTTAGAGGCCGGATTTCGAGAGGCAGACTCTGACAATGCTAATCACTTCACCTTTTCCACCGATATTGCCTTGATTTATCGTAGGAGGTTTGTGTGACTTTAGGATCAACTTTCACAAAAAATCTGTTGGAGGAGGCTCACAGTTATATTTTCTTGTACATTCAAGTAGTACGAAGATGTACAGGGACTTAAGATAACACTATTGGTGGCCAGGGATGAAACACAAGATAGCTGAGTATGTGAGTAGATGTTTGACTTGTCAACAGGTGAAAGCCTTGAGGAAAAGCCCACCAGGTTACCTTAACACTTTTAGTGTGCCTGAATGGAAATGGGAGGTTATTTCCATAGATTTTATTAGTGGTTTTCAGAGAATAACAAAGGGTTATGATACCATTTGGGTTATTGTTGATCGTTTGACAAAGACTGTACATTTTATTCCATGGAGGATCACGAACCCAATTGAGACTTGGGCACAGGTTGTATGTGAAAGAGATAGTCAAATTGCATGGTAAGCCCGTGAGGATTGTTTCAGATAAGGATACTTGCTTTGTCTAGATGTTTTGGCAGAGTCTACACACCGCCATGGGTACCAGTTTAGATTTTAGATAGAGAGATGATCAGACAGAGAGAGTAAGCCATATATTAGAGGATATGTTATGATCTTATGTTCTTGATTTCGGTGGCAATTGAGACTCACAGTTGTATTTGGTGGAGTTTGCTGACAATAATAGCTTTCAGGCTCCTATCAAGATGGCACCGTTGGACGCACTTTATGGTAGAAAGTGTTAGTCTCCCGTTCATTGGGATGAGGTGGGTGAGAGGAGACTTTTGGGCCCTGAGTTGTTACAGCTGACCAGTGAGTCTTTTACTTTAATCCGAGAGAGGATGAGGGTTACTCAAAGCCGACAAAAAAGTTACACCGATAAGCTGTGTAGCTCGCGTGAGTTCATAGTAGGGGACCATATGTTCTTGAAGGTAGCACCTCTGAAGGGTGTTATAAGCTTTGGGAAGAAGGGCAAGGTGATCCCTAGGTTTAATTGTTCATTTGAGATTCTAGATCCAATTGGGGCAGTGGCGTACCATTTAGCCTTACCTCTTGCCTTGTCAGTCGTTCATTATATTTTCATGTTTTGATGCTTCAAAAGTATGTGGCGGACCCGTCTCATGTGATTGATTATGAGCCGGTGGTCCTAGATGAGCATTTGACTTATGAGTAGATACTTGTTGAGATATTAGCTGTGATGACCTGACTTACGATACAAGACTAAGACGTGAGCACCCAAGCGGAAGCAAGGACCATACTTGGCTTAACTAATATAACATAAGACATTGGAAAAATCGGACATGAAATGTACGTAAACTTTTAATAAACCTTCTCAGAATTCAATGGAAAAATCAGCTCGTCGGCCGTTTCATATCATCGAGTATAGTTTAAAGTTGTAAAGCATGTGGTAAAAAGATGTGATACACCATGGTAAAGTTATTACAAAACATATAGAAGTGTTTGATACTTAGACCCCAAATTACAACAAAACTCTACGACCCGAAGACATGACTCACATGTACGGTGGCCTATCCAAAGTCTTCATCCCGTACATCAATGAGTACCACCTGCTGCTCCACGCCCTTGATACCTGAAAGGTGATTTATAGCACCTTTGAGTATGGTACTCAGTGAAAACAAAAGAATATGAACGGTGTTGTGGAATGCTGTTAACATAATGCACAAACGGAAATATATGTCTAAGAATGCAATTTATTGGGCAATGCAATGTGAACAAGTATACATGGTCAATCTGTAAACATTTCAAACCCGTACTCTTGTTGAGAAATCATCATTCTCCTCGTAATCACATTCTACCATTTCCTCTTAGTCAATACAACCTTACTTTCACCATTTCAGCGTCTCACTACGCCAGCCTATACACATCACATCATAATTTAACACTCGAGCCTTAGCTCTTTAACAATCTTCCAGGTTATCGTAATAACCACTTAGCATCGAGGCAATCCACCACACAACGCCTCGGAGCTACACAATATCTCGCCATGGTAACCATATGTAACGTTCAATATCCACTCACCATTACACGGGTTACAACCCCATGGCCATACATCAAACGTATGAAATGCATGAATTAAGTGCTATAAAATGAAATGAAATAGTCATGCTTGCTTATAATACTTATCAAAAATAAGTAATCTCAGCTCAACGAGTATGAATACGCCAATTCCTTCAAGTAGTATATGACTCAATCATAAAACACAACTTTCTTAATTTCCACATAACACATGTAAATCATATTTCAAGTATTATGCCTTAATAACTCATTCACGTACTATCTACTAAGCATAAATAACAACATAGCGAGTATTTATGAAAATAGCCCCAAATTAGTATATGACTCGATGATGGACTAAGAGAGAAATTTGTAGCAAGTAAATATGTTCAATTAAGCAAACAACTAAATAAACACATATCGGTTTGAGCCATCTAGCTCATTGTGGTCCTCTTAATATCGGCCGAGCTCAAATCCCACTTCCCATCACTTCCTCGTGCTTTGATCTCTTACTATTTACAATCCATAGATATCAAACCATTCACAATCATAAATAACCCTTCTCACAACAATACGCAAAGAATAACGAATCACGTCGCCAACACCCCTCCGATTCTTTATGTTCTCACCTTCGTAATTGGCCTTGATCGTATCCGCTAGCCTTCTTCCTACAAAAAACCATTTTGCATATATTTAGTCTTAAATAAACATCACAAGTCAGCCCATAACATCTACACAAAGTTCCAAACCCGCTAAGAGGAAAAAGTCCCACAAACTAGACAATTTAAGTTGATATTTTCGGCGATTTGGGGCTTAACCAAAAATCTATTTAATTAATATTTCACTATGTTTTCCATGAAGAATATATTCATATAAAACCTTATAAATTCCAGAATTAAGAGTTTCCCCATACAAGTCAAGAAACCTCAAGAATTACATAGGCTATAAACTAGGAATTCCACCATTAATGGAGATTTAGAGCTCCTTTATGATCATGATCTCCAATTTACAATGAATCTCAATTTGATAGTTCTTAGGGTGTGATGAGTATCATTTAAAGTTAAATTTTTAGAATTTACAAATGTAAAAGAACCCCATACAACAACACAAAAGATACCAAACAAGTGGCCCAAGTAACTTCCATGGAAAACCCAGAAATCTTGAAATTCTAGAGTAAGAAATTACCTAGAACTTTGAAAAATCCCACTTGATACTTGTATAATCCTTCCTAATATGTTGATTCTATCATGAATCAACCCAAACCCCTATTGTAAGGCCCCAGATTTTAAAAATGAGGTTAATTAAATTTTGATTTTACATTGTTTGTTTGTGTGTTAAGGAAATGAAGAATTATTTCCTCATTTTTATTATTTGTTAGCTATCTATAGTTAAAATTTAACCGTGGGTAGAAAATTACTTAGAAGGGAATTTGTAAAATGGTTGGGTAAAGGGAGAGGGCTAGTTAGAAAGGAAAAAGTAGAGCAAGGGTAGAATATCAAAGGAAAGATTAAAAGGGGCTTAGTAATAATATTAGGAGGTGGAAGGAGTTGGAGTTAAAATGAAGAGGTGGAGGGACCTACTTGCAATTTGATTATTATGATTTTAGAAATTAAAAGTATAAAAAGAAATTAAATGGAAAAGAAAAATAAAGGAAAATAAAAAGAAACAACATTTTCTCTTATCTCCCTCACCCTCACCGTCGGCCACCCCTTCTCCTTTGTGGTGATTTTTGCTTCTTCCTTCTTCCTTCTTTCTCCTTTGAATCCTTGTTAAATTTTGTTGGGTTTTGGTTGATTTTTGAAGTAATCATCATCCTATGAAGGTTCAAACAAACATCTTTAAGTTCCAACAAGATTCAAGTAAGATTTCAATTTTTGTTTCAAGCTTTTCTTGGTTTTCTTCCATGGAGGTTGTGGGATGTTTTAGTTGGTGTTCTAAATCACTTTGGGTATTTTTTTCTTTCATTTTAAATTTCTGGAAATATATTTCAAAGTGGTGATTAAAAGCCTTAGGTTTCATTGTTCAAGAGGTCTTTAGAGGATGTAAGCCATGGATGCATTTAAGCTTTCAAAAACTCCATTAATGGTGGTTTTCTAAGCTTCTAGCTTTTACAAAATTTGAGTTTTCTTGACTTTTATTGAAAGGTTTCCAATTCTGGGATTTTTGATGTGTTTATATATATATATATATATATATATATATATATATATATATATGTTTTACACATGAAAAACATCTTAGGAAAGCAACCCAATGAATTTATCATAGTTCTCCATTTGGCCGAAAATTTCAGATTAAAATTGGCTCGTTTTGGGACTTTTTCCACAAACCGGGTTGAGTTTTGTGTTTGTTCTTGTTGGACTGAGATATTTACTTTATTATGAACTTAATTATGATTGGAGTGTTTAATGTAGGATAAATCGAGAGCAAACTATAGAAAGCCTTTCGTGAAGGTTAAAACATAAGAATTGGAACGGTGCTGGTGGTTTGGTGTGAATCTTGGTGATGTGGTTATAGATGCTTGTAAATGGTGTGGGATGGTTTTGAATTTGTTATGGCTGGTAGTAGGGACCTTTGATGCTTGAATACGAAGAGGAAATGAATATTGCGAAGGAAACGGGAATTATGAGCTAGACTTGACAAGTTGTTGAGTTTACGGAAAATATGACAATACCTTGCATCTACTGATGACATCTATTTTCTTACATATTCTAATTGCATATTCACATGTGTCGAGTTAAAGATCGAATCATATACTGATTTGGGCTACATTTATGCATACTTGACATGTTTTCGGGTTATGCTCGATGGATAGTTTGTGAATAAGCTAATAGGGGAAAATGCTTGAAATGTGCACTAAGGGTTATGTGATTTTGAGCTTAATGTGTATAATGATTGAGTCATATATTGCTTGGAGGAATTGTCCTATTCATGCCTTGAATTGAGATTTTTTCATATGATGTTTACCGATAGCAAGCATGCCAATCTCATTTCATCTCATAACACATCATCCATGCATATCATGCTATCGGTTTGTGGCCATGAGGTCGTAACCCGCGTAACGGTGTGTGGTTGTTGGATGTTATATGTGGTTACCGTGGCGGATATGGTGTAGCTCCGAGGCGTGGCCTAGATGCTAGAGTGGTTATTACGATAACTTGGAAGATTTATGAAGAGCTATGGCTTGAGTGGCAATTGTGCTAATATGTGAAAAGTGCGTAGTGAGACACGAAAATTGTGATTGAATAATTATGACGTTTGAAAGGTTAGTGTGGAAACTGGTTATGAAATGGTTAATGATTGACTGTCATGGTTATGAGAATGAAACACTCACGGTTTGTTCAACATACATGTTTAAATTTTCATTGCACATCTTATGCATTCATTAATTTTAGACTTCATGCACATAACATCTCGAGCATCACATCTCATCGTTTTAAATCTTTTTTTTCACTGGGTGTCATGCTCAAAGGTGCTCTATATCACCTTTAAGGTACTCAAAGAGGACGTGGACGAAGAACGGTAGATGGTGCTCGTTGACACACGAGATGAAGACTTTTGGATAGGCCTCCGGTCACACGAGCCACGCTTTCTGGGGGTGTTTGTTGTTTCTTTTTTAGATGTTGCATCTTTGTTTAGGATCGTGACTTAAAATCTTTATTTAAATATTGTGATAGTATAACGGTTTACTTTGGTGCACCATACTTTATGGTTCTAAACTTATATGATATTTTGATATGGCTGACGCGCCGAGTTTGTTTGATTAACAGATTTTATTGAATTTTATATGTGTTTATTGAATTTACGTACACATCCGGCCGAAATTTTCAATGTTTTGCTAAATCATTTAATTTAAGATTTAAATTCTTCACTTCTGTTTTGTGTACTCCCGTCCTAGGCTAAATTCTCGAGTCGGTTCGTCAAACCTATCAAAACACCCAAGAACACAAAGGATTGATGGGGTGAAAAGTTGTCAAAAATTTGAGGGAGAGAGGGAAGGGGGCCGCCGGTGAGGAGAAGAAAATGGGAGGAATTTTTTTTGTGTTTTTTTTTCCTTTTCTTTTCAAATAATTTAATTTATATACTTTTAATTTTCCAAAATTAAAATAATAACTAAATTCTATTGCCCAAAACTCCCTCCACCTCCTCATTTTTTCTCCCAAATCCCTCCACCTCCAATAATTAGTTTAAGTCCCTTCTCACCCTTTTCTTTGCTAATGTACCCTTGCGCTAAAAATCAATTGCTAACCAACCCCATTCTCTTAATTAACTATGGTTAATAGTTTCCTTTTATTAAATTTCTCCATCCTTCGTTAATTTTAACTATGGTTAATTACTAATTAACCAAAACACACATAGAAAAAATTCCCAAACCTTTAAATACTAATTAAAACATACTAATAAAAGTGAAATTTACATTAAACCCCCGGGCCCTTACAGTCTCCCCACCTTATAATTTTGTGTCCTCGCAAAGATAAGCTTCAGAGAAAAGGAAAGGATAATGTTCCCTCATCTTGTCCTCGAGTTCCCACGTAGCTTCCTCCGTCAACTGATTACGCCATAAAACCTTGACAAGATTAATCGTCTTGTTCCTTAGAACCTTTTGTTCGCTTGCCAAAATTTCCACCGGTGTTTCCTTGTACGTCAGATTCTCATCGAACACTATGGGCTAGAAAACAATGACATGTGGTGGGTCGGCAACGTACTTCCGGAGCAGGGACACATGAAATACGTTATGTACCGCTGAAAGAGCAGGCGGTAAGGCCAACCGATAGGCCAGCTTCCCAACTCGATCCAAAATCTCGAATGGCCCAATAAACCGCGGACTGAGCTTTCCTCTTTTCCCGAATCGCATCACACCCTTCATAGGTGAAACCTTAAGAAATACATGGTTTCCCACCGAGAACTCTAGTGCACATCATCGGACATCAGCATAACTCTTCTGCCTACTTTGAACGACACACATTCGCTCTCGTATTAGGTTAGTCTTTTCACAAGTTGTCTACACAAGTTTGGGTCCTAACAATCTACTTTCACCCACTTCATCCCAGTGAATCGGTGAACGACATTTCCTTCCATATAGCGCCACGAAAGGAGCCATTTCAATTAAGGATTAGTAGCTATTATTATATGCAAACTCCACAAAATACATGTGAGTTTCTCAGCTATCCCCGAAATTCATGATACACGCTCTCAACATATCTTCTAGAATTTGGTTAACCAGCTCCGTTTGCCCATCAGTCTGAGGGTGGAAAGTCGTACTATACTCAAGTCAGGTTCTCATCGCCTCATGCAACATCTGCCAAAACTTGGAAACAAAACGTGTATCTCGATCAGATACAATCCTAACAGGCACAACATGGAGACGTACAAT
Source organism: Gynostemma pentaphyllum (assembly GCA_028015215.1). Classification (NCBI taxonomy): domain Eukaryota; kingdom Viridiplantae; phylum Streptophyta; class Magnoliopsida; order Cucurbitales; family Cucurbitaceae; genus Gynostemma; species Gynostemma pentaphyllum. The sequence goes on from CM051352.1 coordinate 32,365,960, forward strand.
CTCCCTCAAGTAGAGATAAGCCCAAGCCTCCACTGAGTACATGATCTTCCCTGGTATAAAATGAGTGGTCTTAGTCAAACGATCTACTATCACCCAAATTGTATAGAACCCTTGAGTGTACTTGGCAAGCCGGTAATGAAGTCCATCAATATATCTTCCCACTTCCACTCAGGAACACTCAAAGGCTGAAGTAAACCTGGTGGACACCGCTTAAGCGCCTTGACTTGCTGACAGACAAGACACTTATCAACATACTCCGCTAGTTCCCGTACTTCATCCCTGGCCACCAATAATGTTGCCACAAGTCCTGATACATCTTGTTTCCGCCTAGATGTACCGAAAATATAGAATTATGAGCTTCATCCAACAATTCCTGTCGAAATGCGGAGCTCAGGGGCACACAAAAGTGCCTACAGTACAGTAATGCATTATTTGAAGAGAAAGTGAAATGTTCAGGTAAGCTAGAGTTCGCCTCCTCAAAACCCGTAGCCAGTTAAGACTCACCTCACTGGGCCTCAATCATCCGCTGTCTAAGAGTAGGGCCCACTGTCAGGCTCGCTAGTCTTACTGTAACCTCGGTAGTGAGAAACGTAATCTCTACTCGATCCATCACCCACCAAATCCGTACCTGATGCGACAAAACCGCCGCGGTGTGTGACGTCTTCCTACTGAGAGCGTTAGCAACCACGTTAGCCTTATCATAGTCAAAATCTTTTACCAGTTCTAGCCACCATCGTTGCCTCATACTCAACTCCTTTTGAGTGAAGAAGTATTTCAGACTCTTATGATCACTATATATCATCACTTTCTCCCCGTACAGGTAATGGTGCAAGATTTTCAAAGCATGCACCACCGCTGTCAACTCAAGATCATGGCCCGGATACCTCTTCTCATGCTCTTTCAGTTGTCGGGATGCATATGCTATCACCTTACCATGTTGCATAAGCACGCATCCTATACCCCTCAATGAAGCGTCACTATAAACCGTGAGACCACCAGAATGATCAGGCAATGTCAAAACCGGAGCAGTAACAAGTCTACGCTTCAACTCCTCGAAACTATGCTTACACTCCTCCGACCACTCATATTTCACACCAGTCCTGGTTAGTTGGGTTAGTGAAGATGCGATCTTTGAGAAGTTCTGCACAAATCTTATATAATACCCTGCTAGCCCGATGAAACTCTGAATCTCGGGTACATTATTTGGTCGAGGCCAACTGCTAACTGCTTCCACCTTTAAGGGATCAACTGATATTCCTTCACTTCATACCACGTGCTCTAGAAAGGCAATCTACTTTACCCAAAATTTGCATTTTGAAAATTTTGCTTAAAGTTTTTCGACACTCAATGTTGATAGCACCTTCTCAAGATGCATCGCATGCAACTCTTCATTCTTCGAATAGATCAGAATGCCATCGATAAAAAAATGACAAAAAGGTCCAAGAACTTTTGAATTTCTGAAAAATTTGAGGGAGAGAGGGAAGGGGGCGACGGTGAGGAGAAGAAAATGAGAGGAATTTTTTTGTGTTTTTTTTTTGCTTTTCTTTTCTTATAATTTCATTTATATACTTTTAATTTTCCAAAATTAAAATAATAACTAAATTCTACTGCCCAAAACTCCCTCCACCTCCTCATTTTATCTCCCAAATCCTTCCAACTCCAATAATTAGTTTAAGTCCCTTCTCACCCTTTTCTTTGCTAATGTATACTTGCCCCAGAAACCAATTGCTAACCAACCCCCTTCTCTTAATTAACTATGGTTAATAAGTTTCCTTTTATTAAATTTCTCCACCGTTGGTTAATTTTAACTATGGTTAATTACTAATTAACCAAAACACACATGGCGTTAAACCCTCGGGCCCTTACATTAGCATCGGAACACTAATTAAGACATACTAATAAAAGTGAAATTTCTAAATTACCCTATGTTAATCCCAAACCTTTAAACACTAATTAATAATAATTAATGCACCTTGTTCACAATAACTCTTTGAAATCTAAAATTACTAAATAAAGATTAAAACTTATAAAAACTAAAATTAGTGGATAGTTTGTGTTTTATGATCATGTGGTTTATTTTAAAAGCTAGAAAAGATTCGGGGAACTCTTTAGCAATTAATTTCTTCCTCATCTAAAAATTAGAGTCTTCTCCTTCCTCATTTATTTGAAGCAAAAGAAAAATAGAAAACCCACACTCCCTCTCCTCCATTGTCGCTGCCGAAAGACATAGCTTCCAAGGGGTGGGTTTTTCTCGTCCTTTCTCCGATTCACGTGATTTTGGGTACGTTGAATATATCGCCCCCCCAATCTATCTTTTGACCCTACTCTTGAAGAATTCCACAAACCTTCATGAGGCTTAACGGTAAGAATTCTTGATTTTCCTTTTGGGTTTTGTATATTTAGTTGTTTAAATGGATTTCTTGGTTGAGAACTTCAATTCATCCTCTTGGAACTTGGAGATTTCAAACTTAGAACTTCATTTAAGAGATTCCTTGTGTTCCCCAAGCCCTAGAAACTAAAAGCTCACAAAACCCTAACCCATAAATTTTCCCCAGAACTGTGGACCTCATGTTGAGATTTCCCCTTGCAATTTTTGAATTCTCCTTTTTAATTTGGGTAGTAAAATCATGTCCAAATGCCTTAGTTTTGTTTACTCATTGATATTTACCTATCTAAAACTACCCGGATCATCCCAAAAATCACCTCCAAGCCGAGACACCCCCCCTGTTTTGGTTGGTTCCATTGAGAGCTCCATGAGGGATATTAACGGGCTGTTTTTTCGTTCTTTTCAATTTACACGTCGTTTGCTGCTTATTTGGTTAAATTAATGTAATTAGGGTATATTTAATTGTCGGCGGTACTTTATTTCTCTCTCGTCACTCGCTTTGGGTTTCGAATTCAAGCTTATTGCAAAAAGGTGAGTATAAATAGAATTTACGGTAAATTTAGGAACTATGTTCTTGAACGATTTGTTTGCCTCAGGAGTTTAGTTAAACATGGAATTAAGTTATTTAAGCACGTTATTTATGAATGAATAGGACTTGGGAGTATAGAATTGATATTTGGGAATTTGTGGATGTTATATATTCTTGGGAGTTAAAGTACGATTTATCGGGTTGTAGCAGGTTTATGCTTGAATGTTGTTCTCTTGTGTTCTTGGGTGTTTATTTACGATGTTGAGACTTGCTATTTACTCTTGGACTTATTTACTGAGACTAGGTTCTTCCAGCATTTGGGGGCATTGGCATAAGAGTTACTCTTTTTTTGCAGGATTATGTCATCGATGAAAGTATGGGCTTATGATCCTATATGTTATAATGTTCTTGATTAATGTGACTCTGTTGAGTTATTCTGAAATTGGTTCTCTGTTTATACTTTGTATTCAAGAGTCTGATTCTTTATTATCACACATGTTTGCATGGAGGAATAATGAGATAATGCATAGACCACGTGAGCTTGTATTGTTTGGTATTATTCGTTGTTCGGCTATATATGTATCAGGAGGAATTCATAGACTGCGTAAGCTTGCATGAATGGAGGAGGTGAATAATGAAATAATGTTTAGTTCTGTGAGCTTGCATTATTTGGTATTATTAATGATTGCTATGATACATATATATTGTAGACTACTTAGACTGTGTGAGCTTTGCATGTCATTGGTGACATAACGGGATCATGTATTGGCCGCGTTTACTTGCATCATCTGATGTTATTAACTGGGAAGATTCTTGTTTAAAATGTAAAGACTGAGTGAGCTTTTCATGATATTGAGTGAGATAATACATAGACTGCGTGTGCTAGTATTATCTTTCATTATTCACATGTTCTTTGTTATTATTCGTTGTTGAGACTGCGTAAGCTTAACATGTATTCGTTGTATTCCTGAAAGGTTTAACGTATGATTACATGTTATGGTTATTAAGAGCTTGAGAGACTTGACTACTTGTATAGTTCTTTGTTCTTGGGAGATTTTGCATGATTTTGCATTTGAAAGTATGTTTGGGTAGTCAAGAGTTAGTAGGATTCGTTGGACACAAATCCAGATCGGATTTGGGATATAAAGTTACTTTATTTCATATTTATCTTCATTGGGTCTCTCGCTCATGATATCACACTTTCAAGTACGGGATGAGGTTGCAATCGTAACCGTGGAGCTGGTGCGGCATGATTCCAAGATTGATGACGATGGATGGACTAGAGTCTATTCTAGTCCATAGATTGCTTATGTCATGACACTTGTCTTTTTTCGATTATTTATCTTTAGGTTGTTGAGCTCTCTTGAGCAATATCACATATGTTTATTTGTTCCTATTGATTTATGGATTTATGAATATATCTTATCTTAGATTTTGAAACTTATAAAAAGGGAAGCGCTTCCCAATCTTGAATGATTTAGTTTATGATTTTTTGAAATGAAAAGGCTGTTTCCATCGATTTACAGCTTTTTCAGTTATTATTTCAAGTATTCAACTTCAGTTATTTATTTATCTATTTATTTCTATTTTAAAGAGTCGGATCTTTACACTTGATCCAAATCAAATACCAACACTCAACCTTAGTGTTACTTTACCATGACATTTTACCAAATTTGGATCTCGATAACTCGTTATCTCGGAGTATCTTGACTCTTTTGCACTGATTCTACTTCAGTACAACAAACAAGGTGCACAACCTCCAAAACTACACGAGAAAAATCCTATTCTCAGTACCCCTTGTGACGACCAGACTCCTTTTAAATCATTTAAAACTAAAACACAAGGAAAGTCTTAGTATTTAAAAAAAACGGCGTGGATATGTTTGAAACTTAGACTATCCAAAACCTGTATACATTTTTCACATCAGGAAATTTAAAAGCAAGGAAATGCAATTCCTTTTCCAAAGTTTAAAGAAGTTTATAATCATAAAAGTTAAGACGAAAAGCTCTTATGAGCTTATATACAAATTTACATCTCAAAAGACACAAAATAAAACAAAATGAGCCCATGGACTTTAAAAGTATATCTAGTCCATCTCTGTATCATCAACAACTCGATCAGGCCACACCCGCTCCTCTCCCACGACCCCGAGCGTAAGCATTACCTGAAATTGTTTGTAATATCATGAGCTAACAACAAGCCCAGTGAAAATAAACAGAATAAACTGTAACAATAGACTCCAAACCCGCATTCTGATTTGTGTCCAAGTAAAACTTACATATTCTTTACTAAAACTCCCAAAATTTGGAAGAATGTTTTCATATCACATATCTCTTTCTGGTTCATCCTTTTGATACCTCATAATATGTATAAGGTTTACCCTTCTTTTATATTTAATAAAATAATGTTAATCTCGCTCGGACTTAACATATTTAACCATCACAATTTACGATAAATGACAATAATGTTAGCATACGCATTCTAATCATTATTCATTAACTCGTTAAACAAGTGTAAAGGGCACACAACCTTTACATCAATATAACCATCACATGTGAATAATGTCAGGTAATGAAGTTCCCGTAGGCTAAGTTCATTCACCTCATTATCTCGCTTTCCAAATTAAATATACAAATTCCTTTTAATAATATCTTTCCATCTCTAGTGAATAATGACAGGTAATGAAACTCCCATAGGCTAAGTTCATTCACCTCATTAAACTCACTTTCCATAATATAATATACGAATTTATTTCAATAATATCTTCCCACCTTTAGTGAATAATGACAGGTAATAAAACTCCCCTAGGCTAAGTTCATTCACCTCATTGAACTCACTTTCCAAAGTAAAATATACGAATTTCTTTCAATAATATCTTCCCACCTCTAGTGAATAATGACAGGTAATGAATGCTCCCGTAGGCTAAGCTCATTCACCTCATTATCTCACCCACCGAATACAAGATTCAATACACCCCTATATCCTCGTATATGTATCATAGTAATTATGGATAATACTAGATAATGTTAACTCGCATAGTTCCATCATTATCTCATTATCCATCTCCTCCGATCATGCAAAGTTCACGCAGCCTTTATCATTCCTTATGATACATATACATAAACATAAAAACGAATAATACCAGACAATGCAAGCTCACTCAGTCTATGCATTGCCTCATTATTCCTCCCAATAATCAATTATACATTATGATATGATATGATATGAATATGCTTTCAAGTACAAGTAAATAAATATAAACATTCAAAGTAATCGAAAGAACATAAAGGCAAATGGATCACGTAATACTCTTATACATAAAATAAGAAATTAGGAACTTCTAATAAGAAAACAATAAATAGATCAAGCCAAACGGCCTTTGGTTAAACTTGAATCACTAACTTAATCATAAAGTTTCCATAATCAAGTTTCTTATTCATTCCATTATACTTGAAACCTTCAACTTCCGATAATTATTCTTAAGCCTCGGAACTAATCTAAACTTAGAACTTCCAAGAGTTAAACATTTCCCTCAAGAAATCCATAAGTTCCCTTACTCAATTTGAACAAACTCCAAGCCTAAGCATGTTAGCTCACTTTCTTTTATCCTTTCGATTCAAACCTTGATCTCAACTTCCGATCCTACAAATCATTCAACTTATTCGGTTTCTAAAGCTACTTTAAATTCTGTTTATTCTCACCTTAGCAAAAGAAGACTCACTCCTGAGTTCCGAAAGAGCTATCAAGTAACGGTCCAAAAACACCTACAATTAAAATTACATCTAACAATTATTAATTAACCAAACATCGATTCATTGTCATCTAAAAGCAATAAGTGACGAAAAACCTCGGAAAAAGTCTAAGGGTGCTCTCGGGCCCTCTTAAGAAAAGGAGTATCGGGTTTCGTTTTCCGGCTTTTAGGCAATTTAGAGGTGTTTCGGGTTGGTTTCAAGTAGTTTGGAAGTCCCCAATTTCAATGGGTAAACCTAATTAGGGTTTTTGAACAATAATCGATTTCCCGAATTTAGTTACAACATATAAATTATTCAATATGAAACAACCCAAAATCATCCCACAAATTGTATATTTCAAACAAGATGGGTTTCGGCTCAAACTCGGGTTTAGGATTAGGGTAAATTCCCAAAAACACCTAAAACAACTTCCTTAATTGAAGTCATCGTGTTCCTCGGCAAGAAATCGAAGATTTCAACCATGGATTCCATTAAAACACTATTTGAAGGAAATTTTAGAAAATTTGTCATACCTGGAGGTGTGACGACCCGTCACTTTTAAATAATTAAAATAAGAAATACACAGCGGAAGTTTTTATATTTTAAGAAAATTGGCGTGGTTATGTTTGAAAATTGGCTAGCCAAAACCTGTTTACATCTTAAATTATGAAATCTAAAAACACAAGGAACTTCAAGTTCCTAATCAGGAGTTCAAAGAGATTTTTATCATAAAAGTAAAACGAAAAGCTCTTAAGAGCTATATACAAATATACAACTCTAAAGTATGTATAAAATTCACAAAACATAGTCCATGGACTTTAAATAAACCTATTCCATCTCCAGGTCATTATCCTTTGATCATGCAGCACCATCTCCTCTCCCTTGACCTCTAGCCAGGGCATTACCTGAAATTTTGTAATATCATGAGCTAACAACTTAAGCCCAGTGAGAATAATAAGAATAAAAAGTAAAGTTAGACCTCAAACCCGTATTCTGATTCGTGTCCAATCAATCTTACACAATCAATCCTAAAGTTCTATAAACTTTAGGTAATTTCATTCTAAACTCTCCAAAGGATGATATTACTGACACTCATAGTCAAATCCTCATCCATTAACTTGTTACAACAATAAATAAGAAAAAGTAAATAAACTTTGCATAAAATATAACATCTCGATTCTCTATTCCATCGATAATATGCATGAAGGTAATGTGAACATCCCGTAGGATACGCATTCAACCTTTATGCATGAAATGAATGAAGAAGGTGATGCGGACATTCCCCGAAGGGTCCAACATTCTTCCCTCCTTTTCTTTCTCTCTTTATTTTCTTTTTCTCTGAAGGCGTTGCGGACATTCCCCGTAGGGTCCAACATTCTCTCCTTCTTTTCTTTCTCACTTTCTTTTCTTTTTATCGGAAGGCGATGCGGACATTCCCCGAAGGTCCAAAATTCTCTCCTTCTTTTCTTTCTCTCTATGAAGGCTATGAGGACATTCCCCGAAGGGTCCAACATTCTCTCCTTCTTTTCAATGATGCGAGATGTTATGGTGCAATATGTTATGGTGCGAGATGTTATGATATGCTCGCAAAAGTAAATAAACGTAAAGTACGAATATTAAAGTAGCCAAAACAAGCATAAAGTAAAGGGGCATAAAGTAAAAGACATAAAATAAATAGATAGTAACTTTCGGAAGAACGATAAGTAAACCGTAGAACCGATACATACTAAAATATGATCTTTATCTTCCAAGGATTCTAAACTTCCAAATAAGATCCAAGGTTGTACATTCAAGTTCCTTAACCGTTCTATTTAAAAGTATGGATCTTCTAACTCCCAATGATCCATCCTAAGCTTCGAAACGAATCTAACTTAGAATTTTCTAAGATTCAATGTTTTACTCGAGAACTCCTAAGTTCTCACTTAAAGGATTAACTCCTAATCCTAAGGGCACTAACTCACCTCCCTCTAATCTTAGATTCGAATCTTAGTCTTAGTTTCTAATTCTACAAACCATCATACTTATTTGCTTTCTAAAATTACTTTAAATCCTAACTATTCTCACCTTTGCCAAATAAGAATTTCCCCAAATCTCCAAATTCCCATGAATCAACAATCGAGCAATCGCACCTACAATTCACCAATTGCATAACATATTACAACTCATAACTAAGATGAGAACAAGTGTGCATTTTCAGGTGAATAGTGATTTCGGATGAATAATGTTTTTGGGTGAATAGTGTTTTTTGAAAATCCGGGTTCAAAATCGTCAAATTCCATGATAGAAATTCATGATTTCAACTTCAAAACTCATTTATAATCAAAAACAAACAAAACCATATAAAAAGTTTTGAAAACTTACTTTTTGGTACTTCTCTTAGAAGACGAGAAACTCAAAAAAGCTAGGTTGGATAGGTAGCCCTCGTCCCTACCAATCCAACGCAACCGAAAACATGACGATCCATCGAGAAACGAATGAGAAACGAAGAAAAGAAAATCCACATCCATGGTGGATGAAAGCCACGGCAAGGCAAGGAAAGGAAGAGAAAGATGAAGGCAACTTGGTCAAATTGGTGATATTTAAAGAATAAATGAATAGTAATTTTAGATATTTTAAGAAATTGGAAATGACGGTTGCGTCCTTTTTTGACTTTTGACTTCTAAATCGAAACCCGAAGCTCTTAAATTAATCTAAAGGTGATTAATAATTATTAATTGGCCTATTAATAATTATTAATGTCACCGAAATGAATTTAAAGTATTAAAATGATTAAAAAGAATTTCGGGCGAAATTAACTACGTACTAAATTTCTAAATTACAAAATAATAATTAAACAAAACACTTAAATTGAAATAAATAAATAAATAAATAAATAACATTAAATAAAATAAAATAAAAAAATTTCACTTCAAAAATAACGGGACGTTACAGGAGGCCTTTAGAAAACGGATGGAAAGTTTGATTGTTAGGTTGAAAAGAATGCTTGGACCGAGAGCTATCGAACGCAACCAAAATCAAATCAATCCGTTGAGAAATGAACGAAAACCAAAATTCTTCCCAAACCCTAAGTGACCCACGACTTTGAGAGAGGAAGAAGAGAAGAATTGTGGTCAACTTTTGGTCAAATGGCAATTTAAAGAGGAAGTGAATAGTAATTTGATATTTTAAGAATTTCGAAAATTACGGTTACATCCCTTAAATGAACTTCATCTCATAAATCGAAACCTGAAGTTCTTAAACTAGCCAAATGGTGATTAATAATTATTAATTGGCCCGTTAATAATTATTAATACGATCAAAATAAATTTAAGCTAATAAAGCGATTAAAAGGTTTAAATTGAAATAAACTACTAAATTCTAAATTACTAATTCTAAAATTAACTTTAAATACTTTAATTAAAATAAAATAAATAATTTTTTTTTATACCTCAAAAGTAACGGGACGTTACACCCCTACAAAGACCTTAACATACCAATTAAAACAACATCGCAACATAGTGGGTTTTCGAGGTGGCATAACAAACTCAATAAACAAGGAGCCGCTTTAAAAGAATTGACTTATTCTCATAAACTTTCTCACTATAAAAGAAAATAAAGCTTAGGAGTAAGAGTTTTAAGAATACCTGGTGTCTTTGACCTCGAAGGATGATTTGTAAAAGGGCTTAAAATGAAAACATGAAAAACATGCGATGCATGTGGTCTATAGAAACTCATGTTATACATAAAGTTCACATTTCATTTCTTTTTAGCAACTCAAGCTATACATAACTTTCATATTTCCTTTCTCAATGACAAATCATGCTAAGCTCACTCGATCTCAGCAAGTTTCAAACAAGAATAACACGTGATTAATTTCAATAATGCTAGCACATGCAATCTTAACATTATTAGTTAACTCGCTTGACAAATGTAAAGTACACATTGACTTTACATCAATATAACCACAACATGCTTATAATGATAGTACTGAAAGCACACGCAGTCTAACAATACCTCATTATCTCACTGTCCAAAAAAAATATATGAAGTTTTTCCATTAATATCTTCCCACCTCTAGTGAATAATGACAGATAATGAAAGCTCACACAATCTAATCATTACCTCATTATCTTACCCACCAATGCAAGGTAAACGCAGCCCTTACTTTTTTCTTATATATGTTTCATAATGACTATGGATAATACCAGCTAATGTGAGCAAACGTAATCCCAACATTACCTGCCCCCCCCAATCATGTAAAGTACACACAGTCTTTATCATGTCTCATGGTACATATATGTATCATACAATACAAATAATACCAAACAATGCAAGCAAATGCGATCTATACATTGTATCATTATTCCTCCCATATAATTATGCAAGAATAAACATAAATAGAGCCTTAAAGTGCAAGTAAACGTAATTTAACCATTCAAAGTAATCGAAAGAAACATAAAATATCAACGATACATGAATAATTAGTTACCCTTTTCCTGCATAAAACAAGAAAGTACCATCTTTCAATCGACAATATAATAATCAAGCCAAATATCCTTCATATGATCATATGAACAATATTACAGTCAAGCCCATCGGTCTTCAAATAACATCAAGTTATTAACTTTAACATAAAAGTCTCATTTTCATCGTTTTAGTAAACAAGAAAAGTTCCATAATCTCTTTCCTTACTCCTCCTATAATACATGGAACCTTCAAATAACCGACATCATCAAAAAACGCCAAAACGACTTTAGGCCTAGAATTATGGAAAATTAATCAGCTCCACTAAAAGTTACATAAGCTCACCCAACCATTTTATAACTATAGGTCCATTTTCAATCTCAAACTCAACTTCCAATCATATGAATCATTCAATAAATTTGGTTTCTAAGTTTACTTTAAGTTCTATTTATCCTCACCTTGAATGTTCGAGTGAAAACAACGTTCCAACGAACCGTCAACTAGCAACCAACACCTAGAAGAACATCAATTGAAAAACATTTTACAACCCACAACTAAGATGAGGAAAAAGTGATTCTCAGGTGAGCATGGATTTCGGATGAATATTGTTTTTGGATGAATAGTGTTTAACAAAATTTTGATCTCAAAATCTTATACTTTCTTCAGGGAAAATGAAAATTTCAACTTAAACTATCATGTAGAAGTAAAAATAAACAAAACCAAAGGAAAAGTTTTGAAAACTCCTTGTCTAGGGTTTCCCTTAAAGAAAGAGAAACGTACCAAGGGTAGGATGGTTAGAAAGCCCACGTTCAGAGCAATCCAACGCAAAAGAAATCATCAAAATCAATCGAGAATCAAAGAAAACCGAGCTCAAAAGGCCATTAGGTAGGTTCGGCCATGTAAGATGTAGGAGAGAAAGGATTTGTGATTTTCTTGCTTGATCAAATGAAGAATGAGATAAGGATGTCTTAATTTTAGAGTGAAAGAAAAAAATTACGATAATATCCTTCCTTTGCTTCTAGCTTTTAAAACTTAACCCAAAACACTTAAACTAGATAAAAGGTGATTAATAATTATTAATTGGCCCGTTAATAATTATTAATATGCCTAATACTAATTTAAGCTTCTAAAGTGATAAACGGAAAGTAAAAGAATATAAATGCTAAAATCTAAGTTAACTAACTCTAAAATTAAATTAAATGTTTTAAATAAAAAAAATTACCTTGTAAAATAATGGGACGTTACAAAAGTATTTGTCTCTAGTTTGACTAAAGATAATATTCATTGAAGAATCAGCGGGAACACAAGGATAAAGTGGTATTTACAAGGGTAAAACGGTAAATTTAGCACATCTGTAATTATGAGTTTTCCACGTGATGGATATATCATAGACTTAATCAGATAAACGAAAAGAACATTTTTCATCTATAGTGAGAGGAGTTCAGCTATGAATCTATAGTGGTTGATTATGAGTTGATCAATTAATTAACAAATTATTAATCCCATGATCTATAGGTCCATCGGGTCCCTATTCTTGCCCAAAGTCGTGGTCACAAAATCAAGTCATTAATTTGAATTATGAAGAAATAAACACTTTAATTAAGTTAATTTGCTTAAATAAATAGGCAATATTAATAATTTAAATATTGAGTATATTTAAATGGTAATTAATCAATGCATTATTAATTGTTTCAATAATGAGTTTATTTAAATACGTAATTAATAATAGAATAACTATTAACTGATATTTAATAATTGTTTAAATACTTAATTTATTTAAAGAGAACTTAAAAATTAAATACTATCAATTTGTATTATTATTTAAATAAATAATGTGTTTATTTAATGGAAATTAATAATAAAATATTTATTAATATTATTAATTGTTTAAATAATGAATATTATTTAAGTGAAAATTAATAATTAAATATTACTTGATGATTTTTAACTGGGAGAATAAAGTATTTTATTTAAATGGCAATTAATAAATAAATTAGTATTAAAGTTTATAATTAATTAAGTTGGACTTACTTAATTAAATAGAGAGTTTCTAGCCCAATTGGATTAATGAACCTAATTGAAAATGGCCCAAATAATTAATTAAATAAACTAGATTTATTAATCAATTACCATTCAAAAAATCGGCCATATATGTATATTTTAGGAAGTTAATTGTTTGCATTATATTCTAAACTATTTACAAAAATTATAATTACCCAAGATAAAGAAAATTTTTTTTTTCCTTTATCACATATGTATTTTTGGTTAAATGTATAAGGGAGAGAGAAAAATCTTTTTTTTTTTTTAATTTTTATCTCTATAGGATTTTCCTAATTTAATTAGCCATCTCATAAGCCTATAAATATGAGGCTTGGGTTATTCATAATACACATGAATTCAATTTCATAGAAATTGAAATTCTCTCTTCTCCCCCTCCCTAGCAATTGCCGATTTCAGGGCTTTATTATTAGGAAAAAAGATTCTTTTTCTTTTCCCTAATTTCTTCTAAAATTCAATCCCACCATCGGGTTTTACTTGTTCGATTTGGATATAGTGTAGAAGGCTCATTGATAAATGAACCCTCCAACAAATTCTCCATATTTTCTCAATGTAAGTAAAAGGTTTTTATTTTCGAAATAAATCATGAATTTACACGTTTTTCATATTTTTTTAGCTTATCAAGTTCAGACAATTATAGCTTTCTCTTAAAAACTAAGATTAAACTTAAGAGTTTTAACAGCCCAAAATGCTTTATGCTCAAGCTCAACAGGTAAATGACAGGCTTTTTCTAAAAACAAGCCAATAGGGCGGCATCCCAAGAGGGAACTTGAAGGTAGTACGATTTGGAAAAAGCACATCAAGAAATCTAGAAAACCAATCTTTACAATCTGGATGAACTGTCTTTATAAAGATTTTCTTAATTTTCCTATTTTCTAACTCTTCTTGACCAATAGTTTGTGAATGACAACCTTTTGTAACTTTATGGATCACACCATACTTACTCATAAGAGCTTGAAAATTTGATTGCAAAAATGAGTTTCTTGATCACTAATGGTAGCATAGGGCATACCAAACCTAGATAACATATTCTCCTTTAAGAACTTAACAACTGTAGCACTATCATTGGTTCTACATGGAACAACTTGTACCCACTTAGACACATAATCCATAGAGAAGAATGTAATGACACTATAAGAAAAATAGGAATAGGACACACTAACCATTTTAATAGGTGACATATGGGGAGAAAAAGTAGATGAATAGTTAAAAAAATGAATGAAAACAAGCAGTCATCTCTAGGCTTTAGACAAAATCGCTCCTAAGACGAAAATCTCGCTACTCGCCTCGCACCTCAGACGAAATCACTCTGACTTTCGCTCTTCTCTCACTCTCAGAGGACATCTCGCTCCTCGACTTGCTCCTCAGATGAAATCAATCATCAATTTCATCTCAGTTCATTGTCCAAAGTCGTATATTCGATTCTCAGTTCATTATTCAACTTCATCTCAAAAATCTAGTTGAAAATCAGGCCCAATCTTCAATTTCATTTCTGCCATTTTCAAAGTTTTGTTTATGTGATTTTTATTTTATTGTCTCTCTTCATCTAATTTCGTTCATATTTTGTCAATTTGATTTCCATTTTGATAGAAAAAACCCTAACAATTTCTTTGAGATAAAATTTTATTTTTCATACCTTCTACACCTTCGTCTTTGTCAATATTTGGTACTCTCTTGATGGCTTTAACAAGTGATAAATATTTATTTTATTATTTCTTCTCCATCACCCTAACCCTATGATTTTTTTTAATTCTTAGATTTTCTCAATGTAAGTTTTCTATCTTTCTCTAATTTTGAATCTAGGGTTTGCTTTTCATGTTTTCTCCTTTTCTGCTTTTTCAATTTTCTGTTTCACTATGCAGTTGATAAACTCCAATGGCGATTTTAACGTTCCTGGCCTAGAGGATTTGATTAAAAAGACGAAGTTTCTTGAATTTGATCTTTCCTATGCTGATGTTCCTATTATGGGGCCTCAAAGTAATGGTATGTTTGATTCCAAGCTTTGATTTCTTGATGTTGATTGTTTTTTTTATTTGATTTGAAAGGGAATGGGGTTTTCTGTAATTGATTATTCTATTAGCGTTTAGTGTTGTGTTGATGATATATATTGAAATGATTAAATTTAAAGCTTTTAGGTCTAAAATAAAGTAGAAGAATGATTTTAGAGAGTTTGTATTTATTTGTTCATAATGGTTGAATGCTTTGTTCAAATTGAAGTGTAGATTTTAGAGAGTTTGATTTATCATTTGGATGTGCACCAATTATGACGCCTCCTTCCACCAATATTTTCGATTTTGAACAAAGATCCATTGCTTTAGGTGCTCCCAATATAAATTATTGGGAATGTAACGACCCAAAACTAGTAAAATCCTTTAAGTTCAAGTGCACAGCGGAAATATGATTTTTACAAAAAAATTGCATGGGTTCGTTTAAAAATCGGATTATCCAAAACCTGTTTACAACCCAATTTCAGAAAAGACAAAAAATATGGAATGCGCATTCCAAATTATAATAAAACTTCTAAAGAAGGTTTTAAAACCCAAAGACACATATAAAAATTTACAATTGCTCCACCGAGCCCAAAAATACAACATAAGAAAAGATGATGATATGTCTGTGAGCATTTCAAGAATGCTAAACCCAAAATGATTTTCGTTCCTGTCCATCCATCATATCGAAAGGTCACGCGGCGCCACCTCCACAACCACGTCCTTTACCACGAGTCTTACCTTCTTCCCAAGCCTCATCACCCCTTTCATGGGTGCCACTTTTAGGAATACGTGGTCACCAACTTCAAACTCAACTGCACTACACCTCTTATCAGCATAACTTTTCTGTCTACTTTGAGCCACTCTCATCCTCTCTCTGATAAGAGCAATGGAATCACTAGTCATCTGTACTAACTCCGGTCCCAGAAGTTTCCTCTCACCAACTTCATCCCAATGAGTCGTTGATCTGCACTTCCTACCGTAAGTGCCTCAAAAGGTGCCATGTCGATGGTAGCCTGATAACTGTTGTTATAAGCAAACTCAACAAGATACAACTGAGTATCCCAACTACCACCGAAATCTAGAGCACAAGCTCTCAACATATCCTTTAGAATCTGATTGACCCTCTCGGTCTGACCATCTTTCTGAGGATGAAAAGCAGTACTAAACTATAAACCAGTGCCATAGCAGTATGCAAACTTTGCCAGAATTTCGAAACAAAGCAGGTGTCTCGATCAAAAACTATCCTGATTGGCACTCCATGAAGTCTGACAATCTCTTTCATGTACAACTGTGCCCATGTTTCAACAGGGTAGGTTATCTTCCCTGGTATGAAATGTGCACTCTTAGTCAACCGGTCCATAATCACCCAAATGGTGTCATAACCCTTCGCGGTCCTTGACAAGCCACTAATAAAGTCCATCGATATTTCTTCCCATTTTCACTCAGGCACGCTCAAAGGGTTAAGGTAACCAGGTGGACTCTTCCTCAAATCCTTTACTTGCTGACAAATCAAACACTTACTCACAAAGTCAGCAACTTCACGATTCATTTCGAACCACCAATAATGCTGTCTCAGGTCCCTGTATATCTTAGTACTATCTGGATGCACAGAAAAGAGAACTGTGCGTCTCCTCCAACAGTTCTTTTCTATAAGTCGATTCTCGAGGCACACATAGCCTTCTACGATACATCAATGCATTATCAGTGGAGAAAGTAAAATGGCTAGGTGAACCGGACTCTGCCTCACGAAAAACCCTCAGCCAAGTGCTTTTCACCCCGCTGTGCATCTATCATCCTCTGCCTCAGAGTAGGGCCAACCGTCAAACTTACTAAACTCACAGTAACATCAGCTATAAGAAAGGCTATCTCAGCTCTTTCCATCTCCCATCTAAGCCTCAGCGGAATAGTACTCAAAGCCGATAAGTGTGATGACTTTCGACTAAGTGCATCAGCAACTATGTTGGTCTTCCCCAGATGATATTGTATGTCACAGTCATAATCTTTCACAAGTTCTAGCCACCTCCTCTGTCTCATATTTAACTCTTTCTGGGTGAAAAAGTACTTGAGACTCTTGTGATCGGTGAAAATAAGAATCTTCTCACCATATAAATAATGTCTCCATATTTTTAACGCATGCACCACCGCTGCTAGCTCCAAATCGTGAGTCGGATACTTTTTCTCATGCTCCTTTAACTGCCGAGAAGCATAAGCTATTACCTTCCCATGCTGTATCAATACACATCCCAGACCCTTCTTGGATGCATCAGTATACACTGTCAATCCCCCAGACTCATTAGGTGATACTAAAATTGGGGCCAATACAAGTCGTCTTCTAAGCTTTACAAAGCTATTTTCACACTCATCAGTCCACACAAAATCAACCCCCTTTTTCCTCAAATGAGTCAAAGAGGATGCAATCTTAGAAAAATCTTGCACAACTCACCTATAATAACCTGCAAGTCCAAGAAAACTCCGTATCTCAGCCACATGAGTAGGTCGGAGCTAACCACTAATGGCTTCCACCTTAGAAGGATCAACAGAAATCCCTTTACTAGATACTACATGCCCAAGGAAAGCCACTTCCTTCAACCAGAATTCACATTCAGAGAACTTCGAATACAACTTATGAGCTCTCAAAGTCAATAACACATTCTCTAAATGCATGGCATGCAACTCCTCAGTTTTCGAGTAAACAAGGATATCATCAATAAACACTATCACAAACAAGTCAATGAACCTCTTGAACACTGTATGCATCAGGTCCATAAAGGCCGCAGGAGTGTTAGTCAAGCCAAAAGACATGACAACGAACTCATAATGACCATAACATGTCCTGAAGGCAGTCTTGGGAATATCATCATCTCTAATTCTAAATTGATGATACCCCGATCGAAGATCTATCTTCAAAAAGGCAGTAGCTCCCCTCAGTTGATCAAAAAAGTCCTCTATCCTGGGCAAAGGATACTTGTTTTTCACTGTGACCCGGTTCAGCTCCCTATAATCAATACATAATCTCATGGAGCCATCTTTCTTCCTTACAAACAATACCGGAGCTCCCCAAGGTGATACACTTGGGCGTATAAACCCCAAGTCTAAAAGTTCTTGCAGCTTCCTTTTCAACTCTTTAAGTTCAGCTGGTGCCATACGATAAGGTGCCTTGGACAATGGAACGGTCCCAGGAATTACCTCAATTTGGAAGTCTAACTCCCTCACTGGTGGAAAACCACGTAACTCATCAGGGAAAACATCAATGAAATCTTTCACAACAGGTACAGAAGCTAAGGTAGTCACACTAACAGACGTGTCCACTACGCTAGCTAAGTAACCCCAAGCACCGTCACTCAAAAGTTCTCTAGCCTGGATCACCGAGATAACTGCAGGTGTCACCCTACCTCGGGTCCCATGAAATTGAAAATTAGTCCCACATGGACCAACAAAGTCTACCACTTTCTCACTACAACCGATATTGGCATGGTTGGCTGACAGTCAATCCATACCCAAAATAATATCAAAGTCAGACATAGGCATCACAATCAACATAGCATGTAGAAAGCAACCTATAATACACAAATCATCAGTATAAATCACTCTATCCACAATCATAGATTTTCCGAGCGGAGTAGTAACATGCAACCTATGTCCTAACGGCTCAGAATCAAAGGCAAGAACTTGACAAACTCAACAGAAATAAATGAGTGACTAGCCCCAGAATCAAATAATTCAAGAGCGGAGTGCCCTAATACTGACAAAGTACCTGTAACAACAGTACCAGATGCCTCAGCATCCTCTCGAGTAGTGACAAAGACACGTACCTGTTGTCGTGTCTGGGGCTGTGCCTGAACTGTCGGTGGTGCTCTCTACTGCTGGGTCGGCCTAACCTGGCCTCTACCACCTGCCTGACTATGTCCTTGGCCCTGACCTGACCTGACCTGAACTCTGACCCTGTCCTGAACTCTGCCCCTGACTACCACGCTATTGTGGTGTCTGTAAACTAGGGCAAAATCGTTTAACATGTCCGGTCTGTCCACACTAAAAGCACCTCCTCACATAACACTAACCCAGGTGGTACCCAGTACAATCAGGACAATAGGGTAAAGAAGGGGCCCGAGCACTAGACTAACCTGTATGAAACTAAGGTCTTGTCTGTCCCTTGCCCCTACCAGAAGCCTGTCTATGTGACTGTGTCCCTCGACCTCAAAGGTCATCCACAGCCTTCCTCTTCTTAGAAAAGGTCTGTGCAACAATCTCATTAGCCTTTTTCTCAGAATCCCCAATATCTAAGGCCAAAGCAGCAGTCAAAGCATCAGCATACGTAGCAGGCTGTAAAGCTCACACCTGCCCTCATAGCTCTGCCCTCAAACCTACAATAAACCTTTTTCTCTTACTCTCAGGATCAGTAACATGTTTGGTAGCAAATTTTGACAACCTGTCAAACTCTCTCTCATACTCTACAACAGACCTATCACCCTGTCTAAGTGTGAGAAATTGTATCTCTAACTGATCTCGTGTATCCTCTGGATAGTATTTTTCAAAGAACTTTTCCCTGAACATCTCCCAACTGACCTGCAACTCAGGGCTGAGAGTACGGAATAAACCCTTCCACCAGTACAAGGCATCATCTATTAAAGAATAGGTCCCACAGTGGACCTTCAAATGATCTGGACACTTAATGAATTCAAGTACCCTCTCTACTCTGGTAATCCATCTTTTAGCAACTGCCGGATTAGTAGATGTCCCATCAAACTCAGGAGTATTATACCTGATATACTCTTTCAAATTTTTTGC
The DNA here is from genome assembly GCA_028015215.1 of Gynostemma pentaphyllum. Lineage (NCBI taxonomy): Eukaryota > Viridiplantae > Streptophyta > Magnoliopsida > Cucurbitales > Cucurbitaceae > Gynostemma > Gynostemma pentaphyllum. The sequence goes on from CM051352.1 coordinate 32,385,883, forward strand.
AGCATTAGTAATACCAGACTGATCTACCACTAGAGCGGGTGCTCTAACAGGCGGTATAACCTGATCAGCATGTCCTCTACCACCTCGTAACAGATCTAAAAAGTACTCCTCTAAAATGGTGATACTACGACCATGACTAGGTGGCTTATCAACTGGAGGCTCATCCTCCAGATAAACAGGCGGAGGGGGTGGAAATATGATTTTTACGGAAAAACGGCATGGGTTCGTTTAAAAAACGGATTATCCAAAACCTGTTTACAACCCAATTTCAGAAAAGACAATAAATATAGAATGCGCATTCCAAATTATAATAAAACTTCTAAAGAAGGTTTTAAAACCCAAAGACACATATACAAATTTACAATTGCTCCACTGAGCCCAAAAATACAGCACAAGAAAAGATGATGATATGTTTGTGAGCATTTCAAGAATGCTAAACCCAAAATGATTTTCATTCCTGTCCATCCATCATATGGAAAGGTCATGCGGCGCCACCTCCCCTATCATGTCCTTTACCACAAGTCTTACCTGGAAAAATTGAAAATGTAGCAACATTAGCATAAGAATGCTAGTGACAGTAAAATGAAAGCAAATAATCCTATCAACCAAATTACATACCGGAAATTGTGTCCAAAGGCCTAAATAACACGTTTACTACCCATTCCACTTTCTAAATTCCACACAATCATATAATATGTAATATGCTTTTCATCAAGTAAAGATATTAAGACTTAAAGTAAAAGAACCGACTATTACTAAGTCTTTCTAACCATTCTAATGAATATAAGTAATTGTAGCACTAACTTTCTTTGTTACCAAATCAGTTTCATCGTAACGGGTTTACCGTATGGATCAACATCAACATACTAGCCCGTACGGTCTTACCATATTACCAATCATCGTAATGGGTTTACCGTATGGATCGACATCAACATACTAGCCCGTACGATCTTACCATATCACAAATCATCGTAACGAGTTTACCGTATGGATCAACATCAACATACTAGCCCATACGGTCTTACCATATCACAAATCATCAAGTTCCTTAGTAAGTTAGATTACTTAAATGAGATTATACTAAAGTACTAAAGAACATAAACAACGTTAATTGCATGAGTTATCACTCAAATGTAACTTCTAAGCAACTTGGACTCTCAAACCACTCAAAGTTCCTTAAACTTCCACTTTCTCTAAATCTCCAATTTCACCTGAAACTCATCAATTCATCTTACAAGACTTCCAAACCACTCAAAGTTCCTTAAACTTCCAAATTCATAAGAATTCAAAAGTCACTCCACTCACTTCCGAGTTTAAAGTCACCAACCAAGAATTTATTTTCAGAAGTTAGTTCCCCTCTTAACCTCGATAAACAATATTGTAACGAAATTTAATTCATAAAATTACTAACTTCCATTTTAAACTCACCTTAGGAAGTGAACTCCAAATTACCAAAGTGTCAAGATCCAAACCACGCAAGTAATCACAATCCTACAAATCAAATACACCTAACAATCATTAATTAACCGAAAATTGAGCAAACGACATCTAAACGCATAAAACGACAAAAATCCGGAAATGGACCCTAGGGACACTCACGGCCAAGCAAGGGAAAAGGCTTGGGTTCGGTTAACTGGCTTTTATGCAATTTAGAGGCGTTTCAGATACTTTGGAAGTTCGCCATATCAATGAGTAACCGTATTTTTGGGTTTTACACAATAATCGGTTTTCGAAAAATTAAGTAAAATGCAAAGTAATAGCAAACTAAAGCCATGGCCAAGTGAGAGAAAGTCACATGGAACGGGTTTTCAACTCAAACTTAATTTTAGGGTTTTGGGAATTTCTAAAATTGCATAAAATGACTTCCTCGATTGAAATCTTCAAGCTTCGGTGTGTGAATTTGAAGATTTCAATCTCAACCTCCATTAAAATACTATTCAAAGCTTGAATTTAGAAACTTTGTCATACCTTGAGGCCTTTGAAAAATGAACAAAAACCTCAATTGATATGTTAGAATCGGTCCTTGGACCAAGAGCTTTTCAACGGAACCGAAATTACGGCAATCCACCAAGTATTTGAGAAAAGCCAAAGAGAGAGAAGAAGGGGGGAGGGGTCGGCCCTATGGAGGAAGAAGGAAGAAAGAAAAATGAAGAATTTTGACCAAGTTTGACTATTTAAGATGAAAGAAGATGAATAGTGAAAAATGATATTTTTAAGAAATTAGAAAATGACGATTACGTCTCTTTTTAAAGGATTTAGTTTATAAAATGAAACCCGAAGATCTTAAATGAATCAAAAGGTGATTAATAATTATTAATTGGCCCGTTAATAATTATTAATGTCACCGAAATTAATTTAAAGTGATAAAAGGATTAAAAAGGTTTTCGAATGAAAATAACTACTAAAATCGAAATTACTAAGTTTAAACTAAACTTAAATAATTTATTTAAAATAAAATAAAAATTACCTCCAAAAGTAACGGAACGTTACAAGGAAACTCCTAATATCTAAGCTTTTCATGGTAGTTGATGAATCTAGTCTTTTAAATTAATTTTCAACAGCCATAACATAACTATTACCTTTGCTTCTCATCTATTCAATTCTCTGATTTCTTTTTATCTTGACTAACTTTAATTTCACCTCTAGAGTTCAGATTATATAATTAGGGCTTTTGTTTTCTTATCCTATATTAAATCCTTAGAAATTTCAGTGTTTCAATTGAGGAACGGCTTCCAGGTGTTTTCTTAATAAGATTTCCAGGTATTCTAATTATTTTACTGCTCATTTTTTCCTCTTTTTTTTTCCTGATAAGTTTTAACAACTCCTCTTAGGCTTCATAGTTTGCCCTTTGTTTATTTTTTTTTGGAAGATACTTAGCTCCAAACCAGTCAGGAGACTTTGAAAACAAATTTGGGTTATTTGTTAAAGTTTACTTCAAGTTAAATAATATGTCTGACGACCCGACTCCTTTTAAATCATTTAAAAATCAAAAAGCAATGGAAGTCTTAGTATTTTTTAAAAAAAGGGCATGGATACATTTAAAATTTGAACTTTCCAAAACATGTTTACATTTTTCACAATCAGAGAAATCGTGAAGACAAGGAAATGCACATTTCCTAAAGTAAAGTTCAAAATGAGTTTTAGAATCATAAAAGTTTAAAACAAAAGCTCCCATGAGCTTATATACAAATGTACAACCCAAAAGAGAAATATGAAATAAAATGAGTCCATGTACTATAAAACCATCTCTAGTCCATCTCGCCATCATCGTCATCCAGATCAGATAGCACCAACTCCTCTCCCATGACCTCGACCACGGTTGATACTTGAAAAATTGTAATATCATGAGCTAAAGCCCGATGAAGATAAACGGAAAATAAAGTAACATTAGACCCCAAACCCCGTATTCAGATTTTTGTCCAAAAACTTATTTACTTTTTGCTACCCAACCATTCAAAGGAATTCATATCAAGTATTACCAATTTCCAATTTCAAAATCTCTCAAATGAACAAGACCTAGCTCCTAAGCATAACAAAGTATCAAATTTCACTACACAACTCAATCATGTTCCTTTTTTTATAATAACTTGTATTATACATAATGTTTACATACTTCTCTATAACAACTCATGTTATATATTCTTTCACATATCATTTCTCTATAATATATCATGTTAAGCTCACTCGTTGTTGACATGTTTTAAACAAGATTAACACGTGATTATTGTTGATAATGTTAGCACACACAGTCCAACATTATTCATTAACTCGCTCAATATATGTAAAGTCACTACAAGAAACTGTGTTACTAGTGACGTAAGAATTAGCCATGCAACAAAATTGCGTGGTCAATGCTCACCATTGGTGACGATAAACACGGGCGTCACCAATGGTCTACCCATCAGTGGCGCAACGTCACCAATGAAGAAGAATTAATTTGGAATGGCCCATTAGTGACACAACGTCAATGATGGTTAGGCCTATTGGCCACACAAATTGTTTGTGTAAGCAATGGACAGTCCATTGCTGACTCAGCGTCACTAATGGTAGTCCATTGCTGACTCAGCGTCACCAATGGCTATGCAGGCCACTTATCAAAAACGCAAGTTTTGGCTTTGGAGTGGCCCATTAGTGACGCAAGATAGGCCCATTACTGACCAACGTCGTGCGTCACCAATGAGTCTGCATTTAAAAAAAACACAACTCGTTTTCTTTTCTTCTTTCACATTCTGTTCTCTTCTTCTTCGCCTCAGCAGCGCAAGTTCTTCTCCCCATCATGAGTTTTCTTCAATTTTTATCGATTCAAAGCCGTTTTACTCCATTCAACAGCCAAGGTTTCGATATTCGACATTTTTAGGTAAGTTTGAATGGTTTATTTTGCAAAAATAGTTTAGATTTGGTTGATTTAGTGTTTTAGGGCTTTTTTAAAAGTAGATATTTTTGTAAATTAGGAAGAGTTTGTTTCATGAGATTATTGATATGTTTTTGTTGTTTGGGGAATTAGGGTAACAGAACGGGAAGCTTTGGTAAGAGAAGGAACAAGACTCACACTCTCTTTGTGCTTTCCCTGCTGCCTCTAAGCGTACATGTAAGTTGCCCACCAACTGTTTGATATTTTGTTTGACTGTGTTTTTTTCCTTTTATTATCCCAATAATCAAATTTCTATTTTAATTCATGTGTTTTGAATATTTTCATCAATAAATGTTCAATCTGATTATGCTCATTTCCCTCTTCTCCATTTAAGAAATCCATGTTGCTTTTTTTTTGTGTGTGTCTAAAATGTGATAGTTTTGTCCAACCTTGCAAAGGATTTGGTGAATAACTATGTTGCTTTTGAACCAAATGGAGTGATAAATACATCAAACTTTAAAACTCGTTTGTTACATTTGTTCCTATTCAGATTCATAAAAGTGGTTTCGTTTATAACAACCTGTAATGTATTTGTAGTTTTATTTTTTTGATGGAAAATGAAACAAAAAACTGAAATGTTCTTTACCTATTTTCCTTCGCTCATGTGATTGTGTATCATATGATGGAACAACACGTAAGTACATGAGTGAATGTGTTTGAGACACAACACTCTTACAAAAAGGATCAGTGGGTGAGCGATTTGGCAAAGGAACAACACGTAAGTATACTTCATTGATTTCAAATGCGCATTATGGTTTTTTTTAATTATATCTTTTTACTAACTCTATATCATATGTTTTATTGTTTTGTATAGCAATAAATGGTTAAATATATGAATCTTGTCTATTAAGGCACTTAAGGAGCGTAAATTGCAACGAGATGAGGAATATAAGATGTGTGAATTGCAACGAGAAGAGGAATATAGGATGCATGATTTGCAACGAGAAGAGGAGTATAAGAAGCTTCAAGAGGATATGAACGTGCTTATGAGACTTTAAATCTCAAGGGGGTGGGGGTGGGGGCCAAGGTAGTGGAGGCACTGATGCATAATTGGAGACTTTGTAGTTTATAATTTATAACAAATGTGTTATTTATGTTGCAAACTCTTCTTTGACTTAAGTAAAACTGTTTTTTTATGTTGTAAACTCCTATTTGACTGTAAAACTGCTTATTTTATGAAATATATAATGATTTAGCTTGTCTGGTGTTTAGAGATATGAATATGTATATATTTGTTACTGGTATGCATTTGGGAAGTCTCTAAACAAATAGTTTTTTTTAAAAAAATTTAGAGTCTATTAGCCACGCAATGGCGTCACTAATGAGCAGCTTTATAATAAAATATAACCCAGATAGCCACGCAATTGCATGGCTAATGATGAGCATTAGCCATGCTTTCCTTGTGTGGCAAATAACTATAAGTCATTCGCCACGCATGCCAAGCATGGCAGATTCCGGCCATTAGCCACATATTGCATGTGTGGCTAATCAGTGAGCATCAGCCACGCATGATAAGCGTGGCAGATGCTTGACCGCATAAGTGACGCGTTGTAATTGCGCGTCACTAATTCTCAAAACGGGCATTTATGACGGGGTATTAACGACGTGCGTGGCGACACGTGGTTCGCGTCACCAAAGACTATTGGGGACGCGAAGGTATATTATTAGTGACGCGATCGCGCGTGGCTAGTACCTGAATTTTTTGTAGTGAGTGTACTCGACCTTTACATTAATATAACCATCAACATGCTTATAATGATAGTATTGAAAGCTCACACAATCTAATAATACCTCATTATCTCGCTTTCCAAAACAAAGTATACGAAGTCTTTTCAATAATATCTTCTCACCTCTAGTGAATAATGACAGGTAATAAAGCTCACTCAGTTTAACCATTACCTCATTATCTCATCCACTGAATGAAAGGTACACTCAGCCCCGACATTCTCTCATATATGTATCATAGTAGTTATGAATACTACTAGATAATGTGAGCATGCGTATTTAGCATTCCTCATGATACACATATGTAATCACATTACGAATAATACTAGACGATGCAAGCACACTCAGTCTATCAAACTTGCCAAACTCACAGTAACCTCAGTTGTAAGGACGACTATCTCAGCTCTATCCATCTCTCATCTAAGCCTCAACGGGATAGTACTCAAAGTAGACAAGTGTGATGACTTTCGACTAAGTGCATCAGCAACTATGTTTGCCTTTCCCGGATGATACTGTATGTCACTATCACAATCCTTCACAAGTTCTAGCCATCTCATCTGTCTCATATTTAGCTCTTTCTGGGTGAAAAAGTACTTGAGACTCTTGTGATCGGTGAAAATCAGAATCTTCTCACCATACAATTAATGTCTCCAAATTTTCAACGCATGTACCACTGCTGCTAACTCCAAATCATGATTCAGATACTTTTTCTCATGCTCCTTTAACTGTCTTGAAGAAGAAAAGTTATTACATTCCCATGTTGCATCAATACACATCCTAGGCCATTCTTGGATGTATCGGTATATACTGCCAAACCACCCGACTCATCAGGTGATACTAAAACTGGGGCAGACACAAGTTGTCTCTTAAGCTCCTCAAAGCTATTTTCATACTCATCAGTCCATACAAAGTCTACCCCCTTTTTCATCAAATGAGTCAAAGAGGATGCAATCTTGGAAAAATCTTGCACAAATTGTCTATAATATCCGGCAAGTCTAAGAAAACTTCGTATCTCAGCTGCACTAGTCAGTCAGGGCCAACCACTAACGGCTTCCACCTTAGAAGGATCAACAGAAATCCCTCTACTAGATACTACATGCCCAAGGAATGCCACTTCCTTCAACCAGAATTCACATTTAGAGAACTTTACATATAACTTCTGAGCTCTCAAAGTCGATAACACCTACTCTAAATGTGTAGCATGCAACTCCTGAGTCCTTGAATAAACAAGGATGTCGTCGATAAACACTATCACAAAAGAGTCAATAAACCTCTTGAACACTGTATGCATCAGGTCTATAAAGGCCGCAGGAGCGTTAGTCAAGCCAAAAGACATGACAACAAACTCATATGCCATATCGTATCCTTAAGGCAGTCTTAGGAATTTTCTCATCCCTAATTCTCAACTGATGGTAGCCTAATCGAAGATCTATCTTCGAAAAGACACTGGCTCTCCTCACATGATCAAACAAGTCATTTATCCTGAGTAAAGGATACTTATTTTTCAATGTAACACGGTTCAACTCTCTATAATCAATGCATCTTTCTTCTTTACAAACAATACCAGAGCTCCCCAAGGTGATACACTTGGGCGTATAAACCCCAAGTCTAAAAGTTCTTGCAACTGCCTCTTTAGCTCTTTAAGCTCAGATGGTGCCATACAATAAGGTGCCTTGGACAATGGAGCAGTCCTAGGAATCACCTCTATTTAGAAGTCTATCTTCCTCACTGGTGGCAAACCAGGTAACTCATCAGGGAAAACATCAATGAAATCCCTCACAACTGGTACAAAAACTATAGTCACACTAATAGACGTGTCTACTACACTAGCTAAGTAACCCCAAGCATCGTCACTCAAAAGTGATCTAACCTGGATCACTGAGATAACTGCAGGTGTCACCCTACCTCGGGTCCCATGAAATCGAAAACTAGTCCCACATGGACCAACAAAGTCTACCACTTTCTCACTACAACCGATGTTGGCATGGTTGGCTGACAGCCAATCCATACCCAAAATAATATCAAAGTTAGACATCGCCATGATAATCAACATAGTATGCAGAAATCAACCCATAATACACAAATCATCAGTATAAACAACTCTATCCACAATCACAGATTTTCCGAGCGAAGTAGTAACATGCAACTCATGTCCTAACAGCTCATAATCAAAGGCAGCAGACTCGACAAACTCAGCGGAAATAAATGAGTGACTAGCCCCAGAATCAAATAATACAAGAGCAGGGTGTCATAAAACTGACAAAGTACCTGTAACAACGGTACCTAATGCCTCAGCATCCTCTCGAGTGGTGGCGAAGACACGGGCCTACTGTCGTGTCTGAGGTTGTACCTAAATTGTCGATGGTGCTCTCTGCTGCTGATTAGGCCTAACCTGGCCTCTACCACTGTCTGACCTCGCCCCGGGCTCTGTCCTCGACCCTGACCTTGACTCGAACTATGACCCTGACCCCCACGCGACTGTGGTGTCTGTAAACTAGGGCAAAAAGGTCTAATCCGTATGATCCGTCCACACTGAAAGCACCTTCTCACCTTGCACTGACCTAGGTGATACTCAATACAATCATGACAGTAGGACAAAGGAGGAGCCTGAGCACTAGACTGACCTGTGTGAAACTGAGGTCTTGTCTGTCCCTTGCCCCTACCAGAAGCCTGTCTATATGGTTGTGTCCCTCGACTTGAAAGGTTGTCTTCACCCTTCCTTTTTTGGGCAGAGGTCTATGTAGCAGTCACCTTAGCCTTTTTCCCAGAATCCCCAATATCTAATACGAGAGCAGGATTCAAATCATCAGCATACATCGCAGGCTGCAAAGCTTGTACCTGCCCTCATAGGTCTGCTCTCAAACCCACAATAAATCCCCTTCTCTTGCTCTCAGGATCAGTAACATGTTTGGTAGAAAATTTTGACAATCGATCAAACTCCCTCTCATACTCCACAACAAACTTATCATCTTGTCTGAGGGGTGAGAAACACTTGGCTAAGGGTTTTCGTGAGGTAGAGTCCAATTTACTTAGACATTTTATATTTTCCACTAATAATGCATTGATGTATGGTAGGAGGCTATGTGTGCCTCTAGAATCGACTTACATAAAAGAGTTGTTGGAGGAGGCTCACATTTTTATCTTTTATGTGCATCCAGGTAGTGTTAAGATGTACAGGGACCTAAGACAGCATTATTGGTTGCTTGGGATGAAACATGAAGTTGCTGACTTTGTTAGTAAGTGCTTGATTTGTCAGTAAGTAAAGGCTTTGAGGAAGAGTTCGCCTGATTACCGTAACCCTTTGAGCGTGCCTGAGTGGAAGTGGGAAGAAATCTTGATGGACTTTATTAGTGGCTTACCGAGGACCGCGAAGGGTTATGACACCATTTGGGTGATAGTCGACAGGTTGACCAAGAGTGCACATTTCATACCAGGGAAGATAATCTACCCTGTTGAGACATGGGCACAATTGTACATGAAAAAGATTGTCAGACTTCATGGAGTGCCAGTCAGGATTGTTTCAAATCGAGATACCCGCTTTGTTTTGAAATTCAGGCAGATTCTGCACACTGCCATGGGCACTGGCTTGGATTTCAGTACTGCCTTTCATCCTTAGGCAGATGGTCAGACCGTGAGGTCAATCAGATTCTAGAGGATATGTTGAGAGCTTAGGCTCTAGACTTTGGTGGTAGGTTTGATACTCAGTTGTACCTTGTTGAGTTTGCTTACAACAACAGTTATCAGGCTACCATCGAAATGGCACCTTTTGAGGCACTTTACATTAGAAAGTGCAGATCACCGGCTCATTGGGATGAAGTTGGTGAGAGGAAACTTCTGGGACCAGAGTTAGTGCAGATGACTAGTGATTCCATTGCTCTTATCAGAGAGAGGATGAGGGTGGCTCAGAGTAGACAGAAGAGTTACGCTGATGAGAGGCATAGTGCACTTGAGTTCGAAGTAGTTAACCACGTTTTCCTGAAAGTGGCACCCATGAGATCCTACGCTAACTATTTATCCATTCCAAAACACGCCAAAAAAATATCTCAAGGGCGCCGCCACTGTCGCCGTAGCAGTAGCAACAGTCACGACAAAGGGTTGCTGCTTCCGTGGCAAAACAGTCCTCATATGGGACTGTTTTGCTTTCTTTTCGATCCTTTTTTCTCGTGCCATTTATAGCCCCTTCTCTTTATGTATTTAGGTAATTTTTAGGATAGTTTTTAGGTAGTTTAATATGATGTTTCAGGTATTTGGAAATCTTGAAAGGGAAGTTCAATTTTTTGGAAAAATTATCTTTAAGGTGAGTAGAACTTGTTAACGGTTAAATGGTTTCGTGCTAAGTTTTCTTTTTCATTAACAGGCATATTATATCTGATTTTGAACAATAAGTTGAGGTTTTAAATATTGAATTTGGATGAAACATGGGCTGTTTTAATGTATGAGAATTTATATTTAATTATGGGGAGAATTTGGATAATAAGCAGGCTTATAAAAACTAGTTTGGTTTATTTTGATGTGACACTGAATTGTGGCTTTCCTTGGGATTATTTATGGTTTTTATAACATGTTATATATTATTTTAAGGTTCCTAAATGTTGCTAGTTTTATGGAAAAGAATGCATGTTTAGTGGCCATTAGGTCAGAAAGCTAGCCTGTAAGGTTGTTTACACAATTGAGTAATTGAACCCCGAGTGGTTTGTGAAGCGTTATGGATGTTATAGAATGACTTTGGGAGTGAAAATAGCTTTGATATAATGCTGGTATATTTTTAGAAGAATTATAAACTTTTAGTGCCCAAATTAGAGCGAAACTACACTAGGTTAGGTTGGTTTTGCCCCCCTAGTGTTGGATAAATTTTGGGTGACCATTAGTAGAGATCTGAATGAGATTTTGGGAGTTTTTAGTTTGTTCTAAGGCTAAAATTGATATAAATTTCTAGAATTTTGAATTACTGAGTTTAGGCCAAGAAAAGAGCCTTTATGTGAAGAAATGGGAATTCTAGGTGAAGAACTAAACTTTGGCTTGTAAAACATCTTGAGAAGCGATGTTTCTAAATCATATTGTTTTGAATGTCTTGGGTAATATGGTTGTAGGTTTGAATTAAGTAAGCCCTTACTTAAAGAAGAATATGCCGCTAGGGGGATTAGTTTAGTTATGCATGACTTTAATAACACTTAACAGGGTAGGTTAATTCCATGTGTACAAATAGAAAAGAATATTTCAAAAGGTTTTAAATTGTGAAAAAATGTGTTTAAAATTCTTTTCGAGAATAGTCTCTTTTTTTTTTGCAGATAAAGAGGGGATTAGAGGCATTTGGGTGAAGTATCCGAATTGAAAAATTCAAGTGAATTGTTTAGAAGTCGATAAGATCAATAATGGAGTTAATGAACTTAGAGACTTCTCATGACACTACTTTTCTTTTAACATTTTCCACTCATTTGGTGTAGCCTCATGATGCTACATTTTTTTTAGGTAAAGGAAAGAAGAAATCTGGCAGTTGATGACGTTCGTGGTGAGTGGAATGGTTGGCATGGATTTACACGCTAGCGACCCTTCTTGTTCTTTTGTTCTTAGTTAATTTTTGGGACGGGATTTGATTAAATAATGTTGTTATTTTGCTATCTTACGTTTATTTGGATTGTGTTTTATTTTATTTTGGATTTGATTAGTTCATTTGCTTTCAAACAAGAAAAGTGTATTAAATTTAGTTTATGAAATAAGATCGCATCAATTGTTCAAGATTTTGATGAGATTTGAAAGTGAATGAAATAATATTTGATTATCAATGCTTCCGCTGTTGATTACGTATTTTCCCGGTTTTGTGAAATTTTGGCTGATACATAGATAGCCCATGTCCCGAGCAATCCAACGCAAAAGAAATCGTTGAAACCGGTCGAGAAATTAAGAAAACGTGAGATAGGAAAAACCCAAGCTTGTGCTGGCCATGGATGAGAGAAAGAGAGCTTGAAATCTTTTTTTTTTCTTTTGGCAAATGAAAAAGAAGATAAGGATGGTTGATATTTAAAGTGAATAGAGAAATTATAAGAAATCACTTTCTTTGGTTCTAGCTTTTAAAACTTAACCCAAAACACTTAAACTGTGTAAAAGGTAATTAATAATTATTAATTGGCTCGTTAATAATTAATACGCATAATACTAATTTAAGCTTCTAAAGTAATAAACGGCAAGTAAAAGAATATAAATGCTAAAATATAAATTAACTAACTTTAAAATTAATTTAAATGCATTAAATAAAAAAATTACATAAAAATTAATGGGAAGTTACATCACTACAAATTATTAACTTAAAAATCATAAACAATTAAAAAAAAGTTGAATTTCAAAATGGAAAAAAAAATATAATATTATTCAAGAAAATAGAAAGTTTTATGTTGTGCAAACTAAACATATGCATTATTTTGTACAAAATTATCACAATGCTCATATCCTACAAAAGAATCGATTTAATTAATATTTAAGGTTCAAAACAAAAAACCCCAAATTTTTTCAAAAATCCTAACCTAGGTCAAATATATGTAAAATGAACAAAACAACTTAAAATACACCATAAAAACACTAAAATATCACTCATTTATGAAATGTAGGAAGAAAAATCGAACAAAATGGAGCTTAAATCACCAAAAAAAGGTCAAAATCTGTAGAAGTTGGAGAGGCAATCGCGCGGCTGTGGAGGAGGAAGGAATTGCAGAAAATGAAAGAGAAAGGGAAGGAAAGGTATTTCTATTTTAAGGGTATTGGCAGCGAAATTTTCGCTGCCAAAACCTTTATTGAATCGCTGCTACGCTTTATAGCGGCGAAATGGCTAATTTTGCCGCTATAACCTCTCTCTTTTTGTAATTTAAATAAAAAAAGATTTAGAGTGGTGAAATGCTATTTTTTACAGCGTATTGGGGTTGAAAGATAGAATTTCACTGCCAATACCAATGGCGGGAATTGCCGCCACCACATAGGCGCAAAATCCTATTTTTCGCCGCCTGTAGAGGTATTAGCGGCAAAAATCTTTTTGGCCTCTAAAATTTTGCCGCTAATAAGCACTTATTTATAAATGCTCCTTTAAAAAATGAAAGTCTTTTTCCCTATAATATTATCCAATCGTAGTACAAATTACAAATAAATTAAATCAGAAACCTGAATCAATAATTATTTTTTAAAAAATAAAATAAAAAATTAATGTGTGAGGCTGAGCACTCCAATCCAATCAAAATAATGATAGAAACTAGTACTAAAACAGTTTTTTTTCCAACACGAGTGTAGCTTAATTGGTTAGACATCTGCTCCCTTCCTATGAGCTCGAAAGTTCGAGCCTCCCCTCATCCTATTTGATGTAATATTAATAGAAAACAATATTTTTTTTTTTGACAATTTTGATTCCATAGATATATTAAATATAAAAAGCATTTATTATAATTATGCAAGTTGCAACCAAATGGGGTATAATTGTATATAATAATTTAATAATCTGGTTGTATTTTATTATTTAGTTGTTTTGTTTATGGGGCATTTAAATAAGAAATCAAAGTTATCATTACATATAAGATTAATTTATGGGGCATTTAATAATCTAGTTTTTTTTATTTATATTTTGTTTTTATAATTACATATAAGATTAATTTAAATATAAAAAATAAATTAATTTATATATATATATATATATATATGTTTTGGAGGTTGTTGCTCACATTTTTCCTCTACTTATTGTACTAATGTATGTAGTACTATTTGAATAACGCTATTGGAGGTTTTCAATGCCCAAATGATCTCTCCATTCAGTGTGAAAATATTTTTTCAGATTCTCTTTTATTGAGAAATTCTCTCTTTGGTTGCACTAGGTTCTTATGAATTTTAGAATGGATCTCATTGTGTCTTGTACAGTTCTCCTTTTGGAAAAAGCTGAGTTGTTTTAATCTAAAGAGTTTATTTGATAGACTTGCAATGCTTCTATTATCTTTATTATAATTTTTTTTAAAAGAAAAATTTATCCTAAGAATGAGAATAGTTATAGTTGATGCGGATAAAGATGTTTTCAATTTATAAGTTATGAATTATTAGTTTTTTCAAACTTAAAAATGAATGATTTAAGGTTGGAAGTATTATTTTCACACTGTTCTGATTCACAATCTTATTTTAAATTTTTTGAGTAACCAACCAAACACATATTTCAAATTTCTGAATCTCAATTATAAATTCTGAATCTGTTACCAAACACAATTTTAGAACCAACAAATTCACAGAATACAACTCTGAATTCATTAGAATCCACTAAATTCAAATTCTGCTTTTCAGATTGCATACCAAACAGGGCCTAAATGTCTTTAGGCTTTTGAGTTCTCTCACCTTGAGAATTAAAATTTTATTTCTTATCTTTATTTTTAGTCAATGCAATTATTTTCTCATTATTAACTTATTTTATTCATATGTATTTTTTCTATTCAAATAAATATTCCCCGTCAAACTTAATATCGCTCAGTAGTAAAATATCTATATTCTCTTCTATATGTTTAAAGGTTTGAGACTCTTCTCTAATTTTATTTACTATTAAATAAAATAAATCTCAACGCCTATACTGAACATGGATTTTATTTTTATTTTTTTAAAAGAGAATTATTTAAATTACTTGATTTCGGGCTAGTTGTTTCACATGGATAATTTATTGATCTAGTTTGGTTGAAAATAAATTTGCTGAAATTTATACCTGAAATAACAGGGTCTTCTTGACAATTTAAGTTTTTTTTTTAATTAAACTTATATTCTAATAATTTACTCTTCTTATATTCCAACTTTATAGAAAAAATCTTATTTAAATTTTAAAACAAATACCTATGAGTTCTAAAATTTGAATAAAGTTTCAAAAGTATTTTCAAAAAGTAAATTACAAAACTAAATATATAATTAAAAGATAAGTTTATTTTAAAAAATTCAAAAAAAAACACACTAAAATGTTATCAAACCAGCACTAAATTTGTTAATTAATGATTTGTTTATTTTGTGACCCATTTAAAAAAATAAATAATAATAAATCTACGGCCTCGCTTACTTACCATTTTTTTAAAATAAAATTTTCGTCATTAACTTCTTACGATTTTTTTACTATTTTTTAAATCTCTTTTGAAAGTTAAGTCAAATTTGAAAAACAATAACCCATTTTATGAGACACTTTTATAACTTTTTAAGTGCCCATTTAGGAAAGTTTTTGGTAGTGTGAAAAGTGTTTTGAAAAAAAATGTTTTTAATAAACCAATATAAAAGCACTTTGAAAATCTATCCTAAACGGGTTCTTAGACATGGTTAGGATTTCAGAAACATTTTTTTAAATATGATGATATCGAAAATAATTGTGGGAAAAAATCAATTTTTACTCCTGAACTTTTAGGATGGTATCAAGTTTAACCTTAAACTTTGAATTGTAGCAACTTTAACTGTGACGACCCGACTTCTTTTAAAATCATTTAATTAGAAAACACAGCGAAAGTCTTTATATTTAAAAAAAAAAATGGTGTGGTTATGTTTAAAAGTTGGCTAGCCAAAACCTGTTTACATTTTTAATTTCGGAAATCTAAACACAAGGAACCTCAAGTTCCTATTCAGGAGTTCAAAAGATTTATAATCATAAAAGAAAGACGAAAAGCTCTTAAGAGCCATATACAAATGTACACATCCAAAAATATATAAAATACACAAAACGAAGTCCATGGACTTTAAATACACCTAGTCCATCTCGAGGTCATCATCCTGCAATCATACAGCACCAGCTCCTCTCCCACGACCTCTAGCACGAGCATTACCTGAAAATGTTTGTAATATCATGAGCTAACAACAAAGCCCAGTGAGAATAGACAAAAATAAAAAGTAAAGTTAGACCCCAAACCCGCATTCTGATTTGTGTCCAAGTAAAACTTTCTTATACTTTACTAAAACTCTTAAAGTTTGGAAGAATGATTCTAAATCATACATTTCCTTCTGGGTCATACTTTTGATGGTTCGTACTAAATATAAAATTTACCCTTCTTTTATATTTAATCAATAAGGTTAATCTCATTCGGACTTAACATGCCCAACAATCACATTCTAAGATAAATGTGATAATGTTCACATGTAGTCTAATCATTTATCCATCACTCGTAAAGCGAGTATAAAGAATACACCATCTTTATATCAAAATATCCATCACATGCGAATAATGTCAGGTAATGAAGCTCCCGTAGGCTAAGTTCATTCACCTCATTTTCTCGCTTTCCAAATTAAATATACAAAATCTTTTCAATAATATTTTCCCACCTCTAGTGAATAATGATAGGTAATGAAGCTCCCGTAGGCTAAGTTCATTCACCTCATTATCTCACTCACCAAATACAGGTAATGAACTCCCGTAGGCTAAGTCATACTCTATATTCTTGTATATGTATCATAGTAATTATGGATAATACTAGATAATGTGAACTTGCATAATTCCATCATTATCCATTTCCTCCGATCATGCAAAGTACTGCAACCTTTACATTCCTCATGATACATAAACATAAACGAATAATACCAGACAATGCAAACTACTGCAACCCTTACATGTCTCATTATTCCTCCCAATTCGATTATGCAATATGATATGATATGATATGGATAGGCTTTCAAGTACGAGTAAATAAATGTAAACTTTCAAGGTAAACTAAAGAACATAAAAGGTAAATGAATCAAGTATTACACTCTTAAATATAAAATAAGAAGGTAGCAACTTCTGATAAGGAAAAACAATAAGTAATCGAATCAACAGTTTTCAGAAACTTACTTACTAACTTTATCTTAAAGTCTCCAATTCAAGAGAATTCTAATTCTCCCAATAAGTACTTGAAGTTTCCAAATCAAGTTTCTTATTCAATTCTTTAAACTTGAAACCTTCAACTTCTGAATAGTCATCCTTAGGCATCGAAACTAACCTAAACTTAGAATTTTCGAGAGTTAAACGTTTCCTTTGAAACACTTATGAATTCTCTCAACTCGAGATAAAAAATAACTCCCAAATCTAATAAGTTATGTGACGACCTGACACTTTTAAATAATTTAAAATATAAAACACAGCGGAGGTCTTTATATTTAAAAAAAAATGGCGTGGTTATGTTTGAAAATTGGCTAGCCAAAACCTGTTACATTTTAAATTCAGAAATTTAAACACAAGGAATTTCAAATTCCTATTTCAGGAGTTCAAAAGAATACATCATAAAAGTAAACCAAAAGCTCTAAAGAGCTATATACAAATTTACATAACATAAGATACAAATTAACAAAATGAGACCATGGTCTTTTAAAAGAATGTCTAATCCATCTCTGTGTCATCATCTTCTCGATCAAGCGCGCACCAGCTCCTCTCCCACTACCCCAAACATTACCTGAAATGTTTGTAATATCATGAGCTAACAACTAAGCCCAGTGAGAATAAACAAAATAAAAAGTAAAGTTAGACCCCAAACCCGTATCCGGATTCGTGTCCAAGAACATACTTACTCTTTGCTATCAATCCATTCAAAGAGTTTATATCAAGTGTTCCACTTTTACTTACCAATTCTCCAATATAATTGTGGAACTACATTCCAAGCATTTATGGGTATGGTTTTGTAATACATATAACATTTATATCTCATTTTCTTTATATACCTTATATTATATACAAGGTTTACATCAAATCTTATTCTCCCAAATATGAGATCTTCCAATTTAGTGAAAAACTAGTTCTCTTACATATGTAATTTATTGAGAAACTGATTCTCTTACATATGTATCACATAATAATTATGCAAGGTTCAATACGCCCTTGTATTCTCTCATTATCCAATTCAATCTCATTCCTTTTTCCTATAGCACTTGGCTATACTTCAATTTCATTTCTTTTCTCTCTAGAAAAGTACGTCTTACATAATCCTTTCTATTGTTCTCTAATCTCTAGAAAACTAACTTTCATAAACATAATCTCCATAGGATGATAATACTAGCACACGTAGTCTAACTCTCATCCATTAACTTGTTATAACATAAATAAGAAAAGTAAATAAACTTTATATAAATATAACATCTCGATCCTTTAACCACGATAATATGCATGAAGGTAATGAGGACATCCCGTAGGATTCGCATTTGCCCTTTATGCATGAATGAAGATAATGAGGACATCCCGTAGGATCCCCATTCAACCTTATGAATGAATGAAGATAATGAGGACATCCCGTAGGATCCCCATTCAACCTTATGAATGAAGAAAGTAATGAGGACATCCCGTAGGATCCCCATTCAACCTTATGAATGAAGAAAGTAATGAGGACATCCCGTAGGATCCAACATTCAACCTTCTTTTCTTTCTCACTTTCTTTTCTTTTTCTCTGAAGGCCATGTGAACATTTCCCGTAAGGTCCAACATTTTCCCCTTCTTTTCTTTCTCACTTTCTTTTCTTTTTCTCTGAAGGTGATGCGGACATTCTCTGTAGGGTCCAACATTCTCCCCTTCTTTTCTTTCTTACTTTCTCTTCTTTTCAATGATGCGAAATGTTATGGTGCAATATGTTATGGTGCGAGATGTTATGGTATGCTCCCAAAAGTAAATAAACGTAAATATAAATGGAGCATAAAGTAAAGGGTATAAAGTAAAGGACATAAGTAAAAGGATCATAGATGTCCTTATGCATAAAGTAAATAGATAGGAATTCCGGAAGAACATTAAGTAGTTCAAACTTCCGATACTTTAAATAAACTAGATCTTATCTTAAATAAGTAATCTACACTTCCAAGGATTCCAATCTTCCAACTAAAATCCAAAGATCTATTATCTAATTTCTTTAACCATTCTATCTAAAAGTTTGGATCTTTTAACTTCCAATGATCCATTTAATCTCCGGAACGATTCTAACTTAGAACTTTCAAAAGTTCAACATTCCCTCGAGAAACTCCAAAGTTTTCACTCAAAGAACTAGCTCCTAATCCTAAGGGCACTAGCTCACTTTCTTTTCTTTTTAGATTCGAATCATATTCTTAACCTCCGATTTTACAAACCGTTCTACTTATTCGGTTTCTAAAGTTACTTTAAATCCAATTTATTCTCACCTTAGCCAAAAAATTTGCTTCAAGTCTCCGAAGCACGATAAATCAACGATCCGAAACACCTACAATTTAAAAGTATATCTAACGATCATTAATAAATCAAACATCAATCAATTAACATCTAAAAGCTCAAAATGACAAACAACCCCGGAAAAACCCAAGGGTGCTCTCGGCCCCTCAATGAAAAATGGGTTTCGGGTTCGGTTTTCCGGCTTTTAGGCACTTTAGAGGTGTTTCGAGTTGGTTTTAAGTAGTTTCGATGTTTCGATTTCAATGGGTATCGATGATTCGGGTTTTTGAACAATAAACGATTTCTCGAATTTAATTACAATAAACATTATATCAATAAAAGTAAACTCCAAAACAACCCCCACGATGTAAAATTCAAACGGGAAGAGCTTTGACTGAAACTCGGTTTTAGGGTTTAGGGAAAGTTGTCAAAATCACTAAAAACAACTCCCGTAATAAAAGTCATCGAGTTTAACGGCAAGAAATCGAAGATTCAAAATGAAAACTCCATTAAAACACTATTTGGAGCTTAGGGTTTGAACTTTAACTTACCGAGAAGTTCATAGAACACGGATGGAAAGCACGATATCTAGGTGGAGAAGAATCCTAGGACCGAAGGCTTTCCGATACAACCGAAATCGAGTCGATCCGCCGAGAAACGAGTAAAAACCAAAAATCTCCTTCCCCCCTTTGAGAGCCACGGTTTTGGGATGAAAATGGATGAGAAAAATGAAGACTTTTGGTGAAAGGGGTATATTTAAAGATGAATGAATAGTTTTTTGATATTTTTAAGAAATCGGAAATGACGATTGCGTCCTTTTATGACTTTTGACTCCTAAATCGAAACCCGAAGCTCTTAAATTAATCTAAAGGTGATTAATAATTATTAATTGGCCTATTAATAATTATTAATGTCACCGAAGCGAATTTAAAAGTATTATAACGAATAAAACGAATTTCAGGTGAAATTAACTACTAAAATCGAAATTACAAAAATAATAATTAAACTAAATACTTGAATTGAAATAAATAAATAAATAAACAATATTAAATAAAAAAAATTCACTTCAAAATAACGGGACGTTACAAGTTAGCTCATTTCTTATATCCTTTTTTATTCAAACCTTAAGATCGACTTTCGATCCTACAAATCATTCTACTAATTCGGTTTCTAAAGTTACTTTAAATCCTATTTATTCTCACCTTTGTAAAAGTGGTTTCGCTCCAAACCTCCGGAAGAGTGGTCAAGCAAAGAATCAATAAACACCTACAAATAATTACATCTAACAATTAATAATTAAACATACATCGTTTGATTAACAACTAAAAGCATAAAACGACGAAAAACCCGTAAATCCCCAAAGGGTGCTCTCGGCCAAACAAGGAAGAATAGGCCCCGGGTTTGGTTTTCTTGCTTTTAGGCAATTTAGAGGTGTTTTGGGTTGGTTTCAAGTAAACTTTGGAAGTTTCGATTTCAATGGGTAACGATAAACTGGGTTTTTGGACAATATGCAATTTCCCGAATTTAATTACAATAAACAATATATCAATAAAACCCCAAAACAGCCCCCACGATGTAAATTTCAAACGGGAACGGTTTTGACTGAAACTCGGTTTTAGGGTTAAGGGAAAGTTTTCAAAAACACTTAAAACCACTCCCGTAATTAAAATCATCGAGCTCCTCGGCAAGAAATCGAAGAATCAATATGAAAACTCCATTAAAACACTATTTGGAGCTTAGGGTTTGAAGTTTAACTTACCGAGAAGTCCGTAGAACACGGGTGGGAGGCACGATTGTTAGGTGGAAAGGAATCCTAGGCTCGATGGCTTTCCGATGCAACCAAAATCGAGTCGATCCTTCGAGAAACGAGAAAAACCCGAATTTTCCTCCCCCACCCCTTTCTTGCTCACGGTTTTGAGAGAGAATGGATGAGCAAAATAGTCAAATTTTTGGTCAATGGCAATTTAAAGAAGAATATGAATAATGAATTGATATTTTTAAGAATTTTGGAAATGACGGTTGCGTTCTTTAATGACTTTTGACTTATAAATCGAAAGCCGAAGTTTTTAAACTATCCCAATGGTGATTAATAATTATTAATTGGCCCGTTAATAATTATTAATAACACCATAACTAATTTAAACTAATAAAGCAATTAAAAGGACTTAAACCGAAATAAACTACTAAATTCTAAATTACCAATTCTAAAATAAACTTTAAATACTTAAATTAAAATAAAATAAAAAAAAAATTTATTCCTCAAAAGTAACGGAACATTACATTAACCCTAAACTATTTAAGTAGTTTCAATTATAACCTTATGTTAATTTTCCGTTTGCTTCTCCGTTGGAATAAACTTATGCACGTGTGGACTCAAATTACGGTTCATTTTAGAGAGGGAAGCAGAGTTATGGATATCAAGTGAGATTTTTGAAAAGGAAGGAATGAACAAGTACAAAAATGATTAATTAGAAATTAACATAGTTTAAAAACAAAAAGTAATAAATTAACTTCCTTTATAGGATTGACACCATGCATTTGGGTTTTTACAAACATTCAATTGTTTTCAAAATCTACAACCAAACTAAAAAAATTTAACACCCAGATCTCAAATTTTTGAATTTAAGATTTAAAAAATAAAATTTAGCAAACACTCACTAATTAATCTTCTTTCACTTCACGTTTCATCGATCCCCAACACCCTCACCAATCAATATTCTGGCCGTTTCATGATTCTTCTTCCTCTTTAAGTTGGTAATCTCTTTTCTAAGGTCAAGGAGCTAAATTCATTTGAGATGGTTGATGGCCTCTTTCGTTAATTCTCTCTCAATCATATCTCCCAAGTCTCTCCACATTTTCACCAATTAGTTATAATTGTTCTGCTTTTCCTTGTTTAAATTTTCATTCACACGTGTACCGATTCAAATAAATGGAGAAGCAAATAGAAGATTAACAAAGGGTTACAATTGAATTACTTAAATAATTTAGGGTTAAAATTGATATGATTCAAAGTTTAAGGTTAAACTCTATACTACCCTCAAAGTTCAAGGGTAAAAATTGAATTTTTTTTCTGTAAATTATTTATAGCTAATCTACCACCTACAGTACTTTTTCTACTTTTATTTAAGGAAAAAAAAAGCAAATATTCGATTAATTTTTAAAAATGGCATTCTTTCTCTCATAAATTTAATAAAATTTAATGGATTGTTTTTATTAAATTAATTTTTTCCTCTTGTATTATTGAATGATCAATATAATTATTGTTTTATGTTTTTAATTGAGATGTTTTGAATTTAAATTTAATAATTTTTCAATTTTTGTTATTTTTATAAATTTGAAACGTTCGTTATTGATAAAAGATCATTCATTAATAGCAAGAGATTTTTCAAAAATGACATATTTTGAATAGAAAATTTTAAAAATGACAAAAATTTTGAAAATTTTCAAAAATAACACTTCATTTTATAATGAAAAATAAATTTTCTGAATGGCTTTTTAAAAAAAATGAACAAACCTTTCAAATTAGTTTTTAAAATGTTGGAAAATAAGACAAATAATTCGTTGGTGACTAAACTTTACTTTAAAAAAATATATCAAATGAACCTTAATAATAAATCATTTCTATTCATTTTAATGTTATAATACTAGAGTAAAATTAATATGTGCTATAAAAAAAAACCTTCTTTTATTCCTTGCATTATTTATTTGTCCCTCTAAGATTGTACATTGATACTCAAGATGAATATTCTAGAAATTGTGTTAAAGAGCTAGATTTCAAAATTATGTTAGATTTTTTCAATCAAAATATAGTTCATGTGAACTTTAACAACAACAATCTTCTCATCAGGTCGATAATTTGATCGTCCCTCTCTATTTTTTTTTTAATAAAAATATGAGAGAGAGAGAGAGAAATATTTTTTTTTTCAATCTGATTATTCAGCCCTTGAAATTCAAAAAAAAAAAAAAAAAACTTGTTTAGATAGTCCCTCCGACAATTAACCACTTGATAGAAATATGTCAAGACAAGTAAAAAGATATGTAATGAATAAATAATAAAAATTTATCTCAAATAGCATAAATTTACATACTAATTATTAAAATGTTTGAACTTTTTAAAAATTATTCAAATAGCATAATTGTAGTTTAATAAATTTATTGAACTATTTTTTTATGGATATTTTTAACGAATTTGTTTGTTTTTTACTTTTTTAAATTCAAGTTCAACAACTTATCGAACTATTTGATTATTTTTCATTATTATTTTTAATAAATCTATTAGTTTTTTTTAGTTTAATAAATTTACTTAACTAATGTACTATAATTATACAATTTAAGTACTTTTTAAATTTTTTTGGATATTTTAATAAATGAACTGTAAAAATATGTTATTTTAGTTTTACATTACTAATACAATTTCTCCTTTATTAAAGAAATGATAATAATAATATACTTTATCCCCTTATTATTTGTGTCTATCCCTTTAATTATCACGTGATCTGAAAAAGCATATATGTCCCAAGTCAAATCAAATTGGCCTGCCAGAAAGATCTTTTTTGTAAGATAATTTCTGATACTATAAAAAGATTTCATATAGATTTGATATTAATTTGTGATACATAGATTATCATTTTCTATAACGAAGACTAAATGCATAAATTTAATAAAACTAAAAGTTTAGAAAGCCAAAAGAATGTCGTTTTAAAAGCTTAGTAACAGAAAGAGAGAGTAATAAAAGTTTTAAGTATTAAAGTTATTAGATGAAATGTCAAGAGATTAAAATTGGTCGTAAAAAAAAATATATATATTTATTTTGAAAAAAAATATGAAATAGGTTTTTACTTCAAATATTAAAGAGCGGAGAAAGTGACCTATAGATTCAAACCCTCCATAGAAATTATGATTACCAATTTGATTGTTGTAAGGTTTTTTTTTTTTTTTTAATAATTAATTTATACAAGAAGTTATTTTTTTTTTAAATCTCGTTAATAATTGTAGGAAAATTATCTTAAAATATTTCTTTTAATTTCTTTTAATTTTTATTCCGTGTTTGATTTTATCATAAAAACATTAATGGTGCATTTCTGTCCTTCTCAAAACTGGTTGGCAGGTTTGTTTTCCATCTCTCTACTTTCCTTTATTACTTTCTCCATTAATTCTTACTTGTTGATGGACAGTTACCTGATATTTTTCTCTTAAATGATTATTTTAAATCAAATACATGGTAGCCTTTAAAAGACATTTTCCATTGATATATAACAGCTACTTCATTTTGAAAAGGCTCAATTTTCAAATGAAAATTTTTCATGTATAGAAAGTTTTTTCTTGCTCTTCTGTCACTGCACTAAATGTTACAACACTCGGTGCTGATATATTTTTGAATTTGAAGGTTTTATATTTTTGGAGTTTTTATCTTCTTACCTACAAATTGAAGTCTTTTCTATTAGCTTCATCAATCAAGCTTTGATCATTCACTACAAAAAAACTGTCAATTTGCGACAATGAAATTGTGACCAAATGGTCATTTTTTGTCTATAATGCGACCAAAAAAGCGACAAAATAAGTGGTGGCCAAAAAGCTGGTCGGTCCAGAATTTGTGCGACTGGATAGTCACAAATATACGACCATAAATTTTTGGTCGCAAAAAAGTCAACCTTTTGAAAATACGACCAGATGGTCACCTTAAAAGTGACCATATGGTCGTAATTTATCTTGAAGATAAGTGACCAATAGGTCACATAAAAAAGTGACCAAATGGTAGTATTTTGTGTAACCAAATGGTCACTTTTAGACTCAGTTAAAATACAACCAAATGGTCGCCTAAAAAGTGACCATCTGGTCGTAATTTATGTGAAAGATAAGTGACCAATTGGTCACATACAAAAGTGACCAAATGGTCGTATGTTATGTGACCAAGTGGTCACTTTTAGACTCAGTGAAAATACGACCAGATGGTCGCTTTAAAAGTGACCATATGGTCGCATTTAAGAATTTTTTTTAAAAATTTAAATTTCAATAATTAGTTAATTAATTATTTATTTAATTAATATTAAAATTTAATAACAAAAAATTGGAATTAAAATAAAATATATATATATATATATATATATCAAATATTCAAAAAACGTTTTATACAGACGAAAGAATCCTAGAACTACTGCGGAGGGGCGGGGGATGGGGGAGGAGGCGTTGATGATGAAGGGCCGCGACCTAGGGATCTGAAGTACGCGGCCAAAGCAGATGCGACCTGGGCCTCGACTCGTGCCTACATGTCGGCCTCAATCGCAGCGACTCGAGTAACGAAGTCCTCGCGCATAGCGTCCATGTCCGCGCGCAGCTGCTGCTCAACCGGAGAAGGGCCGGAGTTAGTGCTCGCTCCGCTCCGCTGAGGCCAGGGCACATCTGCGTAAAGGCGTCGCCCGTACGAGCTGAGCCCAGGAACTGACCTATCAGGCCGAACCCTTCCAGCAGCCTCCAAGAATGCCTCTCTACGGTCCTCCTGAGTCGGTTGCGAGTCTGGTGTGGGCAACCGCTGAGTCAAGGACTCCGTGATACGTTCCTAAACATTTAAAATTCAGAAAATAAAATGGTTAATATATAAGGTAGGAAAAATTTTAATGAAAAAATAATAATTGAAAAAATTATTAAATACCTGAACTGCTTTCGCCTTATCGTCGACGAACGTCCCGTCCTTCTTCGTGTGAAGAACGTGGTGCAGCTCTTCGGGCGGGACGGGGCGCCCGTGCTTCGCTTCCTAAAAAATTAAAGATTGAAGAATAAAACATAATAAATTAATAAATAATTGAAAAAAGAAAACGAGAAAAAAGTACGTAAGTAAGAAAACGACGAAAAAAAAACTTACCAATCGACGATGGTGCTAGTCGTGTGTCCGGGCCCCCGCTGTGTGTTTGGTGGGATTCTTCACGCGGTTGGCCTTATTCCTGCTTGACACTGTCTTGCCCTGAGGAGTGCTCAAGCTCGCGAGAAGCCGCGCGTGGTCCTCCGAGCTCATCCATACGGGGCGGTTTGCTGCTTGCTTTCTGCGCGCCCGTTACATGAGGTCCTTGAATCGATCCCGGACGTGACTGTCCCATAGGGGGAACAATCTACCGTCAGTGATATCGGGATCGATAACAGGAAACTTGCCCTGAAAAAATTGAAATAAAAAATTGTTAAAGTAATAAATTTATTTCTATAAATTTCAAAATTAATTAATTATGAAAATAAATGATGTTTTTTACCTTCCAATTGTCATACATCCGGCGTTTCTCTCGTCGAATTGTCTTCGCAGATAAAGTCACTGGGTAGAGGCATGCTCCTGGAGGACCTCGCGAAACCGTTTTGAAACGGTTGTATGCGGTATGCTCGCAAAATCATAAAAATTATTGTGCTATTAGAAACTATTAGTTAACGGAAAAAAAAACACTTTGAAAAAAGTTTAAAGGTTTAAAAATGAAGTAATTAAAATAATAAATAAAATTACTTACGTATCCCCTTCAATCTGAAGGGTAGAGTCTGCGGCCCGAGACGGCTGCATGCATGAAGTGGAGGGGCCAGCTGGATCCGACCCTAATGCAGACCCGGACACAGACCCGAACGCATACCCTGATGCAGACCCTGATGCTAAGCCAGGAGTTGTGGCCAGGGAGTCCTGCGGCAGTCGTGGTGTTGCAGACTCGGTCTCAGGGACTGCATCATCGAGCGTGGCAGCAAATCTCGTTTCGTAAGTAAAGAGAATGTCCAACTACTCCGTAGTCAGGTCCGCATCAGGGGCAGCTGCAGTAGGCGTCTGCGGAGACCCCTGGTCACCCACGTCGTCAGGCTCGTCTGACTGGGGAGGACGTCGTCTGTCCGTCATAATCCTACAACCAAAATAAACTAATTTAATACTAATTACGTAAGTAAAATATTGAAATAAATTAAATTAATTAATTAATGAAATAATGTAAATTAAACTAACATAAATTAAGTAAATAATTTAAAATAAACTAATCAATTAATTTGAATAAAAGTAAATTAAAATTAGATTAATTGAACTAAAATTAATTAAATTAAACATAAGATTAATTAATTAAAACTAAAATAAACTAATTAATTAATTTGAATTAAAGTAAATTAAAATTAGATTAATTGAACTAAAATTAATTAAATTAAACTTAAGATTAATTAATTAAAACAAAAATAAACTAATTAATTAATTTGAATAAAAGTAAATTAAAATTAGATTAATTGAACTAAAATTAATTAAATTAAACTTAAGATTAATTAATTAAAACGAAAATAAACTAATTAATTAATTTGAATAAAAGTAAATTAAAATTAGATTAATTGAACTAAAATTAATTAAATTAAACTTAAGATTACTTAATTAAAACTAAAATAAACTAATTAATTAATTTGAATTAAAGTAAATTAAAATTAGATTAATTGAACAAAAATTAATTAAATTAAACTTAAGATTAATTAATTAAAACTAAAATAAACTAATTAATTAATTTGAATTAAAGTAAATTAAAATTAGATTAATTGAGCTAAAATTAATTAAATTAAACTTAAGATGAATTAATTAAAAATAAAATAAACTAATTAATTAATTTGAATTAAAGTAAATTAAAATTAGATTAATTGAACTAAAATTAATTAAATTAAACTTAAGATTAATTAATTAAAACTAAAATAAACTAATTAATTAATTTGAATAAAAGTAAATTAAAATTAGATTAATTGAACTAAAATTAATTAAATTAAACTTAACATTAATTAATTAAAACTAAAATAAACTAATTATTTAATTTGAATTAAAGTAAATAAAATTAGATAATTGAACTAAAATAATTAAATAAACTAACATTAATTAATTAAAACTAAAATAAACTAATTAATTAATTTGAATTAAAGTAAATTAAAATTAGATTAATTGAAACTAAAATTAATTGAATTAAACTAAATTAAGTAATGAGGAATTAAAATAAATTAGATTAATTGAACTAAAATTAATTAAAGGAAACTAAGTAATGAAGATTTCAACTATTAGATTACCCTAAACTAAAATTAATTAAATTTAACTAACATTAATTAAATTTAATTACTAACATTAATTAATAAAAACTAAACTAAACAAATTAATTAAATTAAACTAAATTAAAATTAGATTGGTTTGAACTAAAATGTATTAATTTATTAAAGTAAAGTAAACGGAATTAGATTAATTAACCTTAAGTAAACTAAGTACTTAATTAAACAAAATTACATTAATTAAAATAAAATTAATGAAATTAACAACATTAAACTAAACTAATTAAATTTAAACTAAAACTTAAACTAAAACTAACTAAAAATAACTTAAAACGGATACGAAACTAACCTCGTAATAGAAACCAGGATTGGAGGTTTAGGGTGTTTAGGTTTAGAGTAGGGTAGGAACGGGGAAAAAAGAACGGGGAACGGAATGGGGGAAAGAGAGAAAAGAAAGAAAAGGGAGAAAGAGAAAGAGAAAGGAAGAAAAGAAACGGGGGAAAGGAAAAGGGATCTGATTTTAAATCAGATTTTGCGACCAAATGGTCGCAAATATGTAATAATGACAAGAAACGAAAGGTCGAGCGTGCTGGGGAAAATGCGACCATTTGGTCGCATTTCTTGAGATATGGGCGACCATATGGTAGCATTTCTTGAAAAAGCGACCATATGGTCGCCACTTTGCCATGATCCAGAACAGCTGTCATATCACAAGTCCCATCAATAATTACGACCATCTGGTCGCAATTATGAAATTCACCGCCCAAAATTGCGACCAGATGGTCGTAATCTTTAAATTCACCGCCATAAATTTCATGGAAATTTAAATTTACCACTTATATTTGCGACCATATGGTCGCCATTTCACTTATATTTTCAAAAAATGCGACCATTTGGTCGCCTTTCCCTTCTAAATTACTACCATGTGGTCACCTTTTGTGTGAAATTGCGACCACATGGTCGCAAATATTAATATATATATATATATATATATATATATATATATTTTTTTTTTTTTTTTATTTTTTTTTTTTTAATCATTCCTTAAAAGAAATAGTTTTAATTAATTAAACACATACATACACATTTGAATAATCAAGTTAACGAAATATATCATTCAGCATCGTCTCCAAGAAGTCCGTCACATACAGTCTTCTTCTTCTTCTTCTTCTTCTGTTTCTTCATCAGATTTATCGTCTCGAATAAATTCATCATCAATGTCACGTGCGTGAGAAATGGAAGCATTTGTATCATCATCATCATGCAATGTTATCGTTCCATCGTTCAAAGGACGAACAGTACTTGCATTTTGACCATCGTCGATTGCACGAGATCTTATCTCATCGTCTTGAAAAGCAACAGCTTCCTCTGCATAGTCGTCTTTCTCGGACAAGTTTTCTTCTACTTGGTGTGGTTTAACTTTACAAACAACTAACCAATCTGTCAGATCTCGTCTATTAATCGGATAGTTCAGGTAATAAACTTGAATCGCTTGTGAAGCTAGGACAAACCTATCGGTGCGCGATATGCTTAGACTTGTTTACCTCAACGATTTGTAAATGATCAATCTTACGGACTCGCCTCGCCTGGTTGTCTCGAACCAAGTGCGATTGAACAGAACAATGCGTTTTAGGGTCAAACTTGCGTATTGAATCTCAAGAATCTCATCGATTACTCAAGTAATCGTCTTCGTTTGTCCTAGAACACGTGACCTTTTATGCAAACACCACCGTTGTTTGTTGCCCTGCTTCACCGAATGCGCCTTCGTTTGAAATCAGAATCGTTACCCACGTATCCACCATACGACCTTGCTATCCGTCCAGGTCCCTTTGCCAAAGAAATGATGTGAGGATCATCCACCAGGTAATGTAGGGAGTCAACCTGTGTCATTGTCCACATACGAGAATGTTAGGAAGATAGTAATTGTTTCAACATAATGCAACGGTTTTTTGACAATTTAAAATAACTCACGTATGCACTGAACCAAGAACGAAACTCTTTGTCGATTATTGACCCCTCCTCAGCGTCTGTAAGACCAACTCGTGTCATTCGAATGTATACGTTTAGAAATAATCTGTATGTTACAAAAGTAGTTAGAAAATAGTTTGTAATTGTTTATGCGATGAAATAATGTTAAGTTACAAACTCACTCTATGTAAGGCTCGATCTCTGCGCAGTTGCATAACACGTATGTCTGCATTACGTGATACTCAGAATCGGTCAACGACCTACGCACTGATCTTCCAACTGTCATGCCAGGTTCCGTAAAAATTGGCAAGTCGTTCATGTTAACACCTTCAAGTAAATTTTTGACAATGTTTCGTTTCGCCGGTCGAAACTGCTCTGCAATGTGTTGATCAAAGTAGTATGAACAAAATGTGGTAGTCTTTTGCGTCAGGTACGCACTACAAGATAGATCCTTCTACTCGTGATCTATTTCCAACCATCTTTTTCAACCGACGTAAGTACCTGTGGATACAAAACATAATTAACATTCGATGATCACTGTACTGATTCATACGCGTACATTACAAAATAACTGTGCTTACCTTTCAAATGGGTACATCCAGCGGTAATGTACGGGACCCCCTAAGAATGCCTCGTATGGAAGATGCACTGGAAGATGCTCCATAGAGTCAAAAAAGCCAGGTGGGAACATTTGCTCCAACTTACAAATAATAACGGCGATCTCTGAACTCATTGAAGCAACAGTGGCTTCCGTCAGCTCTGTACATGTCAAGTCCCTGAAAAAACACTCAACTGGGCAAGCGGCTCCCAATGTCTATTCTCTAGGAACGGTCTGAACGTGACGGGCATCAATCATTACATGAATATATGACAGTCGTGGCTTTTCATCCCGAACATGATATGTTTTTTACTGTCTATACACCGACTCAAATTCGAAACGTATCCGTCCGGGAATTTGATGGATTTGATCCACTCAAATAATGTTTTCTTTTCATCCGTCGTCAACATGTACTTTGCTTTTGCGTAATTATCATTGTCATCAGGCTCCAACTCAGGACGGTGACATATCTCCCGTATATCATAACGTGCCTTCAGATTGTCCTTCGTTTTTCTTGGAAAGTTCAAAATCGTATTGAAAATGTTGTCGAAGAAATTCTTCTCGATATGCATTACATCAAGATTTTGTCTAATCAGTAGATCTTCCCAATACGGTAGATCCCAAAAAATACTCCGTTTCTTCCAACCCGTGTTTTCCCCAGCCGCATTGTTTGCACTCTCTGCACCTTCCACTGTAATCTTCTACATCCCTATAGCATCTATACCGTGAAGAATCTGTCTTCCACTATACATGGTCGGGGGGGTTTGTTTTCTTACTCGTAAACCCTTTTTCCAGTCACTGCCGTTTGAATGGAAAGTGTGATTCAATGGCAAAAATCGACGGTGACAGTCAAACCAACAAGTTTTCCGACCGTTTTTGAGATAAAATGCAGCTGTGTCTAGCATGCAATGTGGACATGCGTATGTCCCCGCCGTACTCCATCCTTTAAGAGGAGGAAATTAAGGTTCACACAATTAACTACACTGACTAAGGAAAGCAATAACAAAAGCTAAACACAGACTCAAAAATGTATATGCAAGCAATTAAAGATCAACATACCTTGACAACATTGAATACGCAGGGAAGTCACCGATCGTCCGGATTAACGCGGCGCGCATCAAGAAATTTTGTTTCTTCAAATGTCGTGCGTCATAACACCGTCGACCCACAACCTTTTCAACTCGCAACAAGTGGTTGCAAATACACATCCAGTTTCTGTTTTGGACTTTTCGGCCCAGGTACGATCACTGTTAGAAAAATCACCGGGTCTCGCATGCACATCGAGGGAGGCAAGTTATATGGGGTTACCATGACTGGCCAAACTGAATATTGTGCCCCGGATGCCCCAAACGGGTTGAAGCCATTTGTGCATAAGCCCAATCTGACGTTTCTCGGATCTTGTACAAAATCCGAATGACAATTATTTAAATGCTTCCATGCCGCATCATCTGAGGGATGTCTCATAACACCTTCATCCTGTGAATGCTCGTGATGCCATCTCATGTGCGAGGCTGTCACATCCGATGCATACAACCGTTGCAGACGTGGGGTCAGCGGTAAATAGAACATGCGGGCATTCGGGAATCAGGCTGCATTTCCCTTGTTTGTATCTTGGAAGAAAACAGAATTTGCAATGATGCAGGTCCTCATCCACATCTCAGTAAATCATGCATCCGTTTTGACACGAATCTATTTTCTCCACGGGTAATTCAAGTCCCTCCACTAGCTTTTTCGTGTCGTACAAACTGTGGGGCATATTATTTTCTTCTGGAGCGCATCGAAAAAACCACAATGCAATCGCATCAAATCCTCTACCGGGTATGTTGTACTGCGCCTTTATATTTAAAAGTTCTGTAGCAGCAGCAAGTTGACTTACCTCACACCCATCGTACAATGGTCGGCTGGCTGTCTTTAGCATCTCGTGCATCCAGATTCATTTCCTCTTCTACAACCCGTTCATCTTCGTCTACGTTTAAACTTTCACAGAAATTTTCATTGCCCTCATACCCCACACCATCAAGTATTATTTGCTGCATCTGACTATACTATTGTTCATCATTCCGTTCTTCGTCAACAACCTCTACATTCGAGCTGCTACCTTCGTATCGTCTCGATTCCTGTAATGCAGCGTCGAACATTTCCTCTGTTTCCCCCTGAAACACCCAGTGATAATAATTCTGCACAAATCCCCGACTATAAAGATGCACCTTCACATCTATAACCGGTATGATTCTTCTATTGTCGCATTTCCTGCATGGGCAACGTAGCTTTCCACCATACTTTTCATAGTAGACAGTTGTTAAGCAAAACTCAACAAACTGTTCAACCCCAGCCACGAACTCATCGTTCAAATACCCGTCTATCAAACGAACATACATCCACTCTCTCATTTTCTTTTTTCTTAATGCTAACAAACAATAGTTGGAGGGATTTTATAATGGACTCCTCTGCTCATTTGCGACCAGATGGTAGTATTTTTGCTACCATATGGTCGCATTTTCCCGCCAAAATTTCCCGCCATTTTCCTCACTGCCCAAAGTCACATCAAGTCAGAATTTACGACCAGATGGTCACTTTTTTGGTGACCAGTTGGTAGCTTTTATCCCACCAAATTTTTTATAAATTATTGGTCACATAAAATCACATAATTTGCGACCATCCGGTCACTTCTTAATGTGACCACGTGGTACCTTAATTCCCGCCAAAATTTTAAGCCACCACTGCTCAATAAAGGTCACAAAAATTGCAACCAGTTAGTCACTTTTACTTGTGACCACTTGGTAGCTTTTTCCCCTCCAATTTTAAGCTACCACTGGTCAATAAATGTCACAAAAATTGCGACCAGATAGTCACTTTTAATTGTGACCACTTGGTAGCTTTTTTCCCTCTAAAATTACGCGCCATTTTTTGCTACCAATACATATTTTAGTCACAAAACTGCGACCAGCTGGTCATTTTTTTAGGTGACCAATTGGTCGCTTCTTTCGCGCCATAATTTCGCGCCATTTTTTATGACTACTTCTGCTTTTGGTCGCAATATGGTAGCAAAAAAAGTGACCAGATGGTCACTTAAAGTCAACCTTCAAAGAAAGTGACCAGGTGGTCACCAAAAAACCACCACTTTTGTTTGGTCGCAAATTTCTGGTCGCATTTTGACAGTTTTTTTGTAGTGATTCTTTCTCACTCTTTATCAGCCACTTGAGCTTATTATAATATTTATGTGAGAGTTTGTTTTATAAGCATTATAATTCCGGTACTTTATATTTTAATGCTTAGAGAGTTGGTTTAATTCTTCAGGACGAAGAAATCATTTTACTTATACATCAACGAAGAGAGTTCCTTAATCCCAATCCATGAGGGGAGTTTGTGGTATGATCGAAACAAGAACGAGAGGTTCTTGATTCAAATAGTCACAAGGTGAGCTTGTGATCGAATCCACCTAATAAAGTGTCATTGCAAGTAGTAAAAGTAGACAAAGAAAAAAGGGATTTTTTTCATTTGTGCCTTCTTGCTTTAAAATTTTGTATTAAACTTATAATGGATTTAGTGGATTTTTTCCAGAGTTTTTACCAGCTATAGGTTTCTCATGTTAATCATTTCATTGTGTTCTACTTTTTTTCCTTTACTTTCTGCCTTATCAATCTCTACCCTGTACACACTGTTATTATTGAAATTTGTGGGATATAAATAAAATCTACAAAATATTACTAATGTATCTTATTAAACAAAATTAATTGGATCAATCACGAGAATTAGGTCTAACAAGTGGTATCAGAGCAAGTTTGCTTAAATTATTAGCGAGATCTATTTTTAATATATTTTGTGTCTTTGTATAAGGATGTCCAAGAACAAAGGTAGAAAAAGTTCTTCAAAGGGAATAAAAACTAAATCTCCAATTCTCTTAAAAAGAATAAAGCTTGAGAATAAAAGTTCTAGGCATACCTGGTGCCGCTGATCTCAGATGATGACTAGAGAGTGGACTTAAAACAAAACATGAAACACAAACATGCATCTCATGTAGTCTACAGAACCCTAAGGCTCTGATACCAACTGTGACGACCCAACTCTTTTAAATAATTTAAAAAATCATATTGACAGCGGAAGACTTTAAATTTAATAAAAATTTGGCATGAATATGTTTAAAACTCGGACTATCCATAACCTGTTTACAATTTAAATTCCAAAATCTAAAACACAAGGAAACTCAAGTTCCTATTCAGGAGTTCAAATAGGTTTATAATCATAAAAGTGAAATAAGAAGCTCTTAAGCCCCGAAACTTTTAAATGACATCTAGTCCATGTCCGCATCATCATCCTCTTGATCAAGCCGCACCAGCTCCTCTCTCATGACCCGAACACTTGAAAATGTTTGTAATATCATGAGCTAACAACAAAGCCCAGTGAGAATAAACAAAATAAAAAGTAAAGTTAGACTCCAAACCCACATCCAGATTTGTGTCCAAGCTCACATTCTCTTACCTTTCAACCACCAAAATGGTTTTACATTAATGTTTCACTTTTACTTATCAATTCTCCCAAATAATTGAGGAAATATCTTTCAACCATTAGGATTATGTGTTTCATTACACACCAAACATTTAAAATTCATTCTCTTAAGTACCTTATACTATCCATAAGGTTTACATCAACTCTCGATCTCCAATTCGGGATCTTCTAACTAAAAGAGATTCTAGTTCTCTTAGATTATTATACAAGGTTCAATATACCCTTGTATTCTATCGTTATACAATTCCATTTCATTACTCTTTCCTATAGCACTCGGCTATACATCATATTACATTTCTTTTCTCTATAGAAATGTATGCCATACAAAATGTTTCATCTCTTTTCTCTATAGCAACTCGGGCTATGAAAAGTTTACATTTTCTTACCAAAACTTCCAAAACTCGAGAATAATAACTCCCAACGTTTAGAAGTAAGTAGTCATATCACAATTCTCTCTCTTATTGTAACGTCCCGTTATTTTTTAGGCGAAATTTTTTTTATTATTATTTTATTTATTTATTTATTGA
Source organism: Gynostemma pentaphyllum (assembly GCA_028015215.1). NCBI lineage: Eukaryota > Viridiplantae > Streptophyta > Magnoliopsida > Cucurbitales > Cucurbitaceae > Gynostemma > Gynostemma pentaphyllum. Next base: position 32,421,735 of record CM051352.1, read on the forward strand.
ATTAAAGTGTTAAAGATAATTTTAGAATTTTTTATTTAGAAGTAAATAGTTAATTTCGTTCGAAAACCTTTTTAACTGTTTAATTAGCTTAAATTAGTTTCGATGGTATTAATAATTATTAATAGGCCAATTAATAATTATTAATAGGCCAATTAATAATTATTAATCACCATTGGGCTAGTTTAAGTGGTTCAGGTTTTGTTTTAAAAGCTTAAAGCAAGAAAAGGACGTAGGCGTCATTTCCGAAATTCTTAAAAATCTAAAACACTATTCATTCATCTTTAAATAAAGCAAAATTAGACAAAACTCATCATTTTTCTCTCTTGTTCTTCCTCTTGGCCGAGAGTCTCCCTCCCAATGCCCCCATTTTTTGTTTTTCTTCGATTCTTGGCGGATCGTAATAATTTCGGTTGCGTTGGATAGCCACGGGCCCGAGTATCATTTTCAACCTACCAATCGAACATTCCATCCATTCTCTCAAGGCTTTAAGGTATGTTTAAGTTCAAAACCTAAAGCTTCAAATAGTGTTTTAATGGTGATTTTGGTTTTAATCTTCCAATTCTTACTCGGGAACTCGGAGATTAGATCGAGGGAGTTGTTTTATGCATATTTAGAACTTTCCCTAAACCCTAGAATCGGGTTTGAGCCAAAAAGCCATTTTTTTTAGTTATTCTCATTTTTCATGATGATTAGGGTTTTGAATTTGATATGTTTTATGATTTTACTAAATTGTTCGGGATTGAACTTTTGACCTAAACCCTAAATCATGTTTACCCATTGATATTACCAACCTCCAAAGTGTCCGAAACCAACTCGAAACCCTTTTAAAGTGCTTAAAAATCCGGAAAACCAACTTCACCTTGAAATCCCTTTGAGCCGTGGGCCTCTTGGGGGCATTTCCGGGGTGTTTTGTCTTTTATTTCATTATCGAGACGATCGTAATTTGATTTGGTTAATTAATATACTCTAGGTGTATTTTAATTATAGGCTTCGTGCATCGATCGTAAAGTTTGGTCAACCGGTGATTCGGAGTTGGCTTCATTTATAAGGTGAGTTTAAAATGGTTGCGATTACTTTTATGTTTTCAAATTGCTTGACGATTATGTTCGATCGAGGTTAAGATGGTTAATAGACTTTAGAACTTTCCAAGAATGTATATTATTTGGGAGTTAAGGAAAGTGCATAAGGAAAATTAGTTAAGTTTGGTTGTTGTTTAAAGTGAGATGTTATTGGTGGATTAAGTTATTTTCTCGAGGAGAATTAGATTCCGGAAATTGGAGAAGAGTATTAGATACTCTGTTTATTTTGAGTGGTTATAAGATAGTTAAAAGAAACTTTGGGGAGATTCTTGTGTAGAATTGAGTTAGCACGGTGTGGTTGTGTATGGTGACAATGTGGTCACGGTGACAATGAGGTCACGGTATGATTTTGTGTATGGTGACAATGTGGTCACGGTGACAATGAGGTCAAGATATGATTTGTGTATGATGACAATGTGGTCATGGTGACAATGAGGTCACAGAATGGTTATGTATGGTGACAATGTGGTCACGGTGACAATGAGGTCACGATATGGTTATATATGGTGACAATGTGGTCACGGTGACAATGAGGTCACGGTATGGTTATGTATGGTGACAATGAGGTCACAGTATGGTTGTGTATGGTGACAATGTGGTCACGGTGACAGTGAGGTCACGGTATGATTTGTGATTGGTGACAAGTGGTCACGGTTGAATTGTGAAATGTGACAATGTGGTCATAATGTGAAATTTACTTTGTTATTTACTGTGTTATGCACTAGTACTTTATTTTACGAGCTTGAATGTTTACTTTTCGAAATTACGATATAGTAGAAAGGGATTGATTTCTTATGCAAAGTACTTGGGAATATCGAATGGGTAGTGAAAGAGCACATTAGGATTTTTTTTGACACATTTTTCCGATATGGGATTTGGTCCATAGAAGTGCTTGCATCCATCTTTTTCTCACTAGCATTTTTATACTAATGTTGCTACACTTAAACTTTTCAGGTAATACTCGTACGAGAGGGCGAGGTCGTGGAGGTGGTGCTGCGTGATCGCGAGTGGATGTCTTGGATACCTGGACTAGAAAAGGCATATTTTGGAGCATTTTAGAAATGCTAAATATAAACTTGATATTGATGTCTTAAACTTGTATTTTGTGGCTCATGAGAGTCTGAGATCTGTTGTTTATATTTTCATGTTATTTTCTCTGATTTTGGGTATAAAATGGAGTGAAATGTCTGTTGTTTTAAATTCTTTGAATTGAGCTCATGTAAACAGGTTTAGAGAGTTTGTATTTTAAATGGATCCATGCCAAATTTTTTGTAAAAACAAGTCTTCTGCTGTTTTGCTTATGATTTAAAGATTTGAGAAAATTCGAGTCTTTACACTTATACCTTATTCTTAATAACTCTTAAGAAATATAAGGTTTATGCCCATTGGTCCTTAATAACTTATGCTAAGTTCTCTCAGTCTTAACATATTCAAATAAACACAATTTGTGATGAATGACAATAATAATAGCTCCCGCAGGCTATGTGTAAGCTCCCGTAGGCTTTGTGATAGCTCCCGCAGGCTATGTGATAGCTCCCGCAGGCTTTGTGATATGATATGAATATACTTTCAAGTGCAAGTAAATAAATATAAACTGTGATGACCCGACACTTTTAAATAATTTAAATCAGAATTGACAGCGGAAGTCTCTTATTTTAAGAAAAATTGGCCTGGTTATGTTTGAAAATTTGTTAGCCAAAACCTGTTTACATCCTAATTTCAAAATCTAATAAAACATAAGGAACATCAAGTCCCATTTCAGGAGTTCAATACTCATAATCATAAAGTAAAGACATTATGCTCTTATGAGCCAAATACAAATGTAAAATCACAAAAATAAATACATAGACTTTACAACCCATAGTCCATCTCGAGGTCAGCATCCCTCGATCACGCAGCACCATCTCCCCTTCCACGGCCTCTAGCCAGGGCATTACCTGAAATTTTGTAATATCATGAGCTAACAAACTAAGCCCAGTGAGAATAATAAGAATAAAAAGTAAAGATAGACCTCAAACTCGTATTCCGATTTGTGTCCAAACAATCTGACACAATCAATCCTAAAGTTCTCCAAACTCTAGGTAATTTCATTCTAAACTTTCCAAAGGATGATATTACTAACACTCGTAGTCAATCCTCATCCATTGACTTGTTATGGCATAAATAAGAAAAGTAAATAAACTTTGTATAAAATAAAACATCTCAATTCTCTAATTCATCGATCATAAGCATGAATGCATGAGGACATCCCGTAGGATTTTGCATTCGCCCTTTATGCATGAATGAAGATAATAGGTACATCTCGTAGGATACCCATTCAACCTTATGCATGAGAAGTAACGAGTACATCCCGTAGGATACCCATACAACCTTCTTTCCTTGTTTTACTTTCTTTTCTTTTTCTGAAGGTGATGCGGACACTACCCGTAGGCTCTAACATTCTTCCCTTCCTTTCTTTTTCAATGAATGATGCGAACATGTTATGGTGCAATATGATGCCTGCATATCCTTATAAAAGTAAATAAGTAAAGTGCGGAATTAAAGTAGTCAATGCAAGCATAAAGTAGAGGGGCATAAAATAAAAGACATAAAGTAAAATAGATAGGAAACTCAGGACGAACGATATGTCAATCAAACTCCGCTACCAATAATAAAAGTAAAACCATAACTTAAACGATTAACCTAAACCTTCAAGGATTCTAAACTTCCAATATAATTCGAGGTTCTATTAACCGTTCTATCTAAAAGTTTGGATCCTATAACTTCCAATGATCCATCCTAAACTTCAAAACGAATCTAACTTAGAATCTTCTAAGATTCAATACTTTCCTCGAGAACTCCTAAGTTCTCACTTAAAGGATTCACTTCTAATCCTAAGGGCACTAACTCACTTCCCTCTATCTTAGATTCGAATTCTAATCTTAGTTTCCAATTCTACAAACCATCACACTTATTCGCTTTCTATAATTACTTTAAATCCTAACTATTCTCACCTTAGCCAATTAAGACTTGCTCCAAGTTTCCAATTCCCAAGAAACAACAATCGAGCAATCGCACCTACAATTCACCAATTGCACAACATATTACAACTCATAACTAAGATGAGAACAAGTGTGCATTTTCGGGTGAATAGTGATTTTTGATGAATAGTGTTTTTCGAAAATCCGGGCTAAAAATCGTCAAATTCCATGATAGAAATTCATGATTTCAACTTCAAAACTCATTTATAATAAAAAACGAACAAAACCATATAAAAAGTTTTGAAAACTTATGTTTTGGGACTTCCCTTAGAGGACGGGAAACTCCGAAAAGGTAGGTTGGATAGGTAGCCCTCGTCCCTACCAATCCAACGCAACCGAAATCAAGCCGATCCATTGAGAAACGAATGAGAAACGAAGAAAAGAAAATCCACTTCCATGGTGGATGAAGGCTACGGCCAGGCAAGGAAAGGAAGAGAAGAAATGAAGGAAACTTGTCAAATTTGTGATATTTAAAGATAAATGAATAGTAATTTTAGATAATTTAAGAAATTGGAAATGACAGTTGCGTCCTTTTATGACTTTTGACTTATAAAACGAAACCCGATGCTCTTAAATAAATCTAAAGGTGATTAATAATTATTAATTTTCCTATTAATAATTATTAATGTCACCGAAGTGAATTTAAAATATTAAAACGATTTAAAAGGATTTCGGGCGAAATTAACTACTAAAATCGAAATTACAAAAATAATAATTAATCTAAATACTTAAATTGAAATAAATAAATAAATAAATAACATTAAATAAATAATAAAATAAAGTTAATAAATAATAATAAACAAATCACTTAAAAAATAACGGGACGTTACATAAACATTCAACATAATCGAAAGGGCATAAAAGTAAATAGATCGTAGATGTCCTTAAGCATAAAGTAAATAAATAGGAAATTCGAAAGAAACATAAGTAAATCGAACTTCCGTTACTTTAATAAAAGTAAGATCTCATCTTAAACAATAATCTTCACTTTCAAGGATTCTAAACTCCCAAAATAATATCCAAGGTTCTATTTTCAAGTTCCTTTAACCATTCTATCTAAATGTTTGGATCCTTTAACTTCCAATGATCCATTCTAATCTCCGAAACGATTCTAACTTAGAACTTTCAAAAGTTCAATGTTTCCCTCGAGAAACTCCAAAAGTTCTCACTCAAAGAACTAGCTCCTAATCCTAAGGTCACTAGCTCACTTTTCTTTACTCTTAGGTTCAAATCTTAATCTCAACTTCTGATACTACAAACCATTCAACTTATTCGATTTCTAAATCTACTTTAAATCCTATTTATTCTCACCTTAGCCAAATTAGTTTCGCTCCAAGTCTCCGAAAGCACGATCAATCAACGATCCAAAACACCTACAATTAAAAGTATATCTAACAAACATTAATAAACAAATCATCGTTCAATTAACATCTAAAAGCTCAAAATGACGAACAACCCCGGAAAACCCAAAGGGTACTCTCGGCCCCTCTATGGAAAATGGATTTCGGGTTCGGTTTTCCGGCTTTTAGGCACTTTAGAGGTGTTTTGAGTTGGTTTTAAGTAGTTTTGAAGTTCCCGATTTCAATGGGTATCGATGATTCGGGTTTTTGGACAATAAATACTTTCCCGAATTTAATTACAATAAACAATATGTCAATAAAAATAAACCCTAAAACAGCCCCCACGATGTAAAATTCAAACGGGAAGGGTTTCGACTGAAACTCGGTTTTAAGGTTTAGGGAAAGTTTCCAAAATCACTAAAAACAACTCCTGTAATTAAAAACATCAAGTTCCTTAGCAAGAAATCGAAGAATCAAAATGAAAACTCCATTAAAACACTATTTGGAGCTTAGGGTTTGAACTTTAACTTACCGATAAGTCCTTAGAACACGGATGGAAAGCACGATTGCTAGATAGAGAAGAATCCTAGGACCGACGGCTTTCCGATGCAACCAAAATCGAGCCAACCCGTCGAGAAACGAGCAAAAGCCAAAAATCCCTCTTCCCCCCCTTGAGAGCTACGGCCTTGAGAAGAAAATGAGAGGTTTTTGGTCAAACTTTTGGTCAATTGGATATTTAAAGAGAAGGTGAATAGTGTTTTGATATTTTAAGAAGTTTGGAAATGACGGTTGCGTCCTTTAATGACTTTTGACTTATAAATCGAAACCCGAAGCTCTTAAATTAATCTAAAGGTGATTAGTAATTATTAATTGACCCTTTAATAATTATTAATGTTACCGAAGCGAATTTAAAGTATTAAAACAATTAAAAAGAATTTCAAACTAAAATAACAACTAAAATCGAAATCACTACTTTTAAATTAACCTTAAATACTTTAATCAAAATAAATAAATAAATAATAAAAAAAAATTCACTTCAAATAACGGGACGTTACATTTAACTTCCAAGGTTGAGCTTTTAAATAAATGACTCATTGAAAAAGATAATGAATTAATTAATATAAAATTGAAATTGGAAGATACCAACATATTGGGTTATCTGCCCTAATATTATGTAATCTGTTTAAACTAGAAATAAATAATGAATATTTTTAATAATAATATTTACGTTTATTAGTTATTGTTTTATATTAAATAATATCCATCATAAGATTTAGAGTTACTTAGGATCACTTGAAGTGAGCATTGGATGCAAGAGATTTACACAAGTTGTAACTCAAAGAGTCTATGGTATTATGAATAAAGGGTGGGTGCCTTATTTTGAGAACACCAGTAACACGACCCACTTGTAAACTGGTACAAATGATCTTATCTGGATATGTGGAGTCATGTGAATGAAGGTGTTGCTGCAATAGAGATTGTAGTAGACTATACTCAAATATACTTATTATCTCCTTGTACAACCATTCAAAGTGATACTTCTATATCAATAGGTTGGTCGTGTACAATTAATCTAAATCCTGAATGAATTACAAAATCTTGTTTGCAAGAGATAAACTTTTGATTTTCATAGGTGATAGTGTCTTAATATAGTTCTCTCAATATGCTTTCCACTTTGGGGATTAGATCTTTGAGACAGCTAGGAACATAGTTTTACAAGATTGAAATTTAAGGCTTGAACAACGGGGCCCTATATTCCTCTGATCAAGTGACTAGTCAAACGCATAATAGAGATTATGTATGGTTGTCCATTAGAGAATCAATTGGTGCTTAAGGAACTAGATGTATCACAGAGGTTAAATAGCTAATTTACCTAGCAGTGAACGAACTACTTGTGAAGTATCAAAGTGTAGTTAATGATTATATCCAATGGACATAACTATGTCTATAGGACTAAGAGTGCAACTCTGGGTATTTAGTGGAGTTACCCTAGAGTTAATGAATGAGAATAAAGTTAATTCAATGAGTTTTAATTAATTTAATTCTAGATCATTGAAGCCTGGTACTATTGGTCCATTAAGCTTCTGAGCTAACGGATGTTAGTGAGAACAATAATTAATTAGATTAATTCCTTTGGAAAAATAAAATAAAATAATTAATATGAAGTTGTCAAATTAATTCTATAGGCTAATCAAATAGAAAAGTCCTATTTTAATAAATTAATTTGATGTTTTAAAATTAATTCAGAAGGTAAATTAAATAGAAGAGTACTATTTAATTACAAAATTTGAAGGTGACAAATTAAAGGAAAAGTAAATAGAAAAGATCTAATTAATTAATTAATTAATGGGATTCATCTATTAATTAAAGATGAAGTTTAAAATGCTCAATCACTTCTAATTGATCAAGGCACAAAGCCCCTAGCCCAAGATTAGAAGAGGTGGGCATGTGGGCTAGTTGGACTAGGCCCACACGTTTACTTAATAAATAATAGTTATTATATTTAAATTTTAGTTAGACTAGGCCCACGATCAAACAAGATTGTCATGCAAATCGAAACATAAAACTACGAACCAACACTTTAAATTCACCTTAACAAAGTAAACAAACTTCTAACCGCTGGATGATCAATCGAGCGAATGGTTACCAACACCTACAATTAATATAACTAAAATGCATTAATTTAACCAAACGAGCAGCAAACGACATGTACAAAAATTAAACGACAAAACAGCTCGGGTTTTGGATCAAGAATGCTCACAGCTTAGGGGGGCTGTTTTGTGGAGGAAGGTTTTCTGGCTTTTGGGCAATTTAGGGACTATCCAGGTTCGTTCTAGATACTTTTTAGGTGGTATTTAATAATGGACAAATTTATTTAGGACTTTCTAAAATGATTTCTCCCCCCAAACTCACATTAAACATGTAACAAGTATGGTGAAATCGTCAAGTAGCAGCCATGGTTTTTGGGGAAGGAATTAGTGATGGTTTTGCTTTATTTTAGTCTATGGCTTGAAGGAAATAAACAAGAAACTTCCAATTGAGATTCCAACCACGAAATCTTCAAGTTTCATGAAGGAGATTGAAGATTTTGTCTTAAATTCCATCTAGAATAGTAAACCATGAAAACTAAAAAAAACTTACTTTCTAGGTTTCCTTTGGAGATGAGGAATCGTCTTAAGTAAAGGATCCCCGAAGACGAGAGCTTTCCAACGCTCTAAGAATCGATGAAATCCGTCGAGGAATGAAGAAAACTCGGGACTTAGAAAGTTCCCTTAGGTGTGTCGGTCATGAGAGGAGAGTGAGATGATTTTTTAGATTTTTTTCTTTTCTTGGTTAAATGAAGGAGATGGGATGATATCTATTTTTTAAGGGGAGATGTTTTCTTGCAAACGGGTCCCTACACTTTCTTCTTTCATTTAAAATTTACCCCACACAAATGAAACACTATTTACTTCTACAAATTACTTTGTGTAATTAATCTAGCTAAAAAGGTGATTAATGATTATTAATTAGCCCATTAATAATCATTAATATGCCTAGTTCTAAATTAAACTTCTAATGGAAATAAAATATTTCTAATGAATAAAACTTCCAAATTCTAATTAATAACTAAAAATTAAATATAAATACTTTAATTATAATTAAAAAAATTACATTGAACAAAAAAAGGGATGTTACATTTGTTGTTTGAGTTTTCCGACCATGAGAATGCTAGCCAATAAAGATGAGTTTCACCAGTGAGGGAGAGCGGGGAAAGGGAAGAAGATGAAGAGATATATAGTTACTTTAATATATATATATATATATATATATATATATATATATATATATATATATATATATGTACATACACATATGTATATATGTACATACACATATGTATATATGTACATACACATATGTATATATGTACATACACATATGTATATATATATATATATATATATATATATATATATATATATATATATATATATATATATATATATATATATATATTAATGCCACATCACTTTAAATATTAATATAAAACTTCACATCATATAAAATGTCATGACAAATACAAAAAAAAAATTGAAATGAATATTTTAATGGCATATAAGATTTCTTTTAAATATTTAATAGAAATTTAACATTAGGGACCAAAGTGACAGCTAAATAAAAAATCAGGGGCTAAAATGTCACATTTTAAAACCTAGGGACTAAATAGAAAACAAAGCAAAACTGAGGGACCAAAAATATCTTTTTCCTTTGATTTTATCATAAAAACATTAATGGTGCATTTATATCCTTATAAAAACTGGTTGGCAGGTTTGTTATTCACCTCTATACTTTCCTTTATAACTTTCTCCATGGAAAGTAACCTGCTGTTTTTCTCTTGATTGATTATTTTAAATCAATATATGGTAGCTTTTAAAGACATTTTTCATTGATATTTTTTACTATAGATATCAACTACTGCATTTTGAAATGGCTCAATTTTTGGATGAAATTTTTCATATATGAAAAGTTATTCTTTGCCCTACTCTCACCGCACTAACTGTTACAACACTCGTGGCTGGCAGATTTTCCATTTTTGGAGTCTTTATCTTCTTCCCTACAAATTGAAGTCTTTTCCATTAACTAGATCAACAAAGGCTTTTATCATTCTCTCTCACCCTTTTGTCAGCCTCTTGAACTTGTGATAATATTTATGTGGGAGTTTGTTTTGTAAGGATTGCTATTTAGAATGAGACTTCTCATAAGAGATCTGTGTAGCATAAAACCCATGTATTTTAAATCCAGTGTAGTAATTTCTATGAGACGAAAGCAAAAAAAATACATTGATGAGAAGTATTTGCTTGTTTTTAAAGCTTACGATCGTGGGACCACCAAGAAGCCTTCCTAGCTATACACAGCGGAGAATAGTGCGTAGGCATCGACCTTTTTTGGAAAAATTTGAAGAAAAGAAAACAACTTATTTTCATCTTCAATGGGCGGTGGCGATGTGGACAAAGAAGCAAGGAAGAAGAAAATCTTCTATCTAAATTTTCGAGCCTTGTTAATTACTTGTGTCTATAGAAATAAATCTTAGAGAATAATTAAATTTGGAAATCAAATAATATTATCAACTAATTATCTTTTATTTATATTTTCATATCTTCCAATCTTATACCTTCTTTGATTAATAGAATTAATGATATTAGGTATTATATTATCTGATACTGTATTTAAATATTTAAATTAATATAATTAATTTAATTTACATATCATCATATCTAATTCAAATTTAAATATTTAAATTCATATAATTAGATAATTCAAATGCAAAATATGATATCCATATATATCATGTTGGCATGTGGGTCAAGCCTCTGTGTCGGGGCCTATAAGTGATTGGGCATTGTTTACTTCCTTTTAATTAATAGAGTCAATCCATTAATTATATAAATAGAATCTATCTATTTAATTAGTTTGACATCCTCAAATTACTTATTTGATTAGCCTTTAATTTTACAACTTCAAATTAATTAACTGGCTTTAAATTAATTTGATAATTTCAAATTAAATAATTAATTTTCCAAAAGAATTAACAAATCTAATTAATAAAAGTTCTCACAAACATGTGTTAGCTCGGGGACATTATGGATCTATAGTATTTAGCTCCAATGATTTAGAATTCTAATTACATAAAACTCATTTAGTTAATTTATTCTTTTTCATTAACTTATGGGTAACTCCACTCAATACCCCAACCAGTCCTATAAACATCATTATGTCCATTAGATATAATCATTAACTACATGATTGACCTTTCACAACCAGTTCATTATTACAGTTGGGTATTTCACCTCCCGGTAATACATCATGTTCCTTAAGAGCTTACTGATTCTCTAATGAATAACCTTACATAATCTTGATTATGTGTTTGACTAATTCCTTCATCAGGAGCATATTGGTCTCTGTTGTTCAAGCCTTAAATTAAGAGAAATGTTGTGTGAAATAATGTGCAAGCAATGCTTGTGTGATGCTAAACTATCTTGTGGTAAGCAAGAGTCAATCCCACAAGGATTGTGAAATTAAATAAGTTGAACAAGAAAAATAAGTATTCTAAATCCGATTGTATACTAATTGAACTTGGTACATATGAAATTATGTTACGACATCAGCATAGAGTATCTCTCAATCCTTCTCAACTATTACAAATGACTTTTTGATGAATTAACTCACAACCTAATTCCATGGAAAAACTTGACTTTTTCTCAAAAGAAAATTTACTTTAGCCATTCTTTTAGATCTAGCACTTATCTCTAAGAACTAATTAAAATATGACCACATTAATTGGCAAGCTTAAGTATTGATTCTTTTTTCATTTCTAAGAGCAATGACAAACTCCTAGTTTAATCCTTTTGACATTCACCTAAACAGAACCTTTAAGACATTAGATGCTTCTCCTACTCATTTCATCGAGTTTCACTGAGAGATGAGAAATAAGAAATATCAACTTTCGTTACTTCATCAACAAGAAATCCACAAAAGTTAAGTTGTTAATCCTTGTCCCAACATGAACCCTTCAAAAGTTTTACCACTCATGGCAAAGTATGCAGACAATGAGGTTAAAGTAAAGTTATTACAAAACATGAACATATTAAAACTCTATCAAATCTATTGTTTCAGCAGTTGGAGAAAACTAAATGCAGGAGCTATAACAAAGAAGGATAGCTAATGCAGTTATTCTTCACTGTGCGTTTCGCCTCTCAAAGAGTAACAGAGCCTTAAAACACACAGTAAAGGTGTGAAAATAAAGAAAAACAAGAGAGAGAAAGAGTAAAGAACTAAGTATCAAAATTAAGTTAAACTATCGTATTTTGTTATCCATTAGTCACTAGTTCTCTAGAATAAGAGTTAAGTTATGGGTAGTTGGACCCATTTTCACAAGGACATCACACCCAAACTTAGCTCATCGATCGCCCTTAATTAATGCATTTTAAAATAATTTAAACTAATGATCCAAACAAAAACTATAGTAATTGGTTTAAAAGAAACACCTCAGACTTCTATTAATGGCTTTTCTGAACTCAACAAGATTAAAAGCTAAATCTAGCACATAAAGAGAGTAAGTGGTCTAAGAAGACAGCACAATCCAACTTATATATTTCTCCATTTTCAAAATTTAATCGACAGTAAGATTTCTATCCTAGAGTTTTTCTTTATAATTTAAAACACCATTCACTCGCCTTCCCTTATTAAAGCACTTTCTACCAAAAAAAAAAAGTTATCTTTTTACAGTGTAAAAGCAAGAGTTTATAAGTTGTGGGATTGGAAATGGTAAGATGGGGTAGAAGAGCTCAAATTACCTCTAACTCTTCTAACCACATCACTTTGGTGCTTTTATTTCTGTTTTTTTTCCTTTAGCAAGTCAATGGTGTGACTTTCTACCCAACTCTACCTCGAAACTTTCCCTATGGGCTCACTCGTTCATATGGAAGATGAGTGACTTTTTTCCCAATCTTTAGTTTGAATTGCCTTTTTTTTTTGCACTATGTACATTTTTGTTTATTTTGGAAACCGTTTGCTTCTGAAATATATGAAGATAGAGGTTCTACAAAAGGAGAGGTGGCTATGACACTCCCAAACTTTTATTTACTTAGTTTTTTACTCTGTACAAGGATTCCAAGAAAATTTTTTGGTTCTATAACTCTAAGGGGCTACAAGCTTACTAGGCTATTAACTTATTGAGTATCTCTCAAGCTTTCCTACTTCTTGATTGGATTTACATAAATGAGTAGCTAATGGAGAGGTTCATAAGATGTTCACTCTCAAAACGCCTTTAATCTAGGTTGTAGCTTCACATCAAGAATAAGGAAAGCCACCAAAAATTTCACTAAATGTCTAAGATAACATTATTTTTTCTTTATTTAATTTTTTTAAGAAATATAAGAATTAACTCTAAAGAAAAAAAGATGTTAAATACTAACCACGGACTAGACTAACTAACCTACCTACCCCCTAAATTAAAGATGGGTTGTGTCTCCACAACCCATATACTACAACTAAAGAAAAAGGAAAAGAAATAAATGCAGGAAAGAAGCTATACTAAGAAAAACTAAACTAAAGACAAGAAAATAAATGAAAAACTTCCCAATGCTATTTCCTTATTGGCTCAGCATCAGAGTCATCCATCTCATAGTCATCTACCATGGCATTAGAAAATAATTCTTCTAATCTATCATACTTATAGTCCTCGGCTGACTCATGATCACTTAAGCACTTATCATCCAAACTAGGGCTAATTGCTATGTCGTAGTTTTCATTTCTTGTAAAGCTACTGTCATAATCACTTTCTTTTTCCATCAGGTTTGAATTATCATAATGCTCATTAGAAGAGTGGTCACTCAACCAATCCTTCTCAACCAATCTTTCTCATCCACAATTCCTAAATCACTAACATAAATGTTTTCGAAATTCTTTGGGAAAGCGAACTCAGAGAAAATTTCCATGACTTTAACCACATCCTCATTAATAACTGCTAAAGTTTTAGGTTTATTGTACTTTCCTAGACAAGTCATGCTATTTGGGAAGCTAGACTCATAAAAAAGAACAAAAGGGAGATTAGGAAATTCTAAAAAGATGTGCAAATGATTCACACAAAGTGTATCTTCTAAAGTTTGATTATAAGTATGCTTGTAGTTCCACATGATACGAGACATTGAAGTAATTCTGCTACTGTATTTTGAAGTTCAAGGATTGTGACTTTTAAAAATGCAAACTCTGATTTGAGATACTAGATGCTGGATATTCAACATGAGGGACTTGGGGGATTGAGACAGTGGTGCATTGATTTTGTTCTTGAGAGGGGTTAGTGTAATTAAACACCTTCCACATGCAAGTTTTATCAATCAATCTAGTGTTCGACCAAATAAAATCCCATTTTTTTCTTCTCAAGGCCTTCCATAATACCTAAGCCTATTATCAATGAAGAGAACCCGAATAACCCACTGTCATAGCATCTTTCCTTGCATTATAATATGAATCTTAAACTTAAAACATAAAAGAACTTACTCTTGTAGAGAAGTGTCTACTTTTCCTCCTTGGTTACGATCCTGAGACCAACAATAAGTCTTCATTACTAAGCACATAGGAGAACGACGCGTGGGCACGATCATTTTAAAAAAAAGAAATGTGAGAGAAAAAATTTCTTTCCCTACACCACTATGGGTGGCGGTGACAGAGGGGGGAAGAAATGGGGATTTTATGAGTTTTCTTTTCAACTCTTGATCTCAGTGTGTTTGGTTTCTAAAAAACCCTTCCATATTTATAAAAAAAAAAAAAGAGATCCCATAAAATCTATAAAAGTTGACTTAAATCTAAAATTTAATTATCTAAATAATAAATAAAGATATACAAAATTTTATTTGAATAATTATGATATAAATCTTTTAATTAATCTAATTAATTATTCAATATATTTCTCAATCATATTTTTAATTAATCTAATTAATTATTCCCATATCTAAATATTTAAATTAATCTAATTAATTTAACCATAGATATTTTAAATATAAAAATGCCTAATAATAACTCTTTATTATTTGATGTTGGCGTGTGGTCCTTTACTGGAAAGGTCCACAAGCCCACTTCATCTATCATTGGGCTCGGATCATCATGCCTGGGCTAAATAGAAGTGTGATTGGGCATTTTAAATATCATCAATAAATAATAGACTTTTCCTTTAATTTGACAATTCAAATTAAATAATTAAATAGGCTCTTCTATTTAATGTCTCATTAATTTTGGACAACTTCAAAATTAAATAATTAAATCGACTCTTCTATTTAATCTCCCATTAATTTAGAAAATTTCAAAATAAAATAATTAAATAGACTCTTCTATTTAATTTACCTCTATAATTAATTTGCAATTTAAAATGAATTACTTAAAATTATTTTCTAAAGAAATTAATCTTATTAATAATTGTTCTCATTAACATGCGTTAGCTTGGAGACTTAATGGACCTATAACAACAGCTTCCGCATCCACATCCAGAATCTTCTCTATCTCAAGCTTCAGAGTCACTGCTCCGGGTTTTATCTTTCTCCAAGAGTCACTTCCCTGATAAGAAGAGCAGAAATGATTAATGGTGCCTGAATCAAGTATCCAGGTGGATTTTATATCCTCCATATTAAAGGTTTCTAAGATTATAAATCAAGTTTACTTTCTTTTTCCTTTTTCTTCTCTTCTAGGTACTTGGGGAAATTATGTTTCTAGTGCCCACACCATTACAGTGATAGCATTTTCCCTTGGAAACTTTTCCATATTTCTTGAATTTCTTGGTAGACTTGCTAGCTCCATTGCTTTTCTTCTTCAAGAAACTTTGCTTCTTTTTCTTGATACCTGAACTAGAGACACCATGAGCAGTAGTAACATTTGCTTCCAACTCTTTTGTCTTCTTGCCTTTGAACAATATAGACTCAAAATTTTGAACTCCATTTAGAATTTGGGACATGTTCATGCCCACCTGTTCAATATAAAGTTTTTTTTGAATGATAAGAAGCTGTCTGGGAGAGTTTCAAGGATCATACTTATCTGACTGGTCAATTTTATTGACCTCCATTCATCTCTGCGATGTTAAGGTGAATCATCATGTTAAAGACATGTTCCCTAACAAAAGTTCTTTTCTTCATATGAGCGTTCATGATGAACTTCATAGCTTCATGTTTGACTTACCTAATGGCTGGCCAAAGCCAACTGCAGTTTATCAAATGTTGTAGCTAGAGATTCAAGTTTCTTGGATATGACTTCAATAAGTCCATCCAGGATTTAGACACGGGTTTTTTTTATTAGCCTTGATCCAGTGATCATATGTCTCCTGAACACTTCGAGCAGTATTAGCCAGTTTTTCTGAAGGACATTCCTTCAGAATGGTGAATTTGAGATCTTCAATAACTAAAATGGTATTGATAATATTTTTCCATGTGGCAAAGTTACCATTCAATTTTTCAGTAGCAAGAATAGTAATAAGAGAGTTTGATATAGTCTGCTGAAAATAAATAAGCTCGTGTTTTAGTAATATATCTTTACATATACATTCCTTCATACTTTTGGCATCTATTAAAGTAATGCACATTTAATGAAATTCAAAATAACCTTAAAACACAATTTCTATGTCATGGTATATTAATGTGACAGAAATAATGCCTATGTTGGGCACGACAAAATTCACTCCCACTAAAATGAGACTCTTCTCAACTAAACCTCTTCTTCAGGATAACTCATATCCTACAATTCCTAGTTACCATGGTTGGATCAAGAAAACATTTAGATCACCAAAAAAAAATTATAAGTGTCACCGAAGGGAGAGTCAAACAGAAAAAAAAAAAATTAAGCATCTTTCTTAATTATCCTTTTGAGTATTACCTAATTTTTAAATCAATTAAAGTAATTTTGATGAGTGTCATCGAAGGGAGAGTTAAATATCAAAACCTTTAAAAAAAATTATCCCTAAGAGAATCACCTGAGTATTGATTCATACGGATACTTTCCGAAGAGGATGAGTGGAGAGTTATAAACCACCACCAAACCCTCTTTGAATCTCACGATATGATCCTAACTTGGAGACCGCAGGACTAGTTGTCACTTGTCCTTCTCCCACTCAATATGTGTGGCTATGGTTTTTACTTAGATATACTAAGGCTATCTCTTATATCTAAGTCCAATGTAACGTATAATAGCTCTTACATTGGTTGGATTAGTTTTAATGTGATTGCCAAGTGATTAATCTCTATTAATCTTAACACATTATTGCATTGTCTTAGTGAAATGATATATAAATTAAATATCACTCCCAGATCGCTCCCAATTAGAGGGGTCCCGTATTAATGAACCATTAAATAACCTCTTATCTAGGACAAAAGTTTCTTGCCAAAGATCCATTCTAATTAATCAATCAATTCATTAATTTTTAATTAACTTCCTTAATTAAAATGACATCTCATATTTTAGGTTTTAGTTTTAAATCCAATTTATAATTAATTTGTAACAACTCAAAATTTCCAAAAAAACATATAAACATATAATCAACAGCGGAAGCATTGAAAACAAATCACATCCAGTCTTTTTATTTAAAATCAAGTTCAACACAATACAAACCGATCAGTTTTACTTCAAGACTTAAAACATCAAAATAAAACAACCTCAAATCGGTGTTTAGAAAATTATCAAACAAAAGTATGATCGACATACTTATTTAAAACAAAACGAAAACATGATCCAAATCAAATCCCAAAACAAATAAAAAGAAAGATAAATCTCGCCAGCGTGCAAATCCATGCCAACCGATCCTCGCCACGAATCCATCATTTACCAGCTTTCTTCTTTCCCTTACCTGAAAAAAAATAAGTGTAGCATCATGAGGCTACGCCCAGTGAATAGAAAATTGTTAAAGAAAGAATCATGCCAATGAGAGGTTTCCTAAGACTTTAAGTCCATAAACGTCCTTAACGACT
This sequence comes from Gynostemma pentaphyllum, assembly GCA_028015215.1. NCBI lineage: Eukaryota > Viridiplantae > Streptophyta > Magnoliopsida > Cucurbitales > Cucurbitaceae > Gynostemma > Gynostemma pentaphyllum. Next base: position 32,439,659 of record CM051352.1, read on the forward strand.
TCCAACGAGTCACTCACTCTCAAAGAAGTCATAAATCTTATCTCAACAAATTAAAAGTTATCTCTATTCAAATTAATTTTAAACATAATTTTTCTACAATTTAAAACTAATCGAATCATTTCCCGGTTAATACCTTTAATCTCCTCTTTATTCCCAAACAAAGAGAGACTATGCCCATAAGGAATTTAAACAAAATTTTTCTACAATTTCAATCCTTTAGGGATATTCTTTTCCATTGTATGGATGGAATGAACCTGCCCCGTTAGGTGTTATTTAAGTCGTGCACACTAAATAACCTCCCCTAACAGCTATTCTTCATTAGACACGGCCTTGCCTAATGCGAACCTACAACCATATTACCCAAGGTATTTTAAGGTAATACGATTCACACAACGTCAACCATGACGCTCCAACAAGCCAAAAACCTCTCTTTCCTCAACTAACCCAACCGAAAGGTTAAAATTCCCTAAATTACAACTTTTAGAATTTAACCTTAATCTCAACTCAAAACAGCCCAAAAATATCCAACTAAACACTTTGGTTCATTTTCAGTCACTTCCAACATTGTTACCAATCTAGAGGCGAAACTAGCCTAGGTCTACGTCATTTCGTCCCTTAATCAAAACTTAGAATCTAATAATATCTAAAGAAAAACCGGCGGCATAACGGCTATATTTTTAACTCCCAAATAGCCCTACACATCCAAATAAATATCGTAACACAAATAAAAAATAACAAATCTAGCATCAGTTTCTAACTAGCAGCCTAAGCCTAAATTCTCCTAGTTGGGCACTATCATACAAAAACGGAATTTTATAACTTAACAATAATCATTAAGATTTACCGAAGAACAGTCTTAAACATCCAAAAATCATCCAAGAAAAGGAAATGAAAAATTATAAAACTGCCAAACAACACAATTTGATATCGATAAAACTTTTCGTCTTAAACCCAATCTTTTAGAGCATGCTTCTCATTAATTTTTCCAAGTTCTTAATTCCGCCAAAATAACCTCATTTCATACTTATAAACATCCAAGGTCAATGCCAAAAATTAAGAGGTTATTCTATTAAAGAAAAAGGAAAAAAAACATGGAAAAATTCTAGCCTTAACAACTTCTACTCACCTTGTACAGAACAAGAATTTTTCCAAATTCTTTATTCATTTCACAACACAACTAAGACCTGAAAAATAAGTTACAATATAAATTAAATTAAACCTAATTTTATGCTAAGGTAAACATTAAACTGAAAGTAGGATGGAGGGATTATGAGGTAGGACGATGGTAGGACAATTAGAACAGTACTAGGTCGGAGAATGACGGGTTCGACTTCGGATTAGGATGGTTATGACAGAGGCTACGGATTTGGCTTTGGGTTAGGACGGTTATGACAGAGGGCTACGAGTTTGACTTCGGGTTAGGACGGTTATGACAGAGGGCTACGGGTGTAGGACAGACGTAGGACGGTTATGATGGGGGAAGAATTTTGGGGTTCCGATTCGTTCGTTATCTATCAATTCTACATTAGGTTGTCGATTGGTTTGGCTTAGAACAAAAATTAAATGTTAGGGTTCAAGAATTGGGAATCAAGAAATAAAAATTTGGGGCTTTTGAATTAAATACCCTTAATTTCAGAAATTAAAAAAGGAAAAGATCATTACCTTGAATCCGATGTGTGATGGAAACTAATCCGATCTCCACCAATCTCTTACCGAATGATAACTACCACAATCTACACCTAAGAATACAAGGAATATGTGACACGATCAAACCCGGGATCTCAAGGATTGATGGCAAGAAGAAGAAGATAGAAAAGGGAGAAAACCCTACGTTGAAGTCTATGTACTGTCTTTTCACGTGAAAATGAGAAGATGGAAACCCTTTTCTTTTCTTTTCCCCTCCCTTTTTACGTTTTTGCTCTCCTTTTCTTTGTTTTTTTTTTCCTTTTTCCTTTATCTCGAAATGAAATAATTATATTCAATTCCTAAAAAAAAGAATTTAAATATTAATTATCATCATTTACCTTAAATCCCATAAATTACAATAAGAATTAAATAGTACTTATTTAATTTAAAACTTACCGTAAATACGGGATGTTACAATCCTTCCACTTAAAAAGTCTTTTCGTCCTCGAAAAGTGCTACTGCTCTGGAAAAAAAGATGGGGATAAACCGCACGCATCTCTTCCTCACGCTCCCAAGTAGCCTCCTCATGTGATTGATTCTTCCATAGAACTTTAACCAAATCAATGGTTTTGTTCCTCAGAATCTTTTGCTCCTTTGCCAAAATCTCCACCGGTTGTTCTTCAAAAGACAAATCTGCATTCAACTGAACCGGTTCATAGTCTATCACATGGGAAGGGTCAGTAATATATTTTTGGAGCATGGAGACATGGAAGACATTATGAACCCCAGATAAAGCTGGTGGCAACGCCAATCTGTAAGCCAACGACCCAATCCTTTCCAATATCTCAAACAGCCCAATGAACCTCGGACTCAACTTCACTTTCTTTCCAAACCTCATAACTCCCTTCATTGCAGCTATCTTCAGAAACACGTGATCGCCAACATCAAACTCAAGATCGGTCCTCCTCACATCAGCATAACTTTTCTGTCTACTCTGAGCAGTTCTCATCCTCTCTTGGATCAACTCAACTGATTTATTGGTCATCTGCACTAGCTCACCCTATCAACTTTCTTTCACCTACCTCATCCCAATGAACTGGGGATCTGCATTTCCTCCCATATAATGCCTCAAATGGTGCCATCTCAATGGTCGCCAGGAAACTGTTGTTATAAGCAAACTCAACTAGATAAAGTTGCTCATCCTAACTACCCCCAGAATCTAGTACACAGGCCTGAAGCAGATCCTCTAATATCTGATTCACCCGCTTAGTCTGCCCATCTGTCTAAGGATGAAAACCGTACTGAAGAATAACTTAGTGCCCATGGCACTATGCAAACTATTCACGAACTTAGACACAAATCTAGTGTCTCGATCAGATATAATCTTTACCGGAACAACATGAAGTCTCACAATCTCCTTCAAGTAAAGCTTAGCCCAAGCATCCAAGGAATATGTTGACTTTCCCGGTAAAAAGTGTGCTACCTTCGTAAGTCTGTCAACGATAACCCTAATGACATTGTACCCCTTCTAAGTTCTAGGAAGTCCACTAATAAAATCCATCGTTATTTACTCCCACTTCCATTCAGGTACATTTAAAGGTTGCAAACAACCATACGAGCTCTTTCTCAAAACCTTCACTTGTTGGCATACCAAACATTTACTCACGAACTTTGCCACATCTTTCTTCATTCCAGGCCACCAATAATGTACTTTGAGATCATTGTACATTTTGGTACTCCCACGATGAACTGTAAAGATCAAACTATGAGTTTCATTCAGAACCTCCTTTTTTAAGGTTTCAACATCAGGCACACACAACCTCCTCTTATAAGACAACCTTCCATCTGAAGCAAAAATGAAATACCCCGGCAACCCATTTTCAACATGAAGTATGTAACCCTGCAAACCATTGTCTGTTTTATGAGCCTCTATAATCCTCTGCCTCAACAAATGTGTTACAGTCAAACTGGCCATACCCACAGTGATCTCAGATGTAAGTATCTCAACCTCTGCTCTGTCCATCTCCCACTGAAGTCTAGGGTGTCTAGTGACTAAAGTTGCACTATGAGCTGATTTTCTGCTAAGAGTATCCACCACAACGTTAGCCTTTCCAGGATGATACTGGATGTCATAGTCATAGTCCTTAACCAACTCAACCCATCTCCTCTGCCTCATATTCAACTCCTTCTGAGTGAAGAAGTATTTCAAGCTTTTGTGATCAGTAAAGATAAGGATCTTCTCTCCGTAGAGATAATGTCTCTATATCTTTAAAGCGTGAATCACAGTAGCTAACTCTAAATCATGGGTGGGTTACTTCTTCTCATGCTCCTTAAGTTTCCTAGAAGCATAAGCCACTACTTTGTCATGCTGCTTTAACACACAACCCAACCCTTTCTTCGAAACATCACTATAAATAGTCAAACCTTCTGAGTCATTTGGAGTTACCAAAACTAAAGCTGAAATCAATCTATGTTTGAGTTCTTTGAAACTCATCTCACACTCAACATCCCAAAGGTAGGCAACACCTTCTCTGGTTAGCTTGGTCATAGTAGAGGCAATCCTGGCAAAATCTTGCACAAACCTTTGATAATAACTAGCTAAACCCATAAAACTACGAATCTTAGTCACGTTAGTAGGTCAGAGCCAACTACTGACTACTTCTATCTTGGAAGGGTCCACAAATATTCCTTTATTAGACACTACATATCCCAAAAATGTAACTTTTCTAAGCCAAAATTTACTCTTGTTAAACTTGGCATAACGTTTCTCATTCCTCAATGTAGTCAACATAATTCTTAGATGCTCAGCATGCATCTCCCTAGTCCTCGTATACGCTAAGATTCGTCTATGGATACTATCACAAACATATCTAGGTACTTCTGAAACACAGTATGCATCAAATCCATAAACGTTGCTTGTACATTTGTCAACCCACATCACCACAAACTTGAAATAACAACAACAAGTCCTAAAACTTGTCTTAGGTATATTTCTTTCTCTTATTCTCAAATGGTGGATTCATCTTTAAGGAAATTGCAGCTTCTCTAAGCTGGTCAAACATGTCTCCTATCCAATACCGTTAATAATCTCTGCAACTTTAACTCGGGTGTAGCCACTTGATACTCAACAAACCTCGAGATTCAATCAAACTCAATTGTTGATCTATCATTCTATCTAAGGGCCGAAAACTCACAGTCCTTCCCACTCTAAGTCCTCTTTGAATAGAACTTCTCGTAAAACAATTCCTTCAACTTTTACCAAGTCACTGTCACAGTCAAATTTAAGGATCTAATAGTAGACTCCCACCAACAATACATCCTCCATAAAAGATTAAGTACTACAATGCACTTTCAAATGATCTAAAAAATTAACAAATCCCAACGCTCTCTACACTCGGGATATCCTCTTCTCAGCCTAATCTGAATCCACAGATTTTCCATCAAACTCACCCAGTGTGTATTTCTTATACTCTCTAATAAATCGGCTATCTTCAGTAAAACCTCTAGTTTTTTTACCAAGTGCTCTCTACATATCATCGTACTCAGTTTGAGGAGTATATACATCATAAGCAGCAAATGGTATTTAAGTAGCTACCAGATATAGCAGTACCTCAAAATTCTAAAACTCTACATTATTCTCCTCAATCAGAGTGTCATAGAATTTGATCATAATCGATGACTTTGCATCGCTCTCATAAACAGGGTTAAATTCCACGGCCTAAACCGCGTCTCCTACCTCAAACTTGGCCTTGACCTCGACCTCTCCATCTAGGAATAACAATTGAAGGCATACTAAAAATGGTACAAAAGCACATAAGATATAACAAACATTACATGAAGTTACATCTTATCTAAATGACTTAAGGTAACTTAGTACTCTCATTCATGGCATAAAATAAAGAAAACAAAACCTGGTGTCGATGAGTTCTTGGAGTGGCGGTTGGTTTGGATTTGCGGTCTTCAGAACCATAAGGGCTCTGATACCAAATGTAACAACCCAAAATTTCCAAAAAAACATATAAACCAATAATCAACAGCGGAAGCATTGAAAACAAATCACATTCAGTCTTTTTATTTAAAATCAAGTTCAACACAATTCAAACTAATCGGTTTTACTTCAAAACTTAAAACATCAAAATAAAACAACCTCAAATCGGTGTTTAGAAAATTATCAAACAAAAGTATGATCGACATACTAATTTAAAACAAAACGAAAACATGATCCAAATCAAATCCCAAAACAAATAAAAAGAAAGATAATCTCGTCGGCGTGCAAATCCATGCCAACCGATCCTCGCCACGAATCCATCATTTACCAGTTTTCTTCTTTCCCTTACCTGAAAAAAAATAAGTGTAGCATCATGAGGCTACGCCCAGTGAATGGAAAATTGTTAAAGAAAGAATCATGCTAATGAGAGGTTTCCTAAGACTTTAAGTCCATAAACGTCCTTACCGACTTCCAATGAGTCACTCACTCTCAAAAAAGTCATAAATCTTATCTCAACAAATTAAAAGTTATCTCTATTTGAATTAGTTTTAAACATAATTTTTCTACAATTTAAAACTAATCGAACCTTTTCCCGGTTAATACCTTTAATCTCCTCTTTATTCCCAAACAAAGAGAGACTACGCCCATAAGGAATTTAAACATAATTTTTCTACAATTTAAATCCTTTAGGGATATTGTTTTCCATTGTACGGATGGAATGAACCTGCCCCGTTAGGTGTTATTTAAGTCGTGCACACTAAATAACCTCCCCTAACAGCTATTCTTCATTAGACAAGGCCTTGCCTAATGCGAACCTACAACCATATTACCCAAGGTATTTTAAGGTAATACGATTCACACAACGTCAACCATGACGCTCCAACAAGCCAAAAACCTCTCTTTCCTCAACTAACCCTACCGAAAGGTTAAAATTCCCTAAATTATAACTTTTAGAATTTAACCTTAATCTCAACTCAAAACAGCCCAGAAATATCCAACTAAACACTTTGGTTCATTTTCAGTCACTTCCAATATTGTTACCAATCTAGAGGCGAAACTAGCCTAGGTCTACGCCATTTCGTCCCTTAATCAAAACTTAGAATCTAATAATTTCTAAAAAAAAACCGGCGGCATAACGGCTATATTTTTAACTTCCAAATAGCCCTACACATCCAAATAAATATCGTAACACAAATAAAAAAATAACAAATCTAGCATCAGTTTCTAACTAGCCGCCTAAGCCTAAATTCTCCTAGTTGGGCACTATCATACAAAAACGGCATTTTATAACTTAAAAATAATCATTAAGATTTACCGAAGAACGGTCTTAAACATCCAAAAATCATCCAAGAAAAGGAAAGGAAAAATTATAAAACTGCCAAACAACACAATTCGATATCGATAAAACTTTTCGTCTTAAACCCAATCTTTTAAAGCATTCTTGTCATTAATTTTTCTAAGTTCTTAATTCTGCCAAAATAACCTCATTTCATACTTATAAACATCCAAGGTCAATGCCAAAAATTAAGAGGTTATTCTATTAAAGAAAAAGGAAAACAAACATGAAAAAATTCTAGCCTTAACAACTTCTACTCACCTTGTACATAACAAGAATTTTTCCAAATTCTTTATTCCTTTCACAACACAACTACGACCTGAAAAATAAGTTACAATATAAATTAAATTAAACCTAACTTTATGCTAAGATAAATATTAAACTGAACGTAGGACGGAGGGATTATGGGGTAGGACGATGGTAGGACAATTAGGACAGTACTAGGTCGGAGAGTGACGGGTTCGACTTCGGATTAGGACGGTTATGATAGAGGCTACGGATTTGGCTTTGGGTTAGGACGGTTATGACAGAGGGTTATGGGTTTGACTTCGGGTTAGGACGATTATGACAGAGGGCTACGAGTTTAGGACGAATGTAGGATAGACGTAGGTCGGTTATGATGGGGGAAGAATTTCGGGGTTCCGATTCATTCGTTATCTATCAATTCTACATTAGGTTGTCGATTGGTTTGGCTTAGAACAAAAATTAAATGTTAGGGTTCAAGAATTGGGAATCAAGAAAAAAAAATTGGGGCTTTTGAATTAAATACCCTTAATTTAAGAAATTAAAAAGGGAAAAGATCATTACCTTGAATCCGATGTGTGATGGAAACTAATCCGATCTCTACCAATCTTTTACTGAATGAGAACTACCACAATCTACACCTAAGAATACAAGGAATACGTGACACGATCAAACCCGGGATCTCAAGGATTGATGGCAAGAAGAAGAAGATGGAAAAGGGAGAAAACTCTACCTTGAATTCTATGTACTGTCTTTTCACGTGAAAATGAGAAGATGGAAACCCTTTTCTTTTCTTTCCCCTCGCTTTTACGTTTTTGCTCTCCTTTTCTTTGTTTTTTTTCCTTTTTCCTTTATCTCCAAACGAAATAATTATATTAAATTCCTAAAAAAAAGAATTTAAATATTAATTATCATCATTTACCTTAAATCCATTAAATTACAATAAGAATTAAATAGTACTTATTTAATTTAAAACTTACCGTAAATACCGGATATTACATAATTAGTAACTAAACAATTTTATACCAGTTTTAATTAACACCTATAACATGCTACTAGTGATTACTAATTAATAAACTTAATTAAAATACTAGCATAATAAATATAACATATTATATTCATGCAAGATATGAGCAAAAATCAACAATTGCTATTAATAATGCATGATCATGGCATATATGCATTTATAATGGGAATAATTATTTATGGCATACTTTATGCATGAATAATATATATTTAATTATATCAACTATATAATAAATAAATAAGCAGTTTTGGTTGGGAAAAAATTGGCCAAAACTAAGAATGCCATAAACTAGATTGCGTGATGCTTAACTAGATTATGTGTGAAATAATGTGGGAACAATGCTTGTGTGATGCTATACTAGATTCGGATGGTGTGCAAATATACATGGTCAATAAGTAATATCTTGTGGTAAGCAAGAGTCAATCTCACGAGGATTGTTAAGTTAAATAAGTTGAGCAAGAGAAAATAAGTATTCTCAATCTGATTGTACACTAATTGAACTTGGTAAATAGGGAATTATTCTAACTGAATTGATATCCAGAATTAGAGGGGGTTCATGAGTGGTTACGAGATTCGCATAGATGATCTCTCAATCCTTCTCAACAATTGCAAATGACGCGCAACCTAATTCTATGGTTAAACTTGACTTTTTCTCAAAAGTAAATTTACTTTAGCCATGCTTTTAGATCAAACATTTATCTCTAAGAATAAATTAAAATATGATCACATTCATTGGAAAGCTTGATCATTAATTCATTTCTCATTTCTAAGAACAGTGACTAACACCTTGCCTAATCCTTCTGACATTCACCTAAATAGAACCTTTCGGACATTGGATGCTTCTCCAAATCATTTTCATCGAGTTTCATAGAAAGATAAGAGATAAGAAAGATCAAAATTTGATTACTTCATCAATAAGGGAAGCTTGTGATCAAATCCACCGAATAAGGCGTCGTTGCAATTAGTAAAAGAAGACAAAGAAAAAAGGGGAGTTTTTTCATTTGTATCTTGTTGATTTAAATTCTTGTATTGAACTTGTAACGAATTTAGTGGATTTTTTTTTTTGGGTTAGGCCCTGTGAGTTTTTACCAATTGGAGAGGTTTTTCATGTAATTACTTCATTGAGTTCTACTTCTTTTCCTTTACTTTTCCCCTTATCAATCTTTGCCCTAGACACACTGTTATAACACTTAAATCTGTGGGATATAAATCAAATCAAGAAAATATTATTAATTTGTCTTGCTAAATTAAATTAATTGGATCAATCACAAGAATTGTGTCTAACAAAATTTTACCATATTTAAGTTTTTTTTAATAGAGGTGATTAAAATGGGAGATTCAAATTGAAAATGAGTACCTCAAGCATTTTTAATTATTCAATTAATACTATATTAAAAAAAACTATCCTAAATGACATATTTTAGATATGTATTTCCATTTATGTTATTACTCTTGCGTTTCTACTTGCATAATAGATATTTAAGTAATTTATTTAAATCAAATCAATGAATTATTGAAGTTGGGAATAAATTATAAAAATTAAATTAATAATTAATTTGTAATAAAGTTAGAGTTAATTTTAATTCCATTTAGATGACACAAAAATGTTGTTACTTTAAATAATTCATTGAAATTGAAGCAATATGTTATTTTGGTAAAATTATTGAAATTTGTGGTCGATAATGAATCACTTTTTTTTTTGGGTAATTCTCTCTATTATATTCTAAGTTCACCATAATTATTTTAGTTTTTATTCTTTGCTTTAAAAATGAAGATTTTTAAAAATGCTATTTTTTCATTGATATTTTCAAAAATTACATAAGTTTTGAAAAAAAATTAAGAATTGTTGTATAAACATTATTATGTTTAAGGTTAAATGGAATAAGACTCCAAAATACATAATGTTAATAATAGTTTTATCATAAATTACATTCATATAGAGTTAACCAAATGGCGGTTATGACGACAATGGTATTAGAAAGGGCTCTCGAATAATCACATGTAACGTCAATTATTTGGATGATAAATTACAACCTTTCACTAATGTAGTTATTTATTTATTTTATTTTTTTGATAGGAATGTAGTTAGTTATTCAATAGTTACAACTTTTCATAAAATTATTTACTTATTGAATATATGCAACTTTTCATTAATGTGGTTATTTGTTTAATAGTTACAACTTTTCATAAAAGTAGTTACTTATTGAATAGATGCAACTTTTCATAAATGTAGTTATTTAATTCAATAGTTACAACTTTTCATGAAAGTAGATACTCATTGAATAGATGTACCTTTTTATAAAGGTAGTTAATTATTCAATAGATATGACTTTTCACAAAAGTCACATTTAAGAGTCATGACTATGCCTATAAATAGGCCTTCACATTTCAGAATAACATACTTTTTGAGATTATAAGAGAGAATTCTCTAATATTTTTCTCTACTTTGACATATTGTTATTCTGTTAGATCTATTCTTCAACTTTGAATTGAGTCATTCATGTTTTTCGGTTTGACTGTCAAGGTTAGTAAAGTGCTTTATTAACTTTGGTTAAAAGTGTTGTATCTTAGGAGACTATTGTCTATTATCTGTAGCACCTAAACAGTGGACAAATATTGTCTTAAGAAAATTTGCATATCTGCATGCCTCACTTTGTTTTAAATTTCTTTCGTTTATTTAATTATTTAATTTACTGTTTCTATATGCAATTTTGCTTTCGTCAGTTTTGTTTTAGCATTGTTAAGAACTTTTCCAACAAGAATACCATTTTTTCCATCGTTAAGCAATGCGAATGTGAAACCCAAACCCAACCAACTATTGTTAAAACTTTTACTATTTTTTAAAATACTAATTTGTAAAATGCCATCTAAGTTTGTTTGTGAATAATATATTTTTAAATCCATTTAATGTTTTAAGATGCAAGTTGTCTTTTTTTTTTTTTTTTTTTTTTTTTTTTTTGTAATGGTTTAGGAGAAGATTGAAAAAAATTGGAAAAGAAATATAAGATATGTTAATGGTTTTTGGGTTAAATAAATTTAATTTAAAAAAGATAGGTTTAATTTAATGTTTTTACCACATAAGCATTATATATTTATAATATTAATAAATTAATGCCATGTCGGCCTCAATATTCATAAAATAATGCACACTCAACATCAAAGTTAATAAACTATTGACACATCATATTTTTGTTAAATAATTAATAGAATTTTAATGGTAAAAACCAAATAAACAGTTAAATGAAAATTTAGAGGTTAAAAAATTTAAGTTCTAAAATTCATTAACCAAATAGACAGTTACTGATGGAAAATTTTTCATTTGACTTTTAGTTTTTTTATTTTCCCAAAGGAGTTTAAAAAATAGAACGAAAAAAATCATTAGGGAACAAACTTAATATTGAAAAATATAAAATTGAAAAAACAATCGGATAATAATGATGTGAGAAAATGTGATATTCCAATATATTATCCACGAGACAAAATAAGCAAGATTTATTTATTCACATTAATTAATGTGGCGAATAAGAAATGTTAAAATTCCAGAATAAACAGAGTTACGTGTTATTTCGAAACTGCTGAAAAATAAAATTTAAAAAATAATAAAAAAGACCGTATCGATCCAATACGATATTGATATTCTTACATGGAGAGGGCAAATTTTCTCTGCTGCGTGTCGGCCATATGTCCATTTCATTTGCCCAATCAACCACCACTCAAAATAGACAAAAAAAACAAATATTTTTTTTTTCTTTTTTTGGGAAAAAATATACAAAAACAACCAAATTCCACATATACCCCTAAAAATGATTTTTTTTAAAAAAAACCAACCATTAAAAAAAGTGATTTTTCACAGTCAGCTGTGGAAATTCCCCATAACAATCACGTTTTCTAATTCAAGCCCCCACTTCCAGTTCATTTCCCACTCATGGCCCCCCTACCTATACCTCTCCTTGGCCGTAACTATCTACCCCAATTTACCTTTATTAACTTTCATTAACTGCCCATTTAATCTCTTCTAGATTTATCTCTTTTTTTTATTCTTCCTAGGTTTTTTAACTTACTTTAAGACTTTTCATATTTATCATACATCATTTTGAATCATTGTGATAATGAATTCTGGAAAAAGGATTGAAACATGAGATTCATAATTTAATATTCTGAATAGGGATGATGAATCTTCTATGGTTATGGAGATCCATCTTATGAGAAAAATTTTAATCCATTACTTTTTTTTTATATATCAAGAATGGAGACGAAGATTGCTTGCCTACTTTTATCTTCATGTTGAAGATATTTTCTTTTTTTTAATTGGTTTGTTGATTGGTTCTAGAAAGAGACGTCAATTACATACTAAAATGTTAATATTTTGCTCCTTGGCTTTCTTATGGATGACACATATTATTTTTATCTACTCACTAATATTGATTCGGTTGATTTAAAGCATGATTCATTCAAGACTTCAAATTGCCTTCGTCCAACTAATTTTTTGATTATTTTGTGACTTTACCTAGCACATGGGCGTTCTAAAATTGGAATTCTTTTTTCTCCCATTTGTAAATGTAAACTAAGACTAATCAAGAGTATACTTAAAAGGCAACCCATATTTAAAAAGGTCTTTTTTTTTTCCTTCCGTGAATGAGTCTTTTAAACTACTGATTATACCAAAAGACCACTATATTATCGCAAATACGTATTTTTTATTTTTTTTAATTTGAGTTATTACATCAGATTAAGCGAAAAAAGATTTGAACTTTTACCCTTCAAGGATTCGGGTGCCTACCCACTTGACATATATTCAAGTTAAGGAAAAGATATTAAAAAGTAGATAATACCGGTAGTCTTATTTGTATATATAAATAGGTTTCATCCTATACTTGTGTTAAGCAAAGTTTGAACATTGGAAACCCAACCGACTCCCTTTTAGACATCATGAAAAGCCTCGAAGATTGGCCCGAGCCCATAGTCCGAGTTCAATCCTTGTCCGAAAGCGGCTGTCCCGTGATTCCCTGCTGTTACGTTAAACCCGCACCTGACCGACCCTCACCTGCTTTCTCTTCCACCACCGCCGAAGATATCAATTCCAATATCCCAATTATTGACCTTCAAAACTTCGCAGGCGATGTTAATCAACGCGCCGCCGTTCTTTCCCAAGTCTCCGACGCCTGCCGGAACTGGGGTTTCTTTCAGGTACTAAATCATGGGATTTCGCCGGAGCTTCTTGATAAAGTCCGGGAAGCTTGGTATGATTTTTTTCACTTGCCGGTGGAGAAGAAGCAAGTTTATGCGAATAATCCCAAAACTTATGAAGGATATGGAAGCCGTCTTGGAATTCAGAAAGGAGCTATTCTTGATTGGAGTGATTACTATTTTCTTCATTATCTTCCTTCTCATTTGAAAGACCACAAGAAATGGCCTGCTACGCCATCTTACGCCAGGTACAAACAAAAAAAAAAAAAAAAAGTCATTTTCAAATAAATAATGAATTGGATATATATAATAAACAAAGTGGGGTGTTGAGGAAATTGTTATTTTATAATTATATATATTTTATTTGCCATTGAAAGCCCACATGGTTTAATAATGGGAAAATGGAATATTGAATGCAGTGAAGTAATTGAAGAGTATGGGAAAGAAGTGGTGAAGCTTGGGGGAAGGTTATTGAACCTATTGTCGGTCAACCTTGGGCTTGAAGAAGGATTTCTTCAGAATGCATTTGGAGGTGAAGAAGATGTAGGGGCTTGTTTGAGAGTGAATTATTATCCAAAATGTCCGCAGCCGGAGCTCACGTTGGGGTTGTCGTCGCACTCGGACCCCGGCGGCTTGACGCTGCTTCTGCCCGATGATAACGTCGCCGGTCTTCAAGTTCGAAGACATGATAAATGGATTACTGTTAAACCAGCTCGGCATGCAATCATAGTCAATGTGGGCGATCAAATTCAGGTTCTTACTTTTCCTTTTTTTTTTTTTTTTTAAAATGTTCTCTATTTGGTTTCTTTTCTTCATTCTTCATTCCATGTATGGGAGGCGGAATAAAGGGGACGTTGTTTGAAATAACGGACCCTTTTTTTTGTTAGGATCAAGTAGTTTTGTCACTTGATCAATGCATGCATTTAAAACTTTGGATTTGTTCAACCTTTTTTTTCTCTCTCTAAGGTTTTGTCAATGCAAAATTTAAATTCAATCCCCCCACCAAAACATAAATACATAAAATTTTCATTTTCTTTAAAATCCGAACACTTTTTTTTTATAAAATTTTTGTTTCGAGCTCTACGTCGTAGTCTTCAAAAATTTCTAAATCATCATACATAAAAATATTTACGACTTCAACCCGATGAAATATTTTGATGATGATATGATGATTTCTAAGTTTTTAAGTGACTATAATGTAGAGTTCAAAACGATGATTCCATAACATCTTGAATAATTTAAATCGGAGTTCAAACGAAAAAATTTATAGTTAAAAGAAAATCAAGTCAATTTGCACAATTTTAAAATTATAAGGGTACAAATATTCATTTTTAAACTACAGGGGGTGTGTGTTTGCATTTGACCAAAACCACAAGGATGTTATTTACATATTACCCTGTTTTTATCAAATGGAATTGGAACACGTTCTCACAAAAAATCTAGACTAAACAAATCTCCTACCAAACAACCTTTTCGATTTTGAAACTTATAAGTGTGATTTATATTTATTAATTATGACACAGATTTTTGGTAAGAAAGAAGGTGTTAAGTCTGGTTTATGTAGCTGTTATTAAAATTTAAAAAAAAATAGGTTGTTAAACTTGGATTTGTGTACTTGTATTTAGATTTGTTAGTATGGCTTTAAAAAAGCCGAGGGTATGTAATATGTATTTGGTAGATGGGTTTCATTCTCAAGTTTGTGTTGTTGAATTTTTTGAAAACGGTTTAACAAATCACCACTTTATAGTATTTAATTAGCCTACCTAAAAAAGCATGAATATAAATAAGAACTCAACTGAGGGGACTAGTATATTTCATTTGGTTTCTTTTTTTGGAAATTTTGTATTTTCTTCCCGAAACACGAAACACGAAACCAACCCGCACATGGAGGGGTCATGTTTTTCTGTACCATTTCTTTTCAGTTTAATGGATTCTGGTCCCCCAATGAGTAAACTCTCTCGGCATGGAATAATAAATCTCTCTCTTCTCTCTCTCTCTCTCTGTGATATCCCTGGTTTTTTTTTTTTTTTTTTTAAATAATCATTTCCCATGACTTGTTTGATTTAATAATATTCGTAAAAGTTAATGTTTCGTTTACTCTGTCAGAGCTTTCATTTCCATCCGTTACAAGATAACAACTGCGTGCTTATAACGTTTGTTATGTGTCTAATTGGTTTTTTTTTTAATATTACGTACGTTTCTTTTTATTGCGGGTACAATAACTTTTAAATATACTTCATTTTTGTCTCTCAACTTCACATAAAAATTTATTTTTTCAGTCTTTATAATAAAATTTTATGTAATAAAAATATTATGCAGCTAATTTGCGTAATATATTGAATTTGATATGAGTTTAAAAAGGAAAAGACTTGGATGCGGTCAAGTATATGCATTGGTAAGAGGGATATTTAAAAAATTAAATAAAAAGAAATTTCAAGAGATGACACTTTCTTAATAGGGATTTAAAAAATAACAAATGTTTTGAAATATTCAAAAAATCACATTTCTCATAGTAAGATTCCACTAATCTCAGTCAGAGAAATATCATTTTTGAAAGTTTTTAATTTTTTTTTTCTATTTTTGAAAATATCAATTGGATCTCATTTTTTGCGTCTGAAAATGAGTGGTGGGATGCATAATACTTTTAAGAAATAGTTTATTTATGAAAGTTTAGAGATCAAAATAGAATATTATAAAAGATAGGAAGGTACAAAACTGATTTAAACATACATTTTTATATAATTGTAAACAACGCTAAATTTAATTCCCTATAATGTCAAAATAATACTAATTATTAAATTTTTAATTAAATTATATAGATTGTGAAGCTAACATTTTTTAGTATTTTTAATTTTTAGGTTCTAAGCAATGCAATATACAGAAGCGTAGAGCATAGAGTGATTGTGAATTCAGAAAAAGAGCGAGTTTCGTTGGCCTTCTTTTACAACCCAAAGAGCGATATTCCAATAGAGCCAGCAAAAGAGTTAGTCACGCCTGATAAACCAGCGCTTTATCCGTCCATGACTTTCGACGAATACCGGCTCTTCATTAGAATGAGGGGTCCTCAGGGTAAATCCCAAGTAGATTCACTCAAGTCCCCCAGATGACCTGCCTTTTTTGTTTTATGTATAAAGGGGTGCAAGTCGAAACCGATAAGAACTGATGATCTAATTGTAACTTGAATGGTGTCAGTTGTTTCGGTTTTATATAATTTTAAAATAAATCAAAAAAATCTAGTCGATCGGTTCGGTTTTTCAAATTATCGATTTTGATATCGATTTTTTAAAAAACCAATCAGTTTGTTGTTGGTTTTGATACAAAACCAAATATGAATTATCCGCTTACACTCTATGTGTACAATTGGTTTGTTCCCCATGCTTTTTTTTAAACTCTTATTTACTTGTAAATAAAAAATCATCAATCCCTTTAGTTAGACTTATCATCTTATAATAGTTTGTACTTTCAAAGGGATTTTTGAAGCAAATGTAAGGTTAAAATTATTGATTGTGAAAATTAGTTAATAATATTTATATGATGGAATTTTTTTATTTTCCTTTGTAATTTTTAAGTTTTCGTATTGGCCCACAAAAGATTCCTAATTGCATCTATGATGACTAGAACTTTGTCCTGGATCACTGATTGTAGGGCAATAAAATAGTTTGGTGAAATCAGTACAGTAGTAGTATAATTTGTATGTTTGTATGGACTTGTTACAGAGTAAAACCTCTCTCCTCAGTAGTTAAGAGAATACATCTAAGTATGTTTACGTGTTATAATTTTATTAGATAGTACTTATTAATGAGACCAACATATGCGTTGAACCGCTGAAAGTCGGTACACCTATTAAGCAATTTTGACCTAAACCATATGTACGTTACCCGAGACACCTAACCCATACAACCAATCCTAAGAAAGTGAACGCAATCACAAGACACGTCAGCTCATTTTAAAAAACTAAGCAATTCAACAGTAACAGAACGAGATAAAATGACATTTCAAGTAACTTTCAAGTATCAGAAATAGGCCAAACACAAGGTCGAATTCCAAATACCAAACCATAATTAACAAACGAACACGTGATTCCGTTTTACCAAACACATCGCAATATCATAACCTATACTCCTCCATTACCCATGACATACTAAAGTTTACAATACAACTTCGTATTTAACAACCTAAACTTAAAAACGAACACACAAACCCAAACAAAGTCTAATAGGTTTAAAAAAATTATAACAAGGAGTCTCAGCTATCGATGGTTCGACGCATACCACCCCATCTACCTCGTCTGTGCCCCTGGTTCATACCTGAAATAGAAAAGACTGGTAACTTGAGTATAGCAACTGAGTGAAAATACAATGGAAATAATGTAACATTTTGAGGCATTTGAAGCATATGAATTGAGGCTGAATTTTGTACCACATTACTTACATTTCCATAACACATTATACCTTACCACTCAAACATCCAAAAGACAATAGGGCTACATTAATTAACACTTCACACCATATAAATTACAACTCAATGGGCATTTCAGAAGAACACACAACACCACAGAGGCTTTCCGGTAGAACACATATCACCACAGAGGCTTTCTAACATAACGTATACCACCATAATACTCCTACGTCACCAAGTTAGACATCCAACCTCAATATACATGAAAATCCAAGGAAGTTCATTTGCAACCAATTTATAACCATACACCATTAGGAAGCATAAGAAATCAAAACTCACATTTTTCAACTAGCAATTCTGCCTATTCTCATCCAAGCTACCCTTAAACATATTACTGCACAATAAAAAATTCAAGCAAAAATGTAATGTCCCTTTATTTCACAAGGTAATTTTTTTTATTTAAAGCATTTAAATAAAATTTTATAGTTAGTTAACTTAGATTTTAGAAGTTATATTCTTTTATTCGACGTTTTTTACTTTAGAATATTAAATTAGAATTATGTGCATTAATAATTATTAATCACCTTTTAGCTAGTTTAAGAGCTTTGGGTTAGTTTTAAAAGTTTGAAGTCAAGTAGGGACCTTTTTACAAAATATTTTCTTTCTCTTTATTTATGGCCACTCATCTTTATCTCTTCTTTATTGACCAAAAGAAAAAAAAACACTCAAAGAGTTAGGAATCGTGTCCTATAACTTGTAATTATTTAATAAAGATAATTTATTTCGAATAAAATAAATAAATAAACATAAGTTCTTTCCTTTGTCTATATTGATTCAATGGACGATATTAGGAATATATGTAACTATATTAATATCAAACATTCAAATAGTAAAAGCCTAAGTTACTCTTCTGAAATCACGACTAAGTATGTGAATCATATGAGAGGATTAAAGTCGAGATGAGTAACTTAAAGTGTCTACAGTATATTGATAACATTTGGGAAGCTTATCCAGGTAACACTATTAATAACTATCCATTTTGTATAAGTAGACAAATGATCTAATCATGATCATTCATTTGGGTGACATGAAATGGAAGTATCATATACAATGTTGATTGTATAAGACAGGACCATGAATTTGATCAATATACTAGTATCATTTTCGAGAAATGATCGAATATCAAACTAAGTTTATCAACCGTGATAAATCTCAATCCAGAGTGAAATGTGGACTCCTATTCATGGAGTTATGTGCTTTGATTCACATGGTTGAGAGCGATCTGATATGAATGCTCAATACACTCCTGTTTTGGGAACATAACGAGATAGTAGATGGAAACACATTTACACAAGATGGAATTCATAACTTTCCTATAAATTAACAGTATCAGTACAATACCTAAACATTTTAGAAACTTTAGCAAACTCCCTTGATACATTGATTCAAGATATGAACAAGTGGCGTCATGACTTCTAATGATCACAGAAGTATTTTATCTCTAGTTTGACTGCAGATAATGTTCATTGGAAAATCAGTGAGAACCACTACAAAAAAACTGTTAAATTGCGACCAAAGGCATTGGGTAGTTTTTTGGTGACCACTCTGGTAGTAAATATGAAGTTTGACTTAAAATGCCATATGGTCACTTTTTTGCCACCAATTGGCGACAAAGTAGAGAATTAGTCCTGAAAAATGGCGCGAATTTTTGGCGTGAAGCAAGTGACCATATGGACGCTACAAAATTACGACCATTGTGGTCGTAATGGTCGTAATTTTGTGACATGGATGATCATTTAGTAGCAAAAAAATGCACATAAATTTGGCAGGAGAAAGGCTACCAAGTGGTCACAATTGAAAATGACTATATGGTCGCAATTTTGGTGACCTTTAGTGACCAATTGTAGATTAAAAAGGCACGAAAATTTGGCGGGACATAAGCTACCAGGTGGTCACATTTTGAAGTGACTAGATGGTCGCAAAATTTGTGATTTTAAGTGACCAGTGGTAGATAAACAATTTTGCACGAGAAAAGCTACCAACTGGTCACCAAAATAAGTGACCATGTGGTCGTAAATGTTATGACTTGATGTGACCAAGGGTAGTGAGGAAAATGGTGGGAAATTTTGGCGGGAAAATGCGACCAGTTGGTTGCAAATAAGCAGAGGAGTCCATTAAAAAATCCCCTCCTCCAATTGTTTTTAAACATTAAGAAAAAAATTCACTCCTCCCATTGTTTGTTAGCATTAAGAAAAAAGAAAATGAGAGAGTGGATGTTGAAGGGATGATTTACTAAATTAGCGGAAATTATTTAGTAACACAAATTAACACTTAATTTAGGATCTATTAATATCATGCAATTTGTGATAAAAACATGTAGATTCATGCTTGTTTTTTGAAAAATTAAAACCCTTTATGTTATGAAACCCTAGAAAATTGAAATAGAAACTCTTTGAAAACACAAAGAACCCCTAGATTCAAATCCTAAAACCCCGATGAACAATAAGGTAAAACCCTTGGAAAACAAGAAGAGAAAGATTATTCCAATGATCAAAGACCTTGAAATAAGAGAACTTGTTCTTATTTCAAGATTGAAACAATTCACAAACAAACTAGATCAAGGTTTGCTTGAATGTTCCTAAAACATGCAACCTAAGAACAAGGCTACAAAACTAAGCAATTTTAGCAAAGCAAAAAGCAATATTATTATCATATGAATTCTTGGTCTTTAGGGTTACAAATGAGGCCTTTAAATAGGCAAAGAAACCCTAAAAATAAGCTAGGAAATTCGGATTACAAGGAGCACAAAATCGCCCAAAACTTGCCTTATGTGAAATTGGCAAATTTTGTGGAAAATCTTTTCTAGAGAATAATATCTTTCCTAATCCTTTCCAAACATATAAAATGAATATAAAAGACCTAAAACATGTCTAAATACATCATAAATTCGTTGGAACCATTTTTGGAACAAATATGGAAACTTTGGAAACAAATATGGAAAGTGGTCCAAATAAGGAAAGTTTGCAAAAGTGATGCAACTTTCCTAATTAGCTCTTCTCTTCAATTCCGATTGAACAAGTCTTCAATACTCTTCCTCCAAATGTATTTGCCATAGATTTAAATTCATCACGTCCTCTTCCATAGCCTCCATGATCGGATCTTCAAAGCTTGTCTTGACTTTGCTAATGTAGGCCTGTAAATGGATGTCAATGCTTCTCTTGAACTTTAATGTTGAGATTTGTCCTTGGGCTTTTTGTGACGTTCCATGATTCATATCATCCCCTCCCTCTTGAAAAGGATTCGTCCTCGAATCTATAATATTACCTACATCACAATAAATTAAGTTAATAATATAAATAAAAGCACATAAAGCACACTTACCTCGTGTATTGTGAATTGGCACCAAAGAGAGCAACAATGGTACCCTTCTTTCTCCTTTCAAGTTAACACCTCCCGGGTCAAATATTGTTGGTTTCCTTCCCTTTAAATCATCAAAACATTCGAGCTTATCAAAGACCACAAAACTGACAATATGGTTGGTGGATAGTGGTAACATATCTAATAAAATATATGGACCATAGTCAATCTCGTAAATTTTCTCATACTCAACACTACTCACAAGATGATCACATGGTGAATGTAACACATTAATCAAAGCATATGAACCATAATCAAACTCAAATAGGTTTAATGTGTTGGGGTAAATTAGAAAATATGAAAACTCCATGCTCTCCCTAAATGCATCATATGTCTTATCAAAGATAATTCGTGTAGCACAAAACTTATGTTTATCATTAGAATGAAATTGAAGTGGTAAAATATCAGAGTTGAGATCAAATTTAGCAAACAAACAAGAACTATGCACATCATCACAAGTAAATGGATAGGCTAGCTTTACATGTTTTGCAAGTGATAAGCTTTCAAACAAGTAAAGATCATCCAAAAAAACTTTATTAGAAAATAATGCATGTTTATCATAAAAATATAATTGGTTTTGATGATTTCTAGTCTTAAAATCAGAATTGGAAAACAAGAAATAATCATTTAAACAAACCGATGCAAAAGGATTAAAAGTAAGAAACTTCCTTTTATGGCCTTGGATCCCGTTGGCAACATCTTTTTCCATGAAGTATGGTGGTGCCTTAAGTATTTCAGCCCCTTGAAATGCATCTACTTTGTGCTTCATTCCAATTGAAAATTGATCAATGTAATTCTGCAAAACATTAGCTAAAACACTAGAAAAGAAAAGGTTAAGTTCATAAGTTAGAAAGAAAGAAGCTTTGCACACAAGTACAAAGTGGGTTTTGTTTGAAATCAAAGCTTTCTGAGCCTCACTTGATACAAAACTCACATTTTTCTCACCATTACTCTCATTCCTTTTAGACTCACAACTCTCTTTCTTTTCAATTTCATTTTCTTTCTTTTCAATCTCTCTTTCTTTTGAATCACTCATTTCTTCTCGCTCACTCATTTCTTTTTTATCACGCATCTCTCTTTCTTTTGCACTAATCTCTCTTTCTTTTGGCTCACTCTCTTTTTGACAATTCTCATTCTTTTCAAATGTAGAAGACTTTTTTAACTCACATGCATCATAAGTTTCCTCCATATGAATATTTGATTGGAAGTGGTCTTGTAAAGCAAATGTTACCTTTTTCTTAATCAAGCCATTGGCAGCCACATCCTTTCTCTTTAATGCACTCTTTAATTGATTTTCTTGAGATGGAATTAGATTGGAAAGATGTTTAGTAGAATACCTTTTTGCAGCCCTTCTTTCAAGTCTCTTTTCCACCGTAATTGCATAGTAAACCATGTGTTCCAATTCTACATATGTTTTTCCTTCGACACAATAAGCAATCTCCTCTTTTAAACCCTTTAAGAATCGTGTCATTGTAGACTCATTATCTTCAAAAAAGACAGCCCTTGCCATGAGAATTTCAAACTCCTTGTGATAAGCTTCAACACTCCTTTCACCTTGTGTAAGATTTAGAAATTCTTTCACAATAGCTCTCTGACTTTGGCTCGGCACAAACCTCTTCCTCATGTGATATTTAAGTTCATACCAAGTATCAATATGTGGTTGTCTATCTCTCCTTAGTTTTTCCTTCAATTGAGACCACCAAACATAAGCATAATTAGTGAATTTTGCACTAGCAAGAAATACCTTTCTTTCCTCACTATAGTTGTTGTAATCAAAGATATGCTCAATTTGACTTTCCCATTGCAAGTACTCTTCTGGATCTACACTCCCATGGAAAGTATATAAGTTGAGATTATGTGCTCCAAAGCTCCTATGCACCATCCTTTCATAATAAGCCTCTCCATTTTCCCTCCAAGTATGCTCTACATCTCGACATCCATTGCTCCTCCTTTCATCATATTTTACATTGCTGCAAATAAAAAGGTTAATAATAAAAATAGGACCTCTCAATCACTCCCTAAGTGTTTACACTCGATGATGTTCGTTCTCTCGTGTTTGCACTCAAAAACAGATTTTAGGGCCTAAATGTAACCTTGAACTATTAGCACACTTTAGCAACTATCAAGCAACAAAGATACTAATGAAATTTGTAAAAAGTAACAATTGAGAAATAAGAAACAAGCAATTTGGTTGGTAAGAATAAAATAAGACAGATTTATGCAAATGGTTTATTGTAGTGACAAGGAAAGAATAAGAAAGAAAATAAGCAAGAATAAACTTTCCTAAAAGAGAAAAATTCGAAATTAGACTTCCCTAAAGCAATTTGGATCAGAAAATATGACTTTCCTTAAGCAAGATATGCATATATTTGAATATGGGACAGATTTGAAACTTTCCTAAAACAGTTTTTGTTATTTATGGTAAGTTCTAGCTTTTTAGGAAACAAACAACTTTGGCTCATTCAACTTGATAATTTCGGATTCAAGATGCATAAATGATGAGTTTAAGATGAATTTTTCAAGAACAATACGAACACAAACCAATTTTTCCAGAAACTTCAACAAATCAAGCAAGAACACTTTTTTTTTTTAATTTTCTGGACAATCCGACAGTCTGCAAAGATCTATTTTTTTCTCAATCTTTCACTTTTTTTTTGACAAAATTTTCTGAATAACAAATAATCAAGACTCAAAGATAAAGACTTTTTTAGTTTATGACTTTTTAAGAATCGTAGAGTAAATATACGAAAAAGAACAAAAACAGTAGGCTAAATAAGGAAATTCTGGAACTATATTTTTTTTTTTTTTTCTGGAATTTTCGATGAACGAAGAACAAGACAATAAAAAATTAAAACAACAAGAAAGCAAGTAAGATAGAAATCTTCCCTTGAGCCTAAGCCCTGATACCAAATGTTATGAAACCCTAGAAAATTGAAATAGAAACTCTTTGAAAACACAAAGAACCCCTAGATTCAAATCCTAAAACCCCGATGAACAATAAGGTAAAACCCTTGGAAAACAAGAAGAGAAAGATTATTTCAATGATCAAAGACCTTGAAATAAGAAAACTTGTTCTTATTTCAAGATTGAAACAATTCACAAACAAACTAGATCAAGGTTTGCTTGAATGTTCCTAAAACATGCAACCTAAGAACAAGGCTACAAAACTAAGCAATTTTAGCAAAGCAAAAAGCAATATTATTATCATATGAATTCTTGGTCTTTAGGGTTACAAATGAGGCCTTTAAATAGGCAAAGAAACCCTAAAAATAAGCTAGGAAATTCGGATTACAAGGAGCACAAAATCTGCCCAAAACTTGCCTTATGTGAAATTGGCAAATTTTGTGGAAAATCTTTTCTAGAGAATAATATCTTTCCTAATCCTTTCCAAACATATAAAATGAATATAAAAGACCTAAAACATGTCTAAATACATCATAAATTCGTTGGAACCATTTTGGGAACAAATATGGAAACTTTGGAAACAAATATGGAAAGTGGTCCAAATAAGGAAAGTTTGCAAAAGTGATGCAACTTTCCTAATTAGCTCTTCTCTTCAATTACGATTGAACAAGTCTTCAATAATCTTCCTCCAAATGTATTTGCCATGGATTGAAGTTCATCACGTCCTCTTCCATAGCCTCCATGATCGGATCTTCAAAGCTTGTCTTGACTTTGCTAATGTAGGCCTGTAAATGGATGTCAATGCTTCTCTTGAACTTTAATGTTGAGATTTGTCCTTGGGCTTTTTGTGACGTTCCATGATTCATATCACTTTACTTACATTGAGTAAAATATGGAGAATCGGTTGGAGGTTTCTTTACAGCATCAAATCCTCAGCAACACCGGATCTTCTACGCTATATCCCGATCGATCAAACGAAATCCGATTGTGGGATCGAACTTAAGAAGAAATTGGGAAGAAGAAAAATATTTTCTTCCCAATTTTGAATAGCAAAATCGGCAAAGGGAGAGAAAAGGAGGAAGAGAGATTTTTCAATTTTCAAAGAATTGAATTGTGTGATTTATGAATGACCCAACCCTCCTATTTATAGAAAAATAGGAATCCTAATCACATTAGGATTAATCTATAGAGATAAATACAAAAAGAATAAAGATTATCTCTTTCCTTTATCTTGCAATTTCGAAAATGCCATAGATAAATAGGAGACTATTTTATTTATCTTGGGTAAATAAATCTATGTAATTATTTTAGGATATAATTCAAACAATTATCTCCTCAAAATACATGGCATGGCCGAAATTATCATCACAAAATAATAAATAAATACAATTTATTTAATTAATTATTTTGGGCCAATTCCAATTGAGTTCATTAATCCAATTGGGCTTGAAATTCTCTCTTAAATTAATAAGTCCAACTTAATTAATTTATTTATTAATTACCATTTAAATAAAATATTTTATTTAAACAATTAATAATATTAATATTTTCTCCCGACTAAATATTATCAAATTTATATTTAATTATTAATTTCCATTTAAATAATTTCCATTATTTAAATAATTAATAATAAATATTTTAATTGTTAATTTCCATTAAATAAACTCATTATTTAATTAATAATTTTATTGATAACATTTTATTATTAATTAATTAATTTTAATTATTAATTTCCGTTTAAATATAATTATTTAAACAATTAATAATTGTTAATTAATTTCAAATTATTAATTACCATTTAAATATACTCAATATTTAAATAATTAATAATGTATAATTAATAATATTTCATTATTAATTTCATGTTTAAATAAACTCATTATTTAAACAATTAATAATGTTTATATTAATTACCGTTTAAATATACTCAATATTTAAACAATTAATATTACCTATTTTAAGTAATTCACTTTATTTAAAATTTCCATTTCTTCTACTTGATTTCGCGACTACGATGTTTGGGCTAGCATAGGGACCCAATGGACCTATAGATCATGGGCTTAATAATTAATCAATTAAGTGATTAACACATAATCAGTTAATTACTTATTATCTAACTATGAATAATTCCACTATAGATTCATAGCTGAACTCCCCTCACTATAGATGAGTTATGTCCATTTAGTTTGTAAAGGGTAAAAATAGCCCTCTCACGGGGGGGGGCTCATATTGGGTCGATTCACACGGGGACGGGCCCATCACGGTCATGCCCGAGGATGGCCCCCGGCGGCCGCCTCGAGAGCTACAAGGCGGCTCGGTGGGACCCGTCCGAACCAACGCCAATAGGAGCCATCTCTTGTGGGCTAGCCAAAAAGCCCATTAAGCCTAGCCTCATGCTAGCCCGGTCGACAAACCCTCGATCAAGGAAGTATAAAAGGCACCTGGCCTCCCAAATCGGTACATGACACTTTAACCTAGAAAACGAATAGCCCGATTATCCTGACCTAACCCTTGCGGCGCAAGGCAAGTCTCACCTACCACCACCTAACTTGATCGTCGGAGGGTCGTCATGGGCCTGCACCGCCCGCTTTTCTTCTCATTTGTTGTAGTGTTTCGTTGCTCCGCCGCTAAGGGGCTAAGACGCGACTCGCGGGTGCTCCTCGTGGACGGAACGGGAAATCGGGGGAAATACCCCACACGCTTTGGCGCCCACCGTGGGGCCGTTCATCTTTGATTCCCGTAGAATCTAGATACTCACACGGTTCCTACAAAAGACGAATCAAGACTACTCGCTCGTCCGGGCAACGAGCTCTTAACGAAAACGCAAAACCGAGATAAAGGGAGTAGCGGATGATACTCAAGACCTAAATGCTCGGAACCTTGACCCAAGATCGGGAACCATCACCATCGCTTGACGGAGCACCGAGAGATGGTAGAGGCCCACAAAGCACCGAGAGAAAGAGGTACGGGAAATGAGGGCCTTATTAGGGAAAGGCTTGGCGGGTCCAAGCCAAGGCTCACCGAACATCCCCGAACGTTGACGAGGAGGCCCTTCTAAGCCACTTGGCCGGCAAATCTCGAGCCGACGGCGGCGTAGGAAGGCCACCATGTCCAAAAAGGCGAAGAATGTGCCAGGAGGCGACCTCCGTCAGCCGACGGCTCGCCGACGGGGAAAACGCAAGTTTAGAGATCTCCTCGTCGAGGGAGAAGGACGCACCAAGCAAAAGCGGGCCCCCGCGGCAATCTAGAGATAAGGCGCCATCGCAGGGAGGGGGGGGAGGGAAACCAAGATTCGGGGCTATACGGGGTGGCGAAGGAAGCTCGGCTATCGGGGGGAGGAAAGAGCGCCAAGGAAAGCAACGCAAGGAGTACACGGATGCGAGCGGGGCTCGAAGAAAAGCTAGCAAAGAAGGCATCCGAAAAGGGGGGCTAAACCTAATTGGACGCCCGAGAACCGGGAGACTCTCCATTTACGAAAAGGGTCATGTCCGTTCCAACCAAAAGGCACTTCATCCTCCCAAAGTTCGAAATGTACGATGGGCCGGGGATCCGGGGGAACACGTGGCTCATTTCGTAAATATGATGGAGTCCTCGGCGTGATTGGGCCCGACCTGGATGCCCCGACCTTCGTTTCTTCCCCACAAGCCTGAAAGGGTCACCCCGCTATGGTTCAAGGCCTCCCTAAAAGGTCCATCGAACCTTTTCGGACGTCTTCCGCCTTTCTCGGCGAGTATAGCGTGAGTCGGAAGTTCGCTAAAACGAACCACGACCTCTATGACGTGGCGATGGGGAAAAAGAAACCCTCCGAGACTTCATCGCGATTTGACAAAGTTAAGCTAGAAGTCAAAGACCGTAATGACCTAGAGGCGGCTACCGCATTCTCACGGGCAATACACCCGAACCATCCCCCGGAGGTCCTTTAACAAACGGAGGCCTACGACTATGAAAGAGGCGTTGGACAGAGCAATGGCAAAGATATCGCAGGATGAGTCCGAGAGGGTAGCCCGAGAAATGCGAAGAGAGGGATCAAGGTCCGAGGGTATGGAAGAAGAGAGAACCTCACATTGATGAAAGAAAGAGGAAGGGAGCGCAGACGCTCGGATAGGGGAAAGGAGGAAAAGGGAGACGAAAAGGAAAGAAAATCCGTATGGGGAAGGATCAGAGATCCGAAGAAGCGTAGCCCGGAACGAATTCTCCACACGGAAACACCTCGTTCTTTCCGAAAGGAGGAGAGAGAAAAGAGGCCGCGGTACGCCCAAAAAAGTCTGGAAAGAAAGGAACCCTACTGCAGATTCCATAAATCTAAAGGGCATGCCACGGAAGACTGCAAAGTCTTAGCCCGGGAGATAGATCGCGTGTGCGAGCAAGGCCCGAACCGAAGGATCGATAGGCGGGACCCGAGAGAAAGCAGGATGAAAGGCTCGCCGCACTGGCGCGAAGTTCCGGAGACGGTCAAATCAATTCGATCCACCGCACCGGGAGAATCCGTCAACGCCATAAAAGGTCCCATCGCAGCCGGGCTCCCCGTCTATCGGTCGAGCACGCTCCGAAGATCTAATTAAATATTCCCGAAAGGACCTGGAAGACGGCATTTGCCTCACAATGACGCCTTAGTAATATCAATATCTATCGGATCCTACACTCGGCGGGGTTTCGTAGACCCGGGGTCTTCCATCAACATAATCTACATGTCGGCGTTCGAGGCATGAAACTAAGAGAGTCGGAACCTCACGATGAACTCTCGGGACCTAGTGGGATTTAACGGGCGGTGACGAGATCTAACTGAACAATCAAATTGCCGGTTAGGGTCGAGGGCGCGAGCCTGCGGGCGCTCTTCCATGTCATAGACTCCCACTCGGGATATAACGCCTTGCTCTGGACGACCTTGGATTCATGATATGAAAGCACACCCTTCAACGCTTCACCAAGGCTGAAATACCCTACCGAAAAAGGGATTAGGGTTATAAAAGGGGATCGGCAAGTTGCAAGGTCATGTTTGGTCGAAATCGCAAGTTGAAGTCCCGATGCCAAGCATAGCAATTACAGGATCGGGGCCCGAAAGAGGCCCGCCCTTTGCTCGGCCAAGAATCGAAGCACCTGAGGATGGATCAATGAAAATGCGATCCATCCGGAAGATCGAGGGAAAACGGCGAGCATCGGGAAGGATCCGAAAGGGAGATCCGAAAGACGGATCGACAAACTTCTTGAGAAAAAGTTGGAAAACATTCGCTGGGGACCACGCGGACATGCCGTATAAGTTCGATATCATAACCCACAATCTCGAGGTCGTCCGAACCAACCCCCGTCAAACGGAAAAGAGCGTAAGTTCGCGCCGAGAGAAACGAAATAATCAACGAGGAGGTGCGGAAGCTCCTGGAAGCAGTTTTATCCGAGAAGTAAAGTACCCCGATTGGTGGCCAATGTAGTAGTGGTGAAAAAGAAGAATGGGAAGTGGAGGGCGGTATTGACTTCACCGGCCTCAACAAGGCCTCGCCCAAAAGATTCCTTCCCGTTCACCGAAAATAGATCAACCGGTAGATGCCACGGCCGGTCGAGCTACTCGGCCTCATGGACGCCTTCTCCGGATATAACCAAATCAAGATGAACCCGGAGGATCAAGAAAAGACCTCGCTCATAACCAATGTAGGCACATACGCTATCTTGTGATGCCCTTTTGGTTTGAAGAACGCGGAGCCACCTATCGGCCTGATGAATAGAATGTTCAAAAGATCTTCAGGGAAAACGATGGAGGTGTACATCGACGATATGCTAATCAAATCGCGTAAGGTGAAGACCACCGCCCACATGGAACAAGTTTTGAAGTCCTAAACCGACTGGGATGAAGTGGAACCCGATAAATGCACATTTGGAGTCCCGAGTAAGTTCCTGGGTCACCTGGTGACCACCGCGGGATCGAGGCGAACCCCGACCGATCCGAGCAATAATAGACATGCGAGCACCGACGAATCCGAAAGGTGTACAAAAAGCTAACCGGTGTTTGGCGAGATTAAACAGGGGTTCATATCCCGGTCGCCGATAGATGCATGCCATTCTTCAAAGCTCCGAAAGGAAGCAGGGAGTTTGGTTGGGGAGTCGAGTGCCGAAAGCATTCGAAGAGCTAAAGCTTACTTGTCTCGCCCGCCGTTGGCCAAGCCCTCGGATAACGAAAGCTATTCCTATACCTAGCGGTATCGATGGGCGATCGGCCCGGCCGTGCGTGCGCGAAGACGGTCAAGCTCAACACCCGGCTACTACGTGAGTAAAGCGATGATTGACGCCGAAACACGGTACTCGAAGATGGAGAAGCTAGCACTAGCTCGATAGTCGCATCGCGCAAGTCAAGCACTATTTTCGGGGCCATCGGATAATGGTAAGGACCACCTACCCACTAAAAGCCGTCCCTCCACAAACCGGACGCCTCGGGACGGCCGACAAAATGGGCGATAGAATTGGGTGGGTACGATATAACTTACGAGCCGAGGACGCCATCAAGGGACAAGTCCTCGGGATTTCGTCGCGAAATGACCGGCGGCGAGGGAATGGGGTGGGCGAAACAAACCACCCGTCGTTGCTGACCCCGGAGTGGAGACCTGGACCCTAAGCGTTGATGGTCCTCGAACTCAAGAGGATCCGCCGCAGGCTAGTCCTGTCGACCCCGGGGATACCTCCGGAACGGTCAATCCGATTCGGTTTCCGGCTTCAAACAACGGCCGAATACGGCGTTGATAGGCGGCTCAGAGAGCGAAGGAACCGGGAGTAGAGAACTTAAACATCGAAGTGATTCTCAACTTGTGGTGAACCAGGTGAAAAGGGGTATTTGAGGCAAAAGACCCCGGGGATGGCGAAGTACCCTGGAAAAAGTTACGTCCATACTATCTCGGCGTGAAGTACGACATCGGCCAAGTACCGAGGGCTGAAAATGGACATGCCGACGCTCTGGCTAGTCTCGGATCCGCATCCAAACGGAAACAAGAAGAATCATTCCCGTCGATCATCCGTCCGAACCAAGCGGCACCCTTGATTCGAACATGGGGAGTGGAGGCGGCGGAGCATTGGACAAGTAATGCCTGGTAGAACAAAATCCGGAGCTTGAGTCGATTGGAGGAACCGGATCCTCGAATACCTACAATCGGGACATCCGCCCGAAGAAAAACCGGAAGCACGAAAAGTCCGATCCCGGCGGCTAGGTACTCGATCATCCAAGGAGAGTTGTGCGGGAGATCCTTCGGCGGACCCTACCGAAATGTCCGGGAAAGTCGAAGTTCTTACGCTCGCGAGTTGCACCTTGACACCGCGGAAATCACGCGGGCCGAGATCCTTATGCCATAGAGCGTTGACGCAAGGGTACTTGGCCCACCATGGTGAAAGATTCAAAAGACTTCGTTTCCCTTGCGATAAATGCCAAAGGTTCGCAAAGACCATTCACGCACCGCCG
Source organism: Gynostemma pentaphyllum (assembly GCA_028015215.1). Taxonomy (NCBI): domain Eukaryota; kingdom Viridiplantae; phylum Streptophyta; class Magnoliopsida; order Cucurbitales; family Cucurbitaceae; genus Gynostemma; species Gynostemma pentaphyllum. Next base: position 32,471,220 of record CM051352.1, read on the forward strand.
ACGATGTTAACTACAATCTCGGCCCCCGCCCTTCATGCAATGGGGACTAGACCTGTGGGAAAATTGCCGTTAGCTCCAGGGCGAAATGTTACCTGATCGTTGCTACGGACTACTTCTCAAGTGGATCGAGGCCGAGCCATTGGCAAAGATTACGAAAAGGAAAGTCGAGATGTTCCTCTTGGAAGCACATTTTCACCCGCTTCGAATTCCCGGAGTTATCATCACCGATAACGGAACTCGGTTCACGGGAAAGTCTATCCCAGGATATTGCGCGGACGAGAAAAGTGGAGCTTCGATATTCGACGCCCGCTATCCGCAAGCGAATGGACAAGCGAAGCTTCAAACAAGACCATCATGGACTCCCTGAAGAAGAGACTAGGGCGAGCAAAGGGAAGATGGGTAGATGAACTGCCCGAGTGCTTTGGGCATCCGGACCACCCCTAGAATCCCAACCGGCGAAACTCCATTCGCCATGGCTTTGGGGTAGAGGCCGTTGTTCCCACGGAAATGATCATCCCCACGACCGAAGCTCGATCCCGAAGGCGGAAAATGACGCCATGATGGCAGGGCGTTAGACTTGGCCGAAGAGAAAAGGGAGCAAGCGCTAGTCCGAATGGCATGCTACCAAAGCAAATCGGCCAAAACTTGAAAAGAAAGTGAAGCGGCAAGCGCTTCAAAGTAAACGATTTCGTCCCGAGGAAAGTATTCCGAACACGCAAGAGCCCGAGAGCAGGAAAATTGGGACCGAACCGGGAAGGTCCGTATAAGGTGATCGAAGAAGTCAAGCGGGAACTTATCGCTTGAAGATGGAAAGGGCGAACGATTCCGAGAGCATGGAAGCCACGCATTTGAGAATTTACCATGTGTGAGTGTGAGAGAATCATGTAAGTACTTAGCCAAAGCGGCCCATTTCAAATTAATATACAAGTATTACGTGTCTTTCCTCCCACATGATTGTCGATGCCTTTACGCCAAAAAAAAAAAAAAAACGGAAAAAGAAGAAAAAAAAAGAGAGAGAAGCCCTAATACGATTAGGCAAGTTACTAAATCCCCTCGGGTTGAAACACCTGACTGCCTCGGGATAGTTTCTAAGTCCCCCACGGACCAAAAGAACTTAACGCGTTCGAATTATAGAAAGTAACCCACGCAAAGGGTAAGGAAAAGAAAACAGAAGGTGAACAAAACGCCAACTTTATTTCACAACAAGCAAGTAAGGCTCGGACCCACATGCTTGGGAACTCACTAGAAAGAAATTACACGAGTTCTACAAAGTAAAAAACGGTGGAATGCGAAATATCGTCGTCGGAAACATCGAGAACGTCCCCCGGGAGAGGATGAAGGTTTTGCTCAAAGAAGCGAGTGGCGGGGCCGGTTCATCCGTCGGCTACTCCACCAACTCATCGATTCCGAGGGCTCGGGGGGGGGGGGGGGGGGGGGGGGGAAGAACCCGGGGGGGGGGGGGGCTTCGACCCGGCCGGGCACCGGCCCCCGATGGATTTTGGAAAGTAGCCGAGCTATCACCCTAATCTCAACCCGGGCGGATTTCTCTTCTCGTCATAGCAGCACGAAAACCCGAGGAAGGGAACCGGAGGACCGCAGGTGGTTCGGCGTAACGCATTTCTCGATTCCTTAAATGCGAGGCGAGCCGCCACCTCCAAGCCGAAGCCCGACGATGTGTTGATGAAGGGGACCATCGAAGGGGCGGAAAGAAGACCGTCCCCCCTCGCTCACCCCCGGCCCCTGAGGGTGCGGACAAACTCCGGAGCCACGGCGATAAGCGGTGAGGCGATTGGTCACCCCAGCAGACAGAACCTCTGGATTCGACACTCACAAAGGCGTGGAGGACCACGACCACCAATGCCAAGTCCTCCAGATCGACCAAACAGGCGTAGAAGACCACGACCAAACTTTCTCGGTGCAAGCCATGACCAAGAAAGGCCAAACATGAAAGCAGGAACAAGGGAAGATGGGAAAACCCCATGGCATGGAATCTCAAGAGAAGACTTGAAAATGCGAGAGCGAAGGAAAGTTTTTCAAAAGCCGGGTCTAGGGAAGCAAATGGAAGAGAAATCGTGAAGGCCTATTTAAAGGACCCTCGAGCCGGCGATTGCGGCGGCGGTATCAAGCATCCGCTGACACTACGCGCAATCCGGCATGCGGCGGCGTGGCGTTAATGGGTAATTGCGGTTAATCCCCCGAATTCAACCGCATTCAAGACGATTTATCACATTTAAAAACGAAGTTGACCGGGGAATGGCGGACCTTTGACATGACTAAACGCCGCCTGACGTCACCACCTCGAATAACGAAACGACTCCTCGCACCGAACGTCATTCGAATTAATGGCAAACCCTTCGACCCCAAGGCAAATCACTTCCTCCCACTATAAAAAGGAATAGGATCGCGGAGATATCCAAAAGTCCACGCTTCAGTCATCTTCCACCCGCAACTTGCCTTTCGACGCCCCGACACCGACCTTGGATATGGACAACTCCACCGCGACTTGAGGGTGACTAAGCGAGTCCTAGAATGGGAGAACCGCAGGCGTGCGGAAATAACTAAGCCGGAGAGATGACCTGCTGGAGGGAAAGGAAAAAAAGGGAAGAGCGTTGAAACCCCGAGGCAAGAAGCCCAGGAGCATCCGAGAGGCCCTCGAGCGGCGAAGCCGAGCGGAGCACCTCGAACGGGAAAACCTATCTCTCCGAGAGTGCCTGGAAATCGCAGGGACGGGACGAGGACAGCGACCGGGTGAGCCCTACCATGTACTCGAGGATCGCCTTCAATCGGCAAGTAATCTCAGCGATTACTACGAACAAGAGATCCAATCCCGGAAAGAAGAGCCGGCCTCCTTGAAGAAGCGAAGAAGACTAACTCCGGCAGTCATTATCGACAAGTGATGAAGACTAGAAGAAGCGACACCTTTCTCCTTCCTACTTTGTCATTTATTTTTATGTATGATCGACAATATGTAAAAAAGAAAGGAAGAAAAAGAAATTCCACATTTTCCGCTTCACATGGTTTGCCCGTACCCTCCATCCATCAAAAGCCTTCTCCGGAAGCAAAAAGCCTCGGTCCGCCCGAGCATCAAAAGCCTTCTCCGGAAGCAAAAAGCCTCGGTCCGCCCGAGCATCAAAAGCCTTCTCCGGAAGCAAAAAGCCTCGGTCCGCCCGAGCATCAAAAGCCTTCTCCGGAAGCAAAAAGCCTCGGTCCGTCCGAGCATCAAAAGCCTTCTCCGGAAGCAAAAGCCTCGGTCTGTCCGAGCACTTAGCACTTCCTGTTCTAAAAGAATAGAAGACGTTGGAGTATTTAAACGTACCAAACCTCGGTCCGTCCGAGTAACCTTAAGCCTTCTCCGGAAGCAAAAAACCTCGGTCCGTCCGAGTAATCTTAAGCCTTCTCCGGAAGCAAAAAATCTCGGTCCGTCCGAGTAACCTTAAGCCTTCTCCGGAAGCAAAAAACCTCGGTCCGTCCGAGTAATCTTAAGCCTTCTCCGGAAGCAAAAAATCTCGGTCCGTCCGAGTAATCTTAAGCTTTCTCCGGAAGCACAAAAAACCTCGGTCCGTCCGAGTAACCTTAAGCCTTCTCCGGAAGCACAAAACCTCGGTCCGTCCGAGTAATCTTTAAGCCTTCTCCGAAAGCACCAGACTTCGATTCGACCGAATAATCAAGAACACTTGTAAAAACATTCACAAGTCGAAACGTCCACGCAAAGCGAGTAGGAAAATACAACGAGTAAACATGAAGGAAGAAGCATGCGCATTGACCTCAACAGAGTACATGTGTTCATACAACTAAAAAAAGGAGAAAAAAGTTCAAGCGGAGAGAAAATATAGTGGCTCCACAACCCGGAGTTTGCCCTAAAAGAAAAGAGTCAATCGAAACATAAACGGTCTCGGTCGGGGTGCTTCAACGAAGATGTCCTTAATGACCGCGCCATCGCCTCCATCATCACGAGCATCCGCCTCCTCGGTCGCAGCGTCCTCGTCGGCGGCGAGATGGGGCGGCCGCCTCGCCCCCCCGATCGCCTCGACCCTGGGCGCCTTTAAGCTTGTGGCGCGCTCATACAGCTCCCACCACGGCGATCAATGGCATCGTCAATTTCGACCGGGCCGAGCGGATCATCTTCCCCTGGTTTGATCCATCTGCGGCTTGACCGAAGTCTCGGCCGACAAGAAGCCCAATGAGGATAGAATCCACCGACGCCGCGATTTGCCACGGCCAGCCTTGGCCGGAGGTCCATGACATTGTCGCAAGAGCGGGATCTCGGACACCTTATCCCTCAACGAGTCATTCTCCAGTCCAACAAGGTCCAACTCCTCCTGACCTTCCTAAGGGACTCGGCTTCCTGTTTAAGGCGTCCGAGACCTTAGATCCCTCCTCACGGCAAGATCGAGATCCTCCAACGCTCGGCTCCGAGCAAAGAATGGCATCTTCGAGCAATTTCTTATGCTCTCACCGAGGGATTTCGGATCCTCGTTTTCCTTTTGGCGCGCTCAAGGTCCGCGGCCAATTGCGGCCTTTGACCTCCAGGGAGGAAATCTTCTCTGGCCTCATCCAGGTCCTTTCTCAATCGAAGGCCTTCTGCAACGCCGAGTCGACAAAATGGGGGGGTCGTTGGGGGGGCCTCGCCCGCGCTCTTGCTTGACTCCCGATGCTGGCGAGCAAACTCTCCAAATTAAGAAGCATCTGCGTCGAGGCCCGGGTCCCCTGGCAAACCAAGTATCTCAAGACATAAGAAGCGGACCAAAATCAAAAAGAAAAAGCAACGAGAAAATTAAACGAGGGGAGATAAATGGCCGACCGGCCAGCTCCTATAGCACATGCGCTAAAGGTCACAACCTCACCGTCGTAGTCAATTAGAGGTTCCAACCGTGCGGCCCCCAAATCACGGGCAAAACCGACGGCGTCCATGGCCCGTCGGAGAGCGGAATCGTTAAAGCGACCCTTGGTCAAGTTGGACCCGGAGAGGCGAACAGGCGGAGCGAAGAGGATCCACCGCCCGCGGCACCGATCCACCACCGCAGATGAAGAAGCCGCGCCCCGGGAGGGGGAAACACCCGCACCGTCCGCGGGGTGAACGCGAACCCCGCCACCGTCTGTCTCACTGCTACCGATCGTCCTCCGTCCAAAGTCCGTATCGAGAAGACAAAGCATTGGCATAATCGAAGAGAGCGAATCCGCCTCGGAAGGGAAGATTGATAAGCCATCTCGGGATGCTTCAAAATATATGCATCGGCACCCCTACCGCGCGGCCGAGTGCCCCGAAGATTCCGCCCCCTTCGCTTGGGAGCAGGGGAGTCGGTTGGAGGATCCGCAGAGAACCCAATGGAGGGTCCGCAGAGGATCCGAAAGAGGAGCCACTGCGTCTCCCGTAGGGGATTCCGTGCGACGCCCTTCACAAACTTCCTACTTCCGGAAGGGCGGGGACGCTTTGGAGCGGCCACCGCTTTCCCTTCTGATCGATGAAGACGCCGCCGGACCTTTTCTTCCCCATGTCCGAAGAAGGGCAAGGAAAGCGTTGGGATCGTTGGAATTGGGAACAGGGGTAAGCTTGACTCGGCCATCTTTACGCCGAAACCTGCGTCACAACCAACTCAAGTCACCGCATACCCAGTCAAGCACATAAAAATGGAAAAGGAAAAGAGAAAGCGAAACGCACACTTACGAGGAGCAACGGGAACAAAACCTGGAGGTGGAACCCGGAGTTTGGCAAAAGACTAGCCAAGAATGCTGGTTGAGTTCCTCCCAATTGAAAGGACCGCTCCGAGCAAGAATCCTGCATCGGCCGAGAACCTCCCGAGAAACACTCTTCTAAGCGGATTCTTCACCGAAACAAGACAAATTGAAAATGGTTAGCACACATCCGGAGGGGCGAAGCACAAAATAATCCGAAACTCATGTCCTCACCCTCGTCTTCCCACGAGGTGGAAGTGGCCCACCTCCGAGAAGAAAGGGGCCACGGATGAAAAACCACTCTTCCTTCCAACGCTTGTCACAAGAAGTCCCTCCCACCAAAGCCGGTTCGGTTCGATTATGGAGGGCGAAACGCATACGTCCCTGGACATTCGACGAGGGACCGGGGGGAAACCATGCTCGGGGGTAGGCCGAAAGCCCAACCCGTAACACACTACCGAAAGGGCGACCAAAGACCTCGAGCATTCGGATTAATCGCCCAACGCGAGACCGGTGTTCAAGCACTTCGGCTATCAAGGGGGAAGGGGAAGCCGAACGCCAAATCGGAAAAACCGCGGATAAAAAGCGGTCCAACCCTCCCCGGGGAAAGGTAAACCCTCTCTCGACGCCTCGGGAGCCTCATTTCAAGTCCGAGGAAATCCCATAGTCAACCCTTAACTTGTCGAGTTTGGCTCGTCAACTCTGAAGGATAGGGTAAGGCCCCCTATCTTCCTTGATGCCCTTTGGCTGAGAATCTACTTTCTTCTTCCTTTTCTTCTTGCTTGCCGTCTCGGCCCGCCTTGAGTCGGCGATGGGAGACCTAAGAGGATCGGAGACCACAACCTCGCCGGCTAAAGAGGAACCCACTTCTCCCGATAGAGCAGGGGACGGATGGATCGATCGCGGCGCGGCCTCGCTACCCCTTAGTGCGGCCTTTCCCTTTCTTCTTTTTCCTTTGAGCCGCCTCCTCGGCAGGACAGGAACGGAAGAATGAGAAGGGTCAAGAAGCGGTAGTAGGGCCCACGGGACGGGGATCCGTTCCCCGAAGGATAGGAAGTAGGAGAAAGGGTAGAGTCTAAACCCGCCTGAATCTCGAAACCGACCCAAGCTCACTCACGAAGCGGGGATTCTCACCAATCGATGAACGAGGATCAATCACGAGCTCATTTCCCTCGGCTCGCCCCGAGATGAGGGGATGGCATTAGCCCCACCGACGCAAAGAAGAAGGGGAAGCCCCGGACTCAACTCTCTCAAACACTGGACCGTCATAATCGCCGCCCCCACGGCTAACCTAGGGGTCCTATGGCCTCTAGTAACGAGTTCCCCCAAAATTGTCCATTACAAGAAGAATGGGAAACGAGAGACAGAGAAGAGAAAACTAACCTTCGAAGAAGAAGCGGGGAAAGCTTCAGGAACAGGATGAAGATAACTAAAAAGTCTTTCGAAGGCGGACGATTTCGAGATGTTTTCGAAAATTCAAGCGGCAAATGAGCCTTAAAAATGCAGGAAAAACCCTATTTAAAAGAAGAAAACACGCGTCCCATCATCGCGACACGTGGGAAAGAACACGGCGATCCGAACCACTCACGTCCGTTGGTATTCGCGCCGTCCGAAGATCCAACGGATCCATCTCGCAAGGAGCCGCGTCTCTTGAAACGGACTCAACCGCGAATGAACTCGGCGACTCCCGAAAGGAAATAAATAGAGCCCGAGCCACAACATGGCCGGCGGTCTATTTTCCTAAGGTCGTAGCCCTCGACCACTCCACAATAGCACGAAGATTAGGGGCGAACATCACGCCACCGATCCGATCGATTTGTTATCTCCTACATCGGACCTTCCGATCCAGGAGATAGGGGAAACTGTAAAGGGTAAAAATAGCCCTCTCAGGGCTGCGCCATATTGGGTCGATTCACATGGGGACAGGCCCATCACGGTCATGCCCGGGCGTAGCCCCCTCGGCAGGCCGCCTCGCTACAAGGCGGCCGCGTGCGTCGGACCGTCCGAACCAACGCCAATAGGGCTCATCTCTTGTGGGCTAGCCAAAAAGCCCATTAAGCCTAGCCTCTGCTAGCCCGGTCGACAAACCCTCGATCAAGGAAGTATAAAAGGCACCTGGCCTCCCAAATCGGTACATGACACTTTAACCTAGAAAACGAATAGCCTGATTATCCTTGACCTAACCCTTGCGGCGCAAGGCAAGTCTCACCTACCACCACCTAACTTGATCGTCGGAGGGTCGTCGGTACCACACCGTGCCCTTCTCGACCGTCATTTGTTGTAGTGTTTCAGTTGCTCCGCCGTAAGGGGCGAGACGCGACTCGGCGTGCTCTATCGTGTGGAGCGAAACTCCGACGAGAAATACCCCACACATAGTTTATCTTTTATTTATATCTCGTGATATATTCTTCACGTGGAACCCTCATAATTACAAAGGATAAATTTACCGTTTTGCCCCTGTAATTACCGCTTTATCCTTGTGTTCCCTGATTCTCCAATGAACTTTATCTTTAGTCGAACTAGAGATAAGATACTTGTGATCAATAGAAGTCGTGACGTCACTTGTTCATGTCTCGAATCGAGTACATCAAGGGAGTTTCCTAAAGTTCCTAAAATGTTTAGGTATCGCACCGATACCAGGTTAATTTATAGGAAAGTTATGAATTCCATCTCGTGAAAATGAGTTCCCAGCTACTTATCTAGTCATGTTCCCAAAACAGGAGTGTATTGAGCGTTCTTACAGATCGCTCTCAACTATGTGAATCAAAGAACATAACTCCACAAATAGGAGTCCGCATTTCACTCAGGATTGAGATCTATCATGGTTGATAAACTTAGTTTGATATTCGATTATTTCTCGTAAACGGTACTAATGAGAAATTTGATCGAACATCGTGGTCCTATCTTATACAATCAACATTGCATATGATACTTCCATTTCATGTCTCCCACATGAATGATCAGGATTCGATCATTTGTCTATAAACAAAATGCGAAGCTATCAACAGTGTTACCAGGATAAGGTTCCCAAACGTTATCCGTTTACTGTAGACACGTTTAAGTTACTCATCTCGACTTTAATCCTCTTGTATGACTCACATACTAAGTCGTGATTTCATAAGAGTAACTTTGGGTTTACTATTTGAATGTTTGATATTTATATATTTCCATATAATCCTAATATCATTAATTGAATCAATCTAGATAATATAAAGAACTTATGTTTATTTATTTAATTTATTCCTAATAAATGATTATTATTAAATAATTACAAGTTCTAGGACACCATTCCTAACAGATGTATGTTCGTTTGATAGACGGGTATTTGAACGATGAGTTCGTGGTCGGGGTTGAACAGTTTGTTGAGTTTTGCATGACAACTGTCTATTATGAAAAGTATGGTGGAAAGCTACGTTGCCCGTGCAGGAAATGCGATAATAGGAGAATCATACCGGTTACAGATTTGAAGGTTCATCTTTATATTCGGGGATTTGTGCAGAATTATTATCACTGGGTGTTTCAGGTGGAAACAAAGGAAATGTTCGACGCTGCATTATAGGAATCGAGACAATACGAAGGTAGCAGCTCGAATGTTGAAGTTGTTGCCGAAGAACGAAATGATGAACAATAGTATAGTCACATGCAACAAATGATACTTGATGGTGCGGGGTATGGGGGCAATGAAAATTTATGTGAAAGTTTAATCGTAGACGAAGATGAACGGGTTGTTGAAGAGGAAATGAATCTGAAAGCACGTAAGATGCACGAGATGCTAAAGACAGCCAGCCGACCATTGTATGATAGGTGTGAGGTCAGTCAACTTGTTGCTGCTACAGAACTTTTAAATATAAAGGCGCAGTACAACATACCTGATACAGGATTTGATTTGAATGCATCGTGGTTTCGTCGATGCGCTCCAAAAGAAAATATTATGCCCTATAGTTTGTACGACATGAAAAAGCTAGTGGAGGGACTTGGATTACCCATGGAGAAAATAGGTGTCGAAACGGATGTATGATTTACTGGGATGTGGATGAGGACCTGCATCACTGCAAATTCTGTTTTCTTCCAAGATATAAACAAGGGAAGCACGTAATTTCTTCCAAGATATAAACAAGCGGAAGCATGCATCGGATGTGACTAATTCGGATGCATCGCATGCATTCGAGGATAATTTGTTATGCTCCCTCGTATGCTCGCATGGAAGCATTCTAAATAATTGTCATCGATTTTGCTCGCATGTTCTATTTACCGATGACCGCATTTCATTTGCCATCATGATAACCCGTATACTTGCCTTGAATGTGCATGTAGACCAGGTGAAAGTCCAAGGCGAAAAGTCCAAAACGAAAACTGGATGTGTATTTGCAACCACTTATTGCAGAGTTGAAAAGGTTGTGGATTGATGGCGTTATGATGTATGATATTTCTAAGAAACAAAATTTCTTGATGCGCGCTGCGTTAATTTGGATGATCGGTGACTTCCCTGCGTATTCAATGTTGTCAGGTATGTTGATCTTTAATTGCTTTCATATATATTTTTTAGTATGTGTTTAGTTTTTGTTATTGTTTTGCTTAGTCAGTAGTTAATTGTGTGAACCTCAATCTCATCCTTTTAAAGGATGGAGTACGGAAGGGAAATACGCATATCCACATTGCATGCTAGACACAGATGCATTTTATCTCAGAAACGGTTGGAAAACTTGTTGGTTTGATTGTCACCGCTGATTTTTGCCGTTGAATCATACGTTCCGTTCAAACGGTAGTGACTGGAAGAAGGGTCGACGAGTAAGAAAAGAAACCCCCTCGACAATGTATAGTGGAAGGCAGATTCTTCACGGTATAGATGCTATAGGGATGCAGAATATTATAGTGGACGGTGCAGAGAGTGCAAACAATGCGGCTGGAAAAAACACGGGTCGGAAGAAACAGAGTATTTTTTGGGATCTACCGTATTGGGAAGATCTACTGATTAGACACAATCTCGATGTAATGCATATCGAGTAATTTCTTCGACAACATTTTCAATACGATTTTGAACGTTCCAAGAAAAATAAAGGACAATCTGAAGGCACATTATGATATACGAGAGATATGTAACCATCCTAAGTTGGAGCCTGACGACAATGATAATTACGTAAAAGAAAAGTACATGTTGACGACGGATGAAAAGAAAACATTATTTAAGTGGATCAAATTCATCAAATTCCCGAACGGATACGTTTTGAACTTTAGTCGGTGTATAGACAGTAAAAAACATATCATGTTCGGGATGAAAAACCATGACTGTAATGTATTCATGCAACGATTGATGCTTGTCGCGTTCAGACCGTTCCTAAAGAATAGACATTGGGAGCCGCTTGCACAGTTGAGTGTTTTTTCAGGGACTTGACATGTACAGAGCTGACTGAAGCTACTGTCGCTTCAATGAGTTTAGAGATCGCTGTTATTATTTGTAAATTGGAGCGAATGTTCCCACCTGGCTTTTTTGACTCCATGGAGCATCTTTCAGTGCATCTTCCATACGAGGCATTCTTAGGGGGTCCGGTACATTCTGCTGGATGTACCCATTTGAAAGGTAAGCAAAGTTAATTTGTAATGTACACATATAAAGTACAGTGATCGAATGTAATGTTTCTACATTGTACCCACAGGTTTTTACGTCGGTTGAAAAAGACAGTCGGAAATAAAGCAAGAGTAGAAGGATCTATCTGTAGTGCGTACCTGACGTAAGAGACTACCACATTTTGTTCATACTACTTTGATCAACACATTGCAGAGCAGTTTCGACCAGCGAAACGAAACATTGTCGAAAATTTACTTGAAGGTGTTGACATAAACGACTTGCCGATTTTTACAGAACTTGGCATGATAGTTGGAAGATCAGTGCGTAGGCCGTTGACCGATTCTGAGTATCACGTAATGCAGACATACGTGTTATGCAACTGCGCAGAGATCGATCCTTACATAGAATGAGTTCGTAACTTAACATTATTTCATCGCCTAAACAATTACAAACTATTTCAAATATTTGCTAACTATTTTTGTAGCATACAAATTATTTCTAAACTTATATGTTCGAATGACACGAGTTGGTCTTACAGCTACTGAGGAGGGGTCAATAATCGACAAAGAGTTTCATTCTTGGTTCAGTGCATATCGTTAGTTATTTTAAATTGTCAAAAAAACCATGTCAATTTGTTGAAAAAATTACTATCCTTCTAACATTACTGTATGTGATCAATGACAGGTTGACTCCCCTACATTACCGGTAGATGATCCTCGCATTATTTCTTTGGCAAAGGGACCTGGACAGATTGTAAGGTCGTACACTAGATACGTCGGTAACAGTTACAGATTTCAAATGAAGGCGCATTCAGTTAACAGGGCAACAAACAACACTGGTGTTTGCATAAAAGGTCAAGTGTTCGGCACAAACGAAGACGATTACTTCGTAGTAATTGATGAGATTCAATACGCAAGTCCGACGCTAAAATGCATTGTTCTGTTCAACTGCACTTGGTTCGAGACAACCAGACAGGGTGGCGTCCAAAAGATTGATCATTTACAAATCGTTGAGGTAAACAAGTCTAAGCATATACGCACCGCTGATAGGTTTGTCCTGGCTTTACAGGCGATTCAAGTTTATTATCTGAACTATCCGATTAATAGACGAGATCTACAGATTGGTTAGTTGTTTGTAAAGTTAAGTCACGCCAGGTAGAAGAAAACTTGTCCGAGAAAGAAAACCATGCAGAGGAAGCTAGTGCTTTTCAAGAAGATGCGATAAGATGTCGTGCAATCTACGATGGTCAGAATGCAAGTACTGTTCGTCCTTTGAACGATGAAAAAATAACATTACATGATGATGATACAAATGCTTCCACTTCTCACGCATATGACATTGATGCAGAATTTATTCGTGACGATGAATCCGATGAAGAAACAGAAGAAGAAGAAGAAGAAGAAGAAGAAGAAGTGAAGACCGAAGAAACTGAGGATGATGAATGAGACATTTTGTAACCTTATGATTCACTGTATGTTTTATTAAAACTATTTCTTTAATGAAGATTAAAACATATATATATATATATATATATATATATATTGTGACCAGATGGTCGCAATTTAACACAAAAGGTGACCACATGGTAGTAATTTAGAAGCACATGCGACCACTTGGTCGCAATTTTGGAAAAGTAGACGTAATTTTTTCCAAAATTCTAAATGGTTCAAGTTAAATGATGACCAATTGGTCGCCAATATGAAGCGGGTAATTTAAATTTTCATGAAATTTTTGGCGGTGAATTTCATAATTGCAACCATATGGTCGCAATTTTGTGAACTTGTGATCACTTAATTGAGCGGAAAATTAAATTTTTTAAGAAATTTATGGCGGTGAATTTAGATATTATGACTAACTGGTCGCAATTTTTTATGGGACGCGTGATGTGACAGCCATTGGTGATAATTAGAAAATTACGACCACCTGGTCGCTTTTTTAATAAATGCGACCAGTTGGTCGCAAGTTTGTATGAAAATGCGACCACATGGTCGTAATTTCCCCAGTATGCGTGACCTTTGGTTTCTAGTCGTAATTACATATTTGCGAGCATCTAGTCGCAAATACAGATTTAAACACAAGAACTGTTTCCCTCCCCCCATCCGTTTTTCCTTTTTCTTTCTTTTCTCTCTTTCCCCTGTTTCGTTCCCCGTTGTTTTTGCCCATTCCCGTTCTTTACTTTCCCGTTCCCGTTCCCCGTTCCTACTCTTTTTCAAAAATCATAAACCTCCAATCTCGATTGCTATTACGAGGTTAGTTTTCTTATAGATTTTAAGTTTAAATTTAGTTTTAGTTTTAAGTTTAAATTTAGTTTAATTAGTTAATTTAATTTAGTTTAATTAGTTAATTTAATTTAGTTTAATTAATTAATTAGTCTAGTTTACTTTAGTTAATTAATTAATCTAGTTTTTAATTAATTTAATTTAATTAATTAGTTTAGTTTAATTTAGTTAATTAATTAATTTTAGTTTAATTAATCTAATTTAGTTTAATTAATTAACTAGTTTTTAATCAATTAATTTAAGTAGTGTAATTAATTAAAATAATTAATTAATTACATTACTTAAATTAAACTAAGTAGTTTAATTTAATTATACTAAGTAGTTTAAATTAATTAATTACACAATTTTCATTAATTAGTTTAATTTTATTTATTTATTTAATTATTTTTTTAGTTAATTAATTAGTATAATTTAGTTTAATCGATTAATTAATTAATGAATTTACTAATTAATTAATTAGTATCATTTAGTTAAATTAATTTACTTCACTTAAAATTATTGAATTAATTTAATTTAGATTATTTCATTAATTAATTAATTTAATTAAGTTAAATTATTTTAATGTAATTAATTAATTTAATTATTTATTTTTATTAGTTTAATTAATTAATTATTTTAATTATTAGTATAATTTAGTTTATTAATTAATTAATTATTTTAATTACTTACTATAATTTAGTTTATTAATTAATTAATTTACTTTAATTTTGTTTTATTTTAAGTTAGTTCAATTACTGTAATTTAATTAGTTTAGTTTAAGGATTATGACGGGCAGACGACGTCTTCCCCAATCAGACGAGCCTGACGACGAGACTCCTTAGCCGCCTACTGCCACTGCCGCTGATGGGGATTTGACTACAGATGAGTTGGACAGACTCTTCGAAGTTTACTAGTCGAGAGTTGATGCCACTCCCGATGATGCAGTTCCCTCACCAGTCCCTGAGTCCTAGCTTGCGACACCACGTTTGGCGCAGGACTCCCAGGCCACCACTTCAGCGGGAGCATCAGGGTCTGCCACCTAGCCCGATCCAGCGAGACCATCCACTTCTGGCACGCAGCCTCCTCGGGCAGCAGACTGTACCCTTCGGATTGAAGGGAATACGTAAGTAATTTTGTTTATTGTTATAATTAATTAATTTTTAAATCTTTAAACATTTTAAAAATTGTTTTTTTTATAAATAGTTTTGTTTAATTCTAATCTAATATCACAATATTTTTAATGTTTTTGCATATTAGAGCCGCATACAACCGTTTCAAAACGGTTTCGCAAGGTCCTCCAGAGCATGCCTCTACCCAGCGAGCTTCGCTGGCAAAGGATTCTGACGACGGAGAAACGTCGGATGTACGACAATTGGAAGATAAATAACATCAATTATTTTTATAATTAATTAATTTTTAAATTTTTAAAAATAAATTTATTACTTTAACAATTTTTTATTTGAATTTTTTCAGGGCAAGTTTCCTTGTATCGATTCCGATATCATAGCTGATAGATTGTTCCCCCTATGGGACAATCATGTCCAGAATCGATTCAAGGACCTCATTTACTGGGAGCGCAGAAAGCAAGCAGAAAATCGACCCGTGTGGATGAGCGAGGAGGAGCACGCGCGGCTGATCGGGAGCTTGGACACTCTCGAGGGTAAGGAAGTGTCAAAGAGGAATAAGGCCAACTACGCGAAGAATCCCACTAAACACAGAGGCGGGGCCCGGACCCATTACGAGCACCATCGTTGATTGGTAAGTTTTTTTTTGTTCTTTAACGTACTTTTTTGTTGTTTTATTTTTTCAATTAATTATTAATATATTTTTTCTTTGTCAATCTCTAATATTTTTAGGAAAAGAAGCACGATCGCCCTATCTCGCCCGATGAGATGCACCTCATTCTTCACACGAAGAAGGACGGGACGATCGTCTGCAAAAAGGCGAAAAGAGTTTAGATATTTAATAATTTTTTCAATTATTAATTCTTGTTTACAATTTTTTCTAACTTATATATCAAATATTTTATTTTTTGAATTTTAAATATTTATGAACGTTTCAAGGAGTCTTTGAGTCAGCGGTTGCCCACACCAGACTCACAACCGACTCAGGACTAACGTAAAGAGGCGTTCTTGGATGCTGCTGAAGGGGTTCAGCCTGATGGATTAGTTCCTGGGCTTGGCTTGTATGAGAAACAACTATAGTCCGACGTGCCTCGGCCTCAACGCAGCAGAGCGAGCACGAGTTACAGTCCTTCTCCGACTGAGCAGCAGCTGCTAGAGGAGATTCAGCAGCTTCACACCGAGATGGAGGACATGCGCAGCAACTTTGATGCTCGAGTCGTTGCGATTCAGAAAAATGTTCAGGCCTAGGTGCAGGCTTGGCCAATTTCTTCAGACCCCGAGATCCCTATACATCATCATCACCGCCGCCTCCACCACTCCCTGCTCCTCTGCAGTAGTTTAGATTTCTTTTCTTTTGTATAGTACATTCTTTTGGAAATTTATTTATATATATTTTTATTTTAATTCCAATTTTTTATTATTTAATTTAAATAAATAAATAAATAATTTTAAATAAATAAATAAATATAATTTATTAAATAAATAAATAAATTTAAATAAAATAAAAATAATATTTACAAATTAAATAATTTAATTTAAACAATTAATTAATTTCTAATTAATTAAATTATAAATTATAAATTATCTTATTAAAAAAATAACGTTGGCGACCAGATGGTCGCATTTTATAAAACATAAAACGACCATCTGTTAAGTAAAAGAAATAAAGAAACGACTATATGGTCGCCTTAGTCTGATACTCAAACAACTGGATTGCCACTTAAGAAGGTGACCATTTGGTCACTAATATAAACGACCATGTGGTCACCTTTTTTGTGGCACCAACTGGTCACTTGTCTACAACTTCAATTACGACCAGGTGGTCACTATTTTAGGCGACTGTCTGGTCGTTTTTTAAAATGTTGACTTTTTTGCGACCAAACATGTTGGTCGTATTTTGGTGACCATTTGGATGCACAAAAATTCTTGACGACCAGCTTTTTTGCCACGCCAGGTTTGGTCACTTTTCTGGATTGCATTTTTCTGAAAAACGACCTTCTGGTCGCAATTCCCCTGCCGCAATTTGGTTTTTTTTTTAACAAAGGATAAAGCGGTAATTACAGAGGCAAACTGGTAAACATAATTCGCCTGTAATTATGAGGGTTCCACATGAATGATATATCATATATATAAATAAAAGATAAACAAAATGGACATAACTCATCTATAGTGAGGGGGAGTTCATCTATGAATCAATAGTGAAATTATTCATAGTTAGATAATAAGAAATTAACTGATTAAGAGTTAATAACTTAATTGACTAATTATAAAGCCCGTGATCTATAGGTTCATCAGGTCCTTATGCTAGCCCAAATATCAAAATCGCGAAATCACTTGAAGAAATTTATAAAATTTAAGTAAGATATGTTACTTAAATATGAAATATTAATTGTTTAAATATTGGGTATATTTAAATGGTAATTAATATAAACATTATTAATTGTTTAAAAAATGAGTTTATTTAAAAAGGAAATTAATAATGAAATATTGTTAATTAAATATTATTAATTGTTTAAATATTGAGAATATTTAAAATTAATAATTTGAAATTAATTGGTAATTATTAATTGTTTAAATAATTAATTTTATTTAAATGAAAAATTAATAATTAAATTAATAATTAAATTAATATTATTAATTAATAATAAAATATTATCATTTAAATTATTTATTATTAATTGTTTAAATAATGAAAATTATTTAAATAGAAATTAATAATTAAATATCATTTGATAATATTAGTCGGGAGAAAATATTAATATTATTAATTGTATAAATAAATATTTTATTTAAATGGTAATTGATAAATAAATTAATATTAAAGATTATAATTAATTTAGTTGAACTTATTTTTTGACGACTCGTCACTTTAAAATCATTTAAATTAGAAAACACAGCGGAAGTCTTGTATTTTAAGAAAAATTGGTGTGGTTATGTTTGAAAATTGGCTAGCCAAAACCTGTTTACATCCAAATTTCAAAATCTAATAAAATCACATGGAACTTTAAGTCCCAAATCAGGAGTTCAAAGATTTAATATCATAAAACAATGATAATAAACTCTTATGAGCTAAAATACAATAGTACAAATCATCAAAGTCTTTAAAGTTCACAAAATTAAATACATAGACTTTACAACAACTGAGTCCATCTCGAGGTCATCATCTCTCGATCACGCAGCACCATCTCCTCTCCCACGACCTCTAGCCAAGGAATTACTTGAAATTGGTTGAAATATCATTAGCTAACAACTTAAGCCCAGTGAGAATAATAAGAATAAAAAGTAAAGATAGACTTCAAACTCGTATTCCGATTCGTGTCCAATTAATCTGACACAATCAATCCTAAACTTCTCCAAACTCTAGGTAAATTTCATTCTATACTCTCCAAAGGATGATATTACTAACACTCGTAGTCAAATTCTCATCCATTAACTTATTATAACATAAATAAGAAAAGTAAATAAACTTTGCATAAAAATATAACATCTCGATTCTCTATTCCATCGATCATATGCATGAAGGTAATGAGGACATCCCGTAGGATTCGCATTCGCCCTTTATGTATGAATGAAGGTAATGCGGACACTCCCCGTAGGGTCCAACATTCAACCTTATGAATGAAGAAGGTGATGCGGACACTTCCTGTAGGCTCCAACATTCTCCCCTTCCTTTCTTTCTCACTTTCGTTTCTTTTTCTCTGAAGGTGATGCAGACACTACCCGTAGGCTCCAACATTCTCCTCTTCCTTTCTTTCTCATTTTCGTTTCTTTTTCTCTGAAGGTGATGCGGACACTACCCGTAGGCTCCAACATTCTCCCCTTCCTTTCTTTCTCACTTTCGTTTCTTTGATGCGAGATGTTATGGTGCAATATGTTATGGTTATGCTTGCACATGCTTGTAAAAGTAAATAAAAGTAAGGTATGAATATTAAAGTAACCAAAACAAACATAAAGTAAAGGGCATAAAGTAAAGATATAAAGTAAAATAGATAGGAATCTCGGCAGAACGATATATAAATCGAACTCTGCTTCAGTTGTAAAAATAAATCCTGTCTTAAACGATTAACCTGTACCTTCAAGGATTCTAACTTCCAATATAATCCGAGGTTCAATTAACCGTTCTATATAAAGTATGGATCTTCTAACTCCCAATGATCCATCCTAAGCTTCGAAACGAATCTAACTTAGAACTTCCTAAGTTCAAAGTTTCCCTCGAGAACTCCTAAGTTCTCATTTAAAGAACTAGCTCCTAATCCTAAGGGCACTAGCTCGTTTTCCTCTAATCTTAGATTCGAATCTTAGTCTTAGTTTCCAATTCTACAAATCATTATACTTATTCGCTATCTAAAGTTACTTTAAATCCTAACTATTCTCACCTTTGAAAGAGATGACTTCGCTCCTAAATCCGAAAGAGCAATCAAACGAATGGTCCAAAAACACCTACAATTAGAATTATATCTCACAATCAATAATTAACCAAATATCGGTCAAACAACACCTAAGCATACAAAACGACAAAAAACTCATCAAACCCCCACATGAGGCTCTCGGCCCCCCCATGAAAGTAGGTCTCAGGTTTAGTTTTCCGGCTTTTAGGCAATTTAGATGTGTTTCGAGTTGGTTTCAAGCAAATTTGACATTCCCGATTTCAATGGGTATCGATAATTAGGGTTTTTGAACGTTATGCCATTTCTCGAATTGAATTTAAATAAACATTATTTCCCTAAATTATAACCCATAATCAAACCCAAAAAGGTAAATTTCAAATGGGAAGAGTTTCGACTAAAACTCGATTTTAGGTTATGGTAAAGTTTCCAAAAACTCTTAAAACAACTCCCGTATTTACAAACATCGAGTTTCACGACAAGAAAACCAAAGAAATCAAATAAAACTCCATTAAAATACTATTTGGAGGTTAGGGTTTCAAGATAAACTTACCGAGAACTCCTTGAATCTCTCGAGAGAAAAGCAAGGTGGTTAGGTGGAAATGGATCCTAGATTCGAGGGCTTTCCGATGTATCCAAGATCGAGTCGATCCGTCGAGAAATGAACGAAACTCAAAATTTCCTTTTTCTTCTTTGGAACCCACGGCTTGGAGGAAGAAATTGGGTGAAGTTTTGGTCAACTTTTGGGTCAAAGTGGATTTAAAGAAGATGAAGTGAATAGTGTTTGATATTTAGGAATTTTGGAAATGACGGTTCCGTCCTTTTATGACTTTTGACTTATAAATCGAAACCCGAAGTTCTTAAACTATCCCAATGGTGATTAATAATTATTAATTGGCTCGTTACCACCATAACTTATTTAAACAAATAAAGCCATTAAAATGACTTAAAATGAAATAAACTACTGAATTCTAATTTACCGATAAATAAATAAACTTTAATTACTTAAATTAAAATAAAATAAATAATTTTTTTTTTCACAAATTAACGTGACGTTACAGTCAACCCTCTTAAAAAGGGCTCTTCGTCCTCGAAAAGTAAACTTACTAAGTGAAAATGTGAGGATACTTTGCCTGCATATCATCCTCACGCTCCCATGTAGCTTCTTCAGACACTTGGTTCCTCCAAAGGACCTAAACCAAGCGAATAGTCTTATTTCTCAACAGCTTTTGTTCGAATGCTTGAATCTCAACCGGTGTCTCCTCATAAGACATACTAGCATCCAAAACTATCGGCTCGTGATCGATCACATGAGAAGGATCTGCCATGTACTTTCGAAGCATAGATACATGGAATACATTATGAACTGCCGATAAAGAAGGTGGTAAAGCCAACCTGTAAGCAACTACTCCTACCCGATCAAGTACCTCGAAAGGGCCAATGAACCTAGGGCTTAGCTTACCCTTCTTCCCGAATCTCATAACACCTTTCATAGGTGCTACCTTCAAAAACACGTGGTCCCCCACTGAAAACTCAAGTGGACTACGTCGTTTGTCTGCATAACTCTTCTGTCGACTCTGGGCAACCCTCATCCTCTCTCTAATCAAGTCAATCGACTGACTAGTCAACTGTAGCAACTCGGGTCCCAAAAGCCTTCTCTCCCCAACCTCATCCCAGTGAGCTGGAGATCGACACTTTCTACCATAAAGTGCCTCATATGGTGCCATCTTAATAGTAGCCTGGTAGCTGTTATTATAAGAAAACTCTACCAAGTACAATTGAGAATCCCAACTACCTCCGAAATCAAGAACACAAGCCCTCAACATATCCTCCAGAATCTGGTTAACTCTCTCGGTCTGACCATCTGTCTGGGGGTGAAAGGCTGTGCTAAAATCCAAGCCAGTACCCATGGCTGAATGTAAACTCTGCCAAAATTTCGAGACAAAATGAGTGTCCTGATCTGATACGATCCTCACAGGCACACCATGTAATCTGACAATCTCCCGTAAATACAACTTTGCCCATGTCTCAACTGGGTAGGTGATCCTCCCAGGTATAAAGTGTGCGGTCTTCGTCAAACGATCTACAATCACCCAAATTGTATCGTAACCCTTTGGCGTTCTCGGCAATCCACTGATAAAGTCCATGGAAATCTCTTCCCATTTCCATTCTGGCACACTTAGAGGGTTAAGAAAACCTGATGGACTCTTCCTCAAAGCTTTGACTTGCTAACAAGTTAAGCATCTACTAACATAATCTGCGATCTCAAGCTTCATCCCAGGCCACCAATAGTGCTCTCTCAGGTCCTTGTACATCTTCGTACTACATGGATGAATAGAGAAGATAGAACTGTGAGCCTCCTCCAATAGTTCCCTTCTAAAAGTCGATCCTAAAGGCACACATAGCCTCTTACGATACATCAGAGCACTATCTGTAGAGAAGGTAAAATGGCTAGGAAAATCTGACTCAGCCTCTCTAAAACCGGCCTGCAAATGAGTCTCTCCCCCTTGTGCATCAATCATCCTCTGCCTCAAATTACTTAAATTAAATTACTGATAAATAAATAAACTTTAATTACTTAAATTAAATTAAAATAAAATAAATAAATTTTTTTTATCACAAATTAACGGGACGTTACATATTTAATTAAAGAGAGGATTTCTAGCCTAATTGAATTAATGAACCAAATGTAAATTGGACCAAAATAATTAATTAAATAAATTTGATTTATTAATTAATATTAACATTAATTTTAGGAAAATAATTATTTGAATTATATCCAAAATTAATTACATAGATTTATTTACCCAAGATAAATAAAATAAAATAAAATATTTTCCTATTTATCTATAATATTTTTGAAAATACTAAGATAAATGAAAGAGAAAGTATTTTTTTTCTTTTATATTTATCTCCATGGAATATTCCTAATGTGATTAGATTTTTCATTTGTCTATAAATAGAATATTTGGGTCATTCATAAATCACACAATTCAATTCCCTAGAAATTGAAGTTCTCTCTTCTTCCTCCCCTAAGGCTTTGTCGATTTTTGCCTATAGTTTTTGGAAGAATTTTTTTTCTTCTTCTTAATTTCTTCTAAATTTCGATCAAACAATCAGATTTTGCTTGTTTGATCAGAATATAACATATAAGTTCTGGTGCCGAGGATTGAAGCAGTAAAGAAACCTCCAACCAATTCTCCATAATTTACTCAATGTAAGTAAAAGTTATTGTTTTACAAAAAACCTTAAAGTTTCAATCGAAGGTTTAATCACAATTGCATGATGTTAATAGATCCTTAGTTAAATGTTAATTAGTTTACTAAATAAAATTCTGCTAATTTAGTAAAGTAGTCCATTGACAAAGTTCTCTCCAAAAAAGCTTGCATGGCCGCCACCCTCAAAATGAGAAAATGAGTTCTTGAGTTTTCTTCGTTTCTCGTTCATTTTTTTATGATTCTGTTTGCGTTGGATTGCTCGAGACCTAGGCTTTCTATCCATCATACTCTTGAGACATTTCCCCTTCTTCAAGGGAAGCCCTAAAAAGTGAGTTTTTAAAACTTTTTCAATGATTTTGTTTCTTTTTACTTCTAAATGAGATTACAAGGTAAATAAAGCCTACCCATACCATCTCCAGTCTTTTTCCTCCTGAAAACACTATTCATCTGAAATCACTGTTCACCCGAATTATTATTATTTTTTTCTCATTTTAGTTATGGGTTATAAAATATTTTTGATTGATGTTCTTGTAGGTGTTGGGTGCTTGTTTGACGGTTCTTTGTAACGTTGTTTTCACTTAAGCACATAATGAGAATAAATAAAATTTAAAGTAAACTTAGAAACCGAATTTGTAAAACGATTCAATTGATCAAGATTGGAGATTAATTTTGGAAGTAAGAGACTAAAAGTATGTTTACTAACTTAAAAGGCTTGGAAGTTAGTTTAAAAGTGAGTTGATATGAATTATGTAGCCTTGCATTTGAGGAATTCAAGCTTCAAGAGTACTTGCATTAAATGCACTTCGATTGCATTAATGGCAACCCACCTTCATTTATTACAAGTCAAGTTAAGATGCATTAACTACAACTCAAGATGCATTGATGATAACTCAAGCTTCATTCAAGCCAACTAAAGCTTCATTAAAAGGAACTCAAAGACACTTCATAAAAAGCATTAATGATCATTTAAAAGCTTCATTAAGAGTTAAAAAATCAGTTTTATATGTTTTAGTTGCATAATAGGTTACAAATTAAATGGTGGCTAAATGTAACTTATGATTTTTCTTTAATTTCGGGGGGCAAGCTAGGGACTTCATGGGGCTGTTATGGGATGATTATGAACGAATTTCCCTTGTATTTTAAGCCAATAAATAGGCCACTTATCAACCAATGTAAAGAAGACTTGTAAGACTTGAAAGATTTGATAGTTTCGAAATAAATGAAATGTAACATTTTTATGACATCGAGAGCCTTGAGCCTCACCCCTTTGTAATCTTGCTTTAGATTACATGTTTAGAAACATTCAAGAGGGGAGTGATCAATCAACTTGTGGAGTGTTTTGAGTCATGAGATGATGGAATGTAAAAGTTTGTCCGTTTCATGATTTTTAGATCACATAAGGCCATCTGTTTTCTAGCCTTTTCTTATGGTTGAAATCGAATAGTTAGGGAGGGTTTGAATTCATGCTTCAAGGGTTCATGCTAATTATAATAGCATAGGGTGTTTGAACTTAAAATTTGAGTTTGCCTTATCATAAGTTGGGTGAACTTATGAGACTTTTGGTGGAAAATGACCAACTCTTGATAATTCTAGGTTTATGATCGACATGGTGGTTTCCTTGATTATTTTGGGTTTATGGAGTTTCCAAGTGTAATGAATCATGTTCATGGAAATTGATTATGGATTTTTTCTTGATTATAAAACCATGGAAATTAGACTTTAAGTTAATGTTTAGTAGCATGTTGGTATTTGAAGGTCGATGGGCTTGACTTTAATATTGTTCATGTGATTATCTGAAGGTCGTTTAAATTGACTATTATATTGTCGTTTTGGGAATATGGTACTTTCTTGTTTTATGCAGGAAAAACTAACTAATGATATAGACATCGATGTTAGCTTATGATCATGCAGTTACTACGAATGGTTACTATGAATGATTAAGTTATGTTTGAGCATGGAAGTGTGAGATGTCATGGAGTTGCGAGATATTAAAATGTGATGGTACTAATAGAAGTCATGAGACTTTTTCCTATTTCTTGTTCTTGGGAATCTGTTTACTTTAACTCTTATTTGGGACTTTGTGTTAAGTTTATTGCATATTGAGAATCTGTTCATGTTTACTGTACTTTGGGACTCTTTTTACGTTTAATATACTTTGTGGCTCTATTTATGATATCACACATGATTATATGGGATGAATAATGAGATAATGCATTGACTGCAAGTGCTTGCATTGTTTGGTATCATTCGTTTTGTGTTTACATATATGTATCATGAGGAATGCTAAAGACCGTGTATACTTTGCATGATTAGGGGGTGGATAATGAGATAATGTTGGGACTGTGTGTGCTCACATTATCTGGTATGATCCATAATCGTTGTGATACATATATGAGTGAAATGTAAGGAATGCATGCACCTTGCATTGGTGGGTGAGATAATGAGATAATGTTTAGACTACGTGTGCTTTCATTATCTGACATTGTTCACCAGTGGTGGGAAGAAAGTAATGTAAAGGCTCCATGTATTTTGCATTGGAGAGTTAGATAATGAGATATTGTTAGGCTGCTCGTACTTTCAATATATGTCATTATTCACATGTTGTTGAGAGAAAGAAATGTAAAGGTTGTGTGTGCTTTGTATTGTAAGCGAGATAATGTTAAGACTGTGTGTTCTTTCATTATTTTTCATTATTCACATGTAGTTGAAAGAAAGTAATGTAAAGGCTCCATATACTTTGCATTGTAAGTGAAATAATGAGATATTGTTAGGCTTTGTGTACTTCAATATCTATCATTATTCACATGTTGTTGATTATATTGATGTAAAAGTTGTGTGTACTTTTCATGTGTTAGCGAGTTAATGAATAATGTTGAGACTGCATGTACTTCCATTATTGTCAGTAACCATGTGATATTCTTCTTTGAAACATGTTGAGACCGAGTGTGTTTAGCATGAATTATCTTAGAGAAAGGAAATGTGAACTTTTGTATAGTATGAGTTACTATAGAGAAAGGAATGGGAATGATATGTATAGAATGAGGTACGATGCTTTGAGATGCTTAAGAGCTAGTTTCTTGTTTATTGGGAGATCTCGTAATTGGAAGTTGTGAAAAGCTTGATATGCGTGACAACCCGACTCCTTTAAAATCATTTTAAATAAAATTCAGCATGGTGACGTTTAAAACATGGACTATCACAATGCCCAATTTCCATCAGAGAATTAAAAGAGTGGAATGTGCATTCCATATTTATGAAAAGTTCAAGATCATAAAAATCTAAAGTAGAAATGCATGAGTTCATATACAACACGTGCATCAAAAGATGGAAAATAAAGTAAACATATGTTCATAGACTACACAATCTCTTTAGTTCATCTCACCATCATTGTCACCAAGATCAAGTAGCACTAGCTCCTCTCCCACGACCACGATCCATACCTGAAAATTCTAATATCATGCGCGAAACCCAGTGTAGATAAACAGAAAATAAAGTAACATTAGAACCCATACCCATATAAAGATTTGTGTCCAAAAAGCTTATTCACTCTTTGTTACCCAATCAATTCAAAGGGATTCACATCAAGTATTATAACTTCTAATTACAAGATCTCCCAAATAAACAAGAGACTAGCTCTCAAGCATCTCAAAGTACATATCTCATACTATACATATCATTCTCATCCCTTTCTCTATAGAAACTCATACTAAACACATTCGTTCTCAACATATTTCAAATAAGAACGCCATGCAATTAATGGAGATAATGCTAGCAGACGCAGTTTCAACATTATTCATTAAGTTGCTTTACATATGTAAAGTACACTTAGTCTTTACATCAATATAACCATCAACATGCTTAAAATGACAGGTATTGAAAGCATACACAATCTAACAATATCTCATTATCTCGCTTTCCAATACACGCGGTTTTTTCAATACTATCTTCCCACCATTGATGAATAATGACAGACAATTAAAGCACACGTAGTCTAAACATTATCTCATCCACCAATGCAAGGTACACAGAGTCCTTACATTTCTCTCATATATGTATCACAACGATTATAGATAATACCAGATTTTGTGAGCACACACAGTCCCAACATTATCTTATTATCCACCACCCCCCCAATAATGCAAAGTACACGTTGTCGATAGTAGCTTGATAGCTATTATTGTATGCAAACTCCACCAAATAAAGTTGATCATCTCAGCTTTCTTTAAAATATAAGGCACAAGCCTGAAGCATATCTTCCAAAATCATATTAACTCGCTCAGTCTGACCATCCATTTGAGGGTGGAAAGCTGTACTCAAATCCAATCGGGTACCCATAGATTTCGAAAACTTTGCCAAAATTTAGAGACAAAGCTCTTGTCCCTATCCGATATAATATGAATTGGCACTCCATGCAAGCGCACTATCTCTCTCAAATACATCTGAGCCCAAGTCTCTACTGGGTAAGTTGGTTTTCCAGGAAGAAAATATGCCGACTTTGTCAGTCTATCAAAAATCACCCAAATAACTGAATTACCTCGAGATGTTCTAGGTAATCCACATATAAAATTCATTGAAATTTAGGTAATCCACATGTAAATTCCATTGAAATTTCTTCCCACTTCTACTCAGGAACACTCAATGGTTTAACATAACCATGAGGATTTCTTCTCAATGCTTTCACCTGCTGGCACACTAGGCACTTACTCACAAACTATGTTATATCTTTCTTCATTCCTGACCACCAATAATGCATTTTCAGATCTCTATACATTTTGGTGCCTCCGGGGTGAATAGAGAACATCGAACCATGTGCCTCTTCCAACAACTCCTTCCTCAAGGTTTCATCATTGGGAACACATAACTGACCCTTATAAATTAAAGCACTGTCAGTAGCAACAGCAAACACCCCCGACATATTTGTCTCGGCATCGAGAAAACAGCCAGCTAAACTGTCATTTTCTCTCCGCGCATCTATAATCCTCCGTCTCAATGTCGGCCTCACTGTTAAACCAACCATACTAAATGTCATCTCAATAAGATCAGCCCTATCCATTTCCCACTATAACCGAGGATGCCTATCCAAAATCGTCGTTTAATGAACTCTTTTTCTACTAAGTGCATCCGCTATTACATTCGCTCTTCCAGGATGATACTGGATATCACAATCATAATCCTTCACTAACTCTAACCACCTCTTTTGCCTCGTATTTAATTCCTTCTGAGTGAAGAAATATTTGAGACTTTTGTGGTCAGTGAAAATTAAGATCTTCTCACCATACAGGTAATGCCTCCAAATCTTTAAGGCATGAACTACTGCTGCAAGTTCTAAGTCATGAGTAGGGTACTTCTTTTCGTGCTCTTTCAGTTTTCTAGAAGCATATGCTACCACTTTGCCATGTTGTATTAAAACACAACCTAACCCCTTTTTTGATGCATCACTGTAAATTGTCAAACCACCTAAACCATATGGGGTAACTAAAACTGGGGCGGTTACCAATCTCTTCTTCAACTCTTTGAAGCTAACTTCACACTCCTCATTCCAATCAAAGGCCACTCCCTTTCGACTTAACTTGGTCATTGGAGAAGAAATTCGTGCAAAGTCTTGCACAAACCTCCTATAATATTAAGCCAGACCAAGGAAACTCCGAATCTCAGCCACACTAGTAGGTCGTGCCCACTCACTAACTACTTTGATCTTTTAAGGATCCATAGAAATACCCTGTTCTGACACCACATGTCCCAAGAAGGCTACTCCTCTTCAGCCAAAAATCACACTTGCTAAACTTAGCATAAAGTCTTTCTTCTCTTAGGATAGATAAAACCTTCCTCAGATGCATGGCAAGCTCAACCTCATTCTTAGAATACACTAAAATATCGTCAATAAATACAATCACAAATGTATCTAAGAATTGTTGAAAAACTGTGTGCATCAAGTCCATAAAAGTTGTTGGGGCAGTAGTCAATCCAAAGGACATGACAATGAACTCAAAATGTTCTTACCTAGTTCTGAAAGCTGTCTTTGGAATATCGGTCTCACGGATTCTCAACTGGTGATATCCCGATCTCAAATCTATCTTTTTAAACACGGTGACCCCTTTCAACTGATCAAACAAATCTTCTATCCTAGGCAAAGGATATTTGTTCTTGATAGTTACCTTATTAAGCTCACGGTAATCTATACATAACCTCATCGATCCATCCTTCTTTTTCACAAATAGGACAGGTGCATCCCATGGTGATACACTTTGGGCATATAAAACCCAAATCTAGAAGTTCTTGTAACTGAGTTTTAATCTCTTTTAGCTCAGCTGGAGCCATTCTATAAGGTGCTTTAGAAATAGGGGCAGTCTCAGGTATAACTTCTATTTGGAAATCCATTTGCCTAAGTGGGGGTAATCCAGGTAATTCATTAGGAAATACATCAACAAACTCATTCACAACTGGCACAGAATCTAAACTAACCTCCTCGACAGTAGTATCAACTACATTAGATAAATATGCCCAGGCTCCCTCATCAATCAATTTCTAACCTTGCAAAGCTGAGATAATCACAGGAGTCAGTTTACTACTACTCCCTTTAAACTTAAACTCTTCCCCATGAGGACTTTTAAAATTCACTTCCCTCTTATGACAATCTATAATGGCATAATTGGCATGCAACCAATCCATTCCCAATATAATATCAAAATCAGACATATCAAGCACAATCAGTGTAGCAGGCAAACATTTCTCAAGTATACACAGTTCATCAGTTCTAAACATCCTATCAACACAAACTATCCCACCAACCAGTGTCTTAACATTCAAATCAAAATCCATAGGCTTAGTATCAAAAGCAGCATACTTAATAAATTCAACAAAAATAAAAGAATGCGTAGCACCAGAATCAAATAATACATAAACAGAATGGCCAAGAATCGATAGAGTACATGTGACCACATTCTGTGCTGCCTCAACCTTGTCCCTGGTAGCAACAAACAACTTTCCTTACCGAGGAGCCTGTTTCTGTTGACCCTGATTAGTAGGCCTATTTTGTCCACCATCCACATGTGCTTTCATGTTTTTCCTATAGTTAACTGAGATGTGTCCCTCCTGATGATAAATAAAGCACATCCTAGGTTATTACAAACCCGAGTGTGCCTTCTACTACAGTTCCTGCACTCAAGAATATTGAACTGCTACCTACCACACTGATTCTGCTTGTTTTGATTGAACTGCCTACTCTGTGACGACTGCTATCCCTTATTACCTCCCTCATTCTATTTCTGCTGAGGCTTAGTCTCAGCTTTCCTCTTTTGCCCAACTGCAGTCTCAGTCGGTTCTTTTTCCACAGCCTTGCCTCTACTCTTTGTGTCAAGAGAGATGACAACCTTTAAAGCAGATGCATAGTCTGTAGGCCAAATAGCCTCAATCTGTCCCAGCAAATCATCATCTAATTCCATCATGAACCCGTGCATTCTCAACTCAGGTGTAGCAACCTGATAAGTAGCAAACCTCAAAAGACAATCAAATTCTTTCTCATATTCAAGCACATATTTATCCCCTTTTTTCAAGGCTAAGAACTCGCACTCCTTCTGGCTTCTATACTTCTTAGTATAGTATTTCTCATAGAACTTCTCTTGGAATTCGTTCTAAGTCACTAGAGTAGTAGAATCTCGGGTACTCAGTGTGGTCTCCCACCAGTACAAAGCATCCCCTACCAACAAAAAATTCCCACAGTGAACTTTCAAATGCTCGGGACAGATAACAAATTTCAGAGCTCTCTGAACTCTAGTAAACCAATCCTCAGCTTTTTCAGGATCAACTGACTTTCCATTGAATTCAGCTGGTGCATATTTCTTGTATTCTCTCAGCATATTGGCCTCCTTAGTTACACCACCAACTCGAGCCAATGCTCTACGCATCTCATCTAATTCAACCTGGGGCACAAACTCGCCCTGAACAACTGGTAGTACCGCGGCCAAAGGAACATCCTCCTGCTTTTCTAATCCAGCTGGATCCACATATCCATCATCATTTCCCACAGTAGGGGTAGCATAAGAGGTAACCTCGTTCGACGACTCGGCGTCACTTTGGTATTCAGGGTTAGCACCATGGCTTCGACTGCGTCCTTACCTACCTCAGCCTCTACCACGACCATGTCCTTTTCCTCCTCCAGGAATAACCACATGAGGCATCCTGGAACAAACAAACACTATAAATAACGAGATTGAGCAATTTAAGCTTAATCATTTATTAATAAGCTACTTGTTAGAGACTAATACTTGAGATACCTGGCGTCGATGAGTGTGAAGATCGAGGTTCATGTCAAAAGAAAAAGTATATGTTTAACACACGGTCTTCAGAACCAAGAGGCTCTGATACTAACTGTAAAGACTCGACCTTTCAAAGCACTAAATATACTTATTTAAAACAGCGGAAGACTCAGTAAATGATCATTATTGAAAACATGCAAACTTTCTAATCAATAAATGCTTAAATCAAATCATAAACTCCGGAGTTCAACTTTTAAAACAAAACAATATTCCAAAAACATGTTCTCAAATCTCATAACTCAAAACATAATAACAAAGTCACGATAACCAAACAAAACCCAAATAAAATATGTATTTTATTCATAAACAATAATGAATAAATAAACCGGTGCCATCACGACCGCTAATCTCTTCCACTTCATCATCCGCCTTCTCTCGGTCCATTATTACCTGAAAAAAAAACAATAGATAGCACTGTGAGGCTAAAACTTGTGAGAAAACGACTTATTCAAAGATGAAGTCCTAAATAGTCTCAAGCAATTCAAACTGAGTCCCAAGCACTCATCACTCTCCAAAATCTCTCACGCTCAAAACGTGACTTAATACTCAATCTCAACCCTTTACATGCATAGGCAATTACTTTGATTCCATATTCAAGGCTATTAAATAAATTCTTACTCTACATGAACAAACAACTTTCTTTAGATTCTTATCTAAGACAACCCAATCAAACATTCTCACAATCTTTACTAATTACCGAACAACTAACATGCTTTAACTTATTTAACAATATAAATTCACAAAATCCACTAAGAAGGCGGTCCCTCGAAACTACTAACACTTCTTAGTACATGGTTATAGCCTCAACTATAATTGATATTGTAACGTCCCGTTATTTTTGTGATAAAAAAAAACTTTTATTTATTTTATTTTAATTTAAGTAATTAAAGTTTATTTATTTATCGGTATTATTTCGGTTTAAGTCCTTTTAATTACCTTTTTAGTTTATTTTCGTTTTAATGGTATTAATAATTATTAACGGGCCAATTAATAATTATTAATCACCATTGGGATAGTTTAAGATCATCGGGTTTCGTTTTATAAGTCAAAAGTCATAAAAGGACGCAACCGTCATTTCCAATTTCTTAAAAATATCAAAACACTATTCATTCATCTTTAAATACACTCATTGACCAAAATTGACCACAATTTCTTCATCCTTTTCTTCTCAAGGCCGTGGGTCTCAAAGTGGGTGGAGAATTTTTTGGGTTTTCTTCGTTTTTCGATGGATCGGCTCGATCTTGGTTGCATCGGAAAGCCCTCGAGTCTAGGATCCTTTTCCACCTAACCATCGTCTGTTTCTCTCGAGATCCAAGGAGTTCTCGGTAAGTTTATCTTGAAACCCTAAGCTCCAAATAGTGTTTTAATGGAGTTTTCTTTGTTTTCTTTCGATTTCTTGCCGTGAAACTCGGTGTTTGTAAATACGGGAGTAGTTTTATGAGTTTTTGGAAACTTTCCCTTAACCCTAAAACCGAGTTTCAGTCGAAACCCTTCCCGTTTGAAATTTACCTTTTTGGGTTTGATTATGGGTTAGAATTTAATGAAATAATGTTTATTTAAATTCGTTTCGGGAAAGGGCATAATGTTCAAAAACCCTAATTATCGATACCCATTGAAATCGGGAATATCGAATTTGCTTAAAACCAACTCGAAACACTTTTAAATTACCTAAAATTCGGAAAACCAAACCCGAAGCCCATTTTCTTTGAGAGGGCCGAGAGCCTCTATGGGAGGGTTATTGAGTTTTTTGTTATTTTGATTGTTTAGTTGATGTTTGATCGATAGTTGGTAAAATTATTGATTATGTGATATAATTTAATTGTAGGTGTTTTCGAACCGCTTGATTGATCGCTCTTTCGGACTTAGGAGTGAAGTCAACTTTTAACAAGGTGAGAATAGTTAGGATTTAAAGTAACTATAGAAAGAAAATAAGTATATTGGTTTGTAGAAATTGAAACTAAGAATAGAATTCGAATCTAAGATTAGAGGGAAGTGAGTTAGTGCCCTTAGGATTAGAAGTTAATCCTTTAAGTGAGAACTTAGGAGTTCTCGAGGAAAGTATTGAATCTTAGAAGATTCTAAGTTAGATTCGTTTCGAAGCTTAGGTTGGATCATTGGAGGTTAAAAGATCCAACTTGTATTTTAGAACGGTTAATAGAACCTCGGATTATTATGGGAAGTTTAGAATCCTGGAAGGTATAGGTTAATCGTTAAGATAGATTGTACTTTTATTAATGTAGCGGAGTTCGATTTACATATCGTTCGTTCGAGATGCTTATCTATTTTACTTTATGTCATTTACTTTATGTCCTTTACTTTATGCCTTTTACTTTATGCTTGTATCGACTACTTTAATTCCGCACTTTACTTATTTACTTTTACAAGGATATGCAAGCATATGCATATCATATTGCATCATACCATTCTCGCACCATTCATGAAAAAGAAATGAAAGTGAAAAGAAAAGAAAGTGAAAGAGAAAAGAAGGAAGATTGATGAACCCTACGTGGAGTTCACATCACCTTCAGAGAAAAGAAAGAATGTGAAAGAAAGGAAGTTGAATGGTGGCCTACGGGATGTACGCATTACTTCTTCATGCATAGGTAGTTGAATGGTCGCCTACGGGATGTACGCATTACTTCCTCATGCATAAGGTTGAATGGGAGCCTACAGGATGTCCGCATTACCTTCATTCACGCACAAAAGGGCAATTGCGAAATCCTACGGGATGCTCTCATGCATTCTTATTTATGTCATAACAATGTTGATGGATGAGTATTGACTATGATTATTAGTAATATCATCCTTAAAAAGTATTAAACGAAATTACCTAGAGTTTAGAGAACTTTAGGAGTGAATTATGTTAGATTAATTGGACACAAATCGGAATAAGAGTTTGAGGTCTATCTTTACTTTTTATGCTTATTATTCTCACTGGGCTTAAGTTGTTAGTGTTGGGATTGAGGCCTCTAAAAGAGTTCTCAAACGGAAGTCCCAACGGATCTTTCCTTGCAGTATAATAATTTCAAAATTCTAAATGCATAAAAGAAAAACTAAGCCTTGTCGAGAAGTGTCTGACTCTTCCTCGTTCTTCGATGGTTACGATCCAGGGACCACCAAAAAGATCTTCCTCACTAAGCACAAAAGAGAATCGGTGCGTGGGCACTATCTCCTTTGGAAAAAGGAAAAATTGGGAAGAAGAATTTTCTTCCCAATCACCCTATGGGCGGCGCAAGAGAGAGGGAGGAGAGGAATTTCTTGAGTCTTTACTTTAACTCTCTTGGTTGTGTTTTGGGGTCACCCCGAAGGTCCTATTTATAGGAAAACCAAGGCATCAGAAAATCTTCTGAATATCTTTTAATTAATAAATAATTAATTAAGATATTCTAAAATATATTTGAATAATAAAGATATTATATTTTATTCCATAATAAAACATTCCATATCTTTTATTTAAATTAATCAATATTAATTTAAATATATTATTCCATATCTTCCATTTAAATTAATCCCATTAATTTAAAATAAGATATACATATATTTTAAATAAAATAAAAATGCAAACTTTTTGGTCAACCATTTGACCAATGGGGCGTGTGACCCCTCCCCGGGTCACACGCCCATGTCATCCTCATATGACAATATTGGGTATTTTTATTTTCCTCATTATTTAATGGAAAAATTCCGTTAAATAATTAAATAAATAAAACTCCTTTTATTTATTCCAATAAATAAAACTCCTTTTATTTTTTCCTCATTTAATTTGATAATTTCAAATTAAATATTTAAATAGACTCTTCTATTTAAATCCCCATTAATTTTGGACAACACAAAATTAATTTAATTAAATAGACTCTATTTAATCTCTTATAATTAAATAGACTCCTCTATTTAATTCCACCATTAATTAAATAATTAAATAGACTCCTCTATTTAATTTCCTTTAATTAATTGAATAGACTCCTCTATTCATTTCCAATTTTCCAAAGAGAAATTAATCATATTAATTTATGTTCTCGATTACATGCGTTAGCTCGGAGGACTTAATGGACCTATAGGACTAAGCTCCAATGATCCAGAATTACCTTTGGTTAAAACTCCTTTTAATCAATTAATTCTCATTCATTAGCTCCTAGATAACTCCACTAAATATCTAGAGTTGCACTCTTAGTACTATAGACATAGTTATGTCCATTGGCTATAATCATTAACTACACTTTGATCCTTCACAAGTTAGTTCGTATCAATGGCTAGGTATTTACACCGTATTAACCTCCATGATACATCTTGTTCCTTAAGCCCAACTGATTCTCCAATGAACAACCTTACATAATCTCCATTATGCGTCTTTAACCTTTTCCTTGATCAAAAGAATATGGGGCCCCGCTGTTCAAGACCGAATCAGTCCATAAGGGAACTACTTATCTATTTTCCTATATGGAAAAGAGTGAATTCCAATTCTTGTGTAATTACATTCCCAGCTATAATCAAGATGCAATCCCCAAAGTGGGAGGCATATTGAGCGAACTATACGAGTCACTCTCACCTATGCAAATCAAAGGCTTGTCTCTTGCGAACAGGAGTTCGTAATCCACTCAGGATTAAGATCAATTGTACATGATCAACCGGTTGATAAACGAAGTGTCTTTCCGTAACCGGCTTTCCCCAGAAGACAATAAGTTTATCTTAGTCGTCTACTACAATCTCTATTGCAAAGAACACCCCCCATTCACATGTCTCTACATGAGCGATCCAGATGAGATCACTTGTGCCAATTCACAAGTGGGCCGTGTTAGTGGTGTTACCAGGAAATAAGGCACCCAACCTTTATTCATGTACCACAGACTATTTGAGTTACACTTAAGTGAATCTTTCCGCATCATATGCTCACTTTAAGTTATCATACGTAACTCTGGATCTTATGATGGATTACATTTATTAAACTAATAATAAATGACAATGTAAATATTACTAATTAATAATTCCTTTACTTATTTATAGTTTAATTGGATTACATAAGATTTAGGGCAGAAACCTCAGCAGTTAGCTCATGATATTACAAAATTTCAGGTAATGCCCTGTAAGAGGTCGAGGGAGAGGAGGTGGTGCTGCGTGATCGAGGGATGCTGACCTCGAGATGGACTCTTTTGTTGTAAAGTTTATGTAATTATTTTTGTGAATTTCAAAGACTTTGATGGTGTATATGTTGTATTTAGCTCATAAGAGCTTTTGATGTGGTTTTTATGATATGAAATATTTGAACTCTTGATTGGGACTTAAAGTCCATGTGATTTTATTAGATTTGAAAAATTAGGATGTAAACAGGTTTTTGGCTAATTTTCAAACAAAACCACGCCAATTTTTCTTAAAAATAAAGACTTTCGCTTGGTTTTCTAAATTAAATTTATTTAAAAGTGATGGGTCGTCACAGATATTCCCCTAATGTTTCATTCATACGAGCAATGAACATTAGTACTTGGTTATGGACTGACTTAGTGTTGAGCTCGTAGCCTCAACACTAGTAAACAAATTCAAGTCGGCCATCAATATCAACCCAAACATCATTATACACAAGATAATGATAAATAAAATTCAATTAAAAGCATGAAAATACAGCAGCCCAACTAATAGCATAAATTTCACAAAACTGTCAAAACATGGAAAATGCACTTTTATGCTCCCTAACTCAAAAATCAAGACATATAGTACTAAATATCTCCAAATAATTCCAGATTTAAACTCATAATCAGTCAGAGGCAATTTGAAACTAAAAACTTCAATTTTCGTCTAAAAAACCTAAACTAGTTCTAACCGAAAATTGTTTCCTCTTTCTTCTTTTGCAAAAAAAAATTGTTTCTTTCCAATTGATTTTTAGTATTTCTGTAACGTCCCGTTACTTTTGGGGGTAAATTTTATTATTGTTATTTTTTTTTTTTTTATTTATTTCTTTTAATTAAAGAATTTAAGGTTAGTTTAAATTTAGTAATTTCGAATTTAGTAGATATTTTCGTTTGAAAACCTTTTGAACCCTTTTATTTCTTTAAATTAGTTTTGGTGACATTAATAATTATTAACGGGCCAATTAATAATTATTATTCACCTTTTGATTCATTTAAGATCTTTGGGTTTCATTTTATAAACTAAATCAATTTTAAAAAAAAGAGGACGTAGATGTCATTTTTCAATTTCTTAAAAATATCTTATTTTACTATTCATTTTTCTTCTTCTTTAAAAAGTCAAAGTTGGTCAATTCTTTTCCTCATCTTTTCTTTCTTTCCCTCTCCTTGGCCGAACCCCCCTCCCCCTCTCTCTCTCATCTTGGCTTTTCTTTATTTCTCGGTGGATCGCTGTAATTCTTATTCCGTTGAAAAGCTCTCGATCCAGGGATCGTTTCTAACCTACCAATCGAGGTTTTCATCAATTTTCTACAAGCCTCAAGGTACAGCAAAGTTTCTAAATTCAAGCTTTGAATAGTGTTTTAATGGAGGTTGAGATTGAAATCTTCAAATTCACACACCGAAGCTTGAAGATTTCAATCGAGGAAGTCGTTTTATGCAATTTTAGAAACTTTCCTAAACCCTAAAATCAAGTTTGAGTTGAAAACCCTTTCCATATGAATTTCTCTCACTTGGCCATGGCTAGGGTGTTTAGTTTGCAATGATTTTGTATTTTACTTAATTTTTCAGAAATCGATTATTGTGTAAAACTCAAAATTACGACTACCCATTGATATTGCGAACTTCTAAAGTACCCGAAAACAACCCGAAATGCCTCTAAAGTGCATAAAAGTCGGAAAACCGAACCCAAGCCCTTTATTCCTTGTAAGGCCTAGAGCATGCCTATGCTCTTTCACCGAGTTTTCGTCGTTTTATGCGATTAGATGTCGTTTGCTCGATTTTTAGTTAATTAATGATTTTTAGGTGTAATTGATGTGTAGGATTGTGATTTGATCGCGTGGTTTTGATCTCGGCACTTGGGAGCTTGGACTTCACAATCTAAGGTGAGTTTAGAAATGGAAGTTAGTGATTTTATGAATTATGTTTCATTACGATATTGTTTATCGAGGATAAGAGGGAAACTAACTTCTTGTAGTTAATACTTGGTTGGTGACTTTAACTCGGAAGTGAGTGGAGTGACTTTGGTAATCTTATGAATTTGGAAGTGAAAGGTAAAATTTGAGTGGTTTGGAAGTCTTGTAAGATGAATTGAAGAGTTTTAGATGAATTGGAGATTTTAGATGAAAGTGGAAGTTTAAGGAACTTGAGTAGTTTGGAAGTCAAAGAGGCTTGAAGTTGCACTCGAGAGTTAATTAGTGTAACTTTAGGTAGTTTCTGTTCTTTAGTAGTTTAGTAGAAATCTATCTAACTTACTAGGGAACTTGATGATTGTGATATATGGTAATACCATACGGGCTTAGTATGTGATATTGATCCATATGGTATACCCGATATTATGATTGTGATATGGTAATACCGTACGGGCTTAGTATGTGATATTGATTCATATGGTATACCCGATGATTGTGATTTATCTCGGGTTAGTAGTGATACTAATCCTATGGTTACTCGTCGATGATTGTGATATGGTAATACCGTACGGGCTTAGTATGTGATATTGATCCATATGGTATACCCGATAGGATTATTGTGATATTGTAATACCGTACGGGCTTAGTATGTGATATTGATCCATATGGTATACCCGATACGATGATTGTGATATGGTAATACCGTACGGGCTTAGTATGTGATATTGATCCATATGGTATACCCTATACGATGATTGTGATATGGTAATACCGTACGGGCTTAGTATGTGATATTGATCTATATGGTAAACCCGATACAATGATACTGGTTTGGTAATAAGGAATGTTAATGTTACAATTACATATACTCATTGGAATGGATAGAAAGACTTAGTAATAACCGGTATACTTTTACTTTAAGTCTTAATATCGTTACTTTACAAGAAGCATATTATGTATGGTGTGATTGTGTGGAATTTGGAATTTGGAATGGGTAGTAAAAGTGAAATTTAGGCCTTTGGACACAATATCCGGTATGGAATTTAGTTTATAGGATTATTTGCTTTCATTTTACTCTCACTAGCATTTTTATGCTAATGTTGCTATAATTTTTTTTTCAGGTAAGAATCGTGGTAGAGGAGGTGGCGTCGCGTGACTTATCGAGATGATGAATGGACAAGAACACGTCTGATTTTGGGTGTAGCATTCTTGAATGCTTACAAACATTTCATTACATCTTTCTTATGTTTCATTTTGAGCTCGATGGAGCATTTGTATAATTTGTATATGTTTTTGGACTTTAAAACTTTCTTTAGGAGTTTCATCATAGTATGGAATGCGCATTCCAGGTTTATTGCTTTTTTTGAAAATTGGGTTGTAAACAGGTTTTGGATAATCCGATTTTTAAACGAACCCATGCAGTTTTTCTGTAAAAATCAAGTCTTCCGTTGTGCATTTGAATAAAAAGGATTTTACGGAATTTGGGTTGTTACAGTTGG
Source organism: Gynostemma pentaphyllum (assembly GCA_028015215.1). NCBI lineage: Eukaryota > Viridiplantae > Streptophyta > Magnoliopsida > Cucurbitales > Cucurbitaceae > Gynostemma > Gynostemma pentaphyllum. The sequence continues at coordinate 32,510,285 of CM051352.1, forward strand.
TATCAGAGCCTTTTTGGTTCTATAGACCACATGCATCGCATGTTTTCATGTTTTTGATTTTGTTCTTGTCCAATCATCATTCGAGGTCACGGCGCTAGGTATCCTTAGAGCTTTCTCTTTGGACAAGTTCAATTGTAGTTTTGCTTTATCTTTCCTAGTACCTCATGAGAGGTTTTTCTGATTGTGATTTCAATATGCCTCTGAGGACAATGGCACCTAGAAGAGGTCGGAGCAGAGTACCGGTTGGGGTACGAGGTAGAGGTCGGGCGAGGGCAGTTACACCGCCACCTCCTCCACCTGTTTATCGGGAGTATGAGCCTCCAGTTGATCAGCCACCTAGTCATGGTCGTAGTATCACCATTTCAGAGGAGTACTTCTTAGACCTGTTACGAGGTGGTGGAGGACAGGCTGATCGTGTTATACTACCTATTAGAGTACCCACTCCAGTGGTAGACCAGTCTGGTATTACTGATCCTGCAAAAACGTTGAAAGAGTATATCAGGTATAATACTCCCGAGTTTGATGGAACATCTACTGATCCTGCAGTTGCTGAAAGATGGATCACCAGGGTAGAAAGGGTACTTAAATTCATTAAATGTCCGGATCACTTGAAGGTCCACTGTGGGACCTATTCTTTAGTAGATGATGCCTTGTACTGGTGGAAAGGTTTATTCCGTACTCTCAGCCCTCAGTTGCAGGTTAGTTGGGAGATGTTCAGGGAAAAGTTCTTTGAAAAATACTATCCAGAGGATACACGAGATCAGTTAGAGATACAGTTTCTCACACTTAGACAAGATGATAGGTCTGTTGTGGAGTATGAGAGGGAGTTTGACTGGTTGTCATAATTTGCTATCGGACATGTTACGGATCCTGAGAGTAAAAGGAAAAGATTTATAGTGGGTTTGTGGGCAGAATTACGAGGGCAGGTACGAGCTTTACAACCTGCTACATATACTGATGCTTTGAGTGCCGCTTTGGCATTAAATATTGGAGATTCTGAGAAAAAGGCTTTTGAGATTGCTGCACAGCTCCTGCTTACCCTACTGTCCAGATTGTACCAGGTATCACCTAGGTCAGTGTAAGGTGACGAGGTGCTATCAGTGTGGACAGATCGGACATATTAGACTTTTCTGCCCTAGTTTACAGACACCACAGCAGAGTGGGGGTCAGGGTCAGAGTTCAGGTCAGGGTCAGGGTCGAGGACAGAGTTAGGTTACTCCCAATCAACAACGAATAGCACCCCCGGTAGTTCAGGCACAACCTCAGACGTGACAGCAGGCCCGTGTCTTTGCCACCACTTGAGAGGATGCTGAGGCATCTGGTACTGTTGTTACAGGCACTTTGTCATTTTCTTTCCAAACCACAAAACTTCGTTCATCAGAGCTATCTTAAGAAACATATGCTCACCCATTAAAAACTCAAGATTTGTTCACCTAACATCACCATAACCTTTCTGTCTACTCTGAATTGTCTTAATTATGTTTCCAATCACACAAATAGACTGACTAGTTATCTGTACCAATTGAGGTCCCAATAACTTTCTTTCACCCACTTTCTCCTAATGAACATGGGACCTACACTTTTTCTCATACAACGCTTTAATCAAAGCTATCTTAATAGTTGCCTAATAACTATTATTATAAAAGAATTCCACCAAATAAATTTGTGTATCCCAACAACCTCCAAACTCCAAGGCATCAACTCTAAGTATGTCCTCCAAAATCTTGTTCACCCTCTCACTATGGTCATTAGTCTGAGGATGAAAAGCAGTAATATAGCTTAAATTAATGCCCATCTCACTCTGCAAACTCTTTCAAAACTTGGAGACGTATACAATAGAAACTGACACCCTGTGGAACCTCACAATCTCTCTAAGATACATCTAAGGTCGTGTCTCAACCGGATAAGTAACTTTACCTGGAAGAAAATGCACTGACTTTGTCAACCTGTGAACTATCAACCGGATAAGTAACTTTACGTGGAATGATCTTTTGAATAATGGATTCTAAAGTCTTAGGCCTCTTGGAAAGTGGACGTAAACTCAAGTTGTGACCAAACCATTATAAAATAGGGAGTTCATTTCTTACCTTAAACTCTTTATTTTTGTTTACAATATAAATTGTTTAATTAATCTTGCGTTGTTTTATTGTGATAAATTGCATAGTGAAATATTTTAAAAGTGTTTTTAATTTTAATATTTTATTTTTGAAATTATTATTATTGATTAATACTTGCCTTAAAAGTTTAATTTTCACTATAAAATTTCTTATTTAAAATATGTTTGAAATTATTTTGAAAAAGTTTTATAAAATTAATTTAAACCCAATTTACCCCCTCTAGGGTTTTCTTCAATCCTAACATGAAGTGTCGATATGAATAAGTTTATACCTTTTTTTCATTCGGGGTCATATCGTGGGTAAAGTGTCGATATGGACCGAAGGTTTTCCTAATCATATGAGGGTGAAGTTCTAGTATGAATCGAAATTTTGTCATTCTATTTCTAGATCGTATCAAGGGTGAACTATTGATACACAATAAACTTTTTGTTAAGAACTAGACCATTTATCTTTTAATTTGTTCAAGAATGAGACCACCCAATATTTTAATTTGGTTGAGAACCAGACCATCATTTACTCATTTGTTTAATTTTAAATAATATTGTACGAAACAAGATCTATTTCTTTGTCCACCTTTTAATTCTATAAGGATGTATAAACAGGGGCAAATAGTAGACTCCTATTTTAGTATGATATTATTTAAAATAAAAAAATTAACTACTTTCTAAAAAAAAAAAAAAAGAATTTGATTTTCTAATAATCAGTGTTTTATTTAAAATACATTTATAATGATGCAATTAGTTTTGTTTTAATTTTTGGTTTTATACATAAATAATGAAATAAGGATTAGATTTGGCAGAAGATAATTTAAATAACAAATTTAAAATAAGGATTTTATTTGGGTATTAGATTTAGAAGAAGAACATTTGAAAAATATTTGATTTAAGATTAGGTATAGATAAAAACAAATATCTGATATTATCTCAATTATTTTTTTTAATTTTTATTCCTTTTCTAGGATATATAGAGCCTTTATTTCAACCTTGTACACACAGTTAATCTCTCAAGATAAAGGCTTCTCTAAGCCAATTTTCTACGTTCTTTACTTCCTTTCATGCCCCCTAACTCAAGGCCACATGTTTGTATATTCTTTCAAAACCAAGGTAAGTCCTTTCTCTTTTAGAATATAGTTTTCTTTACATATGAGTTGTTATGATTTACTAGACTAAAATACAAATCCATTAGGAAAAAGAATCAATTGATTTGGATTTGTGGTTGAAAAGTTATGATTTTTAAAAAGTGTGGTGTTCAAATATATTTACTGTTTCAGGAAGTTTTGTATACTAATATATGATTTCTGCATGATAATTCTTTGAAATCCTTGATTAATGGTTATTTAGGAATATTCAACAACAAGAATCACCCCATTTCGATTATTACAAAAAAAAAATCAAATTGGTGCAAATTATGAAGAAATTTATGAAGTAAAAAACCAAGGATGAGAAGATTTTTGACATAAAATCTGATTTTTCGTATGAATACATTTGCCAATATTTGATTAGTGAATGATACTAAAGAGAAATAGATAATTCAAAATACATTATTTTTGCAAAGGTAAATATATACTAAAAAAAGGAGGATCTCATTGCCTAAGATCAAGGAAAAGAGAAAGACACTAGAGTACAACGTTAAAGCACCAACAAAACAACCAAAAAAAAACCATGAAGGCAACATTCCCAAAAACAAGTAGAGAAAAAAAAATGACAAAGAAGAAAACCCAGCCAACAAAAAAAACTAAGGAAATAAATCCCAAGATGAGTGGTCCATGGGATCAACATGATTATGGGTGCTACCTCGCCAAGAGATAGCATGAAAAAGACATCTTGGTGAATACGATGCAACGTCACACTAGGAGAGGAAACAGAACAATCATGAAAACGATTGTTTATCTCCTTTCAAATGTGGTAGATCATAGCGCTCCATGCAAACCACCAAGGTCGGTGGGTTGAATTCTTACCCTTAGATCTAACAATGATCTAGAAAAGGTGAGTCTGCCATGAACCAGAGCGTGAGTGGAACTAGCCCAGGAAATAATCCTATGAAATATGAAAGTGCTATAAGGACACTAAAAAAAGAGGTAACCTCGACTGTCCATCCCATTAGAAAAAAAAAGCAAGGTAACATTAATTGGGCCGATAAGTGAACATGATCGGTAGTAGAAAGATGATCCAGGATTGCCAGTCAAATGATGAAAAACTAATGAGGAACAGAACCACCAAGCTACATAAGACGGTACCAAAGAGACTTGATCTCAATGCGGCCTGATATAAGGCAACACACTTTCAATAGTGAATTTCCTAGAAGTCGTGGTAATCCACACAAAACGATCCTTTGCATGTATGTTAGGGGTGAGATCCAAAACCAGTTGCTGAATGGATTTGAAGATATATGAGTGTCATCAGGCTACTTTCAACCTCCACTATCATAAATATACACCACAACCAAAGCAAAATGCGAGCTACCTGCATCACGAACAATATGATTACGATGTAGAGCATGGAGAGACCCATAATATAACAATGAGTAATACCAAACAAAAAAGATAACATGTGATGACCCGACCATTAAATTAACCTAAGTCGTGAGTACTCTTAGCGGAAGCGTACGTAAGCATACAAACCTTTTAAAGAAAGAAAGTAAAGAGTACCTGATAGACAATTCCGGCTTAAACAGTATGTACATAACCCAACAAGGCACGTCAAACCGTTTTCAAAAACGAAGAAGAGAATGAAATCATTTCAATATAAGACATCTAAACATTTTTATTGATATCAACAAGTCAAAACTCAAAAGATGGTTAGTGTTTTTAAATGTTCACATCACTCATTATGTACATAACAAAAACAAAATACAAGTGTTAGGTTTACACAACATAACAAAACTACATGGCAAACTATGACCCTAGGAGACTACTAATTGTTTCATGGACATCTCTAAGTCCCGGTCTCTTTAGCCCAGCAAGCACCGGCTCTTCTGGCACGTCCTTAGTTACCAAAAATATTTAGGTGTAGCATCATGAGTAAAAAAACCCAATGAATTTGGAATGGAAATAAGGTAATTCAATTTGCAAAGTCTAATAAATGAATCGTGAACTGTGACGACCCGACACTTTTAAATAATTTAAATTAGAAAACAAAGCGGAAGTCTTTATATTTTAAGAAAAATGGCGTGGTTATGTTTGAAAATTTGCTGGCCAAAACCTGTTTACATCTTAATTTCAAAATCTAAAATACACAAGGAACATTAAGTTCCTATCCAGGAGTTCAAAATGATTATAATCATAAACATAAAGACAAAAGCTCTTAAGAGCTATATACAATTGTACAAATCTCAAAATGATATAAAATTCACAAAATCATGTACATGGATTTTTACATAACACCTAGTCCATCTCGAAATCATCATCATCTCAATCAAGCGCGCACCAGCTCCTCTTCCACGATCCCAAACATTACCTGAAATGTTTGTAATATTATGAGCTAACAAACTAAGCCCAGTGAGAATAATAAGAATAAAAAGTAAGGTTAGACCTCAAACTTGCATTTCCGATTTGTGCCCAAGAACATACTTACTCTTTGCTATCAATCCATTCAAAGAGTTTATATTAAAATGTTCCACTTTTACTTTACTAATTCTCCAATATAATTGTGGAACTACATTCCAAATATTTCTGGTATGGTTTCGTAAATGCATATAGCATTTATATCTCATTTTCTATATATACCTTATACTATATACAAGGTTTACAACAAATCTTATTCTCTCAAAGAATGATATTACTACACTCGTAGTCAAATCCTTATCCATTAACTTGTTATGACATAGAATAAGTAAAGTAAATAAACTTTGTATAAAATATAACATCTCGATTCTCTATATCATCAATCATAAGCATGATTGCATGAGGACATCCCATAGGATTTCGCATTTGCCCTTATGCATGAGGAAGTAATGTGTACGTCTCGTAACTTACCATTCAACTCCCTATGCATGAGAAGTAATGTGTACGTCCCGTAACTTACCATTCAACTTCTTTCCTTGTTTTACTTTCTTTTCTTTTTCTGAAGATGATGTGGACACTACCTGTAGGCTCCAACATTCTCCCCTTCTTTTCTTTTTCAATGCATGATGCGAAAATGTTATGGTGCAATATGATATGCATATGTCTGCATATCCTTGTAAAAGTAAATAAGTAAAGTACGGAATTAAAGTAGTCAATGCAAGCATAAAGTAGAGAGGTATAAAATAAAAGACATAAAGTAAAATAGATAGGAAACTCCGGACAAACGATATGTAAATCGAACTCCGCTACATTAATACAGGTAAATCCTATCTTAAACGATTAACCTATACCTTCCAGGATTTTAAACTTCCAATAATAATCCGAGGTTCTATTAATCGTTCTATATAAAAGTTTTGGATCTTTTAACTTCCAATGATCCATCCTAAACTTCGAAACGAATCTAACTTAGAATCTTCTAAGATTCAAAGCTTTCTTCGAGAAATCCTAAGTTCTCGCTTAAAGGATTAACTTCAAATCCTAAGGGCACTAACTCACTTCCCTCTAATCTTAGATTTGAATTCTAGTCTTAGTTTCCAATTCTACAAACAATCATACTTATTTGCTTTCTAAATTTACTTTACATCCTAACTATTCTCACCTTTGCCAAATAAGATTTTCTCCAAATCTCCAAATTCCTACGAATCAACAACCGAGCAATCGCACCTACAATTCACCAATTGCACAACATATTACAACTCATAACTAAGATGAGAACAAGTGTGCATTTTCGGGTGAATAGTGATTTCGGATGAATAGTAATTTCGGATGAATAGTGTTTTCGGGTGAATAGTATTTTTCGAAAATCCGGGCTCAAAATCGTCAAATTCCATGATAGAAATTCATGATTTCAACTTCAAAACTCATTTATAATAAAAAACGAACAAATCCATATAAAAAGTTTTGAAAACTTACTTTTTGGAACTTCCCTTAGGGAACGAGAAACTTCGAAAAGCTAGGTTGGATAGGTAGCCCTCGTCCCTACCAATCCAACGCAACCGAAAACACGACGATCCTCCGAGAAATGAAGAAAAGCCAAGAAAAAGTATTCTCATCCATGGAGGAAATGGCTCACGGCCAAAGGAGAAGAAGAAGAGGAAAAAATGTGATTTTTGGTCAATTTTGTGGTTTTTAAAGATGAGTGAATAGTGATTTAAGATATTTTAAGAAATTGGAAATGACGGATACGTCCTTTTATGACTTTTGACTTATGAATCGAAACCCGAAGCTCTTAAATAAATCTAAAGGTGATTAATAATTATTAATTGGCCTATTAATAATTATTAATGTCACCGAAACGAATTTAGAGCATTAAAACGATTAAAAAGAATTTCGGGCGAAATTAACTACTAAAATCAAAATTACAAAAATAATAATTAAACTAAATACTTGAATTGAAATAAATAAATAAATAAACAAAAAATATTAAATAAAATAATAAAAAAAATTCACTTCAAAATAACGGGACGTTACATGAACAGTAGATTAAATATGCGATAAAGTATGACATGTACAAGAGTTTAAACTGTATAATAAAGTATACTGTGATTACACAATCATCAAAGATATAAGCGAATAACTCTATGCAAACATCTTATCACAATCTAGAGCTTGTCAAGCACACTCACAATCCTTACTCGCTCCTTATCTCAATCACATTCTTACATCCTTATACTTTCGCAATATCATTTACACTCTCACAAACTCCTCATCTCGTCGTACCTCGGGAATCACATACAGAGCCGAAGTACGTCACTCTTGCAACAACTCTCCCCTTGTTAATATTTTTCAATAACACTCCACTCGTTCACATTTCACGTCACTCAAGCATGTCATATCATATTTCTCAGTATCATATCAACCTGACGAAAAATCCTACTCATCACAATTCATTTAGCAAAAGACATGAACTAAGTAAATGAGAAGTATGTGTGAGTTTAGGCAATTAACCATTCTTGAACATCACATGGAAACAAGCATAACGAATCACATCCCTTTCTTTGTATAAACACAACTTCCACCACCTTGGAACTCATTTACTTGTCCTTACCTTAAGTGCAATTTCATAGCCACATACTTGTTACTTAAGCACTAAACTTAATTTAAACAATTTAGCCAATCAATGTCAACTTTGCGTAACATTTGGAATTTTCTAAAATTAGGGCATTTCTTTAAACTTCTAAAACATTAGTAACTCTTTCTTATGCCATACAACACTATCCATACCATTCAGTTTCAAGTTCCACCCATGGGCTTACCAAACCCCTTTCCAAACGCACCTTGTGGCAAATGGTAGTTAAGTGACCTAACTTGGAAATTACTTCCACTTACACACAATTCAAGTCAACCACAAAGCCATTAGGCTACCTCAAAACCTTACTTTAGAAACTCAATATAAACATTATTCAAAGACTTCCCAAATAGCCCCAAAACATGACAACCATTAAAGGGGTGCTAAGCCATTCATTGTTCTTTTTAAGGATTTATTACACATATTAGGTAAAATAAATAAGTAAGGTGTTTAGGTTCAAAGTTATAAAAAGCTTGAAAACCATAGTCATGGTGATTTAATTTAAATCAAAACCTAGAAACCATTCAAACCTTGTGAATTCCAAAGTTCTTTGTTTTTCAATGCCTTGAAAGGCTAACTTAAAGTTGCTTCAACCAATTGATAAACACATCAATTTTCAGAGTTTTAACATAATTCTTTTAAATTCAAAGGCTCTAATCAAAATCCAACATTATTTAGGTAAAAACCTCATTTTTGAAACTTTTCTAGGTTAGAAAACTTACTCAAAACCTTAGGGAACTTGCTTGATTCTTCTTAGTTGTTCTTTATATGGAAGTTCCTTGCAAAATCTTTGAGTTTTAAACTAAGTTTCGAAATATTTGAGCTAAATTGAACAATTTTCTTTTCCTTTGTTCTTATTGGCTGAGGATGATGGATATGGGAGGTTAGTGGGCTGGTTTTGTTTTAATGAAAATGACGATAATGGATGGTGTTAGTATATATAAAATCCCCCTTCTTTACTAAATGGTCTTTATTGACTTCAAAAATAAAAAATACTCCCACCTCTTGCCAACACATTATCCACCATTCATTTTCTTACAAACTAGCCACCTTTAACCACTAACTAATGTTAAAGACTTAACAAAATTCCATTATCCCTGACCATGGTTACTTATTTAGCCTAACCATGGTTAACCAATTGACCAAGCATGAGAAATCACCGCCAATAATTCCATAGTAATAATATGGTTTCTAATCACACACAACACACTTACTTTATTTTAAGTATCTATAGTAAAACATATGAATAATTACGTGCTAACCCGAGCCATTACATAACCCATCACCCACCACACATCTAATAAAAGGTCTAAACAAATCCTTGATCTTCAAAATCTTCTTCGAGCACCAGGAATACTCATAGGATGGCCTAACAACCTAAATACTCCTACCCATAAGAATAACAGTCCTCACCCAAGTTACCCAAAGGAAACCAGCACAAGCAAAAAGGTTCTAAAGAATCTTCATAAAGCCCATACCTCCCTCGACATAAGAAAACAAACATCAATCTAGGAAACCTTAGCCACACCCACACTCTGATCAGTACCCTGCCATAAGAAACTACTCGCTTTCACCACCTTAGTGGAAAGGAGGAAGATATTGCAGCAGTACACATGAAAGGACTAAAGCACAGAGTTGATCAAATGAGCTCTTTTAGTGAAGAAAAGAACACGAGAAATCCAGCTTCTAACACGAGCTGTGATACACTCAATCAATGGCTGGAATGCTGAAAGGGTTAGGTTACTACAAATCACGCGAAGACCCTAAGTAGTGGACCAAGAGAGAGGAACTCTCAATCCCCATAAGGGCCAAAATCTCACTGACCCTATGTCCATCCATCCCTACATAGAGTATCAAACTCTTCACCGAACCATCTACTAGACTATAAAGATTTTAATAAAGCTTGAAGCTCTCCTTAATGAAACCAATAGAGCAAGATTTTGTAAAGCTAAAAATATAAGATCATTAGTAAAACACATATGCTTAAGGCAAACCTTATCTCACCAAGGATGAAATCTAAAATAATCAGGTGAAGCAGATAAGATGCGAGTAAGAACTTCCATTGCCATAAGAAAAATGTAAGGGGACAAAGAGTCTCCATGACGAAGACCCTTCCTCCCTCTAACTTTCCAGACTGCCATTAATGGAAATGGAGAACATTGGCGAGGTGATGCAACCAATCACAATCAAAATACTCAAAATAAAGTTTCAGTGAGCAGAATCATATGCCTTCTGAAGATCAACCTTAATAGTACACCTAGGCTGACCAAGATTCATATGGTACTTATACAGAAGCTCCTATTGGATAGCATCTTCGTGATACATTTATAAACCACATTGCATCAAGAAATCAGTTTTAGTCCTTTAACCTAACAACATTTAGCTTCTTAGCAATAAAAGTTATGTAAGTAGAATTTGCCTCGGAAGAAAGGTGAGAAGTTCGAAAGATATAGTTCACAATAGCGCATATATCATCACCCATAACAGGTTAGGCGGTCTTAAAGAAGTGAATAGAATAACCATCAAGACCGGGGGCTTGTAACTATTAATATGAAACAAAGTATCTCTAATCGCAGAATCAGTCATGGGTTTCCTTAGCTCAAGAAAACAAGCACTCAACTAGCTAAACCCAAGAATATCCTTAATCCTTCCTATCAATTCTCGATAAGGAACCAACTCAGTGCCCCTAATACCAGCAAAGTAGTTAACAGCCTTGGAAGCAATTTCAGCCTTATCAGAAATGCTCTTCCAATCATTCGTCAAAAAGTAGAAATCCTATTCTGAGTGATCCTACTTCGCATTTGTCTATAAAAAAAAGTAGAGCTTCTTTTAGCCATCTAACTCTAGATTTTTGGCGAAAAGAAACTTCCTCCTTCTAAGCTCACTTCCAAAACTTTTTAGTGGCAGACTGCCACTCTTCAATTATAACAGGACAGGAAAGAAATTCAAAAATAGCCATCTGAGCCTTAACCATACGCTTACAGGTCGTCTCCACCTTTTTGGATAGAGAAAACAAATGAATCCCAAAGAGTTTGGAGTTTCTTTAATTCGAGAGGTCTTATTTAGAAATTTTTTTCTAATTTAATAAGCATGACATATTTATTCAATTTTTTTAAATTTTGGTTTATGCCAATTGGATCGTTATACTATATTTATATTGATTTTTACCATAATATGTGAGTACACTTTAATTGAGACATTTGATATTTTGAATAATGATTTGTGATTTCACTTTCCTTATTGTTTGACCTCATTTGGGTATGGTAATTAAGTAAATGTAATTGAAATTTATTAGGATACTAATTTTCTAACTTTTAAAAAGAATAAAATGATTAACAACTCAAACTTTATATATGAGAATTGGAATTATTAGAATACTAAATTTCAATTATACTATTATTTCAAAGATTTTCCAAATAATCTTCCATTCTTAAATCTAAAGGCCAAAAGTTCAACTTACCCTAAACCTATTAAATTATCATTTTAAATCAAAGGCCAAATTTTAATTCTCTAAAACTCATCTTTTGATCTTAAACAAAAATTGTTTTTTTTTTCCTCGAAAACTTTGACGATGGAATATTGGAGCATTTGTATGTTTGGATTAAACTGGAATTGTGCAAAATTCAAGCATTTTGTTACCGTATTAGATAAATCTCTTAATGTAACGTCCCGTTATTTTGAGATAATTTTTTTAATTAAAGTAGTTAATTTGAATTTTAGAATTATTAATTTAGAACTTAGAAACTTTACTTATTTGTAGACTTTTAATTCCATTAGTAACATGATTTAATATTCGGAGCATTAATGATTATTAAAAGGCCAATTAATAATAATTAATCACCGTTAGTTAATTAAATTGTGCATGGTAATGGTCTAGAAGTGAATAGTGTTTACCAAGAGTGTAGGGTAAATTTTAAAAGAAAGAAGAGAGTGTGGGGACCACCTTGCAAGAAAAAATTACCTCTTGAATATCTACCACCTCTCATCTTCTTCCTAACTTATTAAACAAAAAAAAAAAAAAGAACACAACTCTCTCCCTAGACCTCCATGGACGACGCCCATAAGGAAGAAGAGGGAGATCCATTTTTTCTCGTTTCTACTCCGTTTTGCTTGATTCATTTTACGTTAGATTGCTTGGGATGAGGGCTTTCTTTCCATCCTACCTTTGAGGCATATCTCTCACCTTAAGGTTAGCCCTAGAAAGTAAGTTTTCAAACTTTTCCTATGGTTTTCTTTTTTTTTGTTTCTAAATGAGTTTTTAAGTTGAAATCACGTATTTCCATCAAGAAATTTGACGATTTTGAGCTTGGAGTTTCGAAAAACACTATTCACCTGAAAACATTATTCATTCGAGATCACTATTCACCCAAGAATTCACTCTTTTTCTCATTGGGTTTGTGTTTAAATTTTCAATTTCTTTTCATGGAACATAGAGATTTCGGGATGGGATAATGATTTAGCTTTTTCCTTATTGTTCTTCAAGTCCTAAATACTGTGAGTAGCCAAAACATAACTAAATTTCTTCCTAAAAATAGTGGGCTGCTATACATGCCAATTTCCTTGTTTTAATTTGTGTTTTCTTGATTTTTGGGTGGAAGAACCAAGTTTAGAGGCCCTAAATTTGATTACCCATTGATAGTACCACCTTAAATACTACCTGAACCAACATGGAAATCCTCCAAAGTAGGGGCTGCTACGGTGGGTTGTTTTGGAGGGGTTTCCCAGGCTATTTTTATTCTTTGATCATTTGGGCATCAAATATTTGTTGTTTGGTTAACTAATGAATGTTAGGAGCATTTTAAATTGTAGGCTTTTGAAACAGTTGGCTTGTTCGATCCTCCTGCTCGTAAGAGGACGACTTCTTACCAAGTTGAGTTTAAGGTGGTGGTATGTAGTTTTATGTATTAGGTTGCATGGCGATCTTGTTTGATCAAGGTTAAGAGATTCCGGGAACAATACGAGTTGTGCTTGATGGATGGTAAGTATATACCTTGGTAGTGAGCATCGTGTTATTTTTGCCTTTACAAATGTCTCAGAATTATTGTTAACTGCTTAAGAGGAAAGTAAGGCCTTAGAGTATTTTAGGAAGAAGTTGTAAGGTTTTGGGAGATTCTGGATTGATCTTGGGAGTGGAATGTACCTTGGTTAGTTTTTGGAACTAAAGTAACGTAGTGGAACTTTTGAGGCTTACTTATGTATCCTAAGGTTGTTCTTTCCCGTTTGTGAGAATGTGGTATTTGATCTTGGTTGTTTGTTTGGGAATAATGAGATCGTAGAATGGAAATGGTAGTACAATGTTGTTATTTATTCGAGTACCTTACTTTGTATTTACTTTGGGAATTTACATTTTCGTAGAGTTGTGATGGTAGCATTTATACTTGTGCTTATCCGTATACTTTACTTACGTAAAATTGTGGGTTGTGGAACAATAATGATGATACTATGGTTTTGAAAATTCTAATTGGGATGGAAGGAACGTACTCAGATTCTATCAGATGGAGTATATGAGAGGTACCAATGAGAGTTTGTATGCACATACTCGAATTCTATCAGATGGAGTACATGAGAGGTACGAATGAGAGTTTGTACGCTTGTACTCGGATTCTATCAGATGGAGTACATGAGAGGTACGAATGAGAGTTTTTACGCACGTACTCGGATTTTATCAGATGGAGTACATGAGAGGTAAAAATGAGAGTTTTTACGCACGTACTAGGATTCTATCAGATGGAGTATATGAGAGGTACCAATGAGAGTTTGTACGCATGTACTCGAATTCTATCAGATGGAGTACATGAGAAGTAGCAATCAGAGATTGTATGCACGTACTCGAATTCTTGTAAACCCTAAACCCTAAACAAATGAGAGCTTGTATGCTAATGAGAATTGTGTTTGCGGTGTAGTCTATGGATGAAAGAGGCCATGGGCGTCACCATAATGAGATTATATTGAAAATAGGAAGTTGAGAAATGATCGTGTTTGTTCGTATGAAAATGGGGATGAGAATGTATGTTTATTTATGAAAGTTTATTAATTATTGTATTTGATCTTATGACCATGGGAATGGGAAGGTATGTTTACTATGAAAGTTTAACGAAGATTGTGTTTGATCTTATGACCATGGGAATGGAAATGTATGTTTGATTTTGAATGTTCAATGTTTTGTAAGAATGTTTCTTTCGTATCATGTGGGATGAGAATTTTGGAAATGGATTGAAAATGGGCATAGGTTGTTTGAGAGTATAGAATAGGTAGTAAAGAGCATGCTAGAACTTTGGACACAATTTTCCATATGGAATTCGTTCATAAGATTACATGCCTCCATTTTACTCTCACTAGCACTTTTATGCTAAAGTTGCTACACTTTAATTTTTTATCAGGTACTCCTCGAGGTGGAGGTCGTGGTAGAGGTTGTGGTGCCGCGTGACCGTGGGATGATGAACTTGGACGTGGACTTTTGAGCATTCTAGGAATGCATTGATGAATTCTCAACTTTGGTTAACTTTATTTCCAATAATTTCATTAAACTTTTTATTTTGAGCTCAGTAGAGCATTTAACTATTTATGATTCCCATGTCCATTTTGGGACTTATATATTGTCAAAAATGTGCATTTCTATAATTTATCGCTTTATACTAGATGGGAAAATGTACACATGTTTTGGTTGTTCAAAATACAAACGGCACCATGCCAAATATTTGTAAAATCTAGTCTTTTGCTGTTTAATTCTGATTTAACATATTTAAGAAAAGTCGGGTATTTACAATTGGTATCAGAGTCTAAGGGTTCTGTAGACCACATGGATCACATGTTTTTCATGTTTGGTTTTAAGTTCTTGTCCAAAGCATCGTTCAAGTCAACAGCACCAGGTATTCCTTGAACTTTATTCTTAAGTTTTACTTTTTTCTTAGTAGTGGAAAGTTAATGAGGAGGGACTCTCCCTTGTTGAATGTTATTTATAATTTGTGATAATTTACAACCTTGTAAGAGCCATTAAGTTGCGGTGTTAATTTTATTGATTGGCTGAGATTTGGGTATAAATTCATGCAATTTTTCGAAAACTAAAGCCCTTTACTTACATTGAGTAAAATATGGAGAATTGGTTGGAGGTTTATTTAGAGCATCAAACCCTTTCAACGCCAGATCTTCTACGCTATATCCCTATAGAACAAGAAAAACCCGATTGCGGGATTGAATTTTAAAAGAAATTAGGAAGAAGAAATAGAATTTTTCTACATAAAATTGGGACAAAAAATCGGCAATTATAGGGGGGAGGAAGAGGAGAGAGATTTTCAATTTCTTAGGAATTGAGTTGTGTGATTTATAAATGACCTTAGCCTCCTATTTATAAGCCAATAGAAAATCTAACCATATTAGGAATATTCCATGGAGATAAATATAAAAAGAAAAAGATTTTCCTTCTTCTTTATCTTGGTATAGCTGAAAATACCATGGATAAATTGGAAAATATTTTATTTTCTTTTATTTGCTTTATCATTGGTAAATAAATATATGTAATTATTTTAGGATATAATTCAAATATTTATCTTCCTACAATAAATATATATGGCTGAAATTATTATATAATAATTAATAAATAAATCTAATTTATTTAATTAATTATTTTGGGCCAATTTCAATTGGGTTCATTAATCCAATTGGGCTAGAAACTCTCTCTTAAATTAGTAAGTCCAACTTAATAATTCATTTATTAATTAACATTTAAATAAAATATTTTATTTAAACAATTGATAATATTAATATTTCTCCTGACTAAATATTATCAAATGATATTTAATTATTAATTTCCATTTAAATAATTTTCATTATTTAAACAATCAATAATAAATATTTTAATTATTAATTTCCATTAAATCAACTCATTATTAAATTAAATAATAATTCTAATTGACAATATTTTATTATTAATTAATTTAATTATTAATTTTCATTTAAATTAATTATTTAATCAATTAAACATTATCAATTAATTTCAAATTATTAATTACCATTTAAATATACTAAATATTTAAACAATTAACAATATTTTATTAATAATATTTCATTACTAATTTCCTATTTAAATAAACTCAGTACTTAAACAATTGATAATGTTTATATTAATTACCATTTAAATATACTCAATATTTAAACAATTAATATTGCCTATTTAAGTAACCTATCTTGCTTAAATTATTACGCTTTAAAAAAAAACAGAGAAAACAATGGAAGTCTTTTAATTAGAAAAATTGGGGGGGGTTTTGTTTGAAAATTGGCATGCGAAACCCTTTACAACCTAATTTCAAATCTAATCAAAACTCATGGACTTTAAGCCAAATCGGGAGGAGTTCAAAGTTTCATCACATAAAAACCACATCAAAAGCTCTTATGAGCTATATACAACATCAAAGTGTTCAAAAATTTATAAAAGTGTTACACAAACTTTACAAAGACAAGTCCATCTCGAGGCCGCATTCCCGATCACGCACAAGACCACCTCCTTCTCCTCGACCTCAGCCAAGGCATACCAAATTGGTTGTATATCATGAGCTAACAAACAAGCCCGTGAGAATAAATAGCATAAAAAGTAAAGATAGACCTCAAACCGCATTTCGATTTGTGTCCAAAAAACGACACAATACACTCCTAAAGTCATCCAAACTCTAGGTGAAATCATTTTTACATTCTCTAAAGGATAAACTACTAACTCTGTAGTCTTAATCTCATCCAAATTCTTGTTATGACATAAACAGGAAAAGTAAATAACCTTTCATAACGGAAATTATCTCGATCCTCTATCCAAGTTATATATAATATTTTCATCAACCATATGCATGGAATGCATGAAGAAGGAAATGCGGACAATCCGGGGGGTCCAACATTCTACTTCTTTTCTTTCTCATTTTCATTCTTTTTCTCGAAAGAAATGCGGATAAACCGTAGGCTCCAACATTCGTTTATTATTTCTCATTTTCATTCTTTTTCTCGAAAGAAATGCGGATAATACCCGTAGGCTCCAACATTCTTTTTTTATGCGAGAGTCATGGTGCAATATGTCATGGTGCGAGATGCAATGATATGCTCGCACATACTTACAAAGTAAATAAAATAGAGGCGAATAATAAAGAATCGAAATAAACATAAAAGTAGAATACATAAAGTAAATAACATTAAGTAAAAAGAAAGGAATAGAT
Organism: Gynostemma pentaphyllum; assembly: GCA_028015215.1. Lineage (NCBI taxonomy): Eukaryota > Viridiplantae > Streptophyta > Magnoliopsida > Cucurbitales > Cucurbitaceae > Gynostemma > Gynostemma pentaphyllum. The sequence continues at coordinate 32,527,727 of CM051352.1, forward strand.
GTAACCTCGGATGAACGATATGTCGATCGAACTCCAAATCAATAATAAAAGTATAATCATTACTTAAACGATTAACTATACCTTCCAGGATTCTAAACTTTCAATAAATCGAGGTTCTATTAATCGTCTAATTACAAGTTGGATTCTTAACTTCCAAGATCCAACCTTAGTTTCGATCGAATCTAACTTAGAATCTTCTAAGATTCAAGTCTTTCTCGAGAACTTCTAAGTTCTCACTTGAAGGATTAACTTCTAATCCTAAGGGCACTAACTCATAACCCTCTAATCTTAGATTCGGATTCTAATCTTAGTTTCAAACTCTTCAAACCAATACACTCATTTGCTTTCAAATTACTTTACATACTAATCATTCTCACCTTAATAAAAGTGAAGACTTTGCTCCTAAACACCGAAAGAGCAATCAACCACGAAGTTCAAAAACACCGAGAACTCCTCGGATCTCGAGAGAAACGGACGATGGCTAGGTGGGAAATGATCCTTGACCCGAGGGCTTTCCGATGGATCTAAGATCAAGCCGATCCGACAAGAAACGAACGAAATCGAAATTTGGAAAAACCAATGAGGAGGCTCACGGCCTTGGAGAGAAAAGAAGAAGAAGAAAAAGATGAAGCTTGGTCAATTTGTGGTCAAAGTGGTTTTTAAAGACAAAGAATAGTGTTTTTAGATATTTTGCAAATTGGGTAATTACAACTTTGCCCTTTTATGACTTTTGGCTAAAACGAACCCGAACATCTCAAACTACCCCAATGGTGATTAATAATTATTATTGGCCCGTTAATAATTATTAACACCATTAAAACGTAATTAAATAAAAAAAGCCATTAAAAGGAATTAAAATGAAATAAATTACTAATTTCTAATTTAATAATAAATAAATGAATTTTAATTACTCAAATTAAAATAAAATAAATAAAAGTTTTTTTTTTTTATCACAAAATAACGGGACGTTACAAATTATATTCATTTCTTCAAGCGCTTTCACAACTATGATATTTGGGCTAGCATAGGGACCTGATCGACCAATAGATCATGGGCTTAATAATTGGTCAATTAAGTGATTAACTCATAATCAGTTAATTATATATTATATAACTATGAATAATTCCACTATAGATTCATAGCTGAACTCCCCTAACTATAGATGAGTTATGTCCATTTAGTTTATCTTTTATTTATATCTGTGATATATCCTTCACGTGGAGCCCTCCTAATTATAGGCAGATTATGTTTACTGTTTTGCCCCTGTAATTAACGATTTATCCTTGTGTTCCCGCTAATTCTCCAATGACCATTATCTATTGTCAAACTAGAGATAAAGTACTTCTGTGATCAATAGAAGTCGTGGTAGCACTTGTTCATGTCTCAAATTAGTATATCAAGAGAGTTTCCTAAAGTTCCTAAAATTTCTAGGTATAGCACTTATGCCGTTAATTTATAGAAAAATTATGAATTCCATCTCATGTAAATGTGTTCCCAGCTATGATGTCGTTATGTTCCCAAAACAGGAGTTGATCAGATCGCTCTCAACCATGTGAGTCACAGAATATAACTCCATAAATAGGAGTCCACATTTCACTTAGGATTGAGATTTATTACGGTTAATAAATTAGTTTAATATTCGATCATTTCTCGTAAACGGTACTAATAAGATATTGATCAAATGTCGTGGTGCTGTCTTTTACAATCAACATTGTATATGATACTTCCCTTTTGTGTCACCCACATGAATGATCAGGATTAAATCATTTGCCTACTTGTACAAAATGGACAGCTATCAACAGTGTTATGATGATAAGGTCCCAAACGTTATCCATATACTTTATACACTTTAAGTTACTCATCTCGACTTTAATCCTCTCATACTTAGTCGTGATTCAATAAGAGTAACTTAGGGTTTTACTATTTGAATGTTGGATATTAATATATTCACATATATTCCCAATATCGTCATTGAATCAATATAGATAAAAGAACGAACTTATGTTTATTTATTTAATTTATTCGAAATAAATTATCTTTATTAAATAATAACAAGTTCTAGGAAACCATTCCTAAAAATCTCCCACTTGTCCTAGATCTTTGGAGATTTGACTTGTAATTCCTACTATCAACTACTAAGCCATGGTAATTAATTTAAAACTTTATCAGCGACATTTTTTATCTGTTTAGTATGTATTTCTTTTGTCTGATGTTAGTTTCATTAAGTTTAATAGATTTAATATTTTATCACCATAACATAAAACTCTATTAACTTTTGATTTGAAACTATCACGTTGAAACACCTTTCATTTACTAACAACTTTGTAATCATGTGAATCAAGATTTGAGTTAGTAAAAGCTCATTTTACTTATACTTAACTCATTTAATGGTGAATTCGCAAAGGTACTTAGCCAAATTCTTATATGGAAGTAAATTCATGTTTGAATTTAATCCTGTGCAACTCATAAAATCTTCAATTTTATCTATGTGCACTAACATACTATTTGTAAGTTTTATTTTAGTCACATTCATTCTAGAATTCTCGAAATGCTTAAGCTCCCACTACAAAGTAATTCTCCATTACTTTCATTCGTTTAATGATTACAATTTTATATTTATTTCCTTTATTATTTCAAGAAAGTATAATTAACCCTTTTCAATTCTAGTATTTAAAAATCGTGTCAATTTTTATTTCACTGAATTTGTATTGAACTTTATTAATTGATTTTGAAGTCAATGAGTTTCACTTGGACTTCTAAAAGTCCCTTTGGCTTTTACTATCACGCTTCCACTCAAATAAAATTCTAATAACTAATTTAACCACTTTAAACTTTAAACAACTTGTTTATTGTGAAATAAAAAGATTGTAATTTATTTTCTATCTTAAGTAAGGTTTAAGAGTTTCAGTATCACTGAATTACTGAACTTATCTTTCAATAATTTGTGAATGCACTTATCAACTAATTATTGCTTTTCGATTTCTATTTTATTCATTTCGTGTCAGTTAGAACTCCTTTAAAACATCCTTTTAAATAACTGAATATTTGGAATATATGAAATCGATTTAATGCTTACTTATCACTTAAGTTCTAACATCGAAGTGTTAAACTTTAGTGATTTTTAAGTCTGGTAATCTTTGATAAATCAAAGATATTTACTTATTTCTATAAGTTTGCAGGTTAACATGGTTATCATCTCAAATTTTTTGAGAACCATCTTTAAGAGATCCATCTAACTTATTTAAGTAATTTTAGACTTAAATCTTTAAACATTTTTAAACATTATACCTTATTTAGATGTTTTGGAGTTTAGAATTTGGTTTTGTAACTATTTGTTTTATACCATATATTTTGAATATTTATCCAATCACATTTTGGAGCATTGTAATAAAATTACAAGAAATATTTAACTTAAATGACTTTTATTAAAATATTCCTAATTGGTTCTTATTAAATGAGAACCAATATTTATTACATAATTCAAAATTAAAAAAAAAATTAAAAACTAAATTAAACTAGAAAATTAAAGACTGAAAAAAGTAAATCTAATCTACCTTCTATCTTGAATCGTCTTCTAATTATCATTGTTGAAGCATCTTTTTAAGAATCAATTTGCACCTGTAAAATTTAGATAAAAACTTTGCATTAGTGCTATTGAATCAACCATTCAAAGTAAATTTCTCAAAATTTTCACTAAGTAAATCTAATTTACTTTCTTTCCCCCTTTTCTTATCTTCGAGATATTTGGAGTAATTTCACTTCCAATGTCCATCTGTGTTGCAATGAAAACATTTAGCTTTAGGCTCTTTAGTCTCAGCCTTAAACGCTTTCTTTTTAGCATTGAGCTTGGTGTTTTTAGTAGTTGAGCTCTTTTTCTTCTTAGAAGCATTAAAGACAATATTTTCTTCTCCTGACTTCTTGTTTTCCCTTTTCATTTCTTCGAAGTTTTGAATTTCGTTTAGCAATTGAGTAAGGAAATAGCTTAACTTGTTCATGATCAGGTTGCTTTTAAAATTGAAAAAACTTGGTGGGAGAGATTCCAATATAAAGCTTATCTAGGAGTCATCATCAATCTTGGCCTCGTTCGTCTCAGCACGTTAAATTAGTTCATCATGGTAAAAACAAGATCACAAACAGAAGTGCCTTGTTTCATTTGAGTGTTATAAATTGACTTTATAGCCTCATGACGTGTTTGTTTTAATGGTTGGCCAAGCATGTAGATAAACTATTTCCAAAGCCGTTTCCATTGGTTCATGTTTCTTGTCCAAAACTTCACTCATTATAGCCATCAAACAAATACAGGCCTTATCATTGGCCCATCCCCAACGCTCATATGCATCCTTTACAACTTTAGGAGCATTGGCAGCAGGTACATCAGGTTTGGTTTCTCACTAAGAACAAATTTTAGGTCTTCCACCACGAGAATAGTGTTCATTTCGTTTTTCCAGGAGGTGTAGTTCTCTCCGATTAGTTTGTTCTTTCCAAGGATTGTGACTACCATATCACTGAAAATTAAATAAATCATATCTTAGTAATCTAACATGCTTTCATATTCAAATATACAAAGTTTCGACATATAATTAAATATGATGCATGAATGCGAATGTAACGTCCCGTTATTTTTTTAAAGTGAATTTTTTTTATTATTTAATATTTTTTTTATTTATTAAATTAAAGTATTTAGTTTAATTTTAGATTTTAGTAATTTAGAATTTAGTAGTTAATTTTGTTTGAAAGCCTTTTTAATCGTTTTATTAGCTTAAATTAGTTTTGGTCATATTAATAATTATTAACGGGCCAATTAATAATTATTAATTATTAATCACCATTTGACTAGTTTAATAATTTCGGGTTTCGATTTATAAGCTAAAATTCACTAAAGGGACGTAACCGTAATTTTTGAATTCTTAAAAAATATCTTGCACTATTCACTTCTCTTTAAAATTATCAAATTGACAAAGATTGACCAAAATCCTTCTCTTCTTCTGTAACGTCCCGTTAATTTGAAGTGAAATTTTTTTATTATTATTTTATTTAATGTTATTTATTTATTTCAATTTAAGTGTTTAGTTTAATTATTATTTTTGTAATTTTTAATTTAGTAGTTAATTTAGCCCGAAATTCTTTTTAATCGTTTTAATACTTTAAATTCGTTTCGGTGACATTAATAATTATTAATAGGCCAATTAATAATTATTAATCACCTTTAGATTTATTTAAGAGCTTCGGGTTTCGATTTAGAAGTCAAAAGTCATAAAAGGACGCAACCGTCATTTCCAAAATTCCTAAATATCTATTTACTATTCACTTCATCTCTTTAAAATGCCATTGACCAAAAAGTTGACCATCATTCATCCATTTTCTTCCTTCAAGCCGTGAGTGAGAGTTGGGAGAGAAGAAATTTTGGGCTTTGCTCGTTTCTCGGCGGATAGACTCGATTTCAGTTGCATCGGAAAGCCCTCGAGTCTAGGATTCATTTCCACCTAACAATCGTGCTTTCCACTCGAGTTCTAAGGACTTCTCGGTAAGTTAAAGTTCAAACCTTAAGCTCCAAATAGTGTTTTAATGGAGTTTTCTATTGATTCCTTCAATTTCTTGTCGTGAAACTCGGTGTTTGTAAATACGGGAGTTGTTTTAAGAGTTTTTGAAAACTTTCCCATAACCCTAAAACCGAGTTTCAGTGGAAACCCTTCCCGTTTGAAATTTACCTTTTTGGGTTTGATTATGGGTTATTTATTAATGAATTATTGTTTATTTAAATTCGATTCGGGACATGGCATAATGTTCAAAAACCCTAATTATCGATACCTATTGAAATCGGGAATATCAAATTTGTTTGAAACCAACTCAAAACACCTCTAAAGTACCTAAAAGCCAGGAAAACCTAACCCGAGACCCACTTTTCATGGGGGGCCGAGAGCCTCATAGTGGGGTTTATGGGGTTGTTCGTTGTTTTGAGCTTTTAGATGTTAATTGATCAATGTATGTTTATTTATTAATTGTTAGATGTAATTAATTGTAGGTGTTTCGAATTGTTGTTTGATTGTGCTTTCGGAAACTTGGAGCAAAGCTATTTTTTGGCTAAGGTGAGAATAGTTAGGATTTAAAGTAATTTTAGAAAGCGAATAAGTATGATGGTTTGTAGAATAAGAAGCTAAGACTAAGATTCGAATCTAAGATTATAGGAGGTGAGTTAGTGCCTTAGGATTAGGAGTTAATCCTTTAAGTGAGAACTTATGAGTTCTCAAGGAAAGCATTGAATCTTAGAAATTACTAAGATAGATTCGTTTCAAAGCTTAGGTTGGATTATTGGAAGTTAAAGACACAAACTTTTATATAGAACGATTAATAGAACCTCGGATTATATTGGAAGTTTAGAATCCTGGAAGGTATAGGTTAATCGTTTAAGATATGATTTACTTGTATTAATGTAGCGGAGTTCGATTTACATATCGTTCGTCCGAGATTCCTATCTATTTTACTTTATGTCTTTTACTTTATGCCCCTCTACTTTATGTTTGCATCGACTACTTTAATTCCGCACTTTACTTATTTACTTTTACAAGGATATGCAGGCATATGCATATCATATTGCACCATAATATTTTCGCATCATTCATTGAAAAAGAAATGAAGGGGAGAATGTTGGAGCCTACGGGTAGTGTCCGCATCACATTCAGAGACAAAGAAATGAAAGTGAGAAAGAAAGGAAGGGAGAATGTTGGAGCCTACGGTAGTGTCCGCATCACCTTCAGAAAAGAAAAAGAAAAGAAAGTGAAAAAGAAAAGAAGGGAGAATGATGAATCCTACGGAAAGTTCACATCACCTTCAGAGAAAAGAAAAGAAAGTGAAAGAAAAGGAGTTGAATGGTATCCTACGGGATGTACGCATTACTTTTTCATGCATAGGGGGTTGAATGGTATCCTACGGGATGTACGCATTACTTCCTCATGCATAAGGTTGAATGGGTATCCTACGGGATGTACCTATTATCTTCATTCATGTACATAGGGCAAATGCGAAATCCTACGGGATGTCCTCATGCATTCATGCTTATGATCGATGAATTAGAGAATCGAGATGTTTTATTTTATGCAAAGTATATTTACTTTTCTTATTTATGTCGTAACAAGTAATTTGATGAGAATTAGACTACGTGTTTTAGTAGTATCATCCTTTGGATATTATAGAATGGAATTACTTAATGTTTGGAGAAATTTAGGATTGATTGTGTCAGATTGATTGGACACAAATCGGAATACGGGTTTGAGGTCTAATCTTACTTTTTAGGCTTATTATTCTCACTGGGCTTAAGTTGTTAGCTCATGATATTACAAAAATTTCAGGTAATGCCCTGGTTAGCGGTCGTGGGAGAGGAAATGGTGCTGCATGATCGAGGGATGACGACCTTGAGATGGACTAGGTTGATTTAAAGTCCATGGACTATGTTTTGTGAATATTTCACATATTTTGGAGTTGTATATTTGTAAATGGCTCTTAAGAGCTTTTGTCTTTATATTTTCTCCCGACTAAATATTATCAAATGATATTTAATTATTAATTTTCATTTAAATAATTTTCATTAGTTAAACAATTAATAATAGATATTTTAATTATTAATTTCCATTAAATAAACTCATTATTAAATTAATTAATAATTCTAATTGACAATATTTCATTATTAACAAATTAATTTAATTACTAATTTTCGTTTAAATTAATTATTAAAACAATTAATAATTATCCATTGTTTTCAAATTATTAATTACCATTTAAATATACTCAATATTTAAACAATTAATCATATTTCATTATTAATTTCCTATTTAAATGAACTTATTATTTAAACAATTCATAATGTTTATATTAATTACCATTTAAATATACTCAATATTTAAACAATTAATATTGCCTATTTAAGTAACTTATCTTACTTAAATTATATCCATTTCTTCAAGTGATTTCGCGACTACGATACTGGGGCTATCATGGTGTAACATCCCGTTATTTTGTGAAAAAAAAAACTTTTATTTATTTTATTTCAATTTAAGTAATTAAAGTTTTTTTTATTTATCGGTAATTTAGAATTTGCAGTTTATTTCGGTTTTAATCTTTTAATTGACCTTATTCGTTTATTTTCGTTTTAATGGTATTAATAATTATTAACGGGCCAATTAATAATTATTAATCACCATTGGGATAGTTTGAGAAGTTCGGGATTCGTTTTTAAGCCAAAAGTCATAAAAGGACGTAACCGTCATTTCTAAATTTGCAAAATATCTAAATACTATTTGGTCATCTTCTTTAAATGAACCATTGACTCAAAATTTGACCAAAAGCTCTCCAATTTTTTTCTTCCCATTGCCGTGACTTCAAGAGAGGAAGGGGGAATTTTTGGTTTTCGTTCGTTTCTCGACGGATCGACTCGAGCTAGAATAAATCGGAAAGCCCTCGAGTCAAGGATCATTTCCCACCTACCCATTGTCCGTTTCTCTCAAGATCCAAGGAGTTCTCTGTAAGTAAAGCTTGAAACCCTAAGCTCCAAATAGTGTTTTTATGGAGTTTTCTTTGTTTTCTTTCGATTTCTTGCCGTGAAACTCGGTGTTTGTAAATACGGGAGTAGTTTTAAGAGTTTTTGGAAACTTTCCCATAACCCTAAAACCGAGTTTCAGTCGAAACCCTTCCCGTTTAAAATTTACCCTTTTGGGATTGATTATGGGTTAGAATTTAATGAAATGATGTTTATTTAAATTCAATTCGGGAAAGGGCTTATTGTTCAAAAACCCTATTTATCGATACCCATTGAAATCGGGAATATCGAATTTGCTTAAAACCAACTCGAAACACTTTTAAATTGCCTAAAAGCCGAAAAACCAAACCCTAGACCCAATTTTGATGATAGGGCCGTGGGCCTCATGTGGGGATTTGTTGGGTTTTTCGTCGCTTTGTATGTTTAGTTGATGTTTGATCGATAGTTGGTAAAGTTATTGATTATGTGTTATAATTCGATTGTAGGTGTTTTTGAACCACTCGCTTGATCGCTCCTTCAGACTTAGGAGCAAAGTCATCTTTTATTAAAGGTGAGAATAGTTAGGATTTAAAGTATTTATAGAAAGCAAATGAGTGTGAAGGTTTGTAGAGTTTGAAACTAAGACTAGAATCCGAATCTAAGATTAGAGGGATGTGAGTTAGTGCCATTAGGATTAAGAGTTAATTCTTTAAGTGAGAACTTAGGAGTTCTCGAGGAAAGTATTGAATCTTAGAAGATTCTAAGTTAGATTCGTTTCGAAGCTTAGGTTGGATCATTGGAAGTTAAAAGATCCAACTTGTATTTTAGAACGGTTAATAGAACCTCGGATTATATTGGAAGTTTAGAATCCTGAAAGGTATAAGTTAATCGTTTAAGATAGGTTTTACTTTTATTATTATAGCGGAGTTCGATTTACGTATCGTTCTTCCGGAGTTTCTTATTTATTTACTTTATGTCTTTTACTTTATGTCCTTTACTTTATGCCTTTTACTTTATGTTTGTATCGGCTACTTTAATTCTGCACTTTATTTATGTAACGTCCCGTTATTTTGTGATAAAAAAAAAACTTTTATTTATTTTATTTTAATTTGAGTAATTAAAATTCATTTATTTATTATTAAATTAGAATTTAATAGTTTATTTCATTTTAATGGCTTTATTTATTTAAATACGCTTTAATGGTATTAATAATTATTAACGGGCCAATTAATAATTATTAATCACCATTGGGATAGTTTGAGATGTTCGGGAATCGTTTTAAGCCAAAAGTCATAAAAGGGCAAAGTTGTAATTACCCAATTTGCAAAATATCTAAAATCACTATTTGCTTCATCTTCTTTATATCATCCTTGACTCAAAGTTGACCAAAACTTGCTCCATTTTATCCTCCAAACCCGTGAGCTTCAAGAGAGGGAAAGAGAAAATTCGATTTCGTTCGTTTCTTGACGGATCGACTCAAGCTTAGATAAATCGGAAAGCCCTCGGGTCAAGGATCATTTTCCACCTACCCATCGTCCGTTTCTCTCGAGATCCTAGGAGTTCTCGGTAAGTGAAGTTTCAAACCCTAACTCCAAATAGTGTTTTAATGGAGTTTTACTTGTTTTCTTTCGATTTCTTGCCGTGAAACTCGGTGTTTGTCAATTCGGGAGTAGTTTTAAGTGTTTTTGGAAACTATTCCATAACCCTAAAACCGAGTTTCAGTCAAAACCCTTTCCGTTTGAAATTTACCCTTTTGGGATTGAAAATGGGTTAGGAATTAATGAATGAATGTTTATTTAAATTCAATTCGGGAAAGGGCTTATTGTTCGAAAACCCTAATCATCGATACCCATTGAAATCGGGATTATCAAATTTACTTAAAACCAACTCGAAATGTATTTAAATTGCCAAAAAGCCGAAAAACCAAATCAGAAACCCAATTTGATGATAGGGCCGTGGGCTTCTTTGTGGATTTTGTTGGGTTTTCGTTACTTTGTATGTTTAGTAGTTGTTTGATCGATAGTTGGTAAAGTTATTGATTGTATGATATAATTCGTTTGTAGGTGTTTTCGAACCGCGTGGTTGATTGCTCTTCCGGTGTTTAGGAGCAAAGTCTTCACTTTTATTAAGGTATGAATAGTTAGAATTTAAAGTAATTATAGAAATCGAATAAGTGTGAAGGTTTGTAAAGTTTGAAACTAAGATTAGAATCCGAATCTAAGATTAGAGGGTTGTGAGTTAGTGCCCTTAGGATTAGAAGTTAATCCTTCAAGTGAGAACTTAGAAGTTCTCGAGAAAGACTTGAATCTTAGAAGATTCTAAGTTAGATTCGATACGAAACTAAGGTTGGATCATTGGAAGTTAAGAATCCAACTTGTAATTAGAACGATTAATAGAACCTCGAATTATTGGAAGTTTAGAATCCTGGAAGGTATAGTTAATCGTTTAAGTAATGATTGTACTTTTATTATTGATATTGGAGTTCGATCGACATATCGTTCATCCGAGGTTACAATCTATTTCTTTCCTTTTACTTAATGTCATTTACTTTATGTCTTTTACTTTATGTTTATTTCAGTTACTTTATTATTCGCACTTTACTTTATTTACTTTGTAAGTATGTGCGAGCATATCATTGCATCTCGCACCATGACATATTGCACCATGACATCTCGCATAAAAGAAGTACAGAATGTTGGAGCCTATGGGTATTATCCACATTTCCTTATGAGAAAAAGAATGAAAAATGAGAAATAAAAGAAGTACAGAATGTTGGAGCCTACGGGTATTATCCGCATTTCCTTCTGAGAATAAGAATGAAAATGAGAAAGAAAAGAAGTACAGAATGTTGGACCCTTCAGGGATTGTCCGCATTTCCTTCTTCATGCATTTTATGCATTTGATTGATGAAAATATATATATATATATCCCTGGATAGAGGATCGAGATGTTATATTGTTATGAAAAGTTATTTACTTTTCCTGTTTATGTCATAACAAGAATTTTGGATGAGATTAAGATTACGAGAGTTAGTAGTATCATTCTTTAGAGAATGTAAAATGAATTCACCTAGAGATTGGATGACTTTAGGAGTGTATTGTGTCAGTTAATTGGACACAAATCGAAATGCGAGTTTGAGGTCTATCTTTACTTTTTATGTTTATTATTCTCACTGGGCTTAGTTTGTTAGCTCATGATATTACAACAAATTTCAGGTAATGCCTTGGCTAGGGGTTGAGGAGGAGGAGGTGGTGCTGCGTGATCAAGGGATGCTGACCTCGAGATGGACTAATGATTTTTGTAAAGTTTATGTCTTATTTTGATGAACTTTAAGGAATTGTATTTTGTATTTGGCTCTTAAGAGCCTAATGTTGATGTTTTATGATATTATATATTTGAACTCCTGATTTGGACTTAAAGTCCAAGAGATTTTGTTAGATTTGAAAATTAGGATGTAAACAGGTTTTCGGCATGCCAATTTTCAAACAAAACCACGCCAATTTTTCGTAAATTAAAAGACTTCCGCTGTTTTCTCTTAATTTAATTTATTTAAAAGTGACGGTCGTCACGATTGGTATCGAGAGCCGATGGTTTTCAGAGACTACATGCGATGCATGTTTGTATTTCATGTTTTGTTTTAAGTCCATTCTCGAAAGTCATCATCTCGAGATCAGCAGCACCAGGTATTCCTAGACCTTAATCTTTAAACTCGCATTTCATTTCGATTTGGTAAAAGAGTGGTGAATCCTCTTTTACAAGTGACTTATCTTGTTTTATTGACTTTATTTCAGTATGCCTCCTAGAAGGGGGGCTAGACGAGTGGGAGTGAGAGGTAGAGGTAGAGGCGAGCTCGGAGCCCTACACCTCCACCACCACCTCCACCTGTGATTCCTATAGTACCTCCGCCAGTGATTCCTGTTGTACCGCCACCTGTTCAGGGGCGAGGAGTATATATTTCTTAGGAGGATTATCTGGGATTATTGCGAGATGCTGGTAGACCAGGATTGCCTGTTGTACCACCACCTAGACCAGCTGATGTGGCAGTTGATCCGGTTGGATCTACCGATGCTGCTAGGTTTTTGAGAGAGTATAGTAGACATGCACCTGGTGAGTTTAATGGTAGGTCTTTGGATCCATCTTTTCTTGAGCTCCTGGATTGATAGAGTTGAGAGAGCTTTCGAGTTTATCAGTGCCCGACCATCCGAAGGTCCATTGTGGTACGTACTCTTTGGTTGATGATGCTCTATATTGGTGGAGAGGCCTTCATAGATCACTTTCATTGACTATGGAGGTTACTTGGAAGGTATTTCGTGAGAAGTTTTATGAGAAATACTATTCTGCTGATTTGAGAGATAGATTGGAGGTGGAATTTCTGACCCTGAAACAGGGTGATAGCTCTGTGACCGAGTATGAGCGAGAGTTTGACCGACTGTCTAGATTTGCTCTTAGACAGGTTGCTGATCCTGAGAGCAAGATGAGGAGATTTTTAGTAGGGCTGAGAGCCGAGATTAGGGGTCTTTTACGCACCCTGCGTCCGACTACCTACGAAGAGGCTTTAGAGTTTGCCCTTTCTTTAGATTTGGCATATGAAGAAAGGAAGGGTAAACTAGCTGCTACCGGAGAGACTTCCTCTCATAAGAGGAAGTTAGAGGATGACCCTGCCGATCGAGTACCACCGCCACAGCAGAGACAGCATCAGCAGCAGGCTCGGGGTGGAGTTCAGTTTAGACAGCCGAGGGCACAGGGACTGCCTTCCCCCTTTTGCCATCACTGTTCTAGTTATCATGCTGAGGCATGTGCCTTACCACCGAGGTGTTATACTTGTGGTCGGTGGGTCATCGATCCGCACAAGTGTAGGTTTCGTCGAACCACGCCACCACAGGATGGTTACCCAGGACAGGGTATTCAGAGAGACCGTATCAGGCACCACTTCCTTTTTATGCTCCTCCAGTTAGAGGTAGAGGTCATGACCGAGGCGGAGGTCGGGGCCGAGGCAGAGGACGATTCAGGGGTAGAGGTCGGGGTGGCCAGGCACAGCAGTTTAGACTTCCGCCGTTGTTCAACGCCACGATTTTACCTCCACCACCACCGAGATTTCCTCCACCGCCACGTCGATTCGCTTCCACCCCGCTCGATGATCGGGCCCGAGTTTATGCTACTAGAGAGGAGGCCGAGGCCGCAGTGCATCGTAGTTCCTGGGTACTTTGATAGTTTTGGGCCATTCGGCCTTTGTTTTATTTGATTCTGGAGCTAGCCACTCTTTTATTTCTTCTCCTTTTGTTGAGTCGGCTATGCTAGAGTCTCGCACCGCTAGGTTTTGAGATGCGTGTTTCGACCCCAGTGGGGAAGTTTGTTATTGCTGATAGCATGATTAGCACAGATGATTTGTGTTTTATGGGTTGTTGTTTGCATGCTACTTTGATTATCATGCCTATGTCTGATTTCGATGTAATTTTGGGTATGGATTGGCTATCAGCTAATCAGGCAACTATTGATTGTACAGAGAGAGTTGTTGATTTTATGGGTCCATGTGGGACCAGTTTACGTTTTCGTGGGACTAGTAGTCGAGTAGCACCCACTTTGATATCGATGTTAGAAGCTAGTATGCTTCTGAGTGATGGAGCCTTGGGCTATATAGCTAGTGTGGTTGACACTTCTATACCAGAGGCTAGTTTGAGTTCACTGCCTATAGTGAGGGATTTCATTGATGTTTTCCCTGATGAGTTACCCTGTTTGCCACCGGTGAGACAGTTTGATTTTCAGATTGAGGTTGCACCTGGGACAGCTCCATTGTCCAAAGCACCATATCGTATGGCACCGGCTGAGTTGAAAGAACTCCAGAGCCAATTACAGGGACTTTTAGACTTGGGGTTTATACGCCCAAGTGTTTTGCCGTGGGGAGCCCCGGTGTTGTTTATGAAGAAGAAAGACGGTTCTATGCGATTGTGTATTGATTATAGAGAGTTGAACCGTGTTACGGTGAAGAACAAGTATCCTTTGCCCAGGATAGATGACTTGTTTGATCAGTTGAGGGGAGCCACTATCTTTTCGAAGATAGATTTGAGATTGGCTATCATCAGTTGAGGATTCGGGATGAGGATATTCCCAGGACTGCGTTCAGGACGCGTTATGGACATTATGAGTTTGTAGTTATGTCCTTTGGCTTGACCAACGCGCCTGCAGCTTTTATGGACCTTATGCACACGGTGTTTAGGAGGTTCATTGACTCTTTTGTGATTGTATTCATTGATGATATCTTGGTTTATTCCAAGACAGAGGAGTTGCATGCTATACACCTTCGAGAGGTTTTGACGGTACTACGAGATCAGAGTTTGTATGCCAAGTTCTCCAAGTGTGAGTTTTGGGGCGGGAAGTGGCATTTTTAGGCCACGTAGTATCGAGTAGAGGAGTATCTGTTGATCCCTCTAAGATTGAGGCAGTTACCAACTGGCCTAGACCGACGAGTGTGGCTAATATTCGCAGTTTTCTGGGACTTGCAGGCTATTATAGACGGTTTGTGCAAGATTTCTCCAAGATTGCTTCAGCTTTGACACGTTTGACCCGGAAGGGGGTTGATTTCGTATGGTCTGAGGATTGTGAGAGGAGCTTTGAGGAGCTCAAGAGGAGGCTTGTGACAGCACCTGTTCTAGTGTCGCCTGATAGGACTGGTGGTCTGACTGTGTATACAAATGCTTCCCACAGAGGTTTGGGATGTGTGTTGATGCAGCACGGGAAAGTTATAGCTTATGCTTCTCGTCAATTGAAGGAGCATGAGAAGAAATATCCGACTCATGATTTAGAGTTGGCAGCTGTTGTTCATGCTTTGAAGATATGGAGGCATTATTTGTACGGTGAGAAGATTCGATATTTATCGACCATAAGAGTCTCAAATATTTCTTCACTCGGAAGAATTAAATATGAGACAATGGAGATGGTTAGAGCTTGTTAAGGATTATGACTGTGACATTCGATCATCCTGGGAAAGCCAATGTAGTGGTGACGCGCTCGGAGGAAGTCTTCTCATTCTTGACTTTGTCACCCTTTACCTTTGAGATTGAGGTGGGATATGGAACGGGCCGAGATAGCATTGCTTACTGCCGAGGTCACTGTGAGTCTGGCTAGTTTGACAGTGGGGCCTACTTTGAGGCAAAGGATGATTGATGCATAGAGAGATGAGGTTCATTTGCAGGCCGGTTTTAGAGAGGCTGAGTCAGATGTTCCTAGTCATTTTACCTTCTCTACAGACAGTGCTCTGATGTATCGTAAGAGGCTATGTGTGCCTTTAGGATCAACTTTTAGAAGGGAACTATTGGAGGAGGCTCACAGTTCTATCTTCTCTATACATCCAAGTAGTACGAAGATGTATAGGGACCTGAGAGAGCATTATTGGTGGCCGGGAATAAAGCTTGAGATTGCGGACTTTGTTAGTAGATGTTTGACTTGTCAGCAAGTCAAGGCTTTGAGAAAGAGTCCATCGGGTTTACTTAACCCTCTGAGTGTGCCAGAATGGAAATGGGAGGAGATTTCCATGGACTTTATCAGTGGTTTGCCGAGGACGCCCAAGGGTTATGATACCATTTGGGTGATTGTAGACCGTTTGACGAAGACCGCGCACTTTATACCTGGGAGGATCACCTACCCAGTGGAGACATGGGCACAGTTGTATCTACGGGAGATTGTTAGATTACATGGTGTGCCTGTGAGGATAGTATCAGATCGGGACACTCGTTTTGTCTCGAAGTTTTGGCAGAGTTTACATTCAGCCATGGGTACTAGCTTGGATTTTAGTACAGCTTTTCACCCCCAGACAGATGGTCAGACCGAGAGAGTTAACCAGATTCTGGAGGACATGTTGAGGGCTTGTGTTCTTGATTTTGGAGGTAGTTGGGATTCTCAGTTGTACTTGGTAGAGTTTGCTTATAATAACAGCTACCAGGCTACTATTGAGATGGCACCATTTGAGGCACTTTATGGTAGAAAGTGTCGATCTCCAGCTCACTGGGATGAGGTTGGAGAGAGAAGGCTTTTCGGACCCGAGTTGTTACAGCTTGACTAGTCAGTCTATTGACTTGATCAGAGAGAGGATGAGGGTTGCCCGAGGTGGACGCAAAGAGTTATGCGGATAAACGACGTAGTCCACTTGAGTTTTCGATGAGGGGACGCGTGTTTTTGAAGGTAGCACCTATGAAGGGTGTTATGAGATTCGGGAAGAAAGGTAAGTGAGTCCTAGGTTTATTGGCCCATTTGAGATACTTGATCGTGTAGGAACAAGGGGCTTACCGATTGGCTTTACCACCTTCTTTATCGGCAGTTCATAATGTATTCCATGTATCTATGCTTCGGAAGTACATGGCAGATCCTTCTCATGTGATTGATCACGAGCCGATAGTTTTGGATTCTAGTATGTCTTATGAGGAGACACCAGTTGAGATTTTAGCATTCGAGCAAAAGGTGTTGAGAAACAAAACGATTCGCTTGGTTAAGGTCCTTTGGAAGAATCAAGTGTCTGAAGAAGCTACGTGGGAGCGTGAGGATGATATGCGAACAAAGTATCCTCAGCTTTTCACTTAGTAAGTTTACTTTTCGGGGACAAAAAGCCTTTTTAGGAGGGTTGACTGTAACGTCCCGTTATTTTGTGATAAAAAAAAACTTTTATTTATTTTATTTTAATTTGAGTAATTAAAATTCATTTATTTATTATGAAATTAGAATTTAATAGTTTATTTCATTTTAATGGCTTTATTTATTTAAATACGCTTTAATGGTATTAATAATTATTAACGGGCCAATTAATAATTATTAATCACCATTGGGATAGTTTGAGATGTTCGGGAATCGTTTTAAGCCAAAAGTCATAAAAGGGCAAAGTTGTAATTACCCAATTTGCAAAATATCTAAAATCACTATTTGCTTCATCTTCTTTATATCATCCTTGACTCAAAGTTGACCAAAACTTGCTCCATTTTATCCTCCAAACCCGTGAGCTTCAAGAGAGGGAAAGAGAAAATTCGATTTCGTTCGTTTCTTGACGGATCGACTCAAGCTTAGATAAATCGGAAAGCCCTCGGGTCAAGGATCATTTTCCACCTACCCATCGTCCGTTTCTCTCGAGATCCTAGGAGTTCTCGGTAAGTGAAGTTTCAAACCCTAACTCCAAATAGTGTTTTAATGGAGTTTTACTTGTTTTCTTTCGATTTCTTGCCGTGAAACTCGGTGTTTGTCAATTCGGGAGTAGTTTTAAGTGTTTTTGGAAACTATTCCATAACCCTAAAACCGAGTTTCAGTCAAAACCCTTTCCGTTTGAAATTTACCCTTTTGGGATTGAAAATGGGTTAGGAATTAATGAATGAATGTTTATTTAAATTCAATTCGGGAAAGGGCTTATTGTTCGAAAACCCTAATCATCGATACCCATTGAAATCGGGATTATCGAATTTACTTAAAACCAACTCGAAATGTATTTAAATTGCCAAAAAGCCGGAAAACCTAATCCGAAACCCAATTTGATGATAGGGCCGTGGGCCTCTTTGTGGATTTTGTTGGGTTTTCGTTACTTTGTATGTTTAGTAGTTGTTTGATCGATAGTTGGTAAAGTTATTGATTGTATGATATAATTCGTTTGTAGGTGTTTTCGAACCGCGTGGTTGATTGCTCTTCCGGTGTTTAGGAGCAAAGTCTTCACTTTTATTAAGGTGAGAATAGTTAGAATTTAAAGTAATTATAGAAATCGAATAAGTGTGAAGGTTTGTAAAGTTTGAAACTAAGATTAGAATCCGAATCTAAGATTAGAGGGTTGTGAGTTAGTGCCCTTAGGATTAGAAGTTAATCCTTCAAGTGAGAACTTAGAAGTTCTCGAGAAAGACTTGAATCTTAGAAGATTCTAAGTTAGATTCGATACGAAACTAAGGTTGAATCATTGGAAGTTAAGAATCCAACTTGTAATTAGAACGATTAATAGAACCTCGAATTATTGGAAGTTTAGAATCCTGGAAGGTATAGTTAATCGTTTAAGTAATGATTGTACTTTTATTATTGATATTGGAGTTCGATCGACATATCGTTCATCCGAGGTTACAATCTATTTCTTTCCTTTTACTTAATGTCATTTACTTTATGTCTTTTACTTTATTATTATTTTAGTTACTTTATTATTCGCACTTTACTTTATTTACTTTGTAAGTATGTGCGAGCATATCATTGCATCTCGCACCATGACATATTGCACCATGACATCTCGCATAAAAGAAGTACAGAATGTTGGAGCCTACGGGTATTATCCGCATTTCCTTCTGAGAAAAAGAATGAAAATGAGAAAGAAAAGAAGTACAGAATATTGGACCCTTCGGGGATTGTCCGCATTTCCTTCTTCATGCATTTTATGCATTTGATTGATG
This sequence comes from Gynostemma pentaphyllum, assembly GCA_028015215.1. Classification (NCBI taxonomy): domain Eukaryota; kingdom Viridiplantae; phylum Streptophyta; class Magnoliopsida; order Cucurbitales; family Cucurbitaceae; genus Gynostemma; species Gynostemma pentaphyllum. The sequence goes on from CM051352.1 coordinate 32,546,630, forward strand.
AAAATATATATATATATATCCTGGATAGAGGATCGAGATGTTATATTGTTATGAAAAGTTATTTACTTTTCCTGTTTATGTCATAACAAGAATTTTGGATGAGATTAAGATTACGAGAGTTAGTAGTATCATTCTTTAGAGAATGTAAAATGAATTCACCTAGAGATTGGATGACTTTAGGAGTGTATTGTGTCAGTTAATTGGACACAAATCAAAATGCGAGTTTGAGGTCTATCTTTACTTTTTATGCTTATTATTCTCACTGGGCTTAGTTTGTTAGCTCATGATATTACAACCAATTTCAGGTAATGCCTTGGCTAGAGGTCGAGGAGGAGGAGGTGGTGCTGCGTGATCGAGGGATGCTGACCTCGAGATGGACTAATGGTTTTTGTAAAGTTTATGTCTTGTTTTGATGAACTTTAAGGAATTGTATTTTGTATTTGGCTCTTAAGAGCCTAATGTTGATGTTTTATGATATTATATATTTGAACTCCTGATTTGGACTTAAAGTCCAAGAGATTTTGTTAGATTTGAAAATTAGGATGTAAACAGGTTTTCGGCATGCTAATTTTCAAACAAAACCACGCCAATTTTTCGTAAATTAAAAGACTTCTGCTGTTTTCTCTGAATTTAATTTATTTAAAAGTGACGGGTCGTCACAATTTATTTACACCAAAACATATCATATTGCATCATAACATCTCGCATCATGGAAAAAAAGTGAGAAAGTGAGAAAGATATGAATGGGAGAATGATGGGTCCTACGAGATAGACCACATTACCTTCATAGAAAAAGAAGAGAGAATGAGAAAAATGTGAATGGGAGAATGATGGATCCTACGGGATAGACCACATTACCTTCACAGAAAGAAAAGGAGGGAGAACGATGGATCCTACGGGATAGACCGCGTTACCTTCTTCATGCATAAGGGCGTATGCGAATCCTACGAGATGCTCTCACGCATTCATGCTTATGATCGATGAGAAAGAGAATTGAGATGTTATATTATATGCAAAGTTATTTACTTTTCTTATTTTATGTCATAACAAATTCATGGATGAGGATTGACTACAAGTGTTAGCAATATCATCCCTTGGAAAGTTTAGAATGAAATTACCTAGAGTTTGGAAGACTTTAGGAGTAAATTGTGTTAGTTTACTTGGACACAAATCGAAATGAGGTCTATCTTTACTTTTTATGCTTATTATTCTCACTGGGCTTAGTTTGTTAGCTCATGATATTACAAAATTTTAGGTAATGCCCTGGTTAGAGGCCGTGGAAGGGGAGATGGTGCTGCGTGATCGAGGGATGTTGACCTCGAGATGGACTCGTTGTTGTAAAGTATATGTAATTATTTTTGTGAATTTCAAAGACTTTGATGTTGTATTTAGCTCATAAGAGCTTTTAATGTGGTTTTTATGATATGAAATATTTGAACTCCTGATTGGGGACTTAAAGTCCGTGTGAATTTATTAGATTGAAAAATTAGGATGTAAACAGGTTTTCAGCATGCCAACTTTCAAACAAAACCACGCAAATTTTTCTTAAAATAAAAAACTTCCGCTGCTTTCTTTGAATTTTAATTTATTTAAAAGTGACGGGTCGTCACACATGGGGACCTGATGGATCTATATATCATGGGCTTAATATTTGATCAATTAACTGAATAACTCATAATTAGTTAATTACTAATTATCTAACTATGAATAATTCCACTATAGATTCATAGCTGAACTGCCGTATCTATGATGAGTTATGTCCATTTAGTTTATCTTTTATTTATATCTTGTTAGGAATGGTGTCCTAGAACTTGTAATTATTTAATTATAATAATTTATTTCGAATAAATTAAATAAATAAACATAAGTTCTTTATATTATCTAGATTGATTCAATTGACGATATTAGGAATATATGGAAATATATAAATATCAAACATTCAAATAGTAAACCCTAAGTTACTCTTATGAAATCACGACTTAGTATGTGAGTCATACAAAGAGGATTAAAGTCGAGATGAGTAACTTAAAAAGTGTCGTTGGGGACGAGAGAACTAAATTGGATAACGTTTGGGAACCTTATCCTGGTAACATTGTTGATAGCCGCATTTGTTTATGGACAAAGATCTAATCCCGATCATTCATGTGGGAGACATGAAATGGAAGTATCATAGCAATGTGATTGTATAAGACGAAGGACCACGATGTTCGATCAAATTTCCATTAGTACCGCTTACGTGGAAAGATCGAATATCAAACTAAGTTTATCAACAGTGATAGATCTCAATCCTGAGTGAAATGCGGACTCCTATTTGTGGAGTTATGTTCTTTGATTCACATGGTTGAGAGCGATCCGTAAGAACGCTCAATACACTCTGTTTTGGAAACATGACTAGATAAGTAGTGGGAACTCATTTTCACGAGATGGAATTCATAACTTTCCTATAAATTAACGGATCGGTGGCGATACCTAAACATTTTAGGAACTTTAGGAAACTCCTTGATGTACCGATTCGAGACATGAACAAGTGGCGCCACGACTTCATTGATCACAGTAAATATTATCTCTAGTTCGACTAAAGATAATGTTCATTGGAGAATCGGGGGGAACACAAGGATAAAGCGGTAATTACAGGGGCAAAACGGTAAATTTATCCGCCTGTAATTATGAGGGTTCCACGTGAAGGATTATATCACAGATATAAATAATGATAAACTAAATGGACAATAACTCATCTATAGTGAAGGGAGTTCAGCTATGAATCTATAGTGGAATTATTCATAGTTAGATAATAAGTAATTAACTGATTATGTGTTAATCACTTAATTAACTAATTATTAAGCCCATGATCTATAAGTCCATCGGGTCCCTATGCTAGCCCAAATATCGTAGTCGCAAAATCAAGTAGAAGAAATGGAAATTTTAAGTAAAGTGAATTACTTAAAATAGGCAATATTAATTGTTTAAATATTGAGTATATTTAAACGGTAATTAATATAAACATTATTAATTGTTTAAATAATGAGTTTATTTAAACATGAAATTAATAATGAAATATTATTAATTATACATTATTAATTATTTAAATATTGAGCATATTTAAATGGTAATTAATAATTTGAAATTAATTAACAATTATTAATTGTTTAAATAATTAATTATATTTAAACGGAAATTAATGATTGAAATTAATTAAATTAATAATAAAATATTGTCAATAAAATTATTAATTTATGGAAATTAATAATTATAATATTTATTATTAATTATTTAAATAATGAAAATTATTTAAATGGAAATTAATAATTAAATATAAATTGGATAATATTTAGTCGGAGAAAATATTAATATTATTAATTGTTTAAATAAAAATTTTATTTAAATGGTAATTAATAAATAAATTAATTAATTTGAACTTATTAATTTAAGAGAGAGTTTCAAGCCCAATTGGATTAATGAACCCAATTGAAATTGGCCCAAAAAATTAATTAAATAAATTTGATTTATTAATTATTTATTATTAATCTTGGCCTTCATAGATAATTTGTAGGAGATAATTATTTGAATTATATCCTATAATAATTATATAGATTTATTTACCCAAGATAAATAAAATAAAAGAAAAAGAAAATAATCTCCTATTTATCTATGGCATTTTTCGAAATTGCAAAGATAAAAGGAAAAGAGATAATCTTTTTCCTTTGTATTTATCTCTATAGATTAATCCTAATGGGATTAGGATTCCTATTTTTCATAAATAGGAGGGTTGGGTCATTCATAAATCATACAATTAAATTCCTTAGAAATCGAATTCTCTCTCCTCCTCTCCCCCTTGAGTGCCGATTTTCCCTATTCAAAATTGGGAAGAAAATATTTTTCTTCTTCCCAATTTCTTCTAAAGTTCGATCCCACAATCGGATTTCGTTTGATTGATCGGGATATAGCGTAGAAGATCCTGGTGTTCTTGAGGATTTGATGCTGTAAAGAAACCTCCAACCGATTCTCCATATTTTACTCAATGTAAGTAAAGGGTTTTAATTTTCGAAAAACTAGCATGAATCTACATGTTTTTATCACAAATTGCATGATATTAATAGATCCTAAATTAAGTGTTAATTTGTGTTACTAAATAAATTCCGCTAATTTAGTAAATCATCCCTTCAATTGGTATCAGAGCTAATTTTAATTATCATGCAAATTTGTGTTTTTCGAAAATTTGGTGGGTTGCATAAAAATCGTTTTATGTATGTTTATATAAATTGTGCTATATAAATTGTGGAGGTTTGCTAATTGACTGCTTAGGTATTCTTGAGGCACTTAGGATTTTACATTTTAGTAGAAAATTTGTAAACCCTAATTTTAGGGTATAGGAAAAATTTGTAATTTTCCCATACCAAAGGAGGCAAAAATCGGCTAAATCAAAGGGAGAAGAGGAGAAATTTTTTTCCACCATTCCATGAGGTCCACGCCCAAAGAGGAGATAAAAGAAAAAGATAAGGTAAGATATGGTAAGATATTTTAACATAATTATCTTGTTATCTCAATTTAAAAATTTAAATATTTAAGATAAAGGATAAAATCCTTTTAAAAGATTATATCCCTATCTTAAATTATGAATTTAGAAATTGATATAAGATTACATGGAAAAATTTTCTTTATTTTTTCCATATAATTAAAAAGATAATTATTTTAAAACAAGTATTTATGGAAATATTAAGGAGATAATATTTACCCCATAAATACCCATGCCCACGCCTACACCATGGAGGAGAGAGAAAGTTAAAGCCTCAAATTCTACAATGGAAGATTTAATTAAGTTGTAATTTTAATTTTCCGTTTTAGAAATAGTGCCAAGAATACCGGTCAATTTAGCTATTTATTATTTAAATTGTTTATATGTATGATATAATTGTTTTAAATAATATTCATGCATAAGAGTATGTCATGTAGAAAATCCCACCATAGGTTGTATGATTTTTATTAATTGTACATACATGCATCATGATATAATATGTGTTATTATATGCTAATGTATGTGAAGCATGCTATAATTTTATTTTATAAATGTTATTATCGAAAATTATATTCTAATTGTTTTAGAATTAAAAGCATGCTTATTTAATTAAAATTCAAAAAGTTAAATCTAGTTTAAAAAGTTGAATAGAAACTAAATGAATTATTTGTAATATGGAATTATTGTTTAAACATTTGGGCCAAAATCCATATAAGATAAAACAAATAGAAACTTTTAATTAAGGGTTAATTAAAAATTAATAATTGAGATTAATTGAATTGAATGGATCTGGGGGGGGGCGTGGCGGGGATCCTGGGCGGTGAGGGGGGGGGGTTTCATAAAGTTCCCCTAACACGGAGCGCCTCTAGGACCGGGAGGGATCCGGGAGAAAAAGTTCAAATTAATAAATCAAAATTATTAAGACGGCGCATAATGTGATTAGTTTAAATTAGGAAAACTGAACAATCACTTTATAAAATAATCTAACCAATTTAAGAGTTAAAAGTTGATTAGGTTAATTAAAACTTGGATTAATGAGTTAGCCTGAATTAGTCTAAGTTATGAAACCCTAACTCAAAATATTAAGTGGGAGAAGGAAACATGTCAATGTATCCTATGGTCTCCACTAATGGGCTCAAACGTGAGATTTATACATGGCCTCAGGGGAAACAGGCAGGGGGTTTTTATTTCCATAGGAAGGTTTATTGTATAAATCAATATCAAGTTGGGTCTCCGAAAGGGATAAAGAATTTTAAATGAGATTGATTGAAGATGGAATCTACACTTCGTAGACACTCTTCAATTTTATTTAAAAAGACTAAATTAGTGGGTCACACTTAAAAAGAAATTTGATAAATTTTGTTATCAAAACTCTGGACCAAATACACGGTAAACAATGACATAGGAATATGAGTTATTCCGGAGTTGTCAATTGTTCGAGTGGCATCTGGGTTTAATATGGTAACTGACCTATCATTCGACGGCACTTCACCTGTATCATTAAAATATCGTGACATAGTAACATGTTTTAGGGCTTTTCTGTCATTAATATGTTCGCATTCATGCATCATATTTAATTATATGTCGAAATTTTGAGTATTTGAATGTTGAATGCATGTTAGATTAGTAAGATAAAAGTTTATTTAAATTTCGTAATATAGCATCCGTTTTAGTCACTATACTTGGAAATAACAAAGCCGAACTATGAGAACTGTGTTTCCTAGAAAAGGAAATGAATAATTTAAGTAAAGCGATTTACTTGAATAGGCAGACAATATTAATTATTTAAATAATGAGTTTATTTAAATGTAAATTAATATCATTGTTATTAATTATTTAAATAATGTGTTTATTTAAATGGTAATTAATAATAAAATATTATTAATAAATAATTATTAATTATTTAGGTAATGTGTTTACCTAATGGAAATCAATAATTAAACCTTTATTATTAATTTTAAATAATAGGGATTATTTAAAAGGATAATATTAAATAACCTATTTATTATTAATTTAAATAATTTCGATTATTTAAATAGAAAATAATAAAATTTATGAATAATAAAGTACAAAAATCGGAATATAATATTTTATTTAAATGATTGATTTAAATAAATATGAAGAACTCGATAAATAAGATTTATTAATAAGGAAGAATCTATGATTGAATTAATGATTTCAATGGATTTTGGTTCAAATTATTTAAATTATTAAATACCAAAATCGAAGTCATATATAATATTTTAGGAAATAATTGTGGAATTATTTTGTCTAAAATAAATATATAAAAAGAATGTTCAACCAAAGACAAATTAAACAAAGAAAAATTAGTTTTTCTTAATGATTTTATACACATAAAATCGGCACGTAAGATAAATAAGGAATAAAATTGATTTTATTCTTGGCATTTATCTTGTATTTATTTTAATAGTATTTCCTAATTCAATTGGAAAACTGTTTTGCGTATAAATACAAGCGCCTTGGTTGTTCATTCAAAAGCTTCTAATTTCAATTTTCAAATTGAAAACTCTTCTTCTTCCTATTCTCCTCGTAACCGATTTTACAATAGTCTAAAAAGGGAAGAAAATATTCCTCTTCCCAAAACCATAGTTTTCTAGTTTAGTTTAATGATCAATTTGTTTTTATTTTGAATTATGTAATAACTATTGGTTCTCATTTCGTATGAACCAAGTTTGGGAATATTTTAAATAAGAGTTATTTAGGTAGATATTCCTTTACAATTATATTACAAAGTTCCAAAGTGTGATTGGATGGTTATTCAAAATACTTAGTATAAAACAAATAAATTCCAAATCCAAATTCTAAACTCCTAATATCTAAAGAGTTATAAAGGTTTAAAAATGTTTAAAAAACTTAAGTCTAAAATTACTTAAATAAGTTAGAGGGATTAATCTCTTAAAGATGGTTCTCAAGGAATTTGAGATGATAACCATATTAATCCACGAACTTATGGGATAAGTAAAATCAAATATCTTTGATTTATCAAAGATAACTAGACTTAAACATCACTAAAGTTGGACATTTAGATGTTAGGACTTAAGTGATAAGTAAACATTAAATCGATTTCTTATATTCCAAACATTCAATTATTTAAAAGGATGTTTTAAAAGGTAATAACCGATATGGAATAAACAAAACAGAAATCGAGAGTAATAATTAGTGAATAATTGAATTCACAAATTATCAAAGAAAAAGTTCAAGAAATCGGTGATACTTGAAAAAGTTTAAACCATACTTAAGATAGAAAAGAATTACAATGATTTTATTTCACAATAAAACAAGTAGTCATTTAAAAGTTTAAATGGTAAAACTACTTATAGAACTTTATTTGAGTGGGAGCATCATAATACGAACCAAAGGACTTTTGAAGTCCAAGTGAAACTCATTGACTTCAAAATCAATGAATAAAGTTCAAAATAAGTGAAATAAAAAGACACGAATTTTCAATAGTGGAGTTGAAAATGGTCACTTATACTTATACATTATTTTTGAAATAATAACAAGTATAAAATTGTAATCATTAAAACAAATGAAAGTAATGGAGAATTACTTTGTAGTGGGAGCTTAAGAATTTCGAGAATCCTAGAACCAAGTGACTAAAATAATAATTGCAAATAGTATGTTAGTGTACATAGATAAAATGAGAGATTTTATGAGTTGTACGGGCTCAAATTCGAACATGAATTTACTTCCATGTAAAGAGTTCGACAAAAGACCTTTGCGAATTAAACATCAAATGAGTTAAGTATAAGTAAAATAAGTTTTTACTAACTAAACTCTAGATTCGCGTGATTACTAAGTTGTTAGTAAATGAAAGGTGGTTGAACATGATGGTTTCAAATCAATAGTTAATAGAGTTTATTTTATGGCGATAAAATATGGAATCGATTACACTTAATGAAACTAACATCAGACAAAAGAAATACATACTAAACAGATGAAAACGTTACTGATAAAGTATTAAAATGACTACCATGGCTAAGTAGTTGATAGTCATCCAGTTTGACTGGAATTACAAGTCAAATCTCCAAAGATCTAGGACAAGTGGGAGATTGTTAGAAATGGTGTCCTAGAACTTGTAATTATTTAATTATAATAATTTATTTCGAATAAATTAAATAAATAAACATAAGTTCTTTATATTATCTAGATTGATTCAATTGACGATATTAGGAATATATGGAAATATATAAAATCAAACATTCAAATAGTAAACCCTAAGTTACTCTTATGAAATCACGACTTAGTATGTGAGTCATACAAGAGGATTAAAGTCGAGATGAGTAACTTAAAAAGTGTCTACGGTAAATGGATAACGCTTGGGAACCTTATCCCGGTAACACTCGTTGATAGCTCGCATTTTGTTTATAGACAAAGACTAATCCTCGATCATTCATGTGGGAGACATGAAATGGAAGTATCATATGCAAGTTGATTGTATAAGACAAGGACCACGATGTTCGATCAAATTTCTCATTAGTACCGCTTACGAGAAATGATCGAATATCAAACTAAGTTTATCAACCATGATAGATCTCAACCCGAGTGAAATGCGGACTCTATTTGTGGAGTTATGTTCTTTGATTCACATGGTTGAGAGCGATCGTAAGAACGCTCAATACACTCTGCTTTGGGAACATGACTAGATAAGTAGCCGGGAACTCATTTTCACGAGATGGAATACATAACTTTCCTATAAATAACGGTATCGATGCGATACCTAAACATTTTAGGAACTTTAGGAAACTCCCTTGATGTCCCGATTCGAGACATGAACAAGTGGCGCCACGACTTATTGATCACGTAAGTATATTATCTCTAGTTCGACTAAAGATAATGTTCATTGGAGAATCGGCGGAACACAAGGATAAAGCGGTAATTACAGGGGCAAAACGGTAAATTTATCCGCTGTAATTATGAGGGTTCCACGTGAAGGATTATATCACGGATATAAATAATGATAAACTAAATGGACAATAACTCATCTATAGTGAGGGAGTTCATATGAATCTATAGTGGAATTATTCATAGTTAGATAATAAGTAATTAACCGATTATGTGTTAATCACTTAATTAACTAATTATTAAGCCCATGATCTATAAGCCATCGGGTCCCTATGCTAGCCCAAATATCGTAGTCGCGAAATCAAGTAGAAGAAATGGAAATTTTAAGTAAAGTGAATTACTTAAAATAGGCAATATTAATTGTTTAAATATTGAGTATATTTAAACGGTAATTAATATAAACATTATTAATTGTTTAAATAATGAGTTTATTTAAACATGAAATTAATAATGAAATATTATTAATTATACATTATTAATTATTTAAATATTGAGTATATTTAAATGGTAATTAATAATTTGAAATTAATTAACAATTATTAATTGTTTAAATAATTAATTATATTTAAACGGAAATTAATGATTGAAATTAATTAAATTAATAATAAAATATTGTCAATAAAATTATTAATTTATGGAAATTAATAATTATAATATTTATTATTAATTATTTAAATAATGAAAATTATTTAAATGGAAATTAATAATTAAATATAAATTGGATAATATTTAGCTCGGGAGAAAATATTAATATTATTAATTGTTTAAATAAAATATTTTATTTAAAGGTAATTAATAAATAAATTAATTAATTTGAACTTATTAATTTAAGAGAGAGTTTCAAGCCCAATTGGATTAATGAACCCAATTGAAATTGGCCCAAAAAATTAATTAAATAAATTGATTTATTAATTATTTATTATTAATCTTGGCCTTCATAGATAATTTGTAGGAGATAATTATTTGAATTATATCCTATAATAATTATATAGATTTATTTACCCAAGATAAATAAAAAAAGAAAAGAAAAAATCTCCTATTTATCTATGGCATTTTTGAAATTGCAAGATAAAAGGAAAAGAGATAACTTTTTTCCTTTTGTATTTATCTCTATAGATTAATCCTAATGGGATTAGGATTCCTATTTTTCTATAAATAGGAGGGTTGGGTCATTCATAAATCATACAATTAAATTCCTTAGAAATTCGAATTCTCTCTTCCTCCTCTCCCCCTTGAGTGCCGATTTTCCCTATTCAAAATTGGGAAGAAAATATTTTCTTCTTCCCAATTTCTTCTAAAGTTCGATCCCACAATCGGATTTCGCTTGATTGATCGGGATATAGCGTAGAAGATCCGTGTTCTTGAGGATTTGATGTTTGAAAGAAACCTCCAACCGATTCTCCATATTTTACTCAATGTAAGTAAAGGGTTTTAATTTTCGAAAAACTAGCATGAATCTACATGTTTTTATCACAAATTGCATGATATTAATAGATCCTAAATTAAGTGTTAATTTGTGTTACTAAATAAATTCCGCTAATTTAGTAAATCATCCCTTCATATCTGTGATATATCCTTAACATGGAACAGGCGGATTATGTTTACCGTTTTCCTCCTGTAATTACCGCTTTATCCTTGTGTTCAAACTGATTCTCTATTGAACATTATTTGTATTGAAATTAGTGATAAAATACTTATGTGATCAATAGAAGTCGTGGCGCCACTTGTTCATATCTCGAATCAGTACATTAAGGGAGTTTTTTTAAAGTTCCTAAAATGTTTTGGTATAGCATTGATACCGTTAATTTATAGGAAAGTTATGAATTTCATCTCGTGTAAATGTGTTCCCAGCTACTATCTCATTATGTTCCCAAAACAGGAGTGTATTGAGCATTCATATCAGATCATTCTAAACTATGTGAATCAAATAACATAACTCCATGAATAGGAGTCAACATTTCACTCAGGATTGAGATTTATCACGTTGATGAACTGAGTTTGATATTCGATCATTTCCCGTAAACAACACTAATGATATATTGATCAAATGTCGTGGTTCTGTTTTATACAATTGACATTGTATATGATACTTCCATTTCATGTCACCCACATGAATGATCACTATTAGATTATTTATCTATTTATACAAAATGGACAACTATCAATAGTGTTACCATGATAAGGTCCCGAACGTTATCCATCTACTGTAGACACTTTAAGTTACTCACCTCGACTTTAATCGTCTTGTATGACTCTCATACTTAGTCGTGATTTCATAAGAGTAACATAAGTTCCCAATATCGTCATTTAATCAATATAGATAAAAGATGAACTTATATTTATTTATTTAATTTATTCGAAATAAATTATCTTTATTAAATAATTACAAGTTCTAAGGCTCCATTCATATAAGAGGATAGTATTTTAAGCTAAATCAAGTCAACTTAGTTGTATTGTAAAATGATATTAAAACTCTTGAGTACCTTTTTCAATTGTAATGGTTCGAATCAAATGTGTGAAAGAGAGAAGAGAAAAATAAATGAGTTTCAAGATTGAGCTAAAATATGATTACTAAATAATGAAAAAGGTTCATGATAGACTTAGGGAAGGCATTTTACAAAATTTTCACTCTTGCTCGGTATGCTATGATAACTTGAGTTTAAAGTCATCAAATACTTGTGCACTGTTTTTTTCTACAAATCAGTTTGTCTATAGTCATTTTAAAGATCCCTTACTTATTTTTAAGGAGAAATCACCACAACTAGTCATTACAATAATACAAGTTCATTTATAAACCTTATTCTTATCTCTAAAAACAATAGTTTTCTAAATAATTTAACCTTCTAATATTCATCCAAGCAAAACATTTCAGCCTTTTGATGCTTCTCCTACTTACTTTCATAAAGTTTGGCAGAGGGAATAAGATTAAAGAGGTTAAACTTTAAATACTTCATCCAAAAGTTATCAACATACAAGCTCAAGCTATCCCATGTCTCATCGTGAACCCTTAAAAGCTCAGCTACACATAGCAAATAAAATATTCAGCAAAACTAACTTAGAAATATTACCAAATAAAGATATGTTTCTCAAGCCATATAAAATATTGTTTGTGAAGGATGTTACAAGTTAACGCAGCGGAAGTTTGGATGAATTGATTAATCATTAGTTGAACAGATCTACATTAATATCATGCAAAGTTATAAAAAACATGTAGATTCATGCTTAATTTAAAAAAAATAAAAGCCCTTTACTTATATTGAATAAATTATGGAGAATCGGATGGAGGTTTCTCTACAGCATCAAACCTTTATCACCGGATCTTCTGGACTATATTCATACACTACAAAAAAACTGTCAATTTGCGACCATGAAATTGCGACCAAATGGTCGTTTTTTGTCTATAATGGGACCAAAAAACCGATAAAATAAGTGGTGGCCAAAAAGCTGGTCGGTCCAGAATTTGTGCGACTGGATAGTCACAAATATACGACCATAAATTTTTGGTCGCAAAAAAGTTAACCTTTTGAAAATACGACCAGATGGTCGCCTAAAAAGTGACCATATGGTCGTAATTTATCTTGAAGATAAGTGACCAATTGGTCACATAAAAAAGTGACCAAATGGTCGTATTTTGTGTGACCAAATGGTCACTTTAAGACTCAGTCAAAATACGACCAGATGGTCGCCTAAAAAGTGACCATCTGGTCGTAATTTATGTGAAAGATAAGTGACTAATTGGTCACATACAAAAGTGACCATCGTATGTTATGTGACCAAATGGTCACTTTTAGACTCAGTCAAAATACGACCAGATGGTCGCCTAAAAAGTGACCATCTGGTCGTAATTTATGTGAAAGATAAGTGACCAATTGGTCACATACAAAAGTGACCAAATGGTCGATGTTAGTGACCAAATGGTCACTTTTAGACTCGACCAGATGGTCGAGTTAAAAGTGACCATATGGTCGCATTTAAGAATTTTTTTTTTAAATTTAAATTTCAATAATTAGTTAATTAGTTAATTAATTATTTATTTAATTAATATTAAAATTTAATAACAAAAAATTGGAATTAAAATAAAAAATATATATATCAAATGTTCAAAAAACGTTTTATACAGACGAAAGCATCTTATAACTACTGCGGAGGAGGGGTCGATGATGAAGGGTCGCCGCCTAGGGATCTGTAGTATGCGGCCAAAGCTGATGCGACCTGGGCCTCGACTCGTGCCTACATGTCGGCCTCAATCGCAGCGACTCGAGTAACGAAGTCCTCGCGCATAGCGTCCATGTCCGCGCGCAGCTGCTGCTCAATCAGAGAATGGCCGGAGCTAGTGCTCACTCCGCTCCGCTAAGCCGGGGCACATCTGCGTAAAGGCGTCGCCCGTACGAGCCGAGCCCAGGAACTGACCCATCAGGCCGAACCCCTCCAGCAGCCTCCAAGAACGCCTCTCTACGGTCCTCTTGAGTCGGTTGAGAGTCTGGTGTGGGCAACCGCTGACTCAAGGACTGCGTGAAACGTTCCTAAACATTTAAAATTCAGAAAATAAAATAGTTAATATATAAGGTAGGAAAAATTTTAAAGAAAAAATAATAATTGAAAAAATTATTAAATACCGAATCGATTTCGCCTTATCGTCGAACGTCCCGGCCCTTCTTCGTGTGAAGAACGCAGGTAAGGGGGGAGGGGGGGGGCGTGTTTTTTTTCTGTGGGGGGGGGGGGCGTGTTTTGTTCCTAAAAATTAAAGATTGAAGAATAAAACATAATAAATTAATAACTGATTGAAAAAAGAAAACGAGAAAAAAGTACGTAAGTAAGAAAATGACGAAAAAAAAACTTACCAATTGACGATGGTGCTCGTCGTGTGTCCGGGCCCCCGCTGTGTGTTTGATGGGATTCTTCGCGCGGTTGGACTTATTCCTGCTTGACATTGCCTTGCCCTCAGGAGTGCTCAAGCTAGCGAGAAGCCGCGCGTGGTCCTCCGGGCTCATCCACATGGGGCGGTTTGCTGCTTGCTTTCTGCACACCCGATACATGAGGTCCTTGAATCGATCTCGGACGTGACTGTCCCATAGGGGGAACAATCTACCGTCCGTAATATCGGGATCGATAACAGGAAACTTGCCCTGAAAAAATTGAAATAAAAAATTGTTAAAGTAATAAATTTATTTCTATAAATTTCAAAATTAATTAATTATGAAAATAAATGATGTTTTTTACCTTCCAATTGTCGTACATCCGACGTTTCTTCGTCGTCAGAATCTTCTGCCAGCGAAGGTCGCTGGGTAGAGGCATGCTCTGCAGGACCTCGCGAAACCGTTTTGAAACGGTTGTATGCGACTGTACTCTACAAAATCATAAAAATTATTGTGCTATTAGAAACTATTAGTTAACGGGAAAAAAAAACACTTTGAAAAAAGTTTAAAGGTTTAAAAATTAAGTAATTAAAATAATAAACAAAATTACATACGTATCCCCTTCAATCCGAAGGGTAGAGTCTGCGGCCCGAGACGGCTGCGTGCAAGAAGTGGAGGGGGGCCAGGATCCGACCGATCCGACCGGACGCATACCCCGATGCGAACCTGATGCTAAGCCGGAGTCGTGGTCGGGGAGTCCTGCAGCAGCTCGTGGTGTCGTGAGACTCGGTCTCGGGGATCGCATCATCGAGCGTGGCGGCAAGTCCCGTCTCGTAATCGAAGAGGATGTCCAACTCCTCTCGTAGTCGTCCGCATCGAGGCGCGGCGATGGCGTCCGCGGAGACACCTCGTCACCCCGCGTCGTCCAGGCTCTGACTGGGGAGGACGTCGTCTGCCCGTCATAATCCTACAACCAAACTAAACTAATTTAAAACTAATTACGTAAGTAAAATATTGAAATAAATTAAATTAATTAATTAATGAAATAATGTAAATTAAACTAACATAAATTAAGTAAATAATTTAAAATAAACTAATTAATTAATTTGAATAAAATTAAATTAAAATTAGATTAATTGAACTAAAATTAATTAAATTAAACTAAATTAAGTAATGAAGAATTAAAATAAATTAGATTAATTGAACTAAAATTAATTAAATTAAACTAACATAAATTAAGTAAATAATTTAAAATAAACTAATTAATTAATTTGAATTAAAGTAAATTAAAATTAGATTAATTGAACTAAAATTAATTAAATTAAACTAAATTAAGTAATGAAGAATTAAAATAAATTAGATTAATTGAACTAAAATTAATTAAATTAAACTAACATAAATTAAGTAAATAATTTAAAATAAACTAATTAATTAATTTCTATTAAAGTAAATTAAAATTAGATTAATTGAACTAAAATTAATTAAATTAAACTAACATTAATTAATTAAAACTAAAATAAACTAATTAATTAATTTGAATTAAAGTAAATTAAAATTAGATTAATTGAACTGAAATTAATTAAATTAAACTAAATTAAGTAATAAAGAATTAAAATAAATTAGATTAATTGAACTAAAATTAATTAAATTAAACTAACATTAATTAATTAATTTGAATTAAAGTAAATTAAAATTAGATTAATTGAAACTAAAATTAATTGAATTAAACTAAATTAAGTAATGAAGAATTAAAATAAATTAGATTAATTGAACTAAAATTAATTAAATTAAACTTAACATTAATTAATTAAAACTAAAATAAACTAATTATTTAATTTGAATTAAAGTAAATTAAAATTAGATTAATTGAAACTAAAATTATTTGAATTAAACTAAATTAAGTAATGAAGAATTAAAATAAATTAGATTAATTGAACTAAAATTAATTAAATTAAACTTAACAATAATTAATTAAAACTTAAATAAACTAATTATTTAATTTGAATTAAAGTAAATTAAAATTAGATTAATTGAAACTAAAATTAATTGAATTAAACTAAATTAAGTAATGAAGAATTAAAATAAATTAGATTAATTGAACTAAAATTAATTAAATTAAACTAACATTAATTAATTAAAACTAAAATAAACTAAACTAAGAAATTAATTAAAGCAAACTAAGTAATGAAGATTTCAACTATTAGATTACCCTAAACTAAAATTAATTAAATTTAACTAACATTAATTAAATTTAATTACTAACATTAATTAATAAAAACTAAACTTAACTAAACAAATTAATTAAATTAAACTAAATTAAAATTAGATTGATTGAACTAAAATGTATCAATTAATTAAAGTAAACGAAATTAGATTAATTAACCTTAAGTAAACTAAGTACTTAATTAAACTAAATTACATTAATTAAACTAAAATTAATGAAATTAACAACATTAAACTAAACTAATTAAATTTAAACTAAAACTTAAACTAAAACTAACTAAAAATAACTTAAAACGGATACGAAACTAACCTCGTAATTGAAACCGGGATTGGAGGTTTAGGGTGTTTAGGTTTAGAGTAGGAATGGGGAAAAAAGAATGGGGAACGGAACGGGGGAAAGAGAGAAAAGAAAGAAAAGGGAGAAAGAAAAAGAGAAAGGAAGAAAAGAAACGAGGGAAAGGAAAAGGGATCTGATTTTAAATCAGATTTTGCGACCAAATGGTTGCAAATATGTAATAATGACAAGAAACGAAAGGACGCGCGTGCTGGGGAAAATACGACCATATGGTAGCATTTCTTGTAAAAGCGACCATATGGTCGCCATTTTGCCATGATCCCGAACAGCTATCATATCACGAGTCCCATCAAAAATTGCGACCATGTGGTCGCAATATTGAAATTCACCGCCAAATAGGTCGCAATATTGAAATTCACCGCCAAATATTGCGACCAGATGGTCGTAATCTTTAAATTCACCGCCATAAATTTCATGAAAATTTAAATTTACCGCTCATATTTGCGACCATAAGGTCGCAATTTCACTTATATTTTTAAAAAAAATATAATTATACTTTTCCAAAAATGCGACCATTTGGTCGCCTTTCCCTTCTAAATTACTACCATGTGGTCACCTTTTGTGTGAAATTGCGACCACATGGTCACAAATATTAATATATATATATATATATATTTTTTTTTTTTTTTTAACTGGGTTACTTTGTGGAGTTTTACTCTGTTAAATTGGGTTACTTTCTGATATTTAGATATAAAGGGAACTCTTGTTTCCATGTTGTTATATTTGATCATAGTGCTTCTGAAATCCAATATCCAATCAAGGAAAAGAAAGTGATGCTTAAAAGTGAGCATATTGAATATGAAGATGATGATGATTCTGTCCAAATATTTGACCATGTGGTCGCAAATATTAATATATATATATTTTTTTAATCATTCCTTAAAAGAAATAGTTTTAATTAATAAACACATACACACACATTGACTAATCAAGTTAATGAAATATCTCATTCATCATCGTATCCAAGAAGTCTGTCACATAAAGTCTTCTTCTTCTTCTGTTTCTTTATCAGATTCATCGTCTCGAATAAATTCAGCATCAATGTCACGTGCGTGAGAAGTGGAAGCATTTGTATAATCATCATCATGCAATGTTATCGTTCCATTGTTCAAAGGACGAACAGTACTTGCATTCTGACCATCGTCGATTGCACGAGATCTTATCTCATCGAATTCATTCACAACTGGCACAGAATCTAAACTGACTTCCTCAACAGTCGTATCAACTACATTAGCTAGGTAGGCCAAAGCTCCCTCATCAATCAACTTACTAGCTTGTAAAGCTGAGATAACTACTAGGGTTAGTTTACTACTAGTTCCCTTATACTTAAAACTCTCTTCCACATGGACTCTTAAAAAGCACCTCTCTTTTAAAGCAATCAATAATAGCATGATTGGCTCGTAACCAGTCCATTCCCAAAATAATGTCAAAATCAGACATATTAATCACAATCAGAGTTGCAGGCATACAATTTTCAAGCACACAAAGTTCGTCAGTTTTAAACATTCTATCAACACAAACAGTTCCACCAACCGGTGTCTTAACATTCAAATCGAAATTAAGGGGCTCAGTAACAAATTCAGCACACTTAACGAATTCAGCAGAAACAAAAGAATGAGTAGCACCAGAATCAAACAAAACAAATACAGAATGACCAAGGACTGATAAGGTACCTGTGACAACATTCTGAGCCACCTCAGCCTCACCCCTAGTAGTAGCAAACAACTGTCCCTGCTGAGGAGCCTATTTATGCTGACCCTGATTAGCAGTTCTGTTCTGTCCTCCAACCACAGGTGCTTTCATATTCTTCCTACAATTAGCAGCTATATGTCCCTCCTGATGACAGACATAGCATTTCCTAGGCTGGTTACAAGTCCCAGTATGCCTCTTTCTACAGTTCCTACACTCAGGAATATTAAACTGCTGCCTACCACCCTGGTTCGACCTGTTCTGGTTGAACTGCCTACTCTGTGATGACTGTTGCCCCCTACTACTGCCCTAATTCTGTTTCTGCTGAAGCTCAGTCTCAGCTTTTCTCTTCTGCCCAACTGCAGTCTCAGTCGGTTCCTTTTCTATAGCCTTGCCTCTACTCTTTGGGTCAAGAGAGATGGCAATCTTTAAAGCAGAAGCATAGTCTGTAGGCCCAATAGCCTCAATCTGTCCCAGTAAATCATCATCTAAACCCATCATGAATCTATGCATTCTCAACGCAGGTGTAGCAACCTGATAAGCAGCAAACCTCGAAAGACGGTCGAATTCTTTCTCATACTCAAGCACAGATTTGTCCCCTTTCTTCAAGGCCAAGAACTCGAACTCTTTCTGGCTTCTATACTTCTTAGTATAGTATTTCTCATAGAAATTCTCATGGAATTCACTCCAAGTCACAGGAGTAGTAGATTCCCGGGTATTCAGTGTGGTTTCCCACCAATACATAGCATCCCCCACCAAAGAGAAAGTCCCACAATGAACCTTCAAATGCTCGGGACAGTTAATAACCTTTAAAGCTCTCTGAACTCTAGTGAACCAATCCTCAGCTTCTTCAGGATCAACCGACCTTCCATTGAATTCAGCTGGTGCATACCGCTTGTATTCTCTCAACATCTTAGCCTCCCCAGTCACACCACTAACTCGAGCCAAGGCTCTACGCATTTCATCTAATTCAGCTTGGAGCACAAACTCGCCCTGAACAACTGGTGGTATCGGGGCTAAAGGAACATCCTCTTGTGCATCCATCCCAACTGGGTCCACATTCCCATCAACATTCCCCACAGCAGGGGTAGCATAAGAGTTAACCTCATTTGATGACTCGGCGTCACTCTGGTACTCGGGGTTGACACCACGGCCTCTACCGCGTCCACCCCTACCTCGGTCTCTACCACGGCCTCGTCCTCTTCCTCTTCCAGGCATAACCACAGGAGGCATCCTGGAATACACAAGCACTATAATTATCGAGATTGAACAGTCAAACTATAACACTATCTATCAAGCTACTAAGACAAGGTATAAGTTTAGAGACTATTTCTTGAGATAACTGGCGCCGATGAGTGTGAAGATGAGGTTCATGTCAAAAGAAAATGTATGTTTAACATACGGTCTTCAGAACCAAAAGGCTCTGATACCAACTGTAAAGACCTGACTTTTCAGAGTTTAAAACAAACATAGTAAATGTATAGGAAGACTCAATAAATGATATTTATTGAATAATATGAAAAATCCTCAATCAATAGTCATTTAAATAAATCAACAACTCCGGAGTTATAAATTTTAAAACAAAAGAAATGATGTACTAAATCATATAACGAAATGTTTCAAACTATCATAAACTCAAATCTCACAAAACAAATACAGTCAATAAAGTTCAAGTACTTTGTTCTTAAAATCAATGAAAACAAATGATGCATTGGCTAGCCACCGTGACATGAACCCCTCATCTTTTCCAATTCATCAACTGCCACCTCTCGGTCCATTGTTACCTGAAAAAAATATAGCACTGTGAGGCTAAAGCCAATGAGAAAACGATCTAAACGAAGGTAAAGCTTTAAATATTCTCTAACAACTTAAACCGAGTCCCAACACTCGACACACTCCAATGTCTCTTTCACACAAAACTTCTCTTAAACCTCACATACAATCTCCTTACATGAATAGGCAATTATTATCTAAATTCCATATTCAAAAACCACATTCATTATCCCCTTTCCAATACACATCCCAATCCGATACATAGGCCCATTCTAAATTAACAAACACAATCAATCAATAAATCAATCATCCACTAAGAATGCGGTCTCACGGGACTACAACCATTCTTAGGTACTTAGTTATAGTCGTAACCATAACTAACCCCTAATGGATCGTTCATACGAGCAACGTCCATTAGCTGTTATGAGCTCACTCTCATAACTATATATATTTCACTAGTATGAGCTCGTAGCCTCATACTAGTTTAACACACCTGTCAAGCCATCAATACACAACCTCTTTACATTATCCCCTCGATAATACTCATTCATAATCAGCAAGGGTAATTAAAATACAGCAGTCCCAAAGATACTAAATATAACATGCAAAATACATTATACGATAAACTGCCGAAAAACTGTCAAAACCAACTATTCATTCTCAATCTTGCTCAACTCAAATATCATATTAAATCATCATAAAATACTCCATAATATTCCAGAATTGACTCCCAAATTAATCAGAAACAAAAGAAATCGAAAAACAACAAAAACTGCCGAAAAAATGACTAAACTAGTTCTAACCGAAAAATTCTTTGTCCAATTAATTTTTCGATGTTTCCAATATGAATTCACTTCCTAAAGCTCCAGAATAATATATTTGAACATATTGAAACATAAAATCTACTGTAGAAGCTTTAGATTTCTCTAAAACCCCACCATCGAATAAACCGATAACTCACCTCGAAATTTGCTTAAATCCAAAAACAAAGCTACTTTCCTTGACAAACCAGACCTGAAACGGAGATCCTAAATAGCTTAAAATAAAAATTAAAATATACTAAATTAATACAAAAGGTTTGGGGTTCGGTGTATCAAAGAACGGAAATCAAACGGCGAAGGAAATTGGCTAAGGTTGGGGCGGGGGTGTGTGGGCCGCGGCTGGCCATGGTCATCGGGACGTGGTTCGGTCGAGGTTTTGTAGTTAGGGTGATCGATCTTGATGGTTCTAGGTGTTGGTAATCAAGATCGATTGGGTATTTGGCCACGGTTTGGAAAATTGACGATTATGGAGATCGAAACAAAGGTTAGGGTTCTTGGCGTTCATATGATGAATATAAAATAAAAAAATCCAGAATTAAAAAGATTGATAAATCAATCCCAAAAGCTTGCCCGTTAATTGAATTTCAAGAAAAAGGCCTCCGATCTTCCTTCTTCGATTCCGGGCAATTTCCACCGATCTCCTAATTAACAATTGACAAAAAATCCCATCAATAGCTACCCTAGACCCCACGGCATCAAGAAGAAAAAGAGAATAGAGGAATTTTGTTACCTTCGTGACCAAAATAGATTCCAAAACGCCTAAATCCAAAACCCGATTCACGATCAAACGACAAACGAGCGAACGACGGATCTTCTTCTTCTCTTTCACTAAGAGGGGCGGCGGCAAGGGTGTGGGAAGGAGGGGAGAAAATTGTTCTTCTTCTTTTCCTTAGTTAAAATTAGGGTTTGAGCTAACTTGCCACGTCATCACTACTTGCCACGTCATCAACTATCCTCTAATCCATGACTCCTCATTATTTACAAAAAGTGACACTTACCATAAAGTGTCACCCAAAAACCTAAATAAATAAAATAGATTATTTATCAAAATTCCAAACCCTTTAATTAAATTAAATAAAATTTTAATTTAATTCCAAAATTAATCTTACCTTGTAATGGGGCGTTACAGTCAATTAGGTGATTAACTCATAATCAGTTAACTACTTATTATCTAACTATGAATGATTCCACTATAGATTCATTGTAGGAGTCCCCTCACTATAAATGAGTTATGTCCATTTAGTTTATCTTTTTATATATCTCTGATATATCCTTCACGTGGAAAACTTATCATTACAAATGGCATAAATTTTCCATTTTACCCCTGTAATTACCGCTATATCCTTTTGATTCTCCAATTGTCATTATTTGTAGTCAAACTAGAGATAAACACTTCTGTGATAAATAGAAGGCGTGACACCACTTGTTCATGTCTCGAATTAGTACATCAAGGGGTTTTTCTAAAGTTCCTAAATTGATTAGATATCGCACTGATACCGTCATTTTCAAAAAATTTATGAATTGGATTTTTTGGAAATGTGCTCCCAGCTATTATCTCGTTATGTTTAAAAAAACAGGAGTGTATTGAGCGTTCAATCAAATCGCTCTCAACCATGTGAATCAAATAATATAACTCCATGAATAAGAGTTCACGTTTCACTTAGGATTGAGATTTATTACCGTTGATAAACTTAGTTTGACATTTTATCAATTCTTGTAAACGGTACAATTGATATATTGATCAAATGTCTTTGTCCTTTTGTAACGACCCGACTCCTTGTAAATAATTTAAAATCAGAATGCAGTGAAAGTCTTAGTATATAAAAAATGGCATGGATACATTTAAAATTTGAACTATCCAAAACCTGTTTTTATTTTTCACAATCAGAGAAATCGTAAAAACAAGGAAATGCGCATTTCCTGAAGTAAAGTTCAAAGGAATTTCAAAAATATAAAAGATTAAAAACAAAAAGCTCTCATGAGCTTATATATAAACGTGCATCAAAAGATGAAAGACATAAAGTAAACATTAGTCCAAGGACTATACACTTTCTCTAGTCCATTTAACCATCATCGTCACCATGATCAATAAGCACCAGCTTCTCTCCCATGACCTCAACCATGGTCGATACCTGAAAAATTGTAATATCATTAGCTAAAGCCCAGTGAAGATAAACGGAAAATAAAGTAACATTAGACTCCAAACTCGTATTCAAATTTGTGTACAAATAAAGCTTATATACCCTTTACCTTTAAACCACTTAAAAGGGTTTCATATCAAGTATCCAACTTTGACTTACGAAACCTCCTAAGTAATCAAGAGACTAGCTCTAAAGCATTCAGAAGGACCTGCTTCATAGCACACATAACATTCTTATTTCAGTCTCTTTAATACCTCATACTATACATAAGGTTTACATTCCTTTATCTTTAATAAATCATGCTAAGCTCACTTTGTCTTAACATATTCAAACAACATAACTCGTGATTAATGTCGATAATGTTAGCACACACAGTCTCAACATTATTCATTAACTCGCTCAATACATATAAAGTACACTCAGCCTTTACATTAATATAACTAAAATCATGCTAAGCTCACTCAGTCTTAACACATTCAAACAACATAACTCGCGAATAACGTCGATAATGTTAGCACACACAGTCTATATATTATTCATTAACTGTAACGACCCACTTTCCAGTAAATTTTTTAAATTCAAATGCACAGCGGAAGACTTGATTTTTAAAGAAAAACGGCATGGGTTCGTTTAAAAATCGAATAACCAAAACCTTTTTTTACAACCCATTTTCAGAGAAAGCTAAAAATCGAGAATACGTATTCCATCGTCTAATTTAAACTCAAACAAGCTTTAAATCATAAAAAATTATGAGATTATAGACAAACACCCTTTCGGGCTCAAAAAGACACAAGTTATGGAAATTGGAAATAATTTACAAGCATTTCTAAGAATGCTAAACCAAAAGAGTTCGATATTAATTGTCCATTCACCATCTCGTCAAGTCAAGCAGCACCACCTTCTCTACCACGCTTCTTGGGACGAGGTTTACCTGAAAATTTGTAAGTGTAGCACCATTAGCAAAAAATGCTAATGAGAGTAAAACGAAAGCAAGTACTCCTATGAACTAAATTTCATACCAGAAATCGTGTCCAAATGCCTAAAATGCTCATTACTACCCATATCCACACTTCCAATTTCCACACAATCAAACGATAGTAAAATATTACTCGAGATAGTCTTTCGATGCCATGAAATTGAATTAAGGACTTAAAGTAAAAGTAACAACCATTAATAAGCCTTACTACACAATTCTAAAGAATATGTAAATGTAATATTAACTATCTTTATTACCAAACAAGTTTCATTGTAACGTGCTATTATATGGATCGATATCAACATACCACGTACGGTCGTACCATATCACAAATCATAGTACCATAATACCGTATGGTCCGAAGTCAACATACTATCATGTATCATATCAATTATGCTCACTATCTCCACAAATCATCGCACCATGATACGTATGGATCCATATCAACATACTATCATGTGCCGAATCAATGTGCCACGGTCTCCACAAATCATCGCACCATGATACGTATGGGTCGATATCAACATACTATCATGTGCAGAATCAATGTGCCACTGTCTCCACAAATCATTGCACCATGATACGTATGGATCCATATCAACATACTATCATGTGCCGAATCAATGTGCCACGGTCTCCACAAATCATCGCACCATGATATGTATGGATCGATATCAACATACTATCATGTGCCGAATCAATGTGTCAATGTCTCCACAAATCATCGCACCATGATACGTATGGATCGATATCTGAAGGGATGATTTACTAAATTAGCGGAATTTATTTAGTAACACAAATTAACACTTAATTTAGGATCTATTAATATCATGCAAATTGTGATATAAAACACGAAGAACATGTAGATTCATGCTTTATTTTCAAAAATTAAAACCGAAACTTACATTGACTGATTAATGGAGAATCGGTTGGAGGTTTCTTTAGAGCATCAAATCCTCAGCAACATCGGATCTTCTACGCTATATCTCGATCGATCAAACGAAATCCAATTGTGGGATCGAACTTAAGAAGAAATTGGGAAGAAGAAAAAAAATATTTTTCTTCCCAATGGCCTATGAAAATCGGCAATAGGGGAGGAGAGGAAGAAGAGAGAATTCTGAATTTCTAAGGAATTGAATTGTGTGGTTTATGAATGACCCAACCCTCCTATTTATAGGAAAATAGGAATCTTAATCCCATTAGGATTAATCTATAGAGATAAATACAAAAAGAAAAAAGATTATCTCTTTCCTTTATCTTGCAATTTTGAAAATGCCATATATAAATAGGAGATTATTTTATTTTCTTTATTTTTATTTATCTTGGGTAAATAAATCTATGTAATTATTTTAGGATATAATTCAAACAATTATCTCTTCCTAAAATACATGTCATGGCCGAAAATTGGCTTAATAATTAATAAATAATTCTAATTTATTTAATTAATTATTTTGGGCCAATTTCAATTGGGTTCATTAATCCAATTGGGCTTGAAAATCTTTCTTAAATTAATAAGTCCAACTTAATTAATTTATTTACTAATTACCATTTAAATAAAATATTTTATTTAAACAATTAATAATATTAATATTTTCTCCCGACTAAATATTATCAAATTATATTTAATTATTAAATTTCCATTTAAATAATTTTCATTATTTAAATAATTAATAATAAATATTTTAATTATTAATTTCCATTAAATAAACTCATTATTTAATTAATAATTTTATTGATAACATTTTATTATTAATTAATTAATTTTTAATTATTAATTCCGTTCAAATAAAATTTATTATTTAAACAATTAATAATTGTTAATTAATTTCAAATTATTAATTACCATTTAAATATACTCAATATTTAAATAATTAATAATATCTAATTAATAATATTTCATTATTAATTTCCTGTTTAAATAAACTCATTATTTAAACAATTAATAATGTTTATATTAATTTCCGTTTAAATATACTCAATATTTAAACAATTAATATTGCCTATTTTAAGTAATTCACTTTACTTAAAATTTCCATTTCTTCTACTTGATTTCGCGACTACGATATTTAGGCTAGCATAGGGACCCGATGGACCTATAGATCATGGGCTTAATAATTAGTCAATTAAGTGATTAACACATAATCAGTTAATTACCTATTATCTAACTATGAATAATTCCACTATAGATTCATAGTTGAACTCCCCTCACTATAGATGAGTTATGTCCATTTAGTTTATCTTTTATTTATATATGTGATATATCCTTCACGTGGAACCCTCATAATTACAGGCAGATAAATTTACCGTTTTGCCCCTGTAATTACTGCTTTATCCTTGTGTTCCCGCTGATTCTCCAATGAACTTTATCTTTAGTCGAACTAGAGATAAGATACTTCTGTGATCAATAGAAGTCTTGACGTCACTTGTTCATGTCTCGAATCAGTACATCAAGGGAGTTTCCTAAAGTTCCCAAAATGTTTAGGTATCGCACTGATATTGTTAATTTATAGGAAAGTTATGAATTCCATCTCATGAAAATGAGTTCTCAGCTACTTATCTAGTCATGTTCCCAAAACAGGAGTGTATTGAGCGTTCTTACAGATCGCTCTCAACTATGTGAATCAAAGAACATAACTCTACAAATAGGAGTTCGCATTTCACTCAGGATTGAGATCTATCACGGTTGATAAACTTAGTTTGATATTTTATCATTTCTCGTAAACGGTACTAATGAGAAATTTGATCGAACATCGTGGTCCTGTCTTATACAATCAACATTGCATATGATACTTCCATTTCATGTCTCCCACATGAATGATCAGGATTCGATTATTTGTTTATAAACAAAATGCGAAGCTAGCAACAGTGTTACCAGGATAAGGTTTCCAAACGTTATCCGTTTACTGTAGACACGTTTAAGTTACTCATCTCGACTTTAATCCTCTTGTATGACTCACATACTAAGTCGTGATTTCATAAGAGTAACTTAGGGTTTACTATTTGAATGTTTGATATTTATATATTTCCATATATTGCTAATATCGTTAATTGAATCAATCTAAATAATATAAAGAACTTATGTTTATTTATTTAATTTATTCTTAATAAATTATTACCATACAAGTTCTAGGACACCATTCCTAACAATCTCCCACTTGTCCTAAACTGATACAAAAACCCCCATGGAATTGCTTTTAAAACCCTTAAGCTTAACTAAGGACCCCAAAATTACAAACCATTGAACCCACATATGCCATTCGAAACAACCCAAGGTGTAAGTAAGGGAAAAAGGATACCTTGATGATCAAATATCAAGAAACAAGAATGACTTCTTACCCCATGATTCGAAACACTCCACAAACAACTTGATCAAGGTTGCTTGAATGCTCCTAAGCATGCAATCTAAAGCAAGACTACATAGTTGAGAGAGATGGCTCTCAGCCAAGACAAGCACAATCGGCTAGTTTTCTTTTAATTCATCAAATCTGTCTATTAATTGAATAATAAAGCCTTTAAATAGGCAAAACAAGTTTCCTACTCCTAATATGACTTTAATTTCGAAAATATGAGATAAAATGCTGATAAGGATGACTTCATCAAGACATCACCATGATGAGTCATCAAAAATAAAACTACTACTCCTAGAAATTTAAAAATGCCAAAATTAAAGCCCTACACTACTTGAAAGTTTCATTTCTACATAAAGTCTTCAATCCTTGGTGTTGAGCTTCTTTGAATATAAATTTGATCTTCTCCACGAATTACCATATATGGAAAGTTTTCATTTCAGGAAAGTTTCCATTTCTGGAAAGTTTCCATTTCGGGAAAGTTTCCATTTCTCTTCATCTCTAGCCAAGCTCTTCTTCCATGATCCAACTTCTTAGCTCTTGATCCTTGAGTGAAGCTAATGTCATTCATCTCTTTTGAGGCTCCATGATTCATATCATAGACCTTTGGAGATTTGACTTGTAATTCCATTCAAACTGGATGACTATTAACTACTTAGCCATGGTAGTCATTTTAATACTTTATCAAGAATGTTTTCATCTGTTTAGTATGTATTTCTTTTGTCTGATGTTAGTTTCATTAAGTGTAATAGATTCCATATTTTATTGCCATAAAATAAACTCCATTAACTTTTAGTTTGAAACTATCATGCTCATACACCTTTCATTTACTAACGACTTAGTAATTACGCGAATCTAGAGTTTAGTTAGTAAAACTCATTTTACTTATACTTAACTCATCTGATGTTTAATTCGCAAAGGTTTTTTGTCAAATTCTTATATGGAAGTAAATCCATGTTCAAATTTGATCCAGTACAACTCATAAAATCTCTCATTTTATCTATGTGCACTAACATACTATTTGTAAATTTTATTTTAGTCACATTGGTTCTAGGATTCTCAAAAGTCTTAAGCTCCCACTACAAAGTAATTCTCCATTACTTTCATTCGTTTAATGATTACAATTCTATACTTCTTATTATTTCCAAAAATAATGTATAAGTATTAGTGACCCTTTTCAACTCAACTATTGAAAATTCATGTCATTTTTATTTCACTTCTTTTGAACTTTATTCATTGATTTTGAAGTCAATGAGTTTTATTTGGACTTCTAAAAGTCCTTTTGATTCGTACTATGACGCTCCCACTCAAATAAAGTTCTAGAAGTAGTTTAACCATTTAAACTTTTAAATAACTACTTGTTTTATTGTGAAATAAAATCATTGTAATTCTTTTCTATCTTAAGTAAGGTTTAAAGCTTTCAGTATCATTGATTTACTGAACTTATCTTTAATAATTTGTGAATTCAATTATCCACTAATTATTGCATTTCAATTTCTGTTTTGTTTATTCCATATCAGTTAGTACTGCTTTAAAACATCCTTTTAAATAACTGAATATTTGGAATGTAAGAAATTGATTGTATGTTTATTTGTCACTTAAGTTCTAACATCTGAATGTTCAAGCTTTAGTGATATTTAAGTCTAGTTATCTTTGATAAATCAAAGATATTCGATTTTACTTATCCCATAAGTTCGTGGATTAATATGGTTATCATCTCAAATTCCTTGAGAACCATCTTTAAGAGATTAATCCTTCTAACTTATTTAAGTAATTTTAGACTTACGTATTTAAACATTTTTAAATCCTTATAACTTGTTTAGATATTTCGGAGTTTAGAATTTGGTTTTGGAATTTATTTGTTTTATACTAAGTATTTTGAATAATCATCCAACCACACTTTGGAACTTTGTAATATAATTGTAAAGGAATATCTACCTAAATAACTCTTATTTAAAATATTCCCAAACTTGGTTCATACGAAATGAGAACCAATAGTTATTACATAATTCAAAATAAAAAACAAATTGATAACTAAACTAAATTAGAAAACTATGGTTTTGGGAAGAAGAATATTGTCTTCCCTTTTAGACTATTGTAAAATCGGTACGAGAAAATTAGGAAAAAAAAGATTTTTCAATTTTGAAAATTGAAATTAGAAGCTTTTGAATGAACAACCAAGACGTTTGTATTTATAAGCAAAACAGTTTTCCAATCAAATTAGGAAATACTATCAAAATAAATACAAGATAAATGCCAAGAATAAAATCAAATTTTATTCCTTATTTATCTTACGTGCCGATTTTATGTGTATAAAATCAATAAGAAAAACTAATTTTTCTTTGTTTAATTTGTCTTTGGTTGAACATTCTTTTATATATTTATTTTAGACAAAATAATTCAACAATTATTTCCTAAAATATTATATATGAGTCGATTTTGGTATTTAATAATTCAAATAATTTGAACCAAAATCCATTGAATTCATTAATTCAATTATAGATTCTTCCTTATTAATAAATCTTATTTACTTCATATTTATTTAAATAATCATTTAAATAAAATATTATATTCCGATTTTTGTACTTAATTACTAATAAATATTTATTATTTTCTATTTAAATAATCGAAATTATTTAAATTAATAATAAATAGGTTATTTAATATTATCCTTTTAAATAATCACTATTATTTAAAATTAATAATAAATATTTAATTATTGATTTCCATTCAGGTAAACACATTACCTAAATAATTAATAATTATTTATTAATAATATTTTATTATTAATTACCATTTAAATAATTAATAACAATGATATTAATTTCCATTTAAATAAACTCATTATTTAAATAATTAATATTGTCTGTTTATTTAAGTAAACTGCTTTACTTAAATTATTCATTTCCTTTTCTAGGAAACATAGTTTCATTGTTCAGTTTGTTCGTTCCAAGTATAGTGACTAAAACAGATGTTATATTACTGAAATTTAAATAAACTTTATCTTAATAATCTAACATGCATTCAACATTCAAATACTCAAAGTTTCGACATATAATTAAATATGATGCATGAATGCAAACATATTAATGAACAGAAAAGCCCTAAAACATGTTACTATGTCACGATATTTTAATGATACCGGTGAAGTGCCGTCGAATGATAGGTCAGTTACCATCATTAAAACGAGATGCCACTCGAACAATTGACAACTCCAGAATAACTCATATTCCTACGTCATTGTTTACCGTGTGTTTGGTCAAGAATTTCGATAACAAACTTTATCAAATTTCTTTTTAAGTGTGACCCACCAATTTAGTCTTTTAAATAAAAATTAAAGAGTGTCTACGAAGTGTAGATTCAGTCTTCAACCGCATTTAAAATTCTTTATCCCTTTTGGGAGACCCAACTTGATATTGATTTATACAATAAAACCTTCCTATGGGAATGAACACCTGCAGCAGTGTTACAGTGGCCATGTATAAATCTCACATTTCGAGCCCATTAGTGGAGACCATAGGATACATTGACATGCTTCCTTCTCCCACTTAATATTTTAAGTTAGGGTTTCATAACTTAGACTAATTCAGGCTAACTCATTAATCCAAGTTTTAATTAACCTAATCAATTTTAACTCTTAAATTGGTTAGATTAATTTTATAAATGTGATTGTTCAAGTTTTCCTAATTAAAACTAATCACATTATGCGCCGTCTTAATAATTTTGATTTATTAATTTGAACTTTTCTCCCAAATCACTCCCAGTTAGAGGCGCTCCGTGTTAGGGGAACTTTATGAAACCTCATCGCTTGGGCAGAGCTTTCTTGCCAGAGATCCATTCAATTCAATTAATCTCAATTATTAATTTTTAATTAACCCTAAATTAAAAGTTTCTATTTGTTTATCTTATATGGATTTTGGCCCAATTGTTTAAACAATAATTCCATATTACAAATAATTCATTTAGTTTCTATTCAACTTTTAAACTAGATTTAACTTTTGAATTTTAACTAAATAAGCATGCTTTTAATTCTAAAACAATTAGAATATAATTTTCGATAATAACATTTATAAAATAAAATTATAGCATGCTTCACATGCATTAGCATATAATAACACATATTATATCATGATGCATGTATGTACAATTAATAAAATCATACAACCTATGGTGGGATTTTCTACATGACATACTTTTATGCATGAACATTATTTAAAACAATTATATCATACATATAAACAATTTAAATAATAAATAGCTACATTGACCGGTATTCTTGGCACTATTTCTATAACGAAAAATTAAATTACAACTTAATTTAAATCTTCCATTGTAGAGATTGAGGCTTCAACTTTCTCTCTCCTCCATGGTGTAGGCGTGAGAATGGGTATTTATGGGCCAAATATTATCTTCTTAATATTTCCATAAATACTTGTTTTAAAATAATTATCTTTTAATTATATGGAAAAATTTAAAGAAAATATTTTCCATGTAATCTTATATCAATTTCTAAATTCATAATTCAACATAGGGATATAATCTTTAAAAGATTTTATCCTTATCTTAAATATCTAAATTTTTAAATTGAGATAACAAGATAATTATGATAAAATATCTTACCATATCTTTACCTTTTCTCTCTCCTTGGGCGTGGACATCATTGTTGATGGAGAAAATTTTCTTTTCTTCCTCCCCTTTGGTGTAGATGATTTTGCTCCTCTTTGGTCTCGGAAAACTACAAATTTTTTCCTATACCCTAAAATTAGGGTTTACAAATTTTCTACTAAAATTTAAAATCCTAAGTGTCTCAAGAATACCTAAACAATCAACTAGCAAACCTCCACAATTTATATAGCACAATTTATATAAACATATATAAAACGATTTTTATGCAACCCACAAAAATTTTCGAAAAATCACAAATTTAGCATGATAATTAAAATTAGCTCTAATACCAATTGAAGGGATGGTTTACTAAATTAGCGGAATTTATTTAGTAACACAAATTAACACTTAATTTAGGATCTATTAATATCATGCAAATTGTGATATAAAACACGAAGAACATGTAGATTCATGCTTTATTTTCAAAAATTAAAACCGGAACTTACATTGACTGATTAATGGAGAATCGGTTGGAGGTTTCTTTAGAGCATCAAATCCTCAGCAACACCGGATCTTCTACGCTATATCCCGATCGATCAAACGAAATCCAATTGTGGGATCGAACTTAAGAAGAAATTGGGAAGAAGAACAAAAATATTTTTCTTCCCAATGGCCTATGAAAATCGGCAATAGGGGAGGAGAGGAAGAAGAGAGAATTCCGAATTTCTAAGGAATTGAATTGTGTGGTTTATGAATGACCCAACCCTCCTATTTATAGGAAAATAGGAATCCTAATCCCATTAGGATTAATCTATAGAGATAAATACAAAAAGAAAAAAGATTATATCTTTCCTTTATCTTGCAATTTTGAAAATGTCATAGATAAATAGGAGATTATTTTATTTTCTTTATTTTTATTTATCTTGGGTAAATAAATCTATGTAATTATTTTAGGATATAATTCAAACAATTATCTCTTCCTAAAATACATGTCATGGCCGAAAATTGGCTTAATAATTAATAAATAATTCTAATTTATTTAATTAATTATTTTGGGCCAATTTCAATTGGGTTCATTAATCCAATAGGGCTTGAAATTCTCTCTTAAATTAATAAGTCCAACTTAATTAATTTATTTATTAATTACCATTTAAATAAAATATTTTATTTAAACAATTAATAATATTAATATTTTCTCCCGACTAAATATTATCAAATTATATTTAATTATTAATTTCCATTTAAATAATTTTCATTATTTAAATAATTAATAATAAATATTTTAATTATTAATTTCCATTAAATAAACTCATTATTTAATTAATAATTTTATTGATAACATTTTATTAGTAATTAATTAATTTTTAATTAATAATTCCGTTCAAATAAAATTTATTATTTAAACAATTAATAATTGTTAATTAATTTCAAATTATTAATTACCATTTAAATATACTCAATATTTAAATAATTAATAATATCTAATTAATAATATTTCATTATTAATTTCCTGTTTAAATAAACTCATTATTTAAACAATTAATAATGTTTATATTAATTTCCGTTTTAATATACTCAATATTTAAACAATTAATATTGCCTATTTTAAGTAATTCACTTTACTTAAAATTTCCATTTCCTCTACTTGATTTCGCGACTACGATATTTGGGCTAGCATAGGTACCCGATGGACCTATGGATCATGGGCTTAATAATTAGTCAATTAAGTGATTAACACATAATCAGTTAATTACTTATTATCTAACTATGATTAATTCCACTATAGATTCATAGCTGAACTCCCCTCACTATAGATGAGTTATGTCCATTTAGTTTATTTTTTATTTATACCTGTGATATATCCTTCACATGGAACCCTCATAATTACAGGCGGATAAATTTACCGTTTTGCCCCTGTAATTACCGCTTTATCCTTGTGTTCCTGCTGATTCTCCAATGAACTTTATCTTTAGTCGAACTAGAGATAAGATACTTCTGTGATCAATAGAAGTCGTGACATCACTTGTTCATGTCTCGAATCAGTACTTCAAAGGAGTTTCCTAAAGTTCCCAAAATGTTTAGGTATCGCACTGATACCGTTAATTTATAGGAAAGTTATGAATTCCATCTCATGAAAATGAGTTCTCAGCTACTTATCTAGTCATGTTCCCAAAACAGGAGTGTATTGAGCGTTCTTACAGATCGCTCTCAACTATGTAAATCAAAGAACATAACTCCACAAATAGGAGTCCGCATTTCACTCAGGATTGAGATCTATCATGGTTGATAAACTTAGTTTGATATTCGATCATTTCTCGTAAACCGGTACTAATGAGAAATTTGATCGAACATCGTGGTCCTGTCTTATACAATCAACATTGCATATGATACTTCCATTTCATGTCTCCCACATGAATGATCAGGATTCGATCATTTGTCTATAAACAAAATGCGAAGCTATCAACAGTGTTACCAGGATAAGGTTTCCAAACGTTATCCGTTTACTGTAGACACGTTTAAGTTACTCATCTCGACTTTAATCCTCTTGTATGACTCACATACTAAGTCGTGATTTCATAAGAGTAACTTAGGGTTTACTATTTGAATGTTTGATATTTATATATTTCCATATATTCCTAATATCGTTAATTGAATCAATCTAGATAATATAAAGAACTTATGTTTATTTATTTAATTTATTCTTAATAAATTATTACCATACAAGTTCTAGGACACCATTCCTAACAATATCAATATACTATCATGTGCCGAATCAATGTGCTTAAGGTCTCCAATAAATTAGATAAGCTCCAAGGAATTCTACTAAGTTATTAAAGAACGTAACTACTTAGATTACACGAGTCATCACTCAAGTGTAACATCTAAGCTACTTTAATTCCTAAACCACTCAAAGTAACTTAACTTCCTCTTTCAACTAACATCTCCAAGTCACTTTACAATACTTCCAAATCACTCTGATGTTTCCTTTTCACCAAACTAACCATAATTCCAAATCCTCTCCACTCACTTCCGAATTAAAGTCTCCAACCAAACATTAATTCTAAGAAGCTAGTTCCCTCTTAACATCGATAAACAATAACATAATGAAATGTAATTCATAAGGCAACTAACTTCCATTTTAAACTCACCTTAGCTTGTAGAAAAGCTCCGATTTATCCGAGGTTGCAAATACCCGAACAATTCACAATCCTACAATTGAATTACACCTAATATCATTAATTAACCAGAAATCAAACAAACAACATCTAAACGCATAAAACAACTAAAATCCCGGATTTCCTCCCTATGGTGCTCTCGGCCATACAAGGGAAAAGGGTGTTTGGGTTTGGTTTTCCGGCTTTTATGCACTTTAGAGGTGTTTCGGGTTGGTTTCGGATACTTTGGAGGTTCGTAACAACGATGGGCACATTAATTGATTTCCGAAAAATTAAGTAAAAGCCAAAAACATAATAACCTAAACTTCCTAAACATGGCCAAGTGAGGGAAATTCATACGGGACGGGTTTCCGGCTCAAACTCGGTTTTAGGGTTTAGGGGAAGTTTCTAAAATTGCCTAAAACGACTTTCCCGATTGAAATCTTCAAGGTTCAATGAATGAATTTGAAGATTTCAACTCAAATCCACCATTAAAACACTATTCACTTCAAGTTTTAGAAACTTTGACATACCTTAAGGCCTCGAGAAAACGAGCAAAAATCACGTTCGGTAGGTTGGAAATGATCCTCGGGCCAAGGGCTTTCCAACAGAAGTAGAATCGAGACGATCTACCGAGAAATAAAGAAAACACAAAATTTGGGTTTTGGATTTTGATGCTCACGGCTCCAAGGAAAGAAAAGGAGAGAAAATTTGATGAATTTTGCTAAGTGTTGATATTTAAGAGAAGGTGAATAGTAAAAAATAGATATTTAAGAATTTGGGAAATGACGCCTACGTCCTCCTTTTACTTTTACTTTAAAAACGAAACCCAAAGCTCTTAAATTAATCTAAAGGTGTTTAATAATTATTAATTGGCCAGTTAATAATTATTAATGTCACCGAAACGAATTTAAAGTATTAAAACGATTAAAAAGAATTTCGGACGAAAATAACTACTAAAATCGAAATTATTGAATTTAACTATTCTTAAAAGCTTTAATTAAATAAAAAAAAATTACCTCTAAAAGTAATGGGATGTTACATTAATTCACTCAATATATGTAAAGTACACTTGGCCTTTACATTAACATAACCAAAATCATGCTAAGCTCACTCAGTGTTAACATATTCAAACAACATAACTCGTGATTAATGTCGATAATGTCAGCACACACATTCTCAATATTATTCATTAACTTGCTCAAAAAATGTAAATTACACACATCCTTTATATCAATATAACCATCAACATGCTTATAATGATAGTATTGAAAGCTCACGCAGTCTAACAATACCTAATTATCTCGATTTCCAAAACAAAGTAGATGAAGTTTTTTCATAATATCTTCTCACCTCTAGTGAATAATGACAGGTAATGAAAGCTCACGCTGTCTAACTGTAACGTCCTGTTAATTTTGAAGTGAAATTTTCTTTTTTTTTTATTATTTTATGTTATTTATTTATTTCAAAGTATTTAGTTTAACTATTATTTTGTAATTTAGAATTTAGTAGTTAATTTCGCTCAAAATCTTTTTAATTGTTTTATTTGCCTAAATTATTATGGTTGTATTAATAATTATTAACAGACCAATTAATAATTATTAATCACCATTGGGCTAGTTTAAGAACTTCGGGTTTCGATTTATAAGTCAAAAGTCATTAAAAGGACATAACCGTCATTTCTCAAATTCTTAAAATATCCATTTACTATTCGCCTTCTCTTTAAATATCCATTTGATCAAGAGATTGACCAAAACTTCTCTTATTTTCTTCTCAAGGTTGAGAGCCTCATGGGTTTTGGGGGATTTTTCAGGTTTCGTTCGTTTCTCGACGGATCAACTCAATTTCGGTTGCATCGAAAAGGCCTCGGTCCTAGGATTCTTTCCAACCTAGCAATCGTACTTTCCATCCGTGTTCTAAGGGCTTAAAGGTATGTTAAAGTTTCAAACCCTAAGCTCCAAATAGTGTTTTAATGGAGTTTTCATATTGATTCTTCGATTTCTTACCGAGGAACTCGATGATTTTAATTACGGGAGTTGTTTTAGGTGTTTTTGGGATTTTACCCTAACCCTAAAACCCGAGTTTTAGCCAAAACCCGTTCCTTTTTAAATTTACCATTTGTGGGTTGAATTTGGGTTATTTATTATTGATTATTTGTATATGGTAGTTAAATTCGGGAAATCGATTATTGTCCAAAAACCTGAATTATTGTTACCCATTGAAATTGGGATTTACCAAATTACTTGAAACCAACCCAAAACACCTCTAAAGTGCCTAAAAGCCAGAAAAAAGAACCCGAGACCCATTTTCCTTTGAGGGGCCGAGAGCACCCTTGGGGTTTTTCTGGGGTTTTTCATCGTTTTATGCTTTTAGATGTTGTTTGATCGTTGTTTGGTTTATTAATGATTGTTAGATATACTTTTAATTGTAGGTGTTTTGGATTGTTGATTGATCGCACTATCAGAGATTTGGAGCAAAACTAATTTGGCAGAGGTGAGAATAAATAGGATTTAAAGTAGCTTTAGAAATCGAATAAGTTGAACGGTTTGTAGGATCGGAAGTTAAGATTAAGGTTTAATCGAAAGGATTAAAGTAAGTGAGCTAACATGCTTAGGCTTGAGAGTTAGTTCTAGTTGAGTGAGAAAACTCATAGGTACTTCGAAGGAAACGAATAACTTTTGGAAGTTCTAAGTTTAGACTTACTGTAATGACCCGCTTTCCGTTCAATTCTTTAAATTCAAATGCACGGCGGAAGACTCGATTTTTAAAGAAAAACGGCATGGGTTCGTTTAAAAATCGAATAACCAAAACCTGTTTTACAACCCAAATTCAGAGAAAGCTATAAATCGGGAATGGGCATTCCATAGGAGAAATAAATTATAAGACATAGACAAATTTTACACAAATGCCCTTCCGGGCTCAAAAAGACACATGTATGTAAAATGGAAATAATTTACAAGCATTTTAACAAATGCTAAACCAAAAGATGTCTTTAACATTGTCCATACACAATCTCGACTAGTCACGCGGCTCCACCTCCTCTACCACGCTTCTTAGGACGGGGTTTACCTGAAAATTTGTAAGTGTAGCAACATTAGCATAAAAATGCTAATGAGAGTAAAACAAAAGCAAGTAATCCTATGAACAAAATCTCATAACCGAAATCGTGTCCAAAGGCCTAAAATGCTCGATACTACCCACATCCACACTTCCAATTTCCATACAATCATACGATAGTCATATATTACCCGTAATCATCAATCCAATACCATGAGATAGATATAAAGACTTAAAGTAAAGTATCATTCGCTACTAAGTCTTACTACACAATTCTAAAGAATATGTAAAGGTAACATTAACTATCTTTATTACCAAACAAGTTTCATCATATCGTGCTATTGTATGGATCGAAATCAACATACCACGTACGGTCGGACCATGTCTCAAGTTACCGTACCATGATACCGTATGGACCGAAGTCAACACCCTATCATGTACGATATCACAAATCATAGGATATCAGGACTTTCACCATATCGGATATCAGGACTTTCACCATATAACAAATCATCACACCATGATACGTATGGATCCGAATCAACATACTATCATGTGCCGTATCACAGATCATAGTACCATGGTACCGTATGGATCCGAATCAACATACTACCATGTACCATATCACAATCATCGTAACGTGCTCGTATGGATCCGAATCAACATACCACGTACGGTCGTACCATATCACAAATCATCGCACCATGATACGTATGGATCCGAATCAACATACAATCATGTGCCGTGTCACAATTCATAGTACCATAGTACGTATGGATCCGAATCAACATACTACTATGTACCATTCACAAATCATCGCACCATGATACATATGGATCCGAATCCACATACTATCATGTGCCATACTACGAAAGGTTAAGCTCCCTAATAAGTTAGTTAATCTCAAAAGAATTCTACTAAGTTATTAAGAAACCTAACTAACTAGATTACACGAGTTATCACTCAAGTGCATCTTCTAACTACTTTAACTTCCAAACCAAAACAAAGTAACTTTCATTTCCACTTTCACCTAACATCTCCAATTCAGTTTACAATACTTCCAAACCACTCCGATATTTCCTTTTCATCGAACTCATTAAAATTCCAAGATTCTCTCAACTCACTTCCGAATTAAAGTCTCCAACCAAAACTTAATTCTAAGAAGCTAATTCCCTCTTAATCTCGATAAACATAACGAAAATCAATTCATAAAACCACTAACTTTTGCTTTAAACTCACCTTAGCTTGTAGACAAGCTCCGATATTTCCGAGGTTGCAATTCCACGATCAAATCACAATCCTACAAATGAATTACACCTAAATAACATTAATTAAACGGAAAACATTCAAACTACATCGAAACGCATAAAACTACAAAAACCCGGATTTCCTCCCTAAGGTGCTCTCGGCCATACAAGGAAAAATAGGGTTCGGGTTTGGTTTTCCGGCTTTTATGCACTTTAGAGGTGTTTTGGGTTAATTCCAGATACTTTGGAGGTTCGCAACTACAATGGGTAACCGTAATTTAGGGTTTTGTACATTAATCGATTTCCGAAAAATTAAGTAAATAGTAAAAACACAATAACCCTAACACCCTAAACATAGCCAAGTGAGGGAAAATCACATGGGACGGGTTTCTGGCTCAAACTCGGTTTTAGGGTTTAGGGAAAGTTTTTAAAATTGACTAAAAAGACTTCCCCGATTGAAACCTTCAAGCTTCGGTGAACGAATTCGAAGATTCCAATTCAAAACCTCCATTAAAAACACTATTCACTTCAAGTTTTAGAAACTTTGACATACCTTAAGGCCTCGAGAAAACGAGTGAAAATCTCGATCGGTAGATTGGAAATGATCTTCAGGCCAAGGGCTTTCCAACGGGAGTAGAATCGATACGATCCGCCGAGTATTAAAGAAAACACAAAAAAAAAAAGGGTGGGTTTGATGCCCACGGCTTCAAGGAGAAGAAAAGGAAGAAAAATGAGCATTTTTGCTTAAGTGTTGATATTTAAAAGATGAATGAATAGTAAATTTTAGATATTTAAGAATTTGGGAAATGACGCCTACGTCCCTCTTTTATTTTTACTTTAAAAAACGAAGCCCGAGGCTC
This sequence comes from Gynostemma pentaphyllum, assembly GCA_028015215.1. Classification (NCBI taxonomy): domain Eukaryota; kingdom Viridiplantae; phylum Streptophyta; class Magnoliopsida; order Cucurbitales; family Cucurbitaceae; genus Gynostemma; species Gynostemma pentaphyllum. Next base: position 32,587,114 of record CM051352.1, read on the forward strand.
TTAAATATATCTAAAGGTGATTAATAATTATTAATTGTCCCATTAATAATTATTAATGTCACCGAAACGTATTTAAAGTATTAAAATGATTAAAAAGAACTTCAGATGAAAATAGCTACTAAAATCGAAATTTCTTAATTTAAACTAATCTTAAAATCTTTAATTAAATAAAAAAAAATTTACCTCAAAAAGTAACGGGACGTTACAGACTACCCTCCTAAAAGAGCTTTTCGTCCCCGAAAAGTAGGCTCCTAAGTGAAAAGATGAGGATGCTTCGCTCGCATCTCGTCCTCGCGTTGCCACGTAGCCTCCAATGATACTTGGTTCTTCCACAGGACTTTAACCAAGTATATCGTTTTGTTCCTTAGCACCTTCTGTTCTCTGGCTAGGATCTCAACTGGTACTTCTTCATAGGATAGACTAGCATCCAAAGTAACAGGCTCAAAATCGATAATATGTGAAGGGTCGGCCACATACTTCCTGAGCATGGACACGTGGAACACATCATGAACTGCTGACAAGGCCGGTGGCAAAGCCAATCGATAAGCTACAGACCCAACCCAATCCAGGATCTCAAAGGGGCCTATAAACCTAGGACTCAACTTGCCCTTCCTCCCAAACCTCATCACCCCTTTCATGGGTGCCACCTTCAGGAATACGTGGTCACCGACTTCGAACTCGAGTGCACTACGCCTCTCATCAGCGTAACTCTTCTGTCTACTCTGAGCCACTCTCATCCTCTCTCTGATAAGAGTAATGGAATCACTAGTCATCTGCACTAATTCCGGTCCCAGAAGTTTCCTCTCACCAACTTCATCCCAATGAGAAGGTGATCTGCACTTTCTACCATAAAGTGCCTCAAAATGTGCCATTTCGATAGTAGCCTGATAACTGTTGTTATAAGCAAACTCAACAAGATATAACTGAGTATCCCAACTACCACCGAAATCCAGAGTACAAGCTCTCAGCATATTCTCTAGAATCTGGTTAACCCTCTCGGTCTGACCATCTGTCTGAGGATGAAAAGCAGTACTGAAATCCAAGCCAGTGTCCATAGCAGTATGCAGACTCTGCCAGAATTTCAAAACAAAATGGGTGTCTCGATCTGAAACAATCCTGACTGGAACTCCTTGAAGTCTGACAATCTCTCTCAAGTATAATTGTGCCCATGTCTCAACAGGGTAGGTTATCTTCCCTGGTATGAAATGTGCACTCTTAGTCAACCTGTCGACTATCACCCAAATGGTGTCATAACCCTTCGTGGTCCTCGGTAAGCCACTGATAAAATCCATCGATATTTCCTCCCACTTCCACTCAGGCACGCTCAAAGGGTTAAGATAACCAGGTGGACTCTTTCTCAATGCCTTTACTTGCTGACAAACCAAACACTTACTAACAAAGTCAGCAACTTCACACTTCATGCCAGGCCACCAATAATGCTGTCGCAGATCCATGTACATCTTAGTACTACCTGGATGTACAGAAAAGATAGAACTGTGAGCCTCCTCTAACAGCTCTTTCCTGTAAGTCGATTCTAAAGGCACACATAGCCTTCTACGATACATCAGCGTATTATCTGTGGAAAAAGTAAAATGGCTGGGTAAATCGGATTCTACCTCACGAAAACCTTCAGCCAAGTGTTTCTCACCCCTCTGTACCTCTATCATCCTCTGTCTCAAAGTAGGGCCAACTGTTAAACTTGCCAAGCTCACAGTCGTCTCAACTGAAAGAATGGCTATCTCAGCTCTTTCCATCTCCCATCTAAGTCTCAATGGAATAGTACTCAAAGCAGAAAAGTGTGATGACTTCCGACTAAGTGCATCAGCAACTACATTGGCCTTTCCCGGATGATACTGGATGTCACAATCATAATCCTTAACAAGTTCCAGCCATCTCCTTTGTTTCATATTAAGCTCTTTCTATGTGAAAAAGTACTTAAGACTCTTGTGATCGGTGAAAATCAGAATCTTCTCACCATACAAGTAATGTCTCCATATTTTCAACGCATGTACTACAGCTGCTAACTCCCAATCATGAGTCGGGTACTTTTTCTCATGCTCCTTTAACTGCCTAGAAGCATAAGCTATTACCTTCCCATGTTGCATCAATACACATCTCAGATCCTTCTTGGATGCATCGGTATACACTATCAAACTACCAGACTCATCAGGTGATACTAAAACTGGGGCCGATATAAGTCGCCTCATAAGCTCCTCAAAGCTATTTTCACACTCATCATTCCACACAAAATCAACCCCCTTTTTCGTCAAATGAGTCAAAGAGGATGCAATCTTGGAAAAATCTTGCACAAATCGTCTATAATACCCTGCAAGTCCAAGAAAACTCCGTATCTCAGTCACATTTGTCGATCGGGACCAACTACTAACAACTTCCACCTTAGAAGGATCAACAGAAATCCCTCTACTAGATACTACATGCCCAAGGAAATTCACTTCCTTCAACAAGAATTCACATTTAGAGAACTTTGCATACAACTTTTGAGCCCTCAAAGTCGATAATACCTTCTCTAAATGGATAGCATGTAACTCCTCAATCCTCGAATAAACAAGAATATCATCAATAAACACTATCACAAAAGTGTCAATAAACCTCTTGAACACTGTATGCATCAGGTCCATAAAGGCTGCAGAAGCGTTAGTCAAGCCGAAAGACATGACAACAAACTCATAATGTCCGTAACGTGTCCTGAACGCAGTCTTAGGAATATCAGCATCCCTAATCCTCAACTGATGATATCCTGATCGAAGATCTATCTTCGAAAAGACAGTGGCCCCCTTCAGCTGATCAAACAAGTCATCTATCCTGGGCAAAGGATACTTGTTTTTCACTGTGACCCTGTTCATCTCTCTATAATCAATACATAATCTTATAGAGCCATCTTTCTTCCTTACAAACAATACCAGGAGCTCCCCACGGTGACACACTTGGGTGTATAAACCCCAAATCTAAAAGTTCCTGCAACTGCCTTTTTAACTCTCTGAGTTCAGCTGGTGCCATACGATAAGGTGCCTTGGACAATGGAGTAGTCCTAGGTATCACCTCTATCTGGAAGTCTAACTCCCTCACTGGTGGAAAACCAGGTAACTCATCAGGGAATACATCAATGAAATCCCTCACAATGAGTACAGAAACTAGGGTGGTCACACTAACAAATGTGTCAACTACACTAGCTAAGTAACCCCAAGCACCATCGCTCAAAAGTGCTCTTGCCTGGATCACCGAGATAACCATAGGTGTCACCCTACCTCGGATCCCATGAAACCGTAAACTAGTCCCACGTGGACCAATAAAGTCTACCACTTTCTCACTACAACTAATAATGGTATGGTTGGCTGATAGCCAATCCATACCCAAAATAATATCAAAGTCATTCATTGGCATCACAATCAACATAACATGCAGAAGGCAACCCATAATACATAAATCATCATAATAAATGACTCTATCCACAACAACATATTTCCCGAGAGGAGTAGTGACATGCAACTCATGCCCTAATGGCTCAGACTGTAAGGCAGCAGACTCGACAAACTCAGCAGAAATAAATGAGTGACTAGCCCCAGAATCGAATAATACAAAGGCAGAGTGCCCTACAACGGAAAAAGTACATATCACAACTGTACCAGATGCCTCAGCATCCTCTCGAATGGTGGCAAAGACACGGGCCTACTGTCTTGTCTGAGGCTGTGCCTGAACTGCCGGCGGTGCTCTCTGCTGCTGAATAGGCCTAACTTGGCCTCTACCATGTGTCTGACCTCGCCCTTGGGTCTGTCCTCGGTCCTGACCCTGACCTCCACTATACCGTGGTGTTTGTAAACTAGGGCAGAAACGTCTCACATGTCCAATCTGTCCACACTGAAAGCATTTCACCACCTTACACTGACCTAGGTGGTACCCGGTGCAATCTGGACAGTAGGGTAAGGGAGGAGCTAGAGCATTAGCTGACCTGTATGAAACTGAGGTCCTGTCTGTCCTCTGCCCTTACCAGGAGCATGTCTAAGTGGTTGTGTCCCTCGACCTGAAAGGTCGTCCCCAGCCTTCCTCTTTTGAGAAGAAGCCTGCGCAGTAATCTCAAAAGCCTTCTTCTCAGCATCCCCAATATCTAATGCCAAAGCGGCATTCAAAGCATCGGCAAAGGTGGTAGGTTGCAAGGCTCGTACCTATCCTCATAACTCTACCCTCAAACCCACTATAAAACTTCTCCTCTTAGTCTCCAGATCGGTAACATGTCTGGTGGTAAACTTTGACAACCTGTCAAACTCTCTCTCATACTCCACCACGGAACTATCACCCAACTGAATCTCTAACAGATCTCGTGTATCCTCGGGATAGTATTTATCAGAAAACTTCTCCCTGAACATCTCCCAACTAACCTGCAAATCAGGACTGAGAGTATGTGATATACCATTCCACCAATAAAGTGCATCATCAACCAAGGAATAGGTCCCACAGTGGACCTTTAGCTGATCTGGGCACTTAATGAACCCAAGTACCCTCTCAATCCTGGTAATCCATCTCTCCGCATCAGCCGGATCAGTAGATGTACCATCAAACTCAGGAGTGTTATACCTGATATACTCCTTCAGAGTTTTCACAGAATCAGTAACACCAGACTGATCTACCACTGGAGCAGGTACTCCAACAGGTGGTATAACCTGATCAACATGTCCTCCACCACCTCGTAATAGATCTCTAAAATACTCCAAAGAAATGGTAACACTGTGACCATGACTAGGTGGCTAATCTACTGGAGGCTCATCCTCCTGATACACAGGTGGAGGTGGTGTAATTGCTCTAGTACGGCCTCTGCCTCGTTCTGCAGTCGGTACTCTACTCCTACCTCTCCTCGGTACAACTGTCCCTGGAGGCATATTGAAATCACAATCAGAAAAAACCTCACATGAGATACAAGGAAAGAAAAAGCAAAAGTACAAACGAACTAATCAAAAGAAAGTGTTCTAAGGATACCTGGCGCCGTTGACTTCGAGCGATGTTTGGACAATATTAAAATATGAAAAACATGCGATGCATGTGGTCTTCCGAACAAAAAAGGCTCTGATACCAACTGCAACGACCCGCTTTCTGTTAAATTCTTTAAATTCAAATGCACAGCGGAAGACTCGATTTTTAAAGAAAAACGGCATGGGTTCGTTTAAAAATCGAATAACCAAAACCTGTTTTACAACCCAAATTCAGAGAAAGCTATAAATCAGGAATGCGCAATCCAAAGGAGAAATAAATCATAAGACATAGATAAATTTTACACAAATGCCCTTCCGGGCTCAAAAAGACACGTGTATGTAAAATGGAAATAATTTACAAGCATTTTAACAAATGCTAAACCAAAAGATGTCTTTAACATTGTCCATACACCATCTCGACTAGTCACGCTGCTCCACCTCCTCTACCATGCTTCTTAGGACGGGGTTTACCTGAAAATTTGTAAGTGTAGCAATATTAGCATAAAAATGCTAGTGAGAGTAAAACGAAAGCAAGTAATCCTATGAACAAAATCTCATAACCGAAATCGTGTCCAAAGGCCTAAAATGCTCAATACTACCCACATCCACACTTCCAATTTCCATACAATCATATGATAGTCATATATTACCCGTAATCATCAATCAATACCATGAGATAGATATAAAGACTTAAAGTAAAGTATCATTCACTACTAAGTCTTACTACACAATTCTAAAGAATATGTAAAGGTAACATTAACTATCTTTATTACCAAACAAGTTTCATCGTATCGTGTTATTGTATAGATCGAAATCAACATACCACGTACGGTCGTACCATGTCTCAAGTTACCGTACAATGATACCGTATGGACCGAAGTCAACACTCTATCATGTACCATATCACAAATCATCGGATATCAGGACTTTCACCATATCGGATATTAGGACTTTCACCATATAACAAATCATCGCACCATGATACGTATGGATCCGAATCAACATACTATCATGTGCCGTATCACAGATCATAGGACCATGGTACCGTATGGATCCGAATCAACATACTACCATGTACCATATCACAATCATCGTAACCTGCTCGTATGGATCCGAATCAACATACCACGTACGGTCGTACCATATCACAAATCATCACACCATGATACGTATGGATCCGAATCAACATACTATCATGTGCCGTGTCACAATTCATAGTACCATAGCACGTATGGATCTGAATCAAATACTACTATGTACTATTCACAAATCATCGCACCATGATACGTATGGATCCGAATCCACATACTATCATGTGCCATACTACGAAAGGTTAAGCTCCCTAATAAGTTAGTTAATCTCAAAAGAATTCTACTAAGTTATTAAGAAACCTAACTAACTAGATTACACGAGTTATCACTCAAGTGCATCTTCTAACTACTTTAACTTCCAAACCAAAACAAAGTAACTTTCATTTCCACTTTCACCTAACATCTCCAATTCACTTTACAATACTTCCAAACCACTCTGATATTTCCTTTTCATCGAACTCATTAAAATTCCAAGATTCTCTCAACTCACTTCCGAATTAAAGTCTCCAACCAAAACTTAATTCTAAGAAGCTAATTCCCTCTTAACCTTGATAAACATAATGAAAATCAATTCATAAAACCACTAACTTTTGCTTTAAACTCACCTTAGCTTGTAGACAAGCTCCGATATTTCCGAGGTTGCAATTCCACGATCAAATCACAATGCTACAAACCAATTACACCTAAATAACATTAATTAAACGGAAAACATCCAAACTACATCTAAACGCATAAAACGATGAAAAATCCAGATTTCCTCCCTAAGGTGCTCTCGGCCATACAACGAAAAATAGGGTTCGGGTTTGGTTTTCCGGCTTTTATGCACTTTAGAGGTGTTTCAGGTTGATTTTGGATACTTTGGAGGTTCGCAACTACAATGGGTAACCGTAATTCAGGGTTTTGCACATTAATCGATTTCTGAAAAATTAAGTAAATAGTAAAAACACAATAACCCTAACATCCTAAACATAGCCAAGTGAGGGAAAATCACATGGGACGGGTTTCCGGCTCAAACTCGGTTTTAGAGTTTAGGGAAAGTTTCTAAAATTGACTAAAAAGACTTCCCCAATTGAAACCTTCAAGCTTCGGTGAACGAATTCGAAGATTCCAATTCAAAACCTCCATTAAAACATTATTCACTTCAAGTTTTAGAAACTTTGACATACCTTAAGGCCTCGAGAAAACAAGCGAAAATCTCGATCGATAGATTGGAAATGATCTATGGGCCAAGGGCTTTCCAACGGAAGTAGAATTGATACGATCCGCCGAGTATTAAAGAAAACACAAAAAAAAGGGAAAGGATTTGATGCCCACGGCTTCAAGGAGAAGAAAAGGAAGAAAAATGAGCATTTTTGCTTAAGTGTTGATATTTAAAAAATGAATGAATAGTAAATTTTAGATATTTAAGAATTTGGGAAATGACGCCTACGTCCCTCTTTTGTTTTTACTTTAAAAAACGAAACCCGAAGCTCTTAAATAAATCTAAAGGTGATTAATAATTATTAATTGGCCCGTTAATAATTATTAATGTCACTGAAATGTATTTAAAGTATTAAAACGATTAAAAAGAATTTCGGATGAAAATAGCTACCAAAATCGAAATTTCTGAATTTAAACTAATCTTAAAATCTTTAATTAAATAAAAAAAATTTACCTCAAAAAGTAACGGGACGTTACACTTACTTCGGAGTTTCCTATGGTTTATCGAGAGTTGAAGGTTCCAAAAGTAATAAGGATTATGAATAAGGAACTTCGTATGTTTAATAAACAAAAGAGAAATGAATTGGAGACTTCTATGTGAAGTCAAACTCTCGAGTTATCAGAAAGCCGGTTGGCTTGAATTATTCTTTGATTTTTCAGAACTTCCTAATTACTCATTTTATGTATAAGAGTAATTCACGATCTATTTACTTTTATGTCCTTCTGATTATGTTCATATTTATATTTATTTACTTTTGAAAGCATATGCATATCATATTGCATCATCATGATCCATTCACATTCATATTTACTTTTAGTTACTTTTGAAGCAAATGCATAACATCTTGTATCATTGATTCGAAATGAAAGTGAGAAACAAAAGAAGGGAGAATGTGAATCCTACGGGAAGTTTACATTACCTTCATTCATAAGGGAGAATGGGAATCCTTCGGGAAATTCTCATTACCTTTATTCATAAGGGAGAATGTGGATCCTACGGGAAGTTCACATTACCTTCATTCATATTTCATTGGAATTATATCATGGAGAAGAACTGTACATTTCACTATGGAAAGTAAGAAAATAAAGTGAATTGAGATGTTATGCATATGTAAAGTTTATTCAATTCTTTTTATACTTGTTTTAAAGAGCTAATGAACGAGATTAACATTATGTTATCGAACATAAAGGAAAGGTAAATCTTATATATAGTATGAGATATCAAAAGAATAAACAGGAAGAGATTATGGATATGAAAACATTCTTCCAAATATTTGGGAGTTAGTTTCTTGAGTTCGGGAGCTTTGGTAAAGGTTATACAAACTTTTGATAGCCTAAGTTGCTATAGAGAAAAGAATTGAAACATTATATCGAACATACATTTCTATAAAGAAAAGAAATGAAATTTGATGTATAGCCGAGAGCCTTAGGAAAGAAGAATGAGATTGAATTGTTTAATGAGAGAATGCAAGGGTGTATTGAACCTTGTATAATTATTTAGAGAACTAGATTCTCTTTTAGTTAGAAGATCCTGAATTGGAGATTAAGACTTGATGTAAACCTTATGGATAGTATAAGGTACTTAAGAGAATGAATTATAAATGTTTTGTGTGTTATGAAACACATCATCCTAAAGGCTCGGAAGATAGTTCCTGAATTATTTGGGAGAATTGGTAAGTAAAAGTGAAATACTTGATATAAACCTTTTTGGTGGTTGAAAGGTAAGGAAATGTGAGTTTTACTTGGACACAAATCCAGATTCGGGTTTGGAGTCTAAGGTTACTTTTTATTCTATTTATTTTCACTGGGCTTGCTTTTAGCTCATGATATTACAACCAATTTCAGGTAATGCTCATACTAGAGGTCGTGGAAGAGGAGCTGGTGCTGCATGATCGAGAGGATGATGGATCAGAGATGGACTAGGTGTTTATAAAGTCCATGGACTTAGTTGTGTATTTTGTATCTTTCAAATTTGTACATTTGTATATAGCTCTTAAGAGCTACACGTCTTACTTTTATGATTATTAGTCCTTTTGAACTTCTGAATAGGAACTTGAAGTTTCTTGTGTTTTAAATTTCTGAACTAAAAATGTAAACAGGTTTTGGCTAGCCAAGTTTCAAATATAACCACGCCATTTTTTTTAATATAAAGACTTCCATTGTGTTTTATGTATTTAAATAATTTTAAAAGGAGTCGGGTCGTCACACTAACCATTATCTCATTATGTCACTCACCAATGCAAGGTACACACTCAACCTTTGCATTCTCTCATATATATCACAGTACTTATGGATAATACTAGATCATGTGAGCATGCACAGTCCCAACATTATCTCATTATCCATCACCCCAAGCATGCAAGGTTCACGCAACGTTTAGCATTCCTCATGATACATATATGTGAACATAAAACTAATAATACCAGACAATGCAAGCACACTCAGTCTATGCATTGTCTCATTATTCCTCTCAAATACAATATCCAAAATAAACATAAACAAGGTATGAAGTGGGAGTAAACATAAATTTAACCATTCAAATAACCAAAGGAATCATAAACTATCATTGATGCCTACATCATTAGTTACCTTTCTTTGCATAAAACAAGAAAGTACCCATAGTCTCACCGTTCATAATTTCTATAAAATTCCATAACCTGCAAATCCATAAGGTCTCAAGCAAAAAATAAAGTCAAGCCCATCGACCTTCAGATAGTCACATGAAAATATCAAAGTCAAGCCCATCGGCTTTCAGATAATCACATGACAATATAAAAGCCAAGCCAATCGGCCTTTAGATAATATCAAGTTATTAACTTAACATAAAAGTCTCATTTCCTTATTTTGCAAATCAAGCGAAGTTCCATATGCAAATTCCTTATTCACCCTATTATACTTGGAACCTTCAACTTCTGATAATCATTTGGAAATTCTGAAGCAAACCTAAACTTAGAACCTTCAAGAGTTAGTCTTTTCCTTCGAAAAATCCATGAATTCTCCCAGCTCAATTTAGAACTAACTCCAAAGCCTAAACAAATCAGCTCACTTAATTTAATCCTTTCAATTCAAAGCTCAATCTCAACTTCTGATCCTACAAGTCGTTCAACTTGTTCAGTTTCTAAGTTTACATTTAAATTCTATTTATCCCCACCTCGAATGTTTTCTTTAAAACAAAGTTCCCACGAACCATCAAACGAGCAATCGCACCTAGAATATATCAATTAGAAAACATTTACAACTCATAACTAAGATGAGAAAAAGTGTGATTCTCGGGTGAATAGTGATTTTGGATGAATAGTGTTTTCAGTGAATAGTATTTTCTGAAATTCCAAGCTCAAAATCATTAAATTTCTTGATGGAAATACATGATTTCAACTTAAAAACTCATTTAGAAACAAAAACAATGAAAACCATAGTAAAAGTTTTGAAAACTCACTTTTTAGGGTTTCCCTTAGAGAACGAGAAATACCACAAACCTAGGATCGATAGGTAATCCTCGTCCTGAGCAATCCAACGTAAAAGAAATCCAGACGATCTATCGAGAAACGAAAAAAACCCATTGAAATCCCCCCTAATTGACACCCACGACAATGAGGAGAAAAGAGAAGAAGAATTTTTTTCAAACATTTGATTTTTGGTCTATTTAAGGAGATGAGTGAATAGTGTCAAGATATTTTACGAATTCAGAAATTATGAACTTGTCCCTTGTTTTCTTTTAACTTTTAAAACGAAACCTGAAACCCGAAGCATTTAAACTAGCTAAAATGTGATTAATAAATATTAATTGGCCCGTTAATAATTATTAATACACCCAATACTAATTTAAGCTACTAACGTCAAATAATAGAATATAAATTCTAAAATCTAAAGTAATTAACTCTAAAATTAAATTAAGTGCTTTAAATAAAATAAATAATAAAGAAATAATTTTATTTTTATCTTGTAAAATAACGGGACGTTACACCTTTCTAATACAATCAACATTGTCTATGATACTTCCATTTCATGTCACCCGCATGAATGATCCAAATAAGATCATTTGTAAACTCTTAAAAATAGACATCTATCAACAGTGTTACCAGGATGAGGTTCCCAAACGTTATCTATTTACTGTTGACACTTTAAGTTACTTATCTCAACTTTAATCCTCTTGTATGACTCACATACTTAGTCACGATTTCATAAAAGTAACTTGAGGTTTTATGATTTAAATGTTTGATATGAATATATACGTATATTCTTATATCATCAATGAATCATTATAGATAAAAGAAAGGACCTATGTTTATTTATTTAATTTATTCAAAAATAATTATTTTTATGAAATAATTACAAGTTTTAGGACACTATTCCCTAACAGTTTAAACTAAAGAAATAAAATGATTGAATAGTAAAAGAGACTAGGATGGTGTCAAGGAGAATCGACTCTTCTTCTCCAAGTAAGAATTTATTCTTTCTAAAGCAACTCCTACAACCTCAAGCACCAACTCCCACGTTTTTCTCCTCTCCAACGACCAAGGGGTAGTATGCTTACCCAATGGTTCTTCTTCCTCTTGATAATGATCTACATATCTTGGATAAAGAGATTTATATAGGTCTCAATATGCTTTGAATTCGAGGGCTGAGGTTGCAGATAGAGCAATCACCAACTTCTGGACTCAAAGTAACTCATTAATTGAGTAGGCATTGCTTACTTCTAGGATGCTGACTAGACTGATGCCACGAACAAAGATGCTTCATGCTCCGAATAATTGCAGCAGTATTTCATTTAAGTTCCTAGACAAGCATAAGTAACAAATTAGCATAAATTGAAATAGGAAAAAAGGAATGAAAACCATAAAAAACAAAACTAAATGTTAAAATTTCTAAAACTAAGCTAAACTAGCTAAATTCTAATCATTACTCAATTAATTTTTTATAATTGTGCTAAGGTAAATGAATTATAACTCTATTTTTATGGAGTTATCAAAGAGGAAGATGAAAGATATGAAGGAGAGAGAAATAATTAGGTTTTTTTTTTTTTTTTTTTAATAAGAATACCCATATCAGCAATTCCACAACATCTTTTTTTTTGCCATATCAACCCTAATAAATATAAAAAATCAAGGGTAAATTGTAAATAACACCCCTGTAGTTTTGGTCAAAATCATGAACAGCCCCTGTAGTTCAAAAATGACAAATCACACCCTTGTAGTTTCAAATTATTCCAAAAAGACCCCTCCAACGTTGTAAACTTACTTTTTGCCATAACTTTTTTGTTTGAACTTCGATTTGAATGATTCAAGATATTTTAGATTCCCATTTTGGGCTCTATGTTATGGTCAATTGAAAACTTATAAATCATTAGTCAACAAACAGTTAATGACTTCAATCATACCTAATATTTTGATGATAATAAACTCTTTAATTTATTAATCATTCTAAAGTTTTCAAGTGACCATAATGTAGAGCTTGAAATGAGTATTTCAAAACATCTTAAATAATTCAAATCGAAGTTCAAACAAATATGTTATGGCTAAAAAAACATTTACAGCGTTGGAGGAGAGGGGTCTTATTGACATAATTTGAAACCACAGGGGTGCGATTTGCCATTTTTAAACTACATGAGCTATTCATGATTTAGACTGAAAACACATGTGTGTTATTTGCAATTTACCCAAAAAGGAAATGAAAATTACATACTCAATTTTCTGTTAGTCATTTAACGATCCTGTTCGATTATAGACTTTCTTTTCTTTTAAAAAACTCAAGAACCAATTATACACAAAATAAAAATTTAAGGATCAAATAGACATGAAATTGAAAACTTATCTACCAAATTGATACTTTACCATAAAAATAATTACTACAAAAATCAGTGTCATTCCTAAACGAAAGTATAAAAAGATTTCATGCCTCTTTTGTTCAAATAAAACATTAAAAAAAATGGAATAAAAAATAGGGGCTCTTGCAAAAAAAGAAAAATTAAGTCCAATCTTTATAAAAATAGCAGTAAAAAAAAGTTATTTGCAAAAATAGCAAAAACCTCAAATTCGCGCCTAAAATATTACAAAATTGCCACTAGGTTTGTATGAGTAATCAGTGATTCCTCACAAATAATCACTGATTTTACTGATATCCTGATATTTTTTGCATGAATCACTGATTACCTAATAGTTATCACTGATTATCTCACAAGTTATATCACCGATATCTCTGATTCACATGAATAAGGGTTTTTTAAAAATCTGTTATATTTGCAAATACTTTTAAAAATGCTATATTTATAAATATTGCAGAAAATTCTGGTACCCAATGAAATTTCCCTAAAAAATATAAAAAAGCAACATATTAAATATTGGCGACAGAATGATTCACGCAGCTTAAAATATTGTGTCATATCAATAATTAGAAATTCAAAATTTTAAATAGAAAAAAAACATCAATAATTAGAAATTCAAACATGATATGATATATCGATGGAACAAGATAAAGTTATTACTATATTTATCCAAAAACAAATAATAAATTGTTTAATTTAAAGCCATTGTTCAATTAGTAGAAATTCAAACATGATATGATGTATCGATGGAACAAGATAAAGTTATTACTATATTTATCCAAAAACAAATTACAATTGAAAAAAAACAAATAATAAATTGTTTAATTTTAAGTCAGTGTTCAATTAGTAGATGCTGATTTTACTTCGTATCTATCATATCTGCCTCAAAAGTCAAGAAAAGCAAACTGCAAATACTATTAAATATATATTACGTCAATTATTATAATTTGGAATAAAATATAAATGCCCCACGTGTTTTATTATTTTGGTTTTTGAATATTTTTATGGTAATGAAAAATAATTAGCAAATAATTTCGTCCTATGGGGGGAAGGTCCAATAAAAATATTGCTTTGTAGCTTACATCATCGGGAATGGATCGGGGTAGTTTTGTTGGTTTGAAATTTCGGACCATTAAATATAAAAATATGTTCAATATATTTATAAAAATATGATACATGCCTGTCACAATAAATCATTTGAAAAATGATAAAATTTAAACGAAATTATCACAAATTACGTTCTTATAATTTAAGGGAGTTGCAAATATAGTAATATTTATAAAAATAGAAACTCTTAAGAATATTTATAAACATAGTAAATTTTTACTAGATATATATTTTTACATTAAGTTTATCACTGATACACATATTAATCACTAATTAACATAGTTAAATCATTATATTTATAGCTAGCTTTAAGTGATTATATATTAACAAATATTACATCAAAATCTGCTATCCTGTAAAATTTCCCTATAATTTATCTAAACTATAAATTACACTTGTATATCTTAAAAACGATATCAAACAGCTATATAATCTATATGAAACTTTGAAGTTATATCTTTGTATCAATTTATTTCGTTATTTTTTTAATCAAGATTGGTACATGCGATTAATTGGACATGTGTCATATATACCTATTGGAATTAGGGGTGAACAAGCACCCCGTTACTCCATGAATCCGCGCAGCCCCATTTAAGTGTGTAATGGGGGTCGGGGTCGGAGTGAGCAAGTATGCCTTGTTTATTAAACTAGGTAGGATCAGGGCAATGATTTGACCCCATTGGTGCCCCGACCCAGATTAAGATTGTTTATTTTTAATTTAATTTTTAATTTTTCTTTCTTTTAGTCCTAACCCCATTAGTTTTCTACTCAAAACCCATTTACACCACATTTACAACCCAACCCCATTTACACCTGTGACGACTCGACCTCTTTTAATACCATAACGCAGTGGAAGCCTTAATTTTTTTTAAAAAAATGGGCATGGTGATGTTTAAAATTTGGACTATCTCTATGCCTTTGTATATACAATTTTCCCAACCAAAAAATTTAAAAAGTGGAATGCTTATTCCATATTTACGAAAGTTCAAAATCATAAAAAGTCTAAAGTAAAGTTGCCTCATGAGCTCATATCCAAACATGGAACAAAAGGATGGAAAATAAAGTACTCATAAGTCATTGGACCATAACTTCTCTTTAGTCCATCTCCACATCATTGTCACCAAGATCAAGTAGCAGTTCCTCTCCCATGACTACGACCACGTCCACGGTCCATACCTTAAAAATCTAATATTATGAGCGAAAGACCAGTGAAGAAAAACAGAAGACCCCAAACCTGTATCCAGATTTGTGTCCAAAATAAATTACATACATTTTAATACCCAACCACTTCAAAGAGTGTAAGGCCCCAGGTTTTTAAAAGTAGTTAATTAAATTTTTACATAAATAGTATGCTTGTGTGATTAATGATAAGTTTTTTAGAAATTATTTTCTATTTGTAATTTGATTATTTGGTGGTTAACCATGGTTAAATTGATTAAGGGTGGAAGATTTGATTAAAAGAAAAACTTTTAACCATGGTTAAGTTGAAGGGAAGGGTTGGAAAGCAAATGAATGTGGAGCAAGGGGTAGAAAACAAACAAGTTGGTGGGGGAGGCCTTAGAAGTTAGGTGAATAGGTGGAGGGATTCTATAGCAATTATGGGGTTTTAATTTCAGATTTTTGAAAAGTGTAAATGTGACGACTAGACTCCTTTTAAATCATTTAAAACTAAAACACAGCGGAAGTCTTCGTATTATAAAAAATGGCGTGGATATGTTTGAAACTTAGACTATCCAAAACCTGTATACATTTTTCATATCAGGAAATTTAAAAGGCAAGGAATTGCAAATCATTTTCCAGAGGTTAAAGAAGTTTATAATCGTAAAAGTTAAAACGAAAAGCTCTTATGAGCTTATATACAAATTTACATATCAAAAGACACAAAATAAAACAAAATGAGTCCATGGACTTTAAAAGTATATCTAATCCATCTCGATATCATCATCAACTCAATCAAGCCGCACCAGCTCCTCTCCCACGACCTCGAGCATAAGCATTACCTGAAAATGTTTGTAATTTCATGAGCTAAAAGCGAGCCTAGTGAAAATAAATAGAAAGTAAAGTAATAATAGACTCCAAACCCGTATCCGGATTTGTGTCCAAGTAAAACTTACATTCTCTTTATCACTCAACCACTCCCAAAAGGTTTCACATCAAGCATTCAATTTCTAATTTCCAAATCTCTCAAATACTCGAGAAACTCGCTCCCAAACATTTAGAAGAACGGTTTCATAATACACGTATCTTTCTTATTCATTCTTTTAAATGATTCATACTATACATAAAGTTTATATTCATTTGTCATAATAACTTATGCTAAACTCACTCGGTTTTAACATATTTAAACATTCATTAACTCACTAAACAAGTGTAAAGGGCACACAACCTTTACATTAATATAACCACCACATGAGAATAATGTCAAGTAATAAAACTCCTGTAGGCTAAGTTCATTCACCTCATTATCTCATTTTCCAAAATAAAATATACAAAGCCCTTTCAATGATATCTTTCCATCTCTAGTGAATAATGACAGGTAATGAAACTACCGTAGGCTAAGTTCATTCACCTCATTAAACTCACTTTCCAAAATAAAATATACAAATTCCTTTCAATAATATCTTCCCACTTCTAGTGAATAATGACAAGTAATGAAACTCCCGTAGGCTAAGTTCATTCACCTCATTAACTCACCCACCGAATACAGGTAATGAACTCTCGTTGGCTAAGTCATACTCTGTATCTTCGTATATGTATCATAGTAATTATGGTTAATACTAGATAATGTGAACTCACATAGTTCCATCATTATCTCATTATCCATCTCCTTCGATCATGCAAAGTCCCGCAATCTTTTAGCATTCCTCATGATACATATACATAAACATAAACGAATAATACCAGACAATGCAAGCAAACTCAGTCTATGCATTGCCTCATTATTCCTCGCAATATCGATTATGCATAATGAATATGAATATGCTCTTAAGTGCAAGTAAAGTAAATGTAAACATTCAAAGTATTCGAAAAGCATAAAGATAAATGGATTACGTAATACTCTTATACATAAAATAAGAAATTAGGAACTTCTAATAAGAAAGCTATAAATAAATCAAGCCAAACGGCCTTCAGTTAAACTTGAATTACTAAGTTTTTCATAAAGTCTCCAATTCAAAATGACTCTGTTGCTTTCAGTACATATCCGAAGTTCCATCATCAAGTTCCTTATTCACCCCATTATACTTGAAACCTTCAACTTCCGATAATCATTTTTAAACTCCGGAACGAATCTAAACTTAGAACTTCCAAGAGTTAAACGTTTCCCTTGAGAAATCCATGAGTTCTCTCACTCAATCAGAATTGACTCCCAAGCCTAAGCATGTTAGCTCACTTACTTTAATCCTTTTGATTTAAACTTAATCTCGACTTCCAATTCTACAAAACGTTCAACTTATTTGGTTTCTAATTTTACTTTAAAATCTATTTATTCTCACCTTGGCAAAAGTAGTTTTGCTCCAAAATTCCGAAAGTGCAATCTAGCAACGGTCTAAAAACACCTACAAATAAAATTACATCTAACAATCATTAATTAATCAAACATCGATCAAACGACATCTAAAAGCATAAAATGACAAAAACCCCGGAAATACACTAAGGGTGCTCTCGGCCTCACCTAGGAAAAAAGGTCTAGGGTTTGACTTTCCGTCTTTTAGGCAATTTAGAGGCGTTTCAAGTTGGTTTCAAGTAGTTTGGAAGTTCTCAATTTCAATGGGTAAACCTAATTAGGGTTTTTGGACAATAAACAATTTCACAAATTTAATTGCAATATACAAATATTTAAAATAAACATCCCAAATTCAGGTCACAATTTGTATATTTCAAATAGGATGGGTTTTGGCTCAAACTCGGGTTTAGGGTTAAGGGAAAGTTCCCAAAAACACTTAAAACAACTTCCTTAGTTGAAATCATGGAGTTTCTAGACAAGAAATCGAACATTTCAACCATGGATTCCATTAAAAACACTATTTGAAAGAAATTTTAGAAACTTTGTCATACCTGGAGGCCTTAAGAAAACGGATGGAAAGTTCGATTGATAGGTTGAAAAGGATGCTTGGACCGAGGGCTATCCAACGCAACCGAAATCAAGTCGATCCGTCGAGAATTGAACAAAAATCAAAATCTCTCCAATGGAAGATGAAGGCCACGACAATGAGGAGAGGAAGAAGTGATTTTTTGGTCAAACTTGAGATTTTAAAGAAGAAGTGAATAGTGTTTTGATATTTTAAGAATTTCAAAAATTACGGTCCCTTTAATGACTTTTAACTTATAAAACGAAACCCGAATTCTTAAACTAGCCAAATGGTGATTAATAATTATTAATTGGCCCGTTAATAATTATTAATACGACCAAAACTAATTTAAGCTAATAAAGCGATTAAAAAGGTTTTAAACGAAATAAACTCCTAAATTCTAAATTACTAATTCTAAAATTAACTTTAAATAAAATAAAATAATTTTTTTTACCTCAAAGTAACGGGACGTTACAGTAAAAGTGGGTTTTACAAAAATAAAAGAAAAGAGAAAGCAACAAAAAATCAATTCTTCTCCTTCCTCCATCACCACCGTCACCCCCCCAAAAAATTTCACCAAGAGGTGAGTTTTGACTTCTTCCAATCTTCATGGTTCTTAGCTAATCAAAAGGGGAATTGGTTGATTTGTGTAAGAAACATCATAATAGGAAGATTGAAGCAAGAATCTATTGGTTTAGAAAGCTCCAAAGGTAAGATTTCAATTCATGAAATTCAAGTTTTCTAGGTTTCATTCATGGAAGTTGTGGGTTGTTCTTGGTGGCTGTTTTAAATCACTTTGAAGTTGTTTTTCCTTTATTTCAAATTCTAAAAATTTACTTTCAAACTCATATTGCAAACCCTAGGATTTATTATCTTAAAGCTCTCTTGAGATTGGAAGCCATGGATGAACACTAAGCTCAAAACCTCCATTAATGGCATTTTTTCAAGCTTTTAGCTTTTTCAATTTTTGAGTTTTCTTGACTTTTACTTGGAAAATCTTAATTCTAGAACCTATGTGTGCCTAAATGTATATATTTCACATGGAAAAAAAAACTTGGAAGAGTAAGGAAATGATTTTTGAAGATTCTCAAATTTGGCTAAAATACCTAGTTTTAAACTTAGTTAGTTTTGGGTTTTCTTGCTTAATTTTGAAAGGTTATTAATTCTGAAAATTTTGGGTGATTATATGTATATATTAGACATGAAAAACACATTAGAAGATAAACCCAATGATTTTTGATAATTTTCCTCATTGGCCGAAAATTACATATTTAAAATTGCTTAGTTTTGGACTTTTCACCACTAACCGGGTTTGAGTTGTATGTTGTTTATTTTGGGCTGATTTAATATGTTATCTTAAATTTAAATATGTGTGTAATGATTGACGTAGGATAAGGGAAAGCACAAGCAAATTGGGAGACCATTTGTGAAGGTGAGAACAAAAAGAATCAAAGTGGTGATGGTGATGTTAGTGAAATGGTGTGGGATGAACTTCGAACTTATCATGGCTAGAATTGAGATTAATTTGGTATTTTAGTTTTAGGAGGAAATAAAAGTTGTGAAAGGAATGGTAGTTATGAGCTAAACTTGACAAATTGTTAAGAATTCGGGAAAATACGGAAATACCTTGAACCATTTTTGCATTCACTTATAACTTGAGCTATTCTTATGTGTTTTATATGTATTTACACATGTGTCAAGTTAAAGATCGAATCATATACTGAATTGAGATTTATATTCATTTATTCTCGATATGCTTTTGATTGTTGTTTGATAGGTCATGCATAGTCGAGACGGGAGACATAATGCTTAGAATATGACTTTATATGCTTAGTGTACTCTTTGAGAATATTATGAGAAAGGATTGAGTCATATGCTGATTTGTGATGACCCGACTCTTTTTAAACAATTTAAAATCGAATTGCAGCGGAAGACTTAATATTTAATAAAAATTTGGCGTGGATATATTTAAAACTTGGACTATCCACAACCTGTTTACACTTTTCACAATCAGAGAATTTAAAAGACAGGAAATGCAATTCCTGTTGTAAGATTAAAGGAGTTCAAGGTTATAAAAGTTAAAACAAAAGGCTTTTATGAGCTTATACACAAATATACAACTCATGAGATAAAATAAAATGTGTCCATGGACTTTAAAATATATATAGTCCCTCTCGGCATCATCATCATCCAGATAAGACTGTACCAGCTCCTCTCACCACGACCTCGAGCATTACCTGAAAATGTTTGTAATATCATGAGCTAAAAACAAGCCCAGTCAAAATAAACAGAATAAAAAGTAACATTAGACTCCAAACCCACATCCGGATTTGTGTCCAAGAACTTACTTACTCTTTGTTGTCCATCCATTCAAAGAGATTTACATCAAGTATTCCACTTTTACTTACCAAGTCTCCCAAATGATTGAGGATATAACTTTCAAACATTTAAGAGGATGTGTTTCATAACACACATAATATTGTATATCATATTCTTTAATACCTTATACTATACATAAGGTTTACTTTCAAGTGTTAATCTCCGATTTCAAGATCTTCCAATTAAAATGAGAATCTAGTTCTCTTATATATACATATATCAATAATAATTATACAAGGTTCAATACACCCTTGTATACCTTCATTATAAAATTCAATCTCATTCCTCTTCCTTATAGCACTCGGCTATCATCATATTTCATTCTTTTTCTCTATAGAAAAGTATGATATACATAATTGTAACGTCCCGTTATTTTGAAGTTAATAATTTCTTTTTTTATTTATTTATTTTAATTAAAGTATTTAAAGTTAATTTAAAAGTAGTGATTTCGATTTTAGTAGTTATTTTAGTCCGAAATTCTTTTTTATCGTTTTAATACTTTAAATTTCGCTTCGGTGGCATTAATAATTATTAATAGGCCAATTAATAATTATTAATCACCTTTAGATTAATTTAAGAGCTTCGGGTTTCGATTTAGAAGTCAAAAGTCATTAAAGGACGCAACCGTCATTTTCCAATTTCTTAAAATATCCAAAATCACTATTCACTCATCTTTAAAAATCCAAAATTGACCAAGTTGACTTCATTTTCTTCTCCTCCATTCCTCCTTTGCTGTGGAGCTCTTCCTCCTTGGAGATCTTCTTGGCCTTTGTTCGTTTCTCAGTGGATCGGCTTGACTTCGGTTGTGTTGGATTGGTAGGGACGAGGACTACCTATCCAACCTACCTTTTCGGAGTTTCCAGTTCTCTAAGGGAAGTCCCAAAAAGTAAGTTTTAAAAAAAATTTATATGGTTTTGTTTGTTTTTTTTATTATAAATGAGTTTTGAAGTTGAAATCATGAATTTCTATCATGGAATTTGACGATTTTGAGCCCTGATTTTCGAAAAATACTATTCACCCGAAAACACTATTCATCCGAAATCACTATTCATCCGAAATCACTATTCATCCGAAAATTCAAACTTGTTCTCATCTTAGTTATGAGTTGTAATATGTTGTTCAATTGATAAATTGTAGGTGCGATTGCTCGGTTGTTGATTCGTGGGAAATTGGAGATTTGGAGCAAAACTAAATGGGCCAAGGTGAGAATAAATAGGATTTATAGTAGATTTAGAAACCGAATAAGTTGAACGGTTTGTAGGATCAAAAGTTGAGATTAAGATTCGAATCTAAGAGTAAAGAAAAGTGAGCTAGTGACCTTAGGATTAGGAGCTAGTTCTTTGAGTGAAAACTTTGGAGTTTCTCGAGGGAAACATTGAAATTTTGAAAGTTCTAAGTTAGAATCGTTTCGGAGATTAGAATGGATCATTGGAAGTTAAACGATCCAAACTTTTTGATATAATGGTTAAAGGAACTTAATATTAGAACCTTGCATTTTATTTGGGAGTTTAGAATCCTTGAAAATGGAGACTTACTCATTAAGATAAGAACTTATTTTTATGAAAGTATCGGAAGTTTGATTTATTTATTGTTCTTCCGAAATTCCTATTTATTACTTTATGCATAAGGACATCTATGATCCATTTACATTATGTCCTTTACCTTATACCCTTTACTTTATGCTTGTTCGGCTACTTTAACATTCACATTTACTTTTATTTACTTTTGCAAGCATATGCATAACATCTCGCATCATTGAAAAAGAAAAGAAGGGAGAATGTGAATCCTACGGGAAGTTTCGCATTACCTTCAGAGAAAGAGAAAAGAAAGTGAAAAAGAAAAGAAGGGAGAATGTGAATCCTACGGGAAGTTTCACATTACCTTCAGAGAAAAAGAAAAGAAAGTGAAAAAGAAAAAGAAGGGAGAATGATGAATCCTACGGGAAGTTCACATTACCTTCAGAGAAAAAGAAAAGAAAGTGAAAAGGAAAAGAAGGGAGAATGATGAATCCTACGGGAAGTTCACATTACCTTCAGAGAAAAAGAAAAGAAAGTGAGAAAGAAAAGAAGGGAGAATGATGGATCCTACGGGAAGTGCCCACATTACCTTCTTCATTCATAAGGGAGTATGTGGATCCTACGGGAAGTTCCACATTACCTTCATTCATGCATAATGGGCTAATGCGAATCCTACGGGATGTCCTCATTACCTTCATGCATATTATCGATGGAAATATATATCATGGATAAAGAATTGAGATGTTATGTTTATGTAAAGTTTATTTACTTTTCTTATATATATTGTAACAAGTTAATGGATGAGAATTAGACTACGTGTGCTAGTATTATCATCCTCTAGAGATTATAGATTATGAAAGTTAGTTTTCTAGAGTTTAGAGGACTATATAAAGGATTATGTAAGACGTTCATTTCTAGAGAGAAAAGAAATTAATTTGATGTATAGCCGAGTGCTATAGGAAAAAGGAATGAGATTGAATTGGATAATGAGAGAATACAAGGGTGTATTGAACCTTGTATAATTACCATGTGATAGACATGTAAGAAAACTAGTTTCTCAATAAATTGAAAGATCTCGTAATTGGAGAATAAGATTTGATGTAAACCTTATGCATAGTATAAGATATTAAAGAGAACGAGATTCAAATGTTATATATATATGTTATGAAACATATCCCCCTAATGGTTGGAAGATTGTTCCTCAAATATTTGGGAGACTTGGTAAGTAAAAGTAAAATGTTATTGTAAAACCATTTTGGTGGTTGAAAGGTAAGAGAATGTGAGTTTTACTTGGACACAAATCCGGATGCGGGTTTGGGGTCTAACTTTACTTTTTATTTTGTTTATTCTCACTGGGCTTTGTTGTTAGCTCATGATATTACAAACATTTTCAGGTGTTCGGGCATGAGAGAGGAGCTGGTGCGGCTTGATCGAGAGGATGATGATGCGGAGATAGACTAGATGTCATTTAAAAGTCCGGGGCTAAGCTTATCTTATTTTGTTTTATTTTCAGTCTTTGAGATGTAAATTTGTTATAAGCTCTTAAGAGCTTTTCATTTCACTTTTATTATTATAAACCTCTTTGAACTCTTGATAGGAACTTGAGTTCCTTGTGTTTTAGATTTCGGAATTTAAATTGTAAACAGGTTATGGATAGTCCGAGTTTTAAATATATCCATGCCAATTTTTTTTAAAATTTAAAGACTTCCGCTGTCAATCTAATTTTAAATTATTTAAAAGGAGTCGGGTCGTCACAATAATGTTTCAATTCTTTTCTCTATAGCAACTTAGACTATCAAAAGTTTACTTTCCTTTTTCTTTAATAAATAAATGCTTAGCTCACTCGGTTTTAACATAATTAACCATTCATTAACTCACTAAACAAGTGTAAAGGGCATACAACCTTTACATTAATATAACCATCACATGCGAATATTGTCAAGTAATGAAGCTCCCGTAGGGTCAGTTCATTCAACCCATTATCCCGCTTTCCAAAATAAAATATACAAATTCCTCTCAATAATATCTTTCCATCTCTAATGAATAATGACAGGTAATGAAGCTCACGTAGGGTCAGTTCATTCACCTCATTAAACCCACTTTCCAAAATAAAATATACAAAGTCTTTTCAATAATATCTTTCCACTTCTAGTGAATAATAACAAGTAATGAAGCTCCCGCAGGTCAGTTCATTCACCTCATTAACTCACTCACCGAATACAGGTAATGAAACTCCCAAAGGGTCAGTTCTTTCACCTCTGTATCTTCGTTTATGTATCGTAGTAACTATGGATAATACCAGATAATGTGAACTCGTATAGTTCCATCATTATCTCATTATCCATCTCCTTTGATCATGAAAAGTCCCGCAGTCCTTTAGTATTCCGCATGTACATATACGGAAACATAAAACGAATAATACCAGATAATGCAAAGTCTCGCAGTCCTTTAGCATGTCTCATTATTCCTCCCAGTTTCGATTATGCAATATGATATGATATGATATGAATATGCTTTCAAGTGCAAGTAAATAAATATAATCATTCAAAGTAATCGAAAGAACATAAAGGTAAAGACATCGTGAATTAGCCTTTATACATAAAATAAGAAATTAGGAACTTCTGATAAGAAAACAATAAATAAATCAAGCCAAACGACTTTCAGTTAAACTTGCATTACTAACTTAATCATAAAGTCTCCAATTCAAATGATTCTATCGCTTTCAATAAGTATCCGAAGTTCCATAATCAAGTTTCTTATTCACCCCATTATACTTGAAACCTTCAACTTCCGATAATCATTATTAAACTCCAAAACGAATCTAAACTTAGAACTTCCAAGAGTTAAATGTTTCCCTCGAGAAATCCATAAGTTCTCTCACTCAATTGGAACTAACTCAAAGCCTAGCATGTTAGCTCACTTTCTTTTATCCTTTCGATTTAAACCTTAATCTCAACTTTCGATTTAAACCTTAATCTCAACTTTCGATTTTACAAATCGTTCAACTTATTCGGTTTCTAAAGCTACTTGAAATTCTATTTATTCTCACCTCGAATGCTCTTGTGACAACAAAGTTCCCACGAATCAAAAAATGAGCAATCCCACCTACAATTCATCAATCGATCAACGAATTACAATTCAAATCTAATAAGAGAAAAAGTGTGAATTTCGAGTGAATAGTGTTTTCAAGTGAATAGTGCTTTTCGAAAATCTGGGCTCAAAATCGTCAATTTCCTTGATAGAAATTCGTGATTTCAACTTCAAAACTCATTTATAAACAAAAACGAACAAAACCATGTAAAAATTTTTGAAAACTCACTTTTTAGGGCTTCCCTTAGAGAACGAGAAATGCCACAAGGTTAGGTGGGATAGATAGCCCTCGTCCTAAGCAATCCAACGCAACTGACCTCATCTAAAACGGTCGAGAAACGAAGAAAACTCATGGAAAATTTCCACCACATGTGTCTCACGGCCAAAGCATGAAGAAGAGGACGAGTTTGTCTATTTTTTCCTTTTTGGTCTATTTAAGAAGATGAAGAAATAGTAAATTAGATATTTTAAGAAATTACAAATTACAAATGCGTTCCTTAATTGATTTTAGCTTATAAAACGAAACCCCATGTTCTTAAACTAGCCAAATGGTGATTAATAATTATTAATTAGCCCGTTAATGATTATTAATATGACTAAATTCTAAATTAATAAAACTAAAATTAAACTAAATACTTTAATTGAAATAAATAAATAAAAAAAAAACTTCACTTCAAAAGTAACGGGACGTTACATGATTGGAGGATTATCCTACTTGAACCCGTTATCCTAAAGTTTGTATTTGATGAGAATTTGCAAAGAAAACATGTTCATTTACATTCCATCTTATTCATGCATATCATTCATTTGTTGCATGGCCATGGGGTCGTAACCCATGTAATGGTGAATGGTTGTTGGACGTTACATGTGTTTATCGTGGCGGTTGTTGTGTAGCTCCGAGGCGCTATGTGGTGGATGACCTGGATGCTAGAGTGGCTATTATGATAGCCTTGAAGAATATATGAGCTACGGCTCAAGTGGTATTTGACATAGTTTGTGAAAAACGCGTGATAAGACACGAGGAATGTGAAACGTAAATTATGAAATGGAAAGTTGGTATCGGATTGACTTGTTATTGAATTTGAAAAATTGCTAGTTGCATAAACATACATGTTTGAGTTTGATCATTCTTATGCATTCATACTTGGTTAGTTCCTTTTGAAATATGCATATTAAGCACGGGAAAGTGTAACTATAAATTATAGTGATTCAGAAATTGAACGGAATGTGGTATTGGTTTGAACGAAAGCTTGATGTAAAATGGGAAAATGTGATATATACATAAGGGGGCTATGGCTCGAGTGATTTATGTGATGAATTGTGATATGCGCGTAGCGAAACGCGAGAGATGTAAACGTAAGCAAGTATTGGATTTGAGAGTATGTTAGAATGGGGCATCGGGTTGATTGTTGTTGATTCGACTTGGTTATGAGCTTGACATGCCCATGGTTTGAACAATTCTACATGTTTATGCTACCTTACACGTTTTATGCATTCAATAGTATTTGATTCCGTTTGAGCATAACATTCCGAGCATTGCATATCATCATTTTAATTCTTTTTATTTTCACTGAGTGTCAAACTCAGAGGTGCTTTATATCACCTTTCAGGTACCGGTAGATATTGTGGGTGAGGTGCGGCAAGTAGTGCTCGTTGACATTACTGGATGAGGACTTTTGGATAGGCCACCGGTCATGCTAGCCTTGTTTTCTGTAAGTGGTGTTTGGTCATTTTCAGTTTCTGGTTGTGTTTGTGTCTTTTGAAATGTCTTGTGTACTGTTATGTACGTTTTTGTTTAAAAGGGTTGTAAAGCTTTGATATCGGTGCACCACGTATTTTTTTTTTATCTATTTTGAACTTGTTAATTTGAAACGGCTGAGGAGCCGATTGTGAATGTTAAGCAGGTTTTATAAGATTTTATACAAAGTTCATGCCTAAATTTTGTTTTTGTCGTATTACTTTGAACTAAACATGAAAGTCTAGGCTTCCGCTTTGCGTACTCGCGTCCTAAGCTTGTTTAACAGGCCGGGTTGTCACAAAGAGGGTCACATAAGGTATTACAACTTCTAAATAAAATATCTCCCAAATAATCAAGTAACTAGCTTTCATGCATAACAAAGTACCGTATCTCACTATACATATAATTCTTATTTCTTTCTCTATTGAAACTCAGGCGAGACATATTATTCACATTCCTTTCTTCATATCAACTCATGCTATGCAATCATTCATATATCCTTTCTCTATAACAACTTATGCTACACAGTCATTAACATATCCTTTCTCTATTTTAACTCATGCTATACAATCATTCACATATCCTTTCTCTTTAACAAGTCATGCAAAGCTCACTCAGTTTCAACATGTTTAAAAGAATAACACACGATTAATGAAAAATAATGCATACACGTAGCCTTAACATTATTCATTAACTTGCTCTATCTATGTAAAGTACACGCAGCCTTTACATCAATACAATCAGTAACATGCGAATAATGTCAGATATTGAAAGTACACACAACCTAAAATATCTCATTATCTAGCTACAATGCAAAGTACACACAACCTGTACACCAATAAAACTATAAACATGCTTATAATGACTATATTGAAAGCACATGAATTCTAATGTACTTCATTATCTCGCTTTCCAAAACAAAGAACACGTAATCTTTTCATTATTATCTTCCCACCTCTAGTGAATAATGACAGGTAATGAAAGCTCACACAGTCTAACCATTACCTCATTATCTCACCCACTTATGCAAGGTACATGCAGCCCCTACATTTCTCACATATATGTACCACAACGATTATGGATAATACCAGATAATGTGAGCACACGCAGTCCAAACATTATCTCATTATCCACTCCCAATCATGGAAAGTACACACAGCCTTTTACATGCCTCATGTTACATATATATAACATACAATGCGAATAATACCAAACAATGCAAGCACACGCAGTCTATGCATTGTCTCATTATTCCTTCCATATAATAATTATGAAATATAAACATACATAGAGCTTTAAAGTGCAAGTAAAGATAATTTAACAGTTCAAAGTAACCGAAAGAAACATAAACTATCAATGATGCATGAATCATTAGTTACCTTTTTCTTCCATAAAACAAGAAAGTACCATCTTCCAATCGACAACATAACAGTCAAGTCTTCAAATAATCTCATGAACAATATTAAGTCAAGATAGACGACCTTCTATGAACAATATTAAGTGAAGCAATATGACCTTCAGATAATCTCATGAACATTATTAAGTAAAGACAAATAGCCTTCAGATAATATCAAGTTACTAACTTTGACATAAGAGTCTCATTTCAATCGTTTTAGTAAACAAGCAAAATTCCATATACGATTTCCTTACTCATCCTATAATAATTGGAACATTCGAATATCCAAAATCATCTAGAAATGCCAAATCGAACATTAACTTAAAATTATCAAGAATTAATCGTTTCCATCAAAAGATCCATAGGTTCACCCAACACACTTTAGAACAAACTCCCAAGCCTAAACAAGTTAGTATACATACTTTAAACGCTCACTTCCAATCTCAAACTCAACTTCTGATCAATATGAATCGTTCAAAAAATTTGGTTTCTAAGTTTATTATAAATTATATTTATCCTCATCTTGAATGCTCGAGTGAAAAAAACGTTCCAACAAATTGTCAAACGAGCAATCAACACTTTTAATAATATCGATCGAAATTTTTTTACAACCCATAACTAAGATGAGAAAAGAGTGATTCTTGGGTGAAGGTGATTTCAGGTGAATAGTGTTCTCAAGTGAATAAGATTTTATGAAATTCTGAGCTCAAAATCTTCTTGTTTCTTGGAGGATATTGATGATTTCAACTTAAAAACTCATTTAGAAACAAAAAATAAGAATACCATAGAAAAAGTTTTAAAAACTCACTTTCTAGGGTTTCTATTGGAGAATGAGAAACGTCACAAGGGTAGGATGGATAGAAAGCCCAAGTTTTAAGCAATCCAACAAAAAAGAAATCGTCCAAATCGGTTGAGTATTGAAGAAAACCCAAGAACGCATAGCCACTTGAGGGTATCGGCCTGGGAGAAGCAAGATGAGAGAAATTGTGTTTTCTTTTGCTCTTTTGTCAAAATGAAGAAGAAGATAACAAGTCGTGGAAATTTAAAGTGAATGAATAATTATGATATGGTCCTTCCTTTGCTTCTAGCTATTAAAACTTAACCCAAAAAACTTAAACTAGCTAAAAGGTGATTAATAATTATTAATTGGTCTGTTAATAATTATTAATACGCCTAATACCAATTTAAGCTTCTAAAGTAATAAACGTCAAGTAAAAGAATATAAATGCTAAAATCTAAATTAAATAACTCTAAAAATAAATTAAATGCTTTAAATAAATAAAATAAAAATAATAATAATGGGACGTAAACTGTCCACCCACCTTAAGAGAATTTTCATTCCTAAAAAGTGCGCTCACTAAGTGAAAAGGTGAGGATACTTAGCCCGCATCTCATCTTATGTTCCCATGTAGCCTCTTTTGATACTTGGTTTCTTCATACCTTGACGAAGTTTATCGTTTTTTTTTTTAACACCTTTTGTTCGAATGCTAGGATTTCAACTAGTGTCTCCTCATAAGACAAATTAGCATAAAAAACCACAGATCTGTCATGTATTTTTGAAGCATCGATACATGGAAAATGTTATGATTGCCTGATAACGAAGGTGGTAAAGCTAAACAGTAAGCTATCGTTCCAACTCAAATGAGTATCTCGAATGGGCCAATAACTCTAGGGCTCAACTTGCTCTTCTTTCCAAATCTCATAATACCCTTTATAAATGCTACTTTAAAAAATACATGACCCCCACTGTAAACTTGAGCAGACATAACTCTTCCGTCGACTATGGACAATCCTCATCCTCTCTCTAATACAAGTGATAGACTCGCTAGTTATCTGTAACAACTCGGGTCCTAAAAGTCTCCTCTCTCCAACCTCTTCCCAATGAGCTGAAGAAAGACACTTTATACCATAAAGTGTCTCAAACATAGCCATCTTGATACTAGTTTGGTAATTTTTATTATAAACGAACTCCACTAAATACAACTGAGAGTCCCAACTGGCACTAAAGTCACACTACAAAAAAACTGTTAAAATGCGACCAGAAATTTGCGACCAAACAAAAGTGGTGGTTTTTTGGTGACCACTTGGTCACTTTCTTTGAAGGTTGACTTTAAGTGACCATCTGGTCACTTTTTTTGCGACCATATTGCGACCAAAAGCAGAAGTAGTCATAAAAAATGGCGCGAAATTATGGCGCGAAAGAAGCGACCAATTGGTCACCTAAAAAAACGACCAGCTGGTCGCAGTTTTATGACTAAAATATGTCTTGGTAGCAAAAAATGGCGCATAATTTTGGAGGGAAAAAAGCTACCAAGTGGTCACAATTAAAAATGACTATCTGGTCGCAATTTTTGTGACATTTATTGACCAGTGGTAGCTTAAAATTGGAGGGAAAAAAGCTACCAAGTGGTCACAATTAAAAGTGACTAACTGGTCGCAATATTTGTGACCTTTATTGAGCAGTGGTGGCTTAAAATTTTGGCGAGAATTAAGCTACCACATGGTCACATTAAGAAGTGACCGGATGGTAGCAAATTATGTGATTTTATGTGACCAATAATTTATAAAAATTTGGTGGGATAAAAGCTACCAAGTGGTCACCAAAAAAGTGACCATCTGGTTGTAAATTTTGACTTGATGTGACTCTGGGCAGTGAGGAAAATGGCGGGAAATTTTGGCGGGAAAATGCGACCAGATGGTAGCAAAAATACTACCATATGGTCGCAAATGAGCAGAGGAGTCCATTATAAAATCCCTCCACCTATTGTTTGTTAGCATTAAGAAAAAATAAAATGAGAGAGTGGATGTATGTTCGTTAGATAGACGGGTATTTGAACGATGAGTTCTTGGCCGGGGTTGAACAGTTTGTTGAGTTTTGCATGACAACTGTCTATTATGAAAAGTATGGTGGAAAGCTAAGTTGCCCGTGCAGGAAATGTGACAATAGGAGAATCATACCGGTTACAGATGTGAAGGTGCATCTTTATAGTCGGGGATTTGTGCAGAATTATTATCACTGGGTGTTTCAGGGGGAAACACAGAAAATGTTCGACGCTGCATTATAGGAATCGAGACGATACGAAGGCAGCAGCTCGAATATAGAGGTTGTTGACGAAGAACGGAATGATGAACAACAGTATAGTCAGATGCAGCAAATGATACTTGATGGTGCGGGGTATGGGGGAATGAAAATTTCCATGAAAGTTTAAACGTAGACGAAGATGAACGGGTTGTAGAAGAGGAAATGAATCCGGATGCACGAAAGATGCACGAGATGCTAAAGACAGCAAGTCGACCATTGTACGATGGGTGTGAGGTAAGTCAACTTACTGCTGCTACAGAACTTTTAAATATAAAGGCACAGTACAACATACCCGGTAGAGGATTTGATGCGATTGCGTCGTGGTTTCGTCGATGCGCTCTAGAGGAAAATAATATGCCCCACAGTTTGTACGACACGAAAAAGCTAGTGGAAGGACTTGGATTACCCGTGGAGAAAATAGATTCGTGTCAAAACGGATGCATGATTTACTGGGATGTGGATGAGGACCTACATCATTGCAAATTCTGTTATCTTCCAAGATACAAACAAGGGAAAAGCAGCCTGATTCCGAACGCCCACATGTTCTATTTACCCCTGACCCCCGTCTGCAACGGTTGTATGCATCGAATGTGACAGCCTCGCACATGAGATGGCATCACGAGCATTCACAGGATGAAGGTGTTATGAGACATCCCTCAAGATGCTGCGGCATGGAAGCATTTAAATAATTGTCATCCGGATTTTGCACAAGATTCTAGAAACGTCAGATTGGGCTTATGCACAGATGGCTTCAACCTGTTCGGGGCATCCGGGGCACAATATTCAGTTTGGCCAGTCATGGTAACCCCGTATAACTTGCCTCCCTCGATGTGCATGCGAGACCCGGTGATTTTTCTAATAGTGATCGTACCTGGGCCGAAAAGTCCAAAACAGAAACTGGATGTGTATTTGCAACCACTTATTGCAGAGTTGAAAAGGTTGTGGACTGACGGTGTTATGACGTACGATATTTCGAAGAAACAAAATTTCTTGATGTGCGCCGCGTTAATCTGGACGATCAGTGACTTCCCTGCGTATTCAATGTTGTCAGGTATGTTTATCTTTAATTGCTTTCATATACATTTTTGAGTCTGTGTTTAGCTTTTGTTATTGCTTTCCTTAGTCAGTGTAGTTAATTGTGTGAACCTCAATCTCCTCCTCTTAAAGGATGGAGTACGGCGGGGACATACGCATGTCCACATTGCATGCTAGACACATATGCATTTTATCTCAGAAACGGTCGAAAAACTTGTTGGTTTGACTGTCATCGTTGATTTTTGCCGTTGAATCACACTTTCCGTTCAAACGGTAGTGACTGGAAGAAGGGTCGACGAGTATGAAAACAAACCCCCCCGACCATGTATAGTGGAAGACGGATTCTTCACGGTATAGATGCTATAGTGATGCAGAAGATTACAGTGGAAGGTGCAGAGAGTGCAAACAATGCGGCTGGGAAAAACACGGGTTGGAAGAAACGGAGTATTTTTTGGGATCTACCGTATTGGGAAGATCTACTGATTAGACACAATCTTGATGTAATGCATATCGAGAAGAATTTCTTCGACAACATTTTCAATACGATTTTGAACGTTCCGGGAAAAACGAAAGACAATCTGAAGGCACGTTACGATATACGGGAGATCTGTCACCGTCCTGAGTTGGAGCCTGTCGACAATGATAATTACGCAAAAGCAAAGTACATGTTGACGACGGATGAAAAGAAAACATTATTTGAGTGGATCAAATCCATCAAATTCCCGGACGGATACGTTTCGAATTTGAGTCGGTGTATAGACAGTCAAAAACATATCATGTTCGGGATGAAAAGCCACGACTGTCATATATTCATGCAACGATTGATGCCCGTCGCGTTCAGACCATTCCTAGAGAATAGACATTGGGAGCCGCTTGCCCAGTTGAGTGTTTTTTTTCAGGGACTTGACATGTACAGAGCTGACGGAAGCTACTGTCGCTTCAATGAGTTCAGAGATCGCCGTTATTATTTGTAAGTTGGAGCGAATGTTCCCGCCTGGCTTTTTTGACTCCATGGAGCATCTTCCAGTGCATCTTCCATACGAGGCATTCTTAGGGGGTCCCGTACATTACCGCTGGATGTACCCATTTGAAAGGTAAGCACAGTTATTTTGTAATGTACGCGTATGAATCAGTACAGTGATCATCGAATGTAAATTATGTTTTGTACCCACAGGTACTTATGTCGGTTGAAAAAGATGGTTGGAAATAGATCACGAGTAGAAGGATCTATCTGTAGTGCGTACCTGACGCAAGAGACTATCACATTTTGTTCATACTACTTTGATCAACACATTGCAGAGCAGTTTCGACCGGTGAAACGAAACATTGTCGAAAATTTACTTGAAGGTGCTAACATGAACGACTTGCCAATTTTTACGGAACCTGGCATGACAATTGGAAGATCAGTGCGTAGGCCGTTGACCAATTCTGAGTATCACGTAATGCAGACATACGTGTTATGCAACTGCGCAGAGATCGAGCCTTACATAGAGTGAGTTTGTAACTTAACATTATTTCATCGCATAAACAATTACAAACTATTTTTGTAACATACAGATTATTTCTAAACGTATACGTTCGAATGACATGAGGTGGTTTTACAGACGCTGAGGAGGGGTCAATAATCGACAAAGAGTTTCGTTCTTGGTTCAGTGCATACGTGAGTTATTTTAAATTGTCAAAAAATCGTTGCACTATGTTGAAACAATTACTATCATCCTAACATTACTGTATGTGGACAATGACACAGGTTGACTCCCCTACATTACCGGTGGATGATCCTCGCATCATTTCTTTGGCAAAGGGACCAGGACGGATAGCAAGGATGTATGGTGGATACGTCGATAACGGTTACAGATTTCAAACGAAGGCGCATTCAGTGAACAGGGCAACAAACAACAGTGGTGTTTGCATAAAAGGTCACGTGTTCGGCACAAACGAAGACGATTACTTCGGAGTAATCGATGAGATTCTTGAGATTCAATACGCAAGTCCGATGCTAAAACGCATTGTTCTGTTCAACTGCACTTGGTTCGAGACAACCAGACGAGGCGGAGTCCGTAAGATTGATCATTTACAAATCGTTGAGGTAAACAAGTCTAAGCATATGCGCACCGCTGATAGGTTCGTCCTGGCTTCACAGGTGATTCAAGTTTATTACCTGAACTATCCGATTAATAGACGAGATCTGACAAATTGGTTAGTTGTTTGTAAAGTTAAACCACGCCAGGTAGAAGAAAACTTGTCCGAGAAAGACGACCATGCAGAGGAAGTTGTTGCTTTTCAAGAAGATGAGATAAGATCTTGTGCAATCGACGATGGTCAGAATGCAAGTACTGTTCATCCTTTGAACGATGGAACGATAACATTGCATGATGATGATGATACAAATGCTTCCACTTCTCACGCACGTGACATTGATGATGAATTTATTCGAGATGATGAATATGATGACGAAACAGAAGAAGAAGAAGAAGAAGACTGTATGTGATGGACTTCTTGGAGACGATGATGAATGAGATATTTCGTTAACTTGATTATTCAAATATGTGTGTATGTGTTTAATTAATTAAAACTATTTCTTTTAAGGAATGATTAAAAAAATATATATATATTAATATTTGCGACCATGTGGTCGCAATTTAACACAAAAGGTGACCACATGGTAGTAATTTAGAAGAGAAAGGCGACCAAATGGTCGCATTTTTTGAAAAGTATAATTATATTTTTTAAAAAAATATAAGTGAAATGTCGACCATATGGTCGCAAATATGAGCGGTAAATTTAAATTTCCATGAAATTTATGGCGGTGAATTTAAAGATTACGACCATCTGGTCGCAATTTTGGGCGGTGAATTTTATAATTGTGACCAGATGGTCGCAATGATTGATGGGACTCGTGATATGACAGCTGTTCTGGATCATGGCAAAGTGGTGACCATATGGTCGCTTTTTCAAGAAATGCTACCATATGGTCGCCAATATCTCAACAAATGCGACCATATGGTCGCATTTTCCCCAGCACGCGCGACCTTTCGTTTCTTGTCATTATTACATATTTGCGACCATTTGGTCGCAAAATCTGATTTAAAATCAGATCCCTTTTCCTTTCCCCCGTTTCTTTTCTTCCTTTCTCTTTTTCTTTCTCCCATTTCTTTCTTTTCTCTCTTTCCCCCGTTCCGTTTCCCGTTCTTTTTTCCCCGTTCCTACCCTACTCTAAACCTAAACACCCTAAACCTCCAATCCCGGTTTCTATTACGGAGGTTACTTTTGTATCCGTTTTAAGTTATTTTTAGTTAGTTTTAGTTTAAGTTTTAGTTTAAATTTAATCAGCTTAGTTTAATGTTGTTAATTTCATTAATTGTAGTTTAATTAATGTAATTTAGTTTAATTAAGTACTTAGTTTACTTAAGGTTAATTAATCTAATTTTGTTTACTTTAATGAATTGATACATTTTAGTTCAAATCAATCTAATTTTAATTTAGTTTAATTTAATTAATTTGTTTAGTTAAGTTTAGTTTTTATTAATTAATGTTAGTAATTAAATTTAATTAATGTTAGTTAAATTTAATTAATTTTAGTTTAGGATAATCTAAATAGTTGAAATCTTCATTACTTAGTTTACTTTAATTAATTTTAGTTCAATTAATCTAATTTATTTTAATTCTTCATTACTTACTTTAGTTTAATTCAATTAATTTTAGTTTCAATTAATATAATTTTAATTTACTTTAATTCGAATTAAATAATTAGTTTATTTTAGTTTTAATTAATTAATCTTAAGTTTAATTTAATTAATTTTAGTTCAATTAATCTAATTTTAATTTACTTTAATTCAAATTAATCTAATCTAGTTTATTTTACTTTTAATTAATTAATCTTAAGTTTAATTTAATTAATTTTAGTTCAATTAATCTAATTTTAATTTACTTTAATTCAAATTAATCTAATCTAGTTTATTTTAGTTTTAATTAATTAATCTTAAGTTTAATTTAATTAATTTTAGTTCAATTAATCTAATTTTAATTTACTTTAATTCAAATTAATTAATTAGTTTATTTTAGTTTTAATTAATTAATCTTAAGTTTAATTTAATTATTTTAGTTCAATTAATCTAATCTAGTTTATTTTAGTTTTAATTAATTAATCTTAAGTTTAATTTAATTAATTTTAGTTCAATTAATCTAATTTTAATTTACTTTAATTCAAATTAATCTAATCTAGTTTATTTTAGTTTTAATTAATTAATCTTAAGTTTAATTTAATTAATTTTAGTTCAATTAATCTAATTTTAATTTACTTTAATTCAAATTAATTAATTAGTTTATTTTAGTTTTAATTAATTAATCTTAAATTTAATTTAAATAATTTTAGTTCAATTAATCTAATCTAGTTTATTTTAGTTTTAATTAATTAATCTTAAGTTTAATTTAATTAATTTTAGTTCAATTAATCTAATTTTAATTTACTTTAATTCAAATTAATCTAATCTAGTTTATTTTAGTTTTAATTAATTAATCTTAAGTTTAATTTAATTAATTTTAGTTCAATTAATCTAATTTTAATTTACTTTAATTCAAATTAATTAATTAGTTTATTTTAGTTTTAATTAATTAATCTTAAGTTTAATTTAAATAATTTTAGTTCAATTAATCTAATCTAGTTTAATTTAGTTTTAATTAATTAATCTTAAGTTTAATTTAATTAATTTTAGTTCAATTAATCAAATTTTAATTTACTTTAATTCAAATTAATTAATTTGTTTATTTTAGTTTTAATTAATTAATCTTAAGTTTAATTTAATTAATTTTAGTTCAATTAATCTACTCTAGTTTATTTTAGTTTTAATTAATTAATCTTAAGTTTAATTTAATTAATTTTAGTTCAATTAATCTAATCCAGAGCATGCTTCTACCCAGCGACCTTCGCTGACAAAAGATTCCGACGACGGAGAAACGTCGGATGTATGACAATTGGAAGGTAAAAAACATCATTTACTTTCATAATTAATTAATTTTGAAATTTATAGAAATAAATTTATTACTTTAACAATTTTTTATTTCAATTTTTTCAGGGCAAGTTTCCTGTTTTCGATCCCGATATCACCGACGGTAGATTGTTCCCCCTATGGGATAGTCACGTCCGGGATCGATTCAAGGACCTCATGTACTTGGCGTGCAGAAAGCAAGCAGCAAACCGCCCCGTGTGGATGAGCTCGGAGGACCACGCGCGGCTTCTCGAGAGCTTGAGCACTCCTCAGGGCAAGGCAGTGTCAAGCAGGAATAAGGCCAACCGCGCAAAGAATCCCACCAAACACACAGCGAGGGCCCGGACACACGACGAGCACCATCGTCGATTAGTAAGTTTTTTTTTCGTCGTTTTCTTACTTACGTACTTTTTTCTCGTTTTCTTTTTTCAATTAGTTATTAATTTATTATGTTTTATTCTTCAATCTTTAATTTTTTAGGAAGCGAAGCACGGGCGCCCCGTCCCACCTGATGAGCTGCACCGCGTTCTTCACACGAAGAAGAACGGGACGTTCGTCGACGATAAGGCGAAAGCAGTTCAGGTATTTAATAATTTTTTCAATTATTATTTTTTCTTTAAAATTTTTCCTACCTTATATATTAACCATTTTATTTTCTATATTTTAAATGTTTAGGAACGTTTCACGGAGTCCTTGACTCAGCGGTTGCCCACACCAGACTCGCAACTGACTCAGGAGGACCATACAGAGGCGTTCTTGGAGGCTGCTGGAGGGGTTCGGCCTGATGGGTCAGTTCCTGGGCTCGGCTCGTACAGGCGACGCCGTTACGCAGATGTGCCCCGGCCTCAGTAGAGCGGAGCGAGCACTAGCTCCGACCCTTCTCTGGTTGAGCAGCAGCTGCGCGCGGACATGGACGCTATACGCGAGGACTTCGTTACTCGAGCTGCTGCGATTGAGGCAGACTTGCAAGCACGAGTCGAGGCCCAGGTCGCATCCGCTTTGGCCGCGTACTTTAGATCTCTAGGCGGCGACCCTTCATCATCGACGCCTCCTCCCCCACCCCCCACCCTTCCGCAGTAGTTCTAGGATTCTTTCGTTTGTATAAAACGTTTTTTGAATATTTGATATATATATTTTTTATTTTAATTCCAATTTTTTGTTATTAAATTTTAATATTAATTAAATAAATAATTAATAATTAATAATTAATTAACTAATTATTGAAATTTAAATTTTTTAAAAAAATTCTTAAATGCAACCATATGGTCACTTTTAAAGCAACCATCTGGTCGTATTTTCACTGAGTCTAAAAGTGACCATTTGGTCACATAACATACGACCATTTGGTCACTTTTGTATGTGACCAATTGGTCACTTATCTTTCACATAAATTACGACCAGCTGGTCACTTTTTAAGCGACCATCTAGTTGTATTTTAACTTAGTCTAAAAGTGACCATTTGGTCACATAAAATACGACCATTTGGTCACTTTTTTATGTGACCAATTGGTCACTTATCTTGAAGATAAATTACGACCATATGGTCACTTTTAAGGTGATCATCTGGTCGTATCTTCAAATGGTTGACTTTTTTGCGACCAAAAATTTATGGTCGTATATTTGTGACTATCCAGTCGCACAAATTCTGGACCGACCAGTTGTTTGGCCACCACTTATTTTGTCGCTTTTTTGGTCGCATTATAGACAAAAAACGACCATTTGGTCGCAATTTCATGGTCGCAAATTGACAGTTTTTTTGTAGTGATTTGAGGTCTAACTTTACTTTTTATTCTGTTTATTCTCACTGGGCTTTGTTGTTAGCTCATGATATTACAACCAATTTCAGGTATGCTCAGGGTTCAAGGAAAGGGGAGCTAGTGCTGCATGATCGAGAGGATGATGGATCAGAGATGGACTTAGTTGTGTATTTTGTATCTTTCAAATTTGTACAATTGTATTAGCTCTTAAGAGCTACACGTCTTACTTTTATGATTATTAAACCTTTTGAACTCCTGAATAGGAACTTGAAGTTCCTTGTGTTTTAAATTTCTGAATTGAAATGTAAACAGGTTTTTGGCTAGCCAACTTTCAAACATAACCACGCCATTTTTTTTAAACATAAAGACTTCCGCTGTGTTTTATATTTAAATGATTTAAAAATGAGTCGGCTCGTCACAAGACTTTACCTAAGGTCTTAGAGATAAGATCTAGGGTAAAGTGATGCATTGCTCTTGTTTTCTTATGTG
Organism: Gynostemma pentaphyllum; assembly: GCA_028015215.1. Classification (NCBI taxonomy): domain Eukaryota; kingdom Viridiplantae; phylum Streptophyta; class Magnoliopsida; order Cucurbitales; family Cucurbitaceae; genus Gynostemma; species Gynostemma pentaphyllum. The sequence goes on from CM051352.1 coordinate 32,626,856, forward strand.
TTGATTGTCTCATAACTCCATCCACACTTCGTGTTGATCCATTTAACTTGCGCATAATTTCCTCTAGTTTTATCACTCATTCATACTGTTGTGGTAGCAATCTTCTTAATTTCTAATTTCAGTTTGAAACAACCATCCTTGTGGGACACAACACTCACTTACCACTCTATTACTTGTTGATTATGTGCACTTGCATTCATCCACCACACACCATCTAGTTTGATCACTGTTTCCACCAAAAGTAATTAACATATTATATTTTACCTTTCAAACAGGTACATCCATCTGTATTGAACAGGGCCGCCAAGTAGTGCCTCATACGGTAGATGAACAGGAATATGCTCCATCGAATCAAAAAATCCGGGTGGAAACATTCGCTCAAGTTTGCATATTATAACTGGAATCTCTCTGTTTAATGATTCGATTATCTCTCGTGTTAAATCTGCTCATGTCAAATCTCTAAAGAACACACTTAACTGCGTCAACGGTTCCCAATGTTTATGTTCGAGGAACGGTCTAAATGCAACAGGCATCAATCATTTCATGAAAACGTGACAATCATGACTTTTCATTGTGAAAACAGTATGACTCTGCACGTTAATGCATCTCGAGAGATTGGAAACGTTACCATCGGGGAACTTAATCGATCGCATCCATTCAAACAGGAATTTCTTCTCTTCTGTATTTAACATATACTTGGCCTTGGCGTAGTGCCCATCTTCATCCATCTCAAACTCAGGGCGACGACATATTTCTTGGATGTCATACCGTGCCTTCAGGTTGTCTTTTGTCTTATTTGGCACATTTAAAACTATATTGAAGTCATTGTCGAATACGTTCTTTTCGATGTGCATTACATCTAAGTTGTGCCTGATCAGTAAATCTCCCCAATATGGTAAATCCCAAAATATACTTCGTTTCTTCCATCCACTGTTTTTACCAGAGGCCTTGTTTGCAACCTCAGCACCTATTTTAGTAATTTTTTTCATGCCAATAGAATCTAACCCATGTAATATTTCGATTCCGCTATAAACTCAAGGCGGGCCTTGGTTGTATGCATTACGACCCTTATACCAATCTGTCTTGTTTGATCGAAACAAATGGTCGCTCAGTAAAAATCTTCTGTGACAATCAAACCAACAAGTTTTCAGTCGCTGTTTTAAAGAGAAAGCTCCAGTGTCAATCATGCAATGAGGACAATCAAACTTTCCGGATGTGCTCCAACCTACGGTAAGTTTAAATTAATTATACATATTATTATGCAATGAAAGTAATTTATAATTAATAAGCTATCATGCTTACTAAATAACATTGAATATGCCAGGAAGTCACTTATTGTCCAAATTACCGCAGCTTTCATACAGATTTTTTGTTTCTCGATACATCGTAAGTCAACGCTCCATTATTCTAAAAATTAACCAGCTCAATAATAAGAGGTTGGAGGTAGATATCTAACCCTTTTTTTTGGACTCTTTGGACCTGGTACGATAACTGTTAAGAATATCATAAGATCTTTCATACACATCGATGGAGGGAGATTATAAGGTGTCAACATAACATGCCATAGAGAGTATTGTGCACCAGAAGCGTCGTACGGGTTAAAACCATCAGTATATAACCCCAATCTCACATTTATAATCTCACTTGCAAAATTTGGATGACAACGATCGAAATGCTTCCACGCGTCAGCATCAGATGGATGTTTTATATGACCATCCTCTTAAGAATGCTCGTAATGTCATCTCATATGAGAAGCCGTGACTTCCGATACATACAATCGTTTAAGTCGAGGAGTGACTGGTAAATAAAACATAGGAGTATGTGGAATGAGAGTGCATTTACCTTGTTTATATCTCATATGGAAACATAATTTACAATTATGAAGACTCGAATCTCCATCACCCCATAATATCATGCATCCATTCGGGCAGCAATCAATCTTCTTAGCAGGTAACCCGAGACCCTCCACTAAATTTTTTCGTGTCGTATAAACTTTGAAGCAGCGTGTTGTTCGCAAGAGCGCAACGATGAAACCATTGTGCAATCAAATTAAAACCTCTCTCTGGAATATGATATGCCGCTTTTATATTTAGAAACTCTGTAGCTACAGCCAGTTGACTGACATCACAACCCAGTTATAACGACATACTAGCTGATTCGAGCATATGATACATTCGTTGCGCTTCTAGATTCATTTTATTCTCCTCCTCCTCTAGAATAGTTTGATTATCGTCTTGAGTATGATTAAGCATACCTTCATAAATCATATGTTGCATCTGTCCATACTCTTACTGTTTTTCATCATGATCTTCTTCCAAATTCGGTATTGCATTTGAGCTGCTTCCTTGGTACAACACGGCTCGCTCAAACGCAGTATTATATTGATCGTCAGATTCCCCTTGATAAACCAACTTGAAATAATTCTCCACAAACCCTCGACTATACAGGTGCTTCTTCACATCAAATGAAGAATATAACTTCTTATTTTTACATTTTCTGCACGGACATCATATTATTTTTCCATTACGATCAAAATCCTCCGTACTTTCACAAAACTCAACTAACTCTTCAACCCCTACTACGAACTCATCGTTCAAATAGCCTTCTAATAGATGAACATACATCCATTCACGCATTTTTTTAGGAAGTAGAACAAAAAATGAAAAGGAATAACAAAATGTTTTTTATGATGAATATCTTTCATTGCTCAAGATTTTTGTGTATAAAAACTGTAATACTAGCGACGGATCTCATCGTTCTTATAGCGGGAAACTTTCCCGCCATGCCATGGGGCAACGAAATCCGTCGTTCAATTTCGCAGGAAGTTTCGCGCCATATTATATGACGCAATGCATCGTTCCATTTTTCACGTGAACTTTTGGTGCCAATATTAGCGATGGATACCATCATTATGTTCCTATTACTTCTTCCCACTAAATATCTCCTATCAATTAGGCGACAGAAGGCATCACTGAAAGTCAACTCTCAACACGGGTGATGCATTCTATCGTTACATTGGGATGCATGCGGCTTTCATCACTACATCTTCGTCGCTATTCCGACAGTTTCTTGTTGTGTAGAAAGATGTCGTCAACATATAGAATGAGAAATATCATATCTTTGTTTACTATCCTCTTGTACACACTAGACTCATCAATGTTTGGTTTAAAACCATATAATTTGACAGTAGTGTCAAATATTATGTTATATGAATGTGGAACTTGCTTTAATCCATAAATATATTTCTACCACTTACAAACTGTTTGTTCTTCACCTTGAGCAATGAATCCATCTAGTTGGACCATGTAAATACTCTTGTCAAGATAGCCATTCAAAAAAGATGTCTTTAATATCAATTTGTGCAATTTTGTAATTGAAATGAGCAACGATGGACAAGAGAGTTCTAATAGACATAAGCATGGCGATAGGGGAGAAGATTTCTTTATAGTCTACTCCTTCCCTTTAAGTATAACTCTTTGCCATGAGCCTAGTCTTGAAAGTCTATACTTTCCCTTCTACTCTTCATTTTTCCTTTCAGAACAATTGCACCCAATAGGTTTTACCGCTTTAGGTTGATGTACAAGTTTCAAGACTGAGTAGGAGTACACGTACTCCATCTCAAGATCCATGACTTTAGGCCATTTTTCTTTGTCACTGTCTTCTATTACTTCATTATAAGACAATGGATCCCGCAAGTCAATATTTAACATATCAACTTGTGCTATAAAAATTATGACATGGACTCAACAAAATCTGACTATAATTTATCTTCTTACATGAAAAGCCAGGTAAGTCAACAATTGTTGTTGGCTCCAGTGTTGTTTTACTTGGATTAATCTCCTCAAGTAAAAATTACTTGGAGATTTATGGCCTTTAATATAGTCTTCTTATAAAAATTAGCATTTGTTTTGCAAATACTTTATTCTGTTCTAGACTATAAAATAGACAACTATGTGTCTCTTTTTGATAGCCTACAAAGAAGCATACATTAGACCTTAATTCTAACTTCTTAGGGTTTGTTTTCGGCATGTGTGCTAGATATCAACAAACTCGAAAGTGATGTAAACTAGTTTTATGTCCTATCTAGACTTCCACAGGCGATCTCAAGAACTTTTAGTAAGAATTTCATTTAGAATTCATACAATAGTGACTACTGCATAACCCAAGATTTATTCTGGTAAAAATGAATAGCTCATCATTGACCTCATCAATTTGAGTAGGGTTCTGTTTCTTCTCTCTACTACACCACTCTGTTAAGGTGTTTCTGGTGCCAATAGTTAGGATGTAATCCCATATTCTATCAAGTAGTATTTGAATTCTAAATTCATATACTCTCCACCACGATCTGATCGTATTATCTTAATAGTTTTACCTAATTGATTTTCTACTTGACTGTTGAATTCCTTAAACTTTTCAAGTATTTTTTACTTATATTACAATAGGTAAAGATACTCGTATCTTGAATAGTCGTCCAAAAAAGATATATAATACTTATACCCATCTCTTTCTTTAACATTTATCGAACCACAAAGGTCTAAATGTATAAGTTGGAGGTGGCTCTAATCCTTTTTCCAGCAAAAAGGTGCTTGGTCATTTTACTTTCACGATAAGATTGGAAGACTGGGGATGTGCCAAGTTTTAAGTAACTTAGAGCCCCACTTTTAACCAATCTTCCATCTCCCAAATCAGGGTTCACGGTTAGGGATTTCGGATACTCTAGCTTATATGTAATGTAATATCGTTAATGTCATCCATTGCATGTCGAATGGTGGCGGCATGGTGATCGGTGTTACAGAGGAACTTTTAACACATCAATTACGACTTCGTTGGGAAATGGATCCAGCCGAGATAGCGTACCTCACAACCAAGATTAAAGTGAGTTTAGCAACCTTGGCAGTATGGCCTACACTGAGACAGCGAATGATCGCGGATCAGCGAGGTGAAACACATTTGGCCACAGGATTTCTTGAGGTGGAGTCTGATCTACTTGGATACTTACTTTCTCTATGGATAATGCTTTACTATATCATGGACATTTGTGTGTATCATTAGGGTCAAATTTTCTACAAGAGTTATTGGAAGAAGCTCATAACTCAATATTTTCGGTACATCCAAGTGGTAATCAGATGTACCATGATTTACGAAAACATTATTGGTGGCCGAGAATAAAGCAAGAGGTTCTGGAGTATGTGAGTAAGTGTCTTTCATGTTAGCAGAAAAAAACGCTTAAACGGAGTCCACCGAGGTTGCTTCAACCTTTGAGTGTTCTTGAATGGAAGTGGGAGGACATATCAATGGCCTTCGTTAGAGGGTTGCCAAAAACACTTACAGAATCGATATCATCTGGGTAATATTCGACCGTTCAACCAAAACTGCTCACTTTATACCGGGGAAGATAACATATATAGTAGAGACTTGGGCTCAGCTTTACTTGAAAGAGATTATACAACTACAAGAGGCGTCAGTTAGGATTGTTTCTGATTGAGATACATATTTTGTCTCCAAGTTCTGGCAGACTTTACATGATGCGATGGGACCTGACTTGGTTTTAGTACAACTTTCCACCCTCAGATTGATGGGCAGATAGAGCGAGTTAACCAGATCTTAGAAGACATGTTGCATGCTTGCATATTGCATTTTAGAGGTAGCTGGGATACTCATTTATGTCGTGTAGAGTTTGCCTACAATAACAGTTACAAATCCTCGATTTAAATGGAACCGTTCATAGACCTTTATGGGAGGAAGTTCTAATCTTCTTTTCATTGGGATGAATTCGGTGAACGAAGAAATTTGGGACCTGAACTTGTGTAGATGACATGTGATGTAATCAGTTTGATTAGAGAGCGAATGCAGGTGGCTTAGAGTCGAAAAAAGAGCTATGTTGATACTTGACATAGTACTCTAGAGTTCATGGCAGGCGACCATGTGTTTTTAAAGGTTGCACCTATGAAGGGTGTAATGTGGTTTGGTAACAAGGGGAAGCTTAGTCTGCGATTCATATGGCCTTTTGATATCTTAGATCGAGTTGGAAAGTTAGCATACCGGTTGGCGTTGCCACCTACCTTGTCAGTTGTTCATAACGTATTCCACGTGTCTATGCTTTGAAAATATGTGGCTAATCCATCACATATTATAAATTTCCAACCGGTTGTTTTTATCTAAACTTGATTTATGAAGAAACACCAGTGAAAATATTAGCAATCAAGCAAAAGATTTTGAGAAACAAAACGATTAATCTCGTTAAGGTTTTGTGGAGGAATCAGTTGACGGAGGAAGCTACTTGGGAACTTGAGGATAACATGAGAGAAATATATATGCTCTTATTTCATAGTAGATAGCTTTTTCGAGGACGCAAAACTTTTTAGGTGGGAAGACTGTAAGGCCTCGGGTTTTGTTAAACAGTGTTTATTTAAAATTTCATAAGATGCTTGTTTATGTTTTTATTGTTAAATATTTTAGAAATGAACTTCTACTGTGATTGAATTGTTTTTATAATTAACTATGGTTAAAATTTACCTTTGGTGGAAATTCATTAGAAAAGACCATTTAAACATGGTTAGTTTGGAGAAGAAGGGCTAGTTAGCTATAAAACAAGTTGCAAGGGTACAATTGCAAGAGGATGGGTTTGATTCTAATTAGTGGAAGGACTTATTAACAATTAGGAGACCTTAAAAGCTCAGTCAACTTTTACATATTTAACATTTAATTATTAAAGAAATTAGAAGTAAAAAACAAAAAAACCAAATCTCTCATCTCTCTCAACCTCTAAATTCGGCCTTAAGGTTCCAAGGGGAAAAAATGGGTTTTCATCTCCAAATTTCTTTCTCCTAGCATGGATTCAAGGGTTTTTTGGTTTATTAGTGAAGGAAACAAGTAGATTGGAAGATTGGAAGAATAATTAACAAGATTTTAAGTACTCAAGGTAAGAATTCATCCATGGAATTCAAGGGTTTTCATTCTAGGTTTTTGACTTTTTGGGGTGTTTTTGTTTGATGTTGTAAAAACCTTTTGCTTTGAGTTTTCATCTCTTTTAAATTATGGGGAAAAAATTCAAAATACAATCTCAAATCCTAGGATTTCCATCTCAAAAGTTCTCTTGAATTAGAAAGCCATGGATGAACCTAAGCTCAAAACCTCCATTGATGGCCATTTTCAAGTTTTCTAGTTTTTCCAACTTTTACATTTTCATAATACTTAATTTCTTTTAATTCTAGAATATTTGGGTGCCTAAATATATTTTTTTCATAGGAAAAACAAGTTAGAAAGTCAAGCCAATGATTTCTAAAAAATCACCCAAGTTGCCGAAAAAACCATCACCTATTTTGTCTAGTTTTATGACTTTTATTTTAAACCAGGTTCCGGGTTTTATTTAAAATGATTTTTCTATAGGAGAAAGTAAAGCACAATCAAGCCTTTTGATTAACTAACCATAAAGCAGGTTTGGTAATTGTATGGTTGTTTGAACGTCGATGTGATCGTGAGGAATGAGAAGTTAACTGTTGACATAAGGGGCTGATTTGAGGACATAAATATGTGTTTGAAAGTAAGAAAGAAAAAGGGTGATTATTGAAAGGAAAAGTGATTAACCGAGCTAGTGACGAGTTGTACAAGGAAGCAAAATGAGAATGATTGCCAATATTATAACTAAGCCTTTATTCTGATTTTGAGTAGTTATAAAATGATTATGTTTGTTTTAATATGTGTCAAGTGACAGATTGAGTCATATAATGATTGGGTTGCATTCGTTTATACTCTCGATGAGTTTGAAGTTAAAGATTGAATTATAGTATGGTTATAGTATGACTACTTTCACTTGATTACATACTTTCATTTCATTCTTTGTATTTGAGCGCCATGAGGTTGTAGCCTATGTAACAGTGTGCAGAGTAATACGTTACATATGGTTTTTGTGGCGGATGAAGCGAAGTTCTGAGGGGCTATATGGTTGATGGCTAGGAAGCTCAAGAGGCTAGTGTGAGCCTAGATTTTGTGAACTGAATTATTGATGTGATTTGAACTTTGGAGTGAGCTATTGAGATGGTCTCCAAGACACGCATAGTTTAGATGCATGGAAAGCGTAAGCGTGGAGTGGTGGTCGTTTTGAATAATAGTTTCGTGACATCATGTTCATACCATCTCATTGTTCATGTTACCTTGTCTAGGATACGTAGTTAAACTTCTCTTTTAGCCATTACACTTACATCACTTCATTATGCCTTTTAGCCAATACAAACACATCATTTTATATTGCTTTAAGCTCATTTCAAAGAAGACATACCATTTCTTTATATTCGTCTCATTTTCATTGAGTTATAATACTCAGAGGTGCAAAATATCACCTTTCAGGTAGTGGTAGAGGTAGAGAATGGGGCAAGGTAGTTGGTGCTCGTGAAGGCTTCGAGTTGGAACTTTTGGATTGGCTAAAGTACTCCAAGGCCTAGAAATTTTGAGTTTAGAATATGTTTTGTATTTAAAAAACTTGGTTGTGTCTTTTAAGATGTTTTAGTGTGTAAATTTGTATACGTCTTTAAATTACTTCTTAAACATGTTTTATGCACAATGTGCTTTTGAGTTATGAATTTCTTTGCTAAGTAAAAGAGGCAGACGTGCCTAATGGTTACAAAAAAAGGGATTTATGATAAATTCGTTTTAAACGTTGTCACAAAATTGTTTTATTAAGGTGTTATAAATGAATTATTGAGGGTCTATGCTTTTGTTTTGCGTACTCGAGACTTAGACTTATTTATTAAGTCTGGTCATTACAAATTTTAATATTACTTTTATGGTCGTTACAAATTTTAATATTGCTTTTATGGTATATGAGTATCCTATTTAATTTTAGGAGAAGTCTGTAACAACCCGACTTTTCAAATTATAAATAATGTAGCGGAAGACATGAAGATTAAATAAACGTCTTTATTTATTTGAAGAATTTCAAATGAAAGTTTGAGAACCCGAATTCAAAATCTCATCATATAACATAAATCAACTCAACATTTCTTGTTCTATAAATCTAACAAGAAATGAACATATCAATGAAAACAAAATGAATTAATTCGTCACAACAACCATAGTCTATTGGCTCCACCATCCAAGTAATCATTGTTCGCCGGCTCTGTTCCCTTTGTTACCTAAAAAAAAGTAACATCATGAGGCTAAACAGTAAAGACTCAACTTTTCAGAGTAAACAAATAACATAGTGGAAGACAATTTAAACTAAATACCCTCTTTATTTAATTTAAGGATCTAAATCAATCCAAAAAAAATTCAATAAATAATAGTAAAGTTCTAAATCCTGAGATTTTTACGTAAAACAAAACAACGAAGACTTCCATGAAAGCAAGAATAACTAGCAAGTTCCAAAAATAAAGAATAAATTCAAAACACTCCAGATCCTTTTTAAAACAAAAATAAATAAAATGTTCAAATGAAAGCTTGACGGTTGCCATAGTCTAGAACATAACTCCACATCCTCATCGCCTGCCATTTCCCCTTTTTTGTTACCTAAAAAAAAATAGTAGCATCATGAGGTAACCCTATGAGCCAACATTCAAAGAATTTTTTGTAATACTTTAGTTAGTCTCTAAACAAATCATCTGGATCCATTTAACTTCCAATCACTTCCAAAACTCCTAAAATTAATTTCACTTCTAAAACCAACAAGTCTCATCTCGTTACATGGAAAGGCAACTCTACTAGTTTCTAAACCAAGGTTTTCACATCTCACTTAATACCAAAGTAAATAATAATCGAACTTCCAAACTTAATATGCCTTTCACATGCTTACCACGAATAATTTTCTAAATTAAATGTCACCAATATTATCTCAACATAATTAAATTCACAACAATACTAGAAATGTGGTCCCTTAAGACTCCTCACATTTCTTTTACCTAGTTATAGGTGCACCTATAACTGAAACATCTAATACTCAATCTTACGAGTCAAAGAGTACTAACACCTAGTTATGGAAGCATCCATAACTAAATTTAAAACATAATGTTTTAAGCTCGTACGACTTATTAGATTAGTACCTGGGTTATAAGTCCATTCAATCGATGACTGACCCTTACAACCTAACATGCAATCAATAAAGGTTCCTTAACATCTAAAACTCATATTTAGATCATAAGTATTCTAGAATTAAATAATATGGATAGTAACTCAAAGCAACCACAAAATCACGCTAAAACTACACTTTTTGCGTTACCGTAAAATTACTAATATTCGTTGGCTTTCACCCTTTTCATTCAAACTCTCAATCACATTGATCTCGCATAGATCCAAATCAATAATTATTTCCATAATTTCCATAAGCGCGTACAATAATTACAATCACGCAACATACAACACCTAATAATGCAACCTTTTGAGAGACTCCTCACATTATTAGTACTTGGGTTAGTGGCGAACCTATAACTATCCCCTAATATTTTATTTTTGCAACAAGAAAACATTAGTATCTGGTTATGGAATAATCAATAACTAAATCCCCTAATATTACATGTTCGCAAACCCTTCAATATTAATACCTGGGCTGTAAGTACGTCATCAAGACCGACACTTAACAACCTATTCTCAATTCTCAAAAACCACATGAAATGTTAAATAAACCTTATTTATATAATTCTAATATCAAAATAATTCAGTTACAAACCAGAAAGCTCAACAAACTATCAATTCTATCGAAAAAGTAGTTTACAGTTACACTACTTTTACCGGAAATCACTAAAAATTCCCTAAACAACACTTAAACATTTTTCCACCAAAAATATCATAAAAAAATCCTTATACTACCAAAATAATAGTTATAAAACAACTAACACCAAAAGAATCATCAAAACGCTGAAAATCTCCAATTTCGGTAAACTTGCTAAATCAGCAGTTTTTAATTTAAACTACCAATTAATAAACTCCAATATCATAACAATGCTCATACTTCCAGAAACTCGAACATCAAATAAAATCACTAAAAAGTCTATGAATAATCATTTAGATTTCTCTAATGGATTTTCCAAAATTCAAGAATGTTTACTCACCTGGATATAGATTAAAATCAACCGGAGAACATAAAGTCTATTAATCTTAAAATATTAATTCTAAACTAGTCAAAACAAATTCTATATAATTTTACTAATTTAAAACGATTTAGGTTCAAGGTTTAAGCTATGAAAAGTTGACGAAAAAAGCAAGGAGGCTCATGGTTTTTTGATCAAGATGGTGTCGGCTAATGGGGCTGTTTTAGCTCGATTTTAGGATGAAAAGTCAGAAAAGAATACTCGGATTTTTTTGCCTTAATTTGGTTTGGTTGATCGTTATCAATTAGGTTTAGGTTATAGGTTAAATTGATAACGATTTAGGTTAGGGCTTTCGGATCTTGAAATCAAGAACAATAAAATTTAAAAAAAGATTTAGAATCCTTACCCAAACATAAAAAGTTAAATAAATCACTTCCATAATGAACGATTCAACAAGGATCACGAACTACGTAAAAAAATCATCACAGTTTAGCTAGAAATTTCAATGGAATTCAAATGAAGGGATGGGGATGAGTGGCGGTTACTAAGGAGGAAAGAAGAATAGTATAAAATCTGGAAAATGATAAATGGGAAGTCATATTAGGTTAAAAATCTCGAGTTCCAGCATTTACAAAACTGCCACGCACTTTAAAACATCGATATCTCGATGACCGGGTCTCAGATCAAAAACCGTCAGTTGCATTGGAAACTTGACATCGAGACGATGAATTCCAAGATAAAATATTAATCAAATCATAAAGTTAAAAAATCCAGGTTTTCGGAACAAAAACCTAAAATACCCTTTTTTCGAAAGAACGAGATAATTATGGTGGCTCTTGCACATATGGCTAAAAAATGTCCAATATTTACAAAAATAGCAGTCTAAAAAGTTATTTGCAAAAATAGCAAAAACCTCAAATTCGTGCCTAAAAATATTACAAAATTGCCACTAGTTCGCGTAAGTAATCACTAATTTCCACATAAGTAATCACTGATTCCGTGAATCATAAATCACTATATCAAATGATATTTCCTACATATAATCATTGATTACATGATAAGTTATCACTGATTACTTCCAAGTTATCATTGATTTCTTTAATTCACTTGAATGAGGATTTTTAAAGATTTATTATATTTGCAAATACTTTTTTAAAACTGCTAGATTTATAAATATTGAAGAAAATTCTGCTACCCAATGAAATTTTCTATATTTTTATTCTACTTAATTGATTGAACCTGATTAATATTATTTTATAAAAAAAAATATTAATTTATACAAGAAATTTTAATCATATTATACTCACAACAATAATCATAATCTCAATATGTTATTCTAACATATTCCATAATCTCCAATTACACTGATCTCGCATCAGTCCAACTCAACAACTAATTAGATACTTTTCATTCCATATTCTCAATCACTAATCTCGCATCAATCCAACTCAATAATTAATTACATACTTGTCATTCCACATTCTCAATCACACTAATCTCGCATCAATCCAACTCAATAATTATTTAAATACTTTCTCTAAGCTTATACAATAATTACAATCATACAACATGCAACACCTAATAATGCGGCCCCTCGAGAGACTTCTCACATTATTAGTACCTGGCTATAGGCAAACCTATAACTACCCCTAATATTTCTTTTTGTGACAAGAAAATATTAGTAACGGGTCATGGAATCATCCATAACTAAATCCCCTAACATTATAGGTTCACAAATACATCAATATTAGTAGCTGGGTTGCAAATTCGTCGTTAGGACCGACACTTAACAACCTATTCTCAATTCTCATCACAACCATATGAAATGTTCAGTACACCTCACTTACATCAATTCAATATGAAAATAATTTAGTTACAAAACAGCAAGGTCATCAACTAGAAATTCTATCGAAAAAGCAGTTAACGATTACACTACTTTTACTGAAAATAATCAAAAATTTCCTAAATGAAACTTCAATATTTTTCCTTAAAAAATATCATAAAAACTTCCTCATACTCCTAGAATAATAGTTATAAAACAACTAACACCAAAAGAATCGCCAAAACACCGAAAATCTTCAATTTTGATAAACTAGCTAAAACAGATGTTTTAATTTTAACTAACAATTATAAAACTCCAATATTATAACAATCCTCATAATTCCAACAACTTAAACGTCAAACAAAATCACTAAAAATTCTACGAATAATCCTTTAGATTTCTCTAAAGGATTACCCAAAATTCAAGAATGTTCACTCACCATGGAGCTTGAACAAAAATCCAACTTTTCTGAAAAATCCAAATCACAATCTGTCACAACGACTTCTAAATTAATAAATTAATTTAAATAATTAAATTAAATTAAAATTGGGTTTCGGTTAAGGCTTGGAGGAAATCAATTCAGCCAATCTATATGGTTTTCAGTTTTTGGGATGACGTTTGCTAGAGAGTGGTTTTCAGCTACAGCAAAATCAAAAGGATAAATTTTTGAGTTATTTCGTCTTGGTGAGCAGTTGAAAAAATGAGGGGGTTTTGGGTTTCGGTCTAGAACGATAATCGATTTGGTGTTACGAGGACGAATCGGTTTATCAATATACAATAATTCGAATAGTTATAAATCAAACATAAGTTTTCCTCTTCAAGAAATTCAAGAACAACTATGAGAAAGTTCAAGAATTCCTACCCAAACTCAATGAATGAAACAATTCACTTCAACCAAAAATGCTTCAACAAAAAAAAACATAAATTATACCGGAAATTACCATGATCTTGCATGAAGAATGATTAAAACCCAAGAGGAAAAAGAAGAGAAGAATGGCGGCAATAAGAGGCAAAGAGAAGAGGGAAAAATCTAGAAAATCACAATGGAGAAGTCATCTTAGGTTAAAAATTTTGTGCTTCAGTATTTATGAAACTGCCACTTACCTTAAAGAGTTCATAACTTCCTCACCAAGTCTGTCAGTTGCGTTGGAATCATGAAAATAAGAAGATCAATTCCAATTCAAAAGATTAATTAAAACAAAATGTTCAAAATTTGAGGTTTTTGAGAAAATTATCAAAATACCCTTACATAAGAGTCAGGTTATTACAAAGTCCTACCTTTAGGTAATAACCCACCCTAGATCTCTCGGACCAAGACAATCCATGACCAATAGATAAGTCATGGAACAGATTTTTTAATGTTTTTATTAAGAAGCTAAATTTTATGTCCATGAACGGACCAACTTTTTGCCTACTCTTGTTTTTCCCTTTTCAAAGGCAGTAGGCTTTCCCCGTATTGGAGGTAGGCTAGTAATCGGGCGTGATTTTCCAACGATGTTGGTTTGGAACCCCTTAGGGGGACCTCTTTAGCTTCTTTTCTAACTTGGATTACCTTTTTAAAGGCTTCTTCACTTTGATGTTTCTCGTAAAAAAATTTCTAGGCTTTGGTATGGTTGTCCGATTCATGGGTGGAGCGTCCTCCATCTTGCCATTTTTCACTCTAGTTACTTTCTCAATGATGATTCTCAATTATATATGATCGCTGACACTGGTTTGTAAATGTTAGTAATCTTCGGCTTCACGAAATGTGGTGGCATTTTCACCACAGACGATCACACTTCATTCATGTGTTAATCTTATTCTTTGTTTCCAACCTGAAATCACAAATAGAGAGCTCAATTAGAGAAGTATTGGTATTATACCGACAACAAATACTCCAACACTCAATTAGGAAATGTCGGAAGACAAAGAAGGTACAGAAGTCTTTTAGAAAATTATGTAAAATTTTAATGTTACCTCATTAGGCCAAATTTTCTTTTCTTTTATACTTGGTCATCCCAACTTATTATTAAAAAGAGAAAGAAAATACAAAAAATTTAAACATATCAACAAAACCAATAAGAAAGATATAAAAATATCACTCAAATTAATTAATTAAATTAATTACAAACAATACGACGAGACCACCACCAAGTATGAGAAACGTTACTTGGCTGATTTAAACCAAACAATCAGCTACATAGTTACCTTCTTAAAAAATGTGAGTGACTATAAATTCCATTAACCTAAATATTTGCTCAAAGTTGAACAGACCAACGTCATGAAACTTGAAGTGAGACCATGAATAAAGGACACTATTCATAAATGACACCAGAAAAGTTTGAGAAACAAATTAATAGCGGGTAATTCAGCTTCAAAAGTATAATAATTACCTGAAAATTAACAAAACAACTTATAACAATACAGTTTTAGAGAGAGAAAAACTCCTCCACAATCGGCATGTTCAAGATGATTAATTAAGGGTCTGTTTGGGATAGATTTTGAAAGTGTTTTTTAATGGTAACCAAGAACACTTTCTTTATTCAAAACATTTTTAAACACTTTCAAAAAGTATTCCAAACGGACACTAAATATTGCTCTATTGAGTCCACTGAAGTAAAAATTATACTTGTTTATAAATAATTTTATATTAATCTTTTTAATACATAAGAAACCTTAATCTAATTTTCTAAACAGATAACTATATTTTGAAAAAAAAAATGAAAAAGTATATTCTAAAATTTCAAAAAAAAAAAACTTATTTTGTATAAAAAAAAAAGTTAAAGTATGATCAAAAGTAGTTGTTTTATGATTTGCTTCTTAGATTTTTTCAAAGAAAAGGGTAAAATGTAAAAAATACCTCTGTAGTTTTGGTCAAATGCATGAACAGTTTTTGTAGTTAAAAAATGGTAAATTACATCCACATAATTCTAAAATTTGCAAATGAGACATCTCAACTCTAACATCGTTAACTTTCTTTTAGCTATAACTTAGTTGTTTGAACTTCGATTTAGATGATGCTTATGGAACCCTCATTTCGAGTTCTATGTCACTTCAAAGCATCGAAATAATCAATAAATAAAAGAGTTTATTATCATCAAAACATTAGGTATAATTGAAACTATAACACTTTTTATATACTGATGATTTCGAAGTTTTGAAATGACCATAACGTAGAGCTCAAAACCAAGATTCCAAAACATCTTGAATCATCTAAATTAGAGTTCAAACTAAAAAGTTATGATTAAAAAAATTAACGACATTAGAAAGGAGTGCCTCATTGGTATATTTTGTAACTAAATGTTGTATATAATTTATCATTTCTTAAATACAAGGGATATTCATACCTTTTATCAAAATCATAAGGTCTTATTTACCTAGGATAATCCTGGTTCACTCAGGCCATTAATTAGGGTCTTCACTCTCAGGGGTATTATAATAATAAAAAAAGGCCAATTATTTCTTAAAAGAATGAGAAATGAAACAAGAAACGGAAATTGGGAAGGTTAACAAACTAGTCATGGTTAATGTGCTCCCTGAAAAACAGAGAAGTGCCTAAAAAAATGAATCCACTTCTATGAAGTTGTGTTTGATGATCTACCAATTTTGACATTGAGCCTATGGATAATGAGTTCCCCACTTACAAATATTTGGATTAAATAATATGTAAATGAATTAAAATACATTTTCATAAAACCAATGAGATCTTTTTCCTTTATTCAATATATCACTGTCTTAAAAACAAATTTCAAAGAATTAAATTTTTGCTTGACAACGATTTTAACTAAAATTTTCTGTTTTAAAACTTTGATTTTGATTTTTATTTTCATCCAATTTTTAGAAATCTAAGAAAAAAGTTTTAAAAAAATAATTTTGAAATTTAAATATTATTCGGATTTTAAAAGATTTTTTAAAATATTAAAAAAACTAAGCAAATTGTTCGTAAAAAAGTTTTATTTAAATAAAAAATTGTTATCATCACATGTAGCTCAGTAGTAAGGCAATTTTATTCACTCTATCAAACTAGAATGTTAATCTATTCTCTTATATATTGCATAAAAAATAGAAAATTCCGATAGATGACACTTTTATAAGTAATTTAAAAAATAGTAAATGTTTTGAAATATTTTAAAAAATACATTTTTCAGATTGAGAGATTCCACCAACTTGATTTGAGATTAGACCTATCTCAATATGAGATTGGTGGATCTCAATTTAAGAAACGTTATTTTTATAATTTTCAAAACTTGTGATATGACATTTTTGAAACCCCTAAAAATATCATTATCAAATGAGATTTATTTGAATTTAATACACTCTCTTTTTCTAAAAAATTTCGTGGATAGAAATGTAACCAGCAATTTCATTCAAATTTCTTTAAAATGCTATCATAATCAACATTATTTCACCCCTGTAGAAAACTTTTTCTTTCTTGATTTTTCCATCATTTTAAATACACGTTGAGACTGCTATCACTATTCAAACCAAAAGGCAACACCTCAACCTTTCCTTTTTGTCTTTTGTCCGTATGTACTTTTATGCTCATTTTCATTGAAGTCTTTAGACGCAACTCTAAATTGACTGGACTTGCCATTTAATTAGGAATAAACTTAGGGAAGGAAATTTACATGAATGTTATAGTTGGATGAAATATTTACAAATTTGTTAGGGAAAAAAAATATTTACAAAAATATTATAATTTTAAAAGTCGAGTATATCAGTCAATAATTAATAGTATATCAGTGATAGATAATAGTATATCAGTGATAGACTATTAATGAACGACTGATAAACTATCATTGATATATTAATAGTTCACTGATATACTAATAGTGATTGACTGATATACTCAAAAAATTTAAAATTCAAATATTTTTGTAAAAAAAAAATTTCCCTAACAAATTTGTAAATAGTATAAAAATTTCTAACATATTTGAAAATGCCCCAAAAACTTATATGTAGTTAAGATTGCTCACCAAGGCTCAAACAATAAGAAATGGAAAAAGACAAATTAATAAGGAAAAAAATACTTAACTATTTAAATATGCAACATCTAAAATCGAAGAAAAAAAAAAAAAAAAAAAAAAAAAAACCTTCCCAAACAAAACATATTCACAAAATAGAAAATAGAAAATTGTTTTGAGTCACTTTTCTCTATTTAAGAGAACTAAAAACTCTTTTTATTTATGAGAAATCGAAATGAAAAGGAATTGAAATGAAATAAATAGAAATGATATTTTTTTTATGTTGAATATTTGACTTTGCTTGAAATTATTGTGGGAGAAATTTCATAACACGTGGAATTTTACAACTTGATAAAAATGAATGTGCACCTGGTGAAAATGCCTATACACCTTATCTACGCACCTTGCCTACTCACCTGGTGAAAATACCTACACACCCGAGTAAGATGCCTACGCACCTGGCAACGCATGTTTAAACAATGTTTAACAAACCAAATACAAGTATCCAATTGGGAGATGACATATGTCGTAACCCACAAGTGACACGTAGTTGAGAAGTAACCCATGGCCCAATCTCGACACAACAAGTGGCATGATGATGTCATCAACTTCTTCTCCTATAAATAGGAGAAGAAACTTATCCATAAGATGATTTGATTCTACTTTAATTCTCTCTGGCACATTAGCTGTGTTTGCTCTGATTTTAGCATCAGAGGGTGTTAGGTCGGCACCACACAGGTATTCTGTTCCTTTCCTGTACAGGTACATACAGTGCTCGTTAACTACTCACACATCGCCTACGCAGCACCTCCATTGCAGCGCAATACCTCCGACACATCCAATCTTCTAAGTTCGTTGTTTACGTAGAAGCCTACCATTTATACGCAAATTTGGCGTCGTATGTGGGAAATAATATATAACTAAGTGCTCTACCATCATGGATGAGTGGAATAAGTAAACAACACTGTGATGACATAGAGGACTGTGAAAGCTGTAACCCTCATAACACAAGGTATCAAACTCGTAGCACTATAAAACAACAACAACAAGTTGATCAAAACCAAGAAGTAGTGAGGGTTGGTACCTGAGCCAGTCAGAAGGGTAGATGCCCTAGAAGAGCAAGTGTGACGTGTAAATCGAGATCTCTCTAAAGTATTAGAAATACTCACACAAAAATCTAACCATGAAGTCTCACCTGACAACTAGGAATTACAATCCAAGAAATGCAAAGACAAAGAACCAATGAAGGGTATAGGAGAGTCACATAATCATGAGAAGGGTGGTTCAAATGGGAACTCGAGGCTAAATACTCTGAACACTTTTTCTTCCTCCCATAAGTCTTCTCGCAATAAGGATCCAACTATGAAAAGACCAAAAAAGGAAAGCAAAAAAAATATGATAAAGTCAACTGCTAAAAGCATCCAGCCTTAGGCACAAGAGTTGAAAAAGATCCAATATCAACTTGGTTATATGAAGAAAGAGTATCAAGAAAAGATTTCACTTCCTTTAGAAGATCTCCTCGAGCAATTTGAGCCGCCATTCACCGATGATAATTATAATTATGAATGATGGTTCAAAGGACCCGATCGAGTATGTTGATACATTTCAGGCCTGGATGGAGGTCCAGGTAATCTGAGATGCTATCAAGTGTACAGCATTCCCCCTTACATTAGGAGGCCTTGTATACGGGTGGTACAGGCAGCTTAAGTCGGGGTCTATCTCTTCATTTAATGACCTCACTAGATCTTTTGTAACTTAAATTCTTGGTGCAAGGGATCGTATTAAACCAGTTGCACATCTTTTGACTGTGCATCAGAAGTCGGGGGAGAGCCTCCGGGACTATGTAGTGAGATTCAATAGTGAGGCGTTAAAAGTGGAAGGTTACAATGATGACATAACTTTTCCTATGATGGCTGGTTTAAAAGATGAAAAATTATTGTGGTCACTAGGTAAGAAGACACCTACTACATACACGAGCTTCTCACTAGGGCACAAAAGTACATGACTGCTAGAGAATTACTTAGTGCAAGAAAGACTTTAGATGATGAAGAAAATAGTAAACAATTAGAGCACAAAAAGAAACACCGAACAGAAGACCTTGCTTGGAAGATAGACCGTCATGACGATGACAAAAGAAAAAGGTCGAGAGACCAACCTGAGAAGTAGAGTCTTCCTTCAAGTACGTTTCATAAGTACACTCCCACCACTGTCCAAATAGAGCAACTGCTAATGGAAATTGAAAACAAAAATTTATTGAAGTGGCCAACAAAAATAAAGGTGAGAACAAACAAAATAAATAAGGACAAATAATTCCTTTTCCACAAGGAACATGGTCACACCACCTCAGAGTGTTTCGACCTAAAAGAAGAAATTAAAACTCATATTCATCAAACATACTTGAAGAAATTCGTGAGAAGTAAAGAATCTCACCATGATAATTAATCTGATCTGGAAGACCAGGCCCGTGGCAATAAAGATTTTCTAATTGGAGAAATAAGGACCATCTTTGTGGGCCCAACTAGTGAAGAGAAGCCCAAGAAGAAGGTCATGCCTTAAAAAGAATCATGTTAGATTGTCGAAGTAGCTGGTTGAGACACCAACATATTGATAAATTCTCAACTACAAGGCTCTACTTCGCCTATGAAATGTCAATCAACTAAGATTTTATTTCATCAAGTGTTTTTACTGCAGTTTTCATTTCCAACAATTTTTTCTATTTTAAAAGCCTTGACAATCAGTGAAATAAAATAATTCTATTTTATTAAAAGATATATGTATGGAAATAGATTAGATGTACAAAGGAAAAAAACCTTCATGCAGAATCCTCTTATCTAAGTAAAGGTCAGATCATTCCAAGAACCATTAGACTCGAGCTATACTTTAAGACATAAAGCACTACTCAAGTGGGGGCCAACTACAAGAATACACTACAATAAAATGAAAAATATTCTAAGTCTGCCAAGGTGGAAGAGCGAAATAAAAATTCTAAGTCTACTTAAGAGTGCAGGCTCACATGAGCCACACCATGTAAAGAATTTTAAATGACAATTTTTAAGTCTACTTGGGAGTGCAGAGCTGTCACGAGCCGCACCTCATAATTAAAATGAGAAAAAAAATCTAAGTATACTTGGAAATGCAAGGCTCTTACAAACCGCACCACATAGAAGAATTTAAAATGAGAAAAATTATGAGTCTACTTGGGAGTGCAAGGCTCACACGAGCCACACCTCATAGAACAATTTAAAATATAAAAAATTCTAAGTCTACCAAGGAGTGCAGGGTTTTTATGAGCCATACTTGGTGGAAGAATATAGAATGAGAAAAAATTCTAAGTCTACTTAGGAGTGCAGGGCTCCCATGAGCCACATCTCATAGAAAAATTTAATTATGAATCTATGTGGGAATACATGGCTCGCACGAGCCGAACCTAATATAAGAATTTAAAATGTGAAAAATTCTAAGTCTACTAAGAAGTTAAGGGCTCTCACGAGTCGTACTTGGTGGAAGAATTTAAAATGAGAAAAAATTCTAAGTCTACTAGGGAGTGCAGAGCTCTCACGAATCGCGCCTAGTAGAAGAATTTTAAACGTTAAAAATTCTAAGTCTACCAAGAGTGGAGGGTTCGTAGGAGAATTAAGAAAAATAATTGAGTCTACCTAGAGTATAGGGCTCTCATAATCCACATCAACCAAGAAATACTTAGAGAAGAGTTAAAGTCAAACCAATCAAGCATAGATCAAGACTTGATGAAAAATCAATTTTAGTTTGGCAAAATAAAAAATTTAACCATCAATTGTAAAAAAGACAATAATTATAGGGTCGAACATCAACTGGTCAAAGGATAAGGAAGGGATATGCAAATCCCAAATATCAAGGCCATTATGAAAAGGCCCTAATGACAAGGTTTTGACGACAACGCCCATATGACAATGCCCAAATGACAAGGCCATGATGACAACGCTCAGATGACAACGTCCTAATGATAACGTCTACATGACAAGACCCTATTGACAAGACCCTGATGACAACGTCCATATGACAAGGCCATGATGAAAACGTCAAGGTGATAAGGACCCAAAAACAAATGACAACGGCCAAATTACAACGCCTCGAATGACAGCACACAAATTGACAAAACAAGACGAAGACTAAGTCAATGACAACAACAAGGTCAAAAAAAAGTGAAATGTGCAAAGATGTTACAGCATCAGATTTATTATTTGATTTCAAGAGAATAATCAAAGGGGGAGAATGTATCGGACGTTGGAGCCGATATCATTTATCTATTTGTTTCCACTTGGTGAAAATTGAAAATGCAAGTTTATGATCGTCCAAAAATTGATACGTCGAGACATATTATCAAGCTCCAACACTTAGTTTTTTCTCAAAATTTTTAGAACGACCAAGGAAAAATGTCAAGCTAACAGGCTCCAACACTTAGTTTTTTTTTTCTCAAATTTTTTACAGCTACTAAGGCAGAAAAATCAAGATACAAACTCCGACACTTGTGAATTTTTAAGAAAATTGGCTAAGGCACAAACTCCACCTTAAAAGAATACTCTCAAGCAGCATTGAACTCACATCCCAACTTAGCTTGGGAGTAGAGGACCACTGTTGTGGGAGAAATTTCATGACACGTGGAATTTTACAACTTTCCAAAAATGCATGGGCACCTGGTGAAAATGCCTACGCACCTTGCCTAGCACCTTACCTACGCACCTGGTGAAAATGTTTGCGCACCCGATTAAGATGCCTACACACCTGACATAGCATGTCTACACAGTCTTTAGAAAACCTACATACTTAAGACCACATACAAGTATCCAATCAAAAGCTGACATATGGCATAACCCACAAGTGACACATAGTTGAGAAGCAACACATGGCCCAATCCCGACACGAAAAGTGCACGATGATGTCATAAACATCTTCTTCTATATATAGAAGAAGAAAATCAGTCATAAGGTAATTTGATTCTACTATAATTCTCTCTGGCATACTAGCTCTGCTTGCTCTGACTTTAGTATAGGAGGGTGTTAGGCCAGCACCACACATGTGCTCTGTTTCTTTTATGTGCAGGTGCATACATTGCTCGTCAAATAATCTGCATACCGCCTACGCAACATCTCTAGTGAAGCGCATTACTTCCAACTCATCCAATCTTTTAAGTTCATTGTTTACGTGGAAGCCCATCATTTTTACGCAACAACGGAAATCAGAATCAATTTTTAGTTTATATTATTTATTTGTATTAGTTCTTATAATTATGGGCTTCCATCTTAAAATCAATTGGTAATGAAAGGAGTAACTCTTAGACTTTGGAATTTTTTTTCTTAATATTGTATTTTTTCGTACTTATGTTAGAGTTATTTTGATGAGTGTCACCGAAGGGAAAGTCAAACATCAAAAGCTTTAAAAAATCATATCTTGAAGAGAATCACCAGGGTATTGATTCATACGGTTACTTTCTTGAGAGAATGAGTGAAGAGTTACCAACATCCACATAAGCCCTATATGAATCTCACTCATTGATTCCAACTTGGAGACCGCAGGACATGTTGTCACTTATCCTTCTCCCACTAAATATAGCTAGCTAAGGCTTTTAACTTAGATATACCTAGGCTACCTCTAATATCTAAGTTCAATCTAACTTATAATAGCTCTTATAGATTGATTGGATTGATTTTAATTTGAAAGCCAAGTGATTAATTTCTATTAATCCAAACACATTATGCACCGTCAAAATGAAGAGAATTATTAATAAAATATGACTCCCAAATCTTTAACGACCCTATTTTCGTTAAATTCTTTAATTTCAAAGTCACAGCGGAAGACTTGATTTTTTTTTCAAAAACGGCAGGTTCATTTGAAATTCGGATTATCCAAAACCTGTTTACATTGGTCACAATCAAAGAAAGCAATAAAAATAGAATGCGCATTCCTAGATTATGATTTAAACTACTAAAAGAGCTTTAAAACCATAAGACATTTACAATTTTAAACAAATGCTCTTACGGGCTAAAAAACAAAAAGTATGGAGGTAATAAAATATTTACAAGCATTTCAAGAATGCTAAACCAAAATGAGTCCATGTTTCTGTCCATTCATCATCTTGACATGTCATACAGCGCCACCTCCTCTACCACGTCCTTTATGACGAGATTTACCAGGAAAATTGTAAGTGTAGCAATATTAGCATAAAATGCTAGTGAAAGTAAAATGAAAGGAAGTAATCCTATGAATTAAATTCCATACCGAAAATTGTGTCCAAAGGCCTTAATTGCTCTTTACTACCAATTCCACACAATCATAAAATTATAATATAACTTCCCATAAATAGACTTTCAATCCCGTAAATGAAATAGAGACTTGAAGTAAAAGTACTAACTATTGCTAAGTCTTTCTAAACAATTCTAATGTATATAAATAATTGTATCTCAAACTTTCTTTGCTACCTTAACAAGTTTCATCGAAACGTGTTACCGTATAGATCAACATCAACATACTACCACGTACGGTCTTACCATATCAAGTACCGTGTGGATCAACATCAATATACTACCACGTACGGTCTTACCATAACATATATCATTGTAACGTGTTACCGTATGGATCAACATCAACATACTACCACGTTCGGTCTTACCATATCACATAACATCGTAACGTGTTACCGTATGGATCAACATCAACATACTACCACGTACGGTCTTACCATATCACATATCATCGTAACGTATTACCGTATGGATCAATATCAACATACTACCACGTACGGTCTTACCATATCACATATCATCGTAACGTGTTACTGTATGGATCAACATCAACATACTACCACGTACGGTCTTACCATATCACATGTCATCGTAACGTGTTACCGTATGGATCAACATCAACATACTACCACGTACACGTACGGTCTTACCATATCACATATCATCGTAACGTGTACCGTTTGGATCAACATCAACATACTACCACGTACGGTCTTACCATATCACATAACATATAATTCCCTAGTAAGTTAATTAACTTAAATAAGATTCTACTAAGCTACTAAAGAACATAAACCACTTTGAATTAAACGAGTTAAATCTCAAGTGCAACTTCTTAGCTACTTTGACTCCCAAGCCACTCACAATACCTTAAACTTCCACTTCAACCTAAACTCTTCAATTTCATCTAAACTTCCAATTTCATCTAACAAGACTTCCAAATATACGCAAATTTGCTTTTCCTCCCAAAATAACTAAAACTCCAAAGTCACTCCACTCACTTCTGAGTCTAAAGTCACCAACCAAAGGTATTAACTTCTAGAAGTTAGTTTTATTACTTAACCTCGATTAACAATATCGTAACGAAACTTAATTCATAAAATTACTAACTTCCATTTTAAACTCACCTTAGTTTTTGAATCAAGCTTCCAAAGTGTCGAGGTCGAATCCACGCGAGCAATCACAATCCTACAAATAAATTACACCTAATAATCATTAATTAACTGAAAATCGAGCAAACGACATCTAAACGCATAAAACGACGAAAAACCCTGAAATTGACCCTAAGGTGCTCTCGGCCATACAAGGTGTAACGACCCGATTTTTCATAAAATCCTTTAAAACAAATGCGCAGCGGAAAACTTGATTTTACAGAAAAACGGCATGGGTTCATTTAAAATTCGGATAAGCCAAAACCTGTTTACATCCCAATTTTCAGAAAAAGCAGTAAATCTGGAATGCGCATTCCATAATATGATGAAAAATCTAAAGAAAGTTTTAAAGTTTGAAAGCATATACAAATTATACAAATGCTCCATCGAGCTCAAAATGAAACATAATAGATGTAGTGAAATGTTTTAGAGCATTCAAGGATGCTTCACCCAAAACCATATATGTTCTTATCCGTTCATTGTCTCGATAGGTCACGCGGCGCCAGCTCCTCTACCTTGTCCCCTACCACGAGTCTTACCTAAAAAATTGTAATTGTAGCAACATTAGCATAAAAATGCTAGTGAGAGTAAAATGAAAGCAAGTAATCCTATGAACCACATTTCATGTCAGAAATTGTGTCTAAAGGCCTAGGTTTCACTTTTACTACCCATTCCATAAACCTAATTCCACATATAATTAACATACATAATAAACTTTCTGAAAAGCAACGATATCAAGACTTAAAGTAAAAGTACCCGATATTACTAAGTCTTGATACGCAATTCTAAAGATTATGAAATTACATTACTAACTATCTTTATTACCCAACATGTTTCATCGTAACATAATACCGTATGGACCGAAGTCGACATACCACGTGTGCCATATCACATATCCTCGCACCATGATACCGTATGGAGTGTATCACATACTATCATGTGCCGTATCACATATCATCGCACCATGATACCGTATGGAGCTTATCAACATACTATCATGTGTCGTATCACATATCCGCACACCATGATACCGTATGGAGCGTATCACATACTATCATGTGTCGTATCACATATCCTCGCACCATGATACCGTATGGAGCGTATCAACATACTATCATGTGTCGTATCACATATCCTAGCACCATGATATCGTATGGAGCGTATCACATACTATCATGTGCCGTATCACATATCATCGCACCATGATACCGTATGGAGCGTATCACATACTATCATGTGCCGTATCACATATCATCGCACCATGATACCGTATGGAGCGTATCACATACTATCATGTGCCGTATCACAAGTACCGTATAGAAGTCAACAAGCTCCCTAGTAAGTTAGATAAAGTTCCACTAAAATACTAAAGAACATAAACTCCTTGAATTACACGAGTCAATACTCCAGTGTAATTTCTAAGCCACTTTGACTCCCAAATCACTTAAAGTTCTTTATTCAATCACTTTAATCTAAAGTCTCCAAATCATCTTACAAGACTTCCAAACCACTCATATTTCCTCTTTTACTTCCAAAACCATAAGTACACCAAAACCACTCCACTCACATCCGAATTTAAAGTCTCCAACCAAGTATAACTTCCGAAAGTTAGTTCCCCTCTTATCCTCGATAAACAATAACGTAATGAAACATAATTCATAAAATTTACTAACTTCCATTTTAAACTCACCTTAGATGTGAAATCCAAGCTTCCAAGGTGCCGGAGTCAAAGTCATGCAATCGATCACCAACCTACATAGCAAATACACCTAACAATCATTAATTATCCGAAAATTGAGCAAACGACATCTAAACGCATAAAACGATGAAAACGCCGGATTTAAACCCTAAGGGACCCACGGCCAAACAAGGGAGAGAGGGTTCGGGTTCGGTTTCACGGCTTTTATGCACTTTAGAGGCGTTTCGGGTTGATTTAGGATACTTTGAAAGTCAAGATATCAATGGGTCACCATATTTTGGGGTTTTACAAAATAATCCATTTCTGAAAAATTAAGTAAAACGTAAAATCATAGCAAACTAAACATCCTAATCATGGTTAGGTGAGAGAATTTAACACGGGACGGGATTTCAACTCAAACTTGATTTTAGGGTTTAGGGAAGTTTCTAAAATTGCATAAAACGACTTCCTCGATTGAAATCTTCAAGCTTCGGTGTGTGAATTTGAAGATTTCAATCTCAACCTCCATTAAAACACTATTCAAACCTTGAATTTAAAAACTTTATCATACCTTGAGGCCTTTAGAAAACGGACGAAAACCTCGATTGCTAGGTTAGAATCGATCCCCGGGATGAGAGCTTTTCAACGGAACCGGAATTACGGCGATCCACCGAGCAACGGAGAAAAGCCAAAGAGAGAGGGAGGAGGGGAGGGGCTCTCAGCTCAAGCAAGGATGAAGAGAAAATGAAAATGAAAAATTCTTTGACCAAAGTTGACTATTTAATGAGAAAGGAGGTGAATAGTGATTTTTAAGAAATTGGAAAATGACGTATACGTCCCTTTTAAAAGATTTGATTAAAATACTAAACCCGAAGATTCTAAAATAATCTAAAGGTGATTAATAATTATTAATTGGCCCGTTAATAATTATTAATGTCACCGAAACTAATTTAAAGTAATAAAAGGATGGAAAAGATTTTCGAACGAAAATAACTACTAAAATCGAATTTACTAAGTTTAAACTAAACTTAAATACTTTATTTAAAATAAAAAAAAATTTACCTCCAAAAGTAACGGGACGTTACACAAGGGGAAAAGGGCTCATGTTCGGTTTTCCGGCTTTTATGCATTTTAGAGGCATTTCGGGTTGGTTTCGAGTTAGAGGTTCGTACTATCAATGGGTAATCGTAAATTATGGTTTTCCACAATAATTGATTTCTGAAAAATTAAGTAAAACACAAAACAAAAACAATTTAAACACCCTAGCCATGAACAAGTGAGAGAAAAACAAACGGAATGGGTTTTTGGCTCAAACTCGGTTTTAGAGTTAGGGAAAGTTTCTAAAATTGCCTAAAACAACTTTTCTCAATTGAAATCTTTGAGTTTCTCGGCAAGAAATCGATGATTTAAATCTTGGACTCCATTAAAACACTATTTGAAGCTAAATTTAGAAACTTTGCCATACCTTGAGGCTTTTAGAAAACGGAGGAAAAACCCGATTGATAGGTTAGAAATGATCCTTGGACCGAGGGCTTTTCACGCAACTGAAATTACGAAGATCCACTGAGTATTGAAGAAAAACCAAAGAGGAAACCCACTCCAATGGAGCTCTCGGCCTTGAGGAGGAAGAAGAGGAGAATTGTTTGATTTTTTTGTTGACCTTTGATTTATTTAAAGAAGAAGAGAATGAATAGTAGTGAGATATTTTTTTTTAAGAAATCAGAAAATTACGAATACGTCCTTTTTAAATGATTTGGTTTATAAAATGAAACTTGAAGATTTTAAACTAGTCAAAAAGTGATTAATAATTATTAATTGGCCCGTTAATAATTATTAATACAACCAAAACTAATTTGAAATAATAAAAGGATTAAAAAGGTTTTCGAACGACATTAACTACTAAATTCTAAATTACTAAATTTACACTAACCTTAAATATTTTAATTAAAATAAAATATTAAAAAAATTACCTCAAAAGTAACGGGACGTTACAAAATCGCTCCCAACTAAAGGGATCTCATGTTAATGGAACAATTAAATAACCTCTTATCTAGGGAAGAGCTTTCTTGCCAGAGTTATTGTTGGTGGAAATGGTTATGGATTGAACTAGATGGTGAAGGGTGGCATGCAAGTGCACATGGTCAACAAGTAATAGTAGTGGTGAGTGAGTGTTGTGTCCCACGAGGATAGATGTTTGGTTTACCTTGGTGCAAGATATGCTAAGTCTAAGTTGAGATTATCTTTTACAACATGAAAATGGTATATTGGTGTGATGTGGATGGTGAGAGTTCATGCGAGCAACGGGCTAAAAAGACATATATGTATTTCTAGAATATTAAGATGTAGCAAATGTATATCACACTTCCATAGCTTTTCACACAAAATATTTATCGAACACTTGGCGTGCTATTTTTCAAAACAGATTGCCCACACCTCAAACATCCATTAAATCTCATCTCTGAGCATCAAAGGATAATTGAGACATGTTTTGTAAAAATAAATTAATGTGGTTAAGGGTAAAGGGTACTATCTCTATATTTCTTTAGAAACTAAGAAAGTGAATCAAGCAAGCTTGTTTAATGTGATTTTTTTTTACCCTCTCGAAAAACTTTCAAATACCTCTTCAACCTAGTTCTCACTAGGTATTATAAAGGGAGTTAATGATGCAAGCTCAACAAACCCAACTATTTAGTTTAACTTAAAACAAAGCTAATGGGTAGTTGTTCTTGAGTTAGATTCATCTCTTTTCCCACCTCTCGAGGTACTTAGATGCTCCTAAGCTTGACTTTCATCAAGTCTTACAAGGGAATATAGACAAGAACTCTTCCTACCAGAGCTAATTTACATTGGCCACATTAAATGGAGTCCTCGGGTTCAGCCCCTTTCTTCCATGAACTCCCACTTTGGGAAACTAACTATTCATGATACAGTAGAAAAGAAAAACAAAGCATAAGATAAAAACTAAATTGAAATTCATAACTAAAATTCTAGAAATGTAAAAGAACATAAAGGAAGTAAACAACAACTATTTAGAGAAGATAAATTCAAGCAAAATCTGGAAATCTAAAGTACTTTAACTAATAATCTGAAAAATAGCATAAAATAAAGTAAAGAAGATTATCCTACTCCTACATTACGAGAATGGTGGGAGTTGTCTTCAAGATTGCCTCCTTTCTAGGTCAACAATCACCCTCTTCCAAGCTTCTCTTCTAAGACATCAATGGGTCCTTATATACCATGAGAAAACTCTGTTTTTAAGGATGAAAATCGCAAATAACAGAGGCTGGTTCTTGGGCTGAAAAGAAAAAAACGGGTTCATTAAATGAGCTGGCAGATGCATTGTTCACCGCTTCAGACCCGGGGCAAGATTTCTTCATGCTCTGGCATGCTGAGTTGCTTCAGACCTGTACCAAAAACAGCTTTTATCCATTTGGTTTATGTTCAATTTCTTGTTCCAAAACATCTCCAATCAACTCCAAAACTCTCATTAGACCTATCAAGGCATATATTAACACATTTAAGCTCAATTTATCATCAAAAAAGGTAAAGAAGACTAAAAAGCTATGAAGTAAAAGATAAATTATAAAAGTCCTAAAACTAAGCTAAAGTTGCCTAAAATCTATTCATTAATCATCAATTCTCTTGAAATATCAACAAGAAAAGGGCATTATAACTCTACTTTCATAGACTTATTTAAATTAATAAATTCACTTTCATTAATTTTTAATTAAGTCTTTAATTAAAAATAATGACACCTCATCTTTTAGGTTTTAGTTTCAAATCCTATTTAAAACAAAACAATTAATTAAAATATTGGTTACTAAACTTTTTAGACCAATTTAATTAAAACCTAAAACATACTGCTAATAATTACTAATTAAACCTTTAATTAAAATTCTAGAACAATAAATATAACTGTAACGTCCCGTTATTTTTTGATAAAAAAAAACTTTTATTTATTTTATTTTAATTTAAGTAATTAAGGTTTATTTATTTATCGGTAAATTAGAATTTAGTAGTTTATTTCGGTTTAAGTTCTTTTAATTACCTTTTTAGTTTATTTTCGTTTTAATGGTATTAATAATTATTAACGGGCCAATTAATAATTATTAATCACCATTGGGATAGTTTAAGATCTTCGGGTTTCGTTTTAGAAGTCAAAAGTCATAAAAGGACGCAACCGTCATTTCCGATTTCTTAAAAAACTATCCAAACACTATTCACCTCTTATTAATATCTTCTTTGACTTCCTTTGACCAAAAAACTTCATCTTCTTCATCCATTTCTTCTCCAAACCCGAGCAACAAAGGGAAGAAAAGAGAAGAGGAAGAAAGTCTCGCCCTGGCTCGTTTCTTGGCCGTTTTGCGTGATTTCGGATGCGTTGGAAAGCTCTCGCGAGACCTTTCTACCCATTCCACTCTTGGAACGTTTCCAACTCTCTAAGATAAGCCCTAGATTTCGAATTCTCATAGTATTTCCATGGAAATTGATTCAAGCTTTTGAGTTCTTGGCCAAAACTCTCATCCCCTTCCAATTTTTGTTGTTGAATGTTGATGGAAAACTTATTGGGTAACTATTACTTGACTTTCCCTTAACCCTAAAACCGAGTTTCAGTCGAAACCCTTCCCATTTGAAATTTACCCTTTTGGGTTTGATTTTGGGTTAGAATTTAATGAAATAATGTTTATTTAAATTCGTTTCGGGAAAGGGCATATTGTTCAAAAACCCTAATTATCGATACCCATTGAAATCGGGAATATCGAATTTGCTTAAAACCAACTCGAAACACTTTTAGATTGCCTAAAAGCCGGAAAACCAAACCCGAAGCCCATTTTTCTTTGATAGGGTCGTGGGCCTCTTGTGGGAGCGTTGTTGAGTTTTTCGTTGTTTTGATCGTTTAGTTGATGTTTGATCAATAGTTGGTAAAATTATTGCTTATGTGATATAATTCAATTTTAGGTGTTTTCGAACCGCTTGTTTGATCGCTCTTCTGGACTTGGGAGCGAAGCTAACTTTCTTTAAGGTGAGAATAGTTAGGATTTAAAGTAACTATAGAAAGCGAATGAATATGAAGGTTTGTAGCATTTGAAACTAAGACTAGAATCCGAATCTAAGATTAGAGGGATGTGAGTTAGTGCCCTTAGGATTAGGAGTTAATCCTTTAAGTAAGAATTTAGGAGTTCTCGAGGAAGTATTGAATCTTAGAAGATTCTAAGTTAGATTCGATTTGAACTTAAGGTTTGATCATTGGAGGTTAGAAAATCCAAACTTGTATTTAGAACGGTTAATAGAACCTCAGATTATTAGTGGAAGTTTAGAATCCTTGAAGGTTTAGGTTAATCGTTATGTTATGTTCTTACTTTTATTATTATTACCGGAGTTCGATTTATAAATCGTTCGTCCGAGATTCTTAACTGTTTCTTTACCTTATGTCATTTACTTATTGCCCCTTTACTTTATGTTGGTTGTGATTTCTTTAATATTCGCACTTTACTTTATTTACTTTTACAAGCATATGCATAACCTTTTGCACCATTATTTATTGTACCATAACATCTCGCATCATTGAAAAGAGAAAAAGAAAAGAATGAAAGGAATGGTGGATGAGTTGAATACCCACGTTACCTTCATGCATAAGGAATGGTGGATGAGTTGAATACCCATGTTACCTTCATCATGCATAAGGAATGGTGGATGAGTTGCATACCCACGTTACCTTCATACATAAGAAATGGTGGATGAATTGAATACCCACGTTACCTTCATTTCATGCATAAATGGCGAATGCGTATCCTACGGGATGTACTCATTACTTTTATGCATATGATAGATGAGAAAGAGAATCGAGATGTTATAATTATGCAAAGTTTATTTATTTTTCTCATTTATGTTATAACAAGTTTATGGATGAACAATTAGACTAAGTGTGCTAATTATTATCATCATTTGGAAAATATGGATTAGAATGACCTAGACTTTGGATAATTCTAGGAAAGAAAGTGTCGGATTAATTGGACACAAATCGAAATGCGAGTTTGAGGTCTATCTTTACTTTTTATGCTTATTATTCTCACTGAGCTTAGTTTGTTAGCTCATGATATTACAAAATTTCAGGTAATGCCCTGACTAGAGGCCGTGGAAGGGGAGATGGTGCTGCGTGATCGAGGGATGCTAACCTCGAGATGGACTCTTCTGTTGTAAAGTTTATGAATTTTACTTTTGAGAACTTTGAAGGATTTGTGAATTATACTTTGTATTTAGCTCATCAGAGCTTTTTATCGTTGTTTTTATGATATTACATCTTGAACTTCTGATTGGAACTTAATGTTCCATGTGATTTTATTAGATTTAAAAATTAGGATGTAAACAGGTTTTCGGCATGCCAACTTTCAAACAAAACCACGCAAAATTTTCTTAAAATTAAAGACTTCCGCTGTTTTCTCTGATTTTAATTTATTTAAAAGTGACGGGGCGTCACAATAACATTTATATTCATACAAGTCATGAGCATAATATCAATAATCTCTATTAATGATGAATGATCATGGCATTTATGCATTTATGATAGGAATAATTATTCATGCAATGGCATACTTTATGTATGAATAATTACTATTTAATTATATCTAATATATAATAAATAAATAAGCAATTTTGTTGGGATAATATTGGCCAAATCTATGAAAATTAAAATCTATATCTAATTATAAATTAATTTTCATCTTAAACTTCTCCAGGATCTTCAGAAAATGAAAACTAGAAAAATTGAAGGGAGGCACCAAGGGTGTTAACCCTAGGCGCCGCCGCCTTATAAAAACAATTTTTTTTTTGTGCAACGCCGCCGTGGTGGTGCCCCCTTTGCAGCTCACGATACTGACTCCTTCGATACTGACGAGAATCCAGTTCACTTTTCTTTCCTCCGTCGTTTCGATTGATATCTCCATATGATTAAAACGATTACAAATTTTTCCTATACCCAAGTCATAGGTTTACAAAATTTCTGGGGAAGAA
Organism: Gynostemma pentaphyllum; assembly: GCA_028015215.1. NCBI lineage: Eukaryota > Viridiplantae > Streptophyta > Magnoliopsida > Cucurbitales > Cucurbitaceae > Gynostemma > Gynostemma pentaphyllum. The sequence continues at coordinate 32,660,757 of CM051352.1, forward strand.
AACCTAGGCCAATAAATCCTAATTCAACCAAAACGCAAAATCCATATTTTAAAACTCCTTTTAAAATCGATTTCAATTCCCATGATAAAATTTTGAAAATATTATCTATACAAGACTCTTCTGATACCAGTTGTTCGGATTGAGGCCTCAATGAAAGAGTTCTCATGCGGAATTCCCAAGGATCTTTCCTTGCAGCATAATATAATCAAAACTAATAGAGAAGTGTTTGGCTCTTCCTCCTTGTTGTTGGTTACGATCATGGGACCACCAAAAAGTTCTTCCTCACTAAGCGCAAAAGAGAATCGGTGCGTGAGCACTATCCTCTTTGGAAAAAGGAAGAGAGAAGAAAAACTTTTTCTTCCCTTACCTTATGGGAGGTGTGGCGGCAGAAAGAGAGAGAGGAGAGGAATTTTCCTGCGCCTTTTCTTTTGCTCTCTTAGTTGTATGTTTGGGGTCACCCCAAGGTTCCTATTTATAGGAAAACTAAGGCCTCAGAAAATCTTTGAATATCTTTTTAATTATCAAATAATTAATAAAGATATTATAAAATATATTTTGAATAATTAAGATATAATATCTTATTCCATATCACTATTTAAATTAATCATTATTAATTTAAAATAATTATTCCATATCTTACTCATTTAAATCATATTAATTTAATTTAAGATATTCCATATATTTTAAATAAAATAAAATGCAAATAATTGGTTAAATAATAACCAATGTGCCCACCTCATCATCTCCACGACAATATTGGGCATTTTATTTTCCTTTTTTTTAATAGAACAATTCCATTGAATATATAAATAAATAAAACTCCTTTTATTTATTTCCTCTTTAATTTGACTTCCTCAAATTAAATATTTAAATAGACTCCTCTATTTCAATCCTCATTAATTTTGGACAACTACAAAATCAATTTAATTAAATAGACTCTTCTATTTAATCTCTCTATTATATAATTAAATAGACTCTTCCATTTAATAAATAATTAAATAGACTCTCCTATTTAATTTCACCATTAATTAAATAATCAAATAGAATCCAATATTTAATTTCATTTAATTAATCAAATAGACTCCTCTATTTGTATTTGCCTTAATTGATTTGACAACTTCAAATCAAATGCTAAAAATCATTTTTCTAAATAAATTAGTCCATATTAATTTATATTCTCAATTACATGCGTTAGCTCAGGAGGACTTAATAGACCTATAGGACTAAGCTTCAATGATCTAGAATTATATTGATCAAATGTGTTCAATCAATTAATTCTTATTCATTAACTCCTAGATAACTCCACTAAATATCTAGAGTTGGACTCTTAGTACTATAGACATAGTTATGTCCATTGGCTAATATCATTAACTACATTTTGATCTTTCACAAGTAGTTCGTATCCATGGCTAGGTAATTTTACTGTAACGTCCCGTTAATTTTGAAGTGATTTTTTTTTATTTAATGTTATTATTTTATTTATTTATTTCAATTTAAGTATTTAGTTTAATTATTAATTTTTGTAATTTAGAATTTAGTAGTTAATTTTGCCCGAAATTCTTTTTAATCGTTTTAATACTTTAAATTCGCTTCGGTGGCATTAATAATTATTATTAGGCCAATTGATAATTATTAATCACCTTTAGATTAATTTAAGAGCTTCCGGTTTCGATTTATAAGTCAAAAGTCATTAAAGGACGCAACCGTCATGTCCAAAGTTCTTAAAATATCATTTCACTATTCATCTCTTCTTTAAATTCAAGAATGACTTCATTTGACCAAGAGAAACTCTTTTCTTCTTCTCTTTTTTCTTTTCCTTCCTGTGGAGCTCATCTTCCATGGATGAGAAGAAGATTTCTTTGGGCTTTAGTCATGTCTCGACCGTTTTCAATGATGTCAGTTGCGTTGGATTGGTAGGGACGAGGGCTACCTATCCAACCTACCTTTTCGGAGTTTTCCGTTCTCTAAGGGAAGTCCCAAAAATTAAGTTTTCAAAACTTTTTATATGGATTTGTTCATTTTTTATTATAAATGAGTTTTGAAGTTGAAATCATGAATTTCTATCATGGAATTTGATGATTTTGAACCCGGATTTTCGAAAAACACTATTCATCTGAAATTACTATTCATCTGAAAATTCAAACTTGTTCTCATCTTAGTTATGAGTTGTAATATGTTGTGCAATTGATGAATTGTAGGTTCGTTTGCTCGGTTGTTGATTCATGAGAAATTGGAGATTTGGAGCGAAGCTAATTTGGTTAAGGTGAGAATAAATAGGATTTAAAGTAGTTTTAAAAACCGAATAAGTTGAACGGTTTGTAAGATTGGAGGTTGAAGTTTAGATTCGAATCTAAGAGTAAAAGAAAGTGAGCTAGTGACCTTAGGATTAGGAGCTAGTTCTTTGAGTGAAAACTTTGGAGTTTCTCGAGGGAACGTTGAACTTTTGAAAGTTCTAAGTTAGAATCGTTCCAGAGATTAACATGGATCATTGGAAGTTAAAGGATCCAAACTTTTAGATAGAATGGTTAAAGGAACTTGAAAATAGAACCTTGGATTTTATTTGGGAGTTTAGAATCCTTGAAAGTGAAGACCATTTGTTTAAGATAAGATCTTACTTTTATTAAAATATCGGAAGTTCGAACTACTTACTGTTCCGAAATTCCTACTTATTTACTTTATGCATAAGGATATCTATGATCCTTTTACTTTATGCACTTTACTTTAAGCACTTTACCTTTATGCCCTTTTCGATTATGTTGAATGTTTATATTTACTTTACTTGCACTCAAAGGCATAATTCATATCATATCATATTGCATAATCGATTATTGGGAGGAATAATGAGACATGCTAAAGGACTGCGGGACTTTGCATTGTCTGGTATATATTCGTTTTATATTTCCGTATATGTACATGAGGAATGCTAAAGGACTGCGGGACTTTGCATGATCGGAGGAGATGGATAGTGAGATAATGATAGAACTATGCGAGTTCACATTATCTAGTATTATCCATAATTACTATGATACATATACGAGGATACAGGTGTGCATTGAAGCCTGTATTTGGTGGGTGAGATAATGAGGTATTGATGGACTGCGTGACTTTATTACCTGATATTATTCACTAGAGGTGGGAAGATTATATTGACATTATATTGATGTAAAGGTTGAGTGACCTTTACACTTGTTGAGCGAGATAATGAAGTATTGATGGACTGCGAGACTTCAATACTGTCATTATAAGCATTGATGATGTTATATTAATGTAAAGGTTGTGTGTCCTTTACATTTGTTGAGCGAGATAATGAAGTATTGAAAGGACTACGGGACTTAAATAGTGTCATTATAAGCAATTGATGTTATATTGATGTAAGGTTGTATGTCCTTACACTTGTTTAGCGAATTAATGAATAATGATTAGACTAAGTGTGCTAATATTATCATCATTAATCACAAACTGTGATTGTTGAATATGTTAAGTCCGAGTGAGCTTAACATTATTATATTAAAAATAACGGGAAGTAAACTTTTGATAGCCTAAGTTGCTATAGAGAAAAGAATTGAACATTTTGTATGACATACATTTCTATAAAGAAAAGTAATTAAATTGAAGTATAGCCGAGTGCTATAGGAAAAAGAAATGAGATTGAATTGGATAATGAGAGAATACAAGGGCGTATTAAACCTTGTATAATTATTATGTGATACATATGTAAGAGAATTAGTTTCTCAATAAATTACATATGTAAGAGAACTAGTTTCTCACTAAATTGGAAGATCTCTTATTTGGGAGAATAAGATTTGATGTAAACCTTGTATATAGTATAAGGTATATAAAGAAAATGAGATATAAATGCTATATGCATTTATAAAACCATACCCAGGAATTCTTGGAATGTAGTTCCATGATTATTGGAGAATTGGTAAGAAAAAGTGGAACTCTTAATATAAAACTCTTTGAATGGATTGATAGAAAAGAGTAAGCTTGTTCTTGGACACGAATCCGGATACGGGTTTGGGGTCTAACTTTACTTTTTATTCTGTTTATTCTCACTGGGCTTTGTTGTTAGCTCATGATATTACAAACATTTTCAGGTGTTCGGGTCATGAGAGAGGAGCTGGTGCAGCTTGATCGAGAGGATGATGATGTGGAGATGGACTAGATGTCATTTAAAAGTCCCGGGGCTAAGCTTATCTTATTTTGTTTTATTTTTAGTCTTTGAGATGTAAATTTGTTATAAGCTCTTAAGAGCTTTTTATTTCACTTTTATTATTATAAACCTCTTTGAACTCCTGATAGGAACTTGAGTTCCTTGTGTTTTAGATTTCAGAATTTAAATTGTAAACAGGTTATGGATAGTCCGAGTTTTAAACATATCCATGCCAAATTTTTATTAAATTTAAAGACTTCCGCTGTCAATCTGATTTTAAATTATTTAAAAGAGTTGGGTCGTCATATTTACCGTATTAACCTCCATGATACATCTTGTTCCTTAATCCCAACTAATTCTCTAATGAACAAACTTACATAAAGTAAAGACCCGACCTTTCAGAGTAATAAATATACTTATTTTAAACAACGGAAGATTCAATAAATATCCTTTATTGAAATATGCAAATTTACTAAATCAAAACAATAACTCTGGAGTTCAAACTTTAAAATAAAACGATGATCCAAAACATGTTCTCAAATAATAAAACCTCAAAGACTTTCAGGTTTGTCTCAAATCCCACAAATCGAAAACATATAAATAAAATATCAATAACTCAATAAAACCAAATAAAATCAATACTTTATTCAAAAATAATAACGAATAAATAAATCAATCGGCGCCAGCGCGACATGAACCCTCATCTCTTCCACTTCATCAACCGCCACCTCTCGGTCTATTGTAACCTGAAAAAAAAAACAACAGATAGCACTGTGAGGTTAAAGCCAATGAGAAAACGACTTAATCAATGATGAAGTCTTAAATAGTCTCTAACAACTTATATCGAGTCTCAAGCACTCATCACTCTCCAAAATCTCTTACACAAAAAGTGTCACTTAATGTAACGTCCCGTTAATTTTGAAGTGAATTATTTATTTATTTATTTATTTTATTATTTTATTTAAAGTTATTATTTATTTATTTATTTCAATTTAAGTATTTAGTTTAATTATTATTTTTTTAATTTAGAATTTAGTAGTTAATTTCGCCCGAAATTCTTTTTAATCGTTTTAATACTTTAAATTCGCTTCGGTGACATTAATAATTATTAATAGGCCAATTAATAATTATTAATAGGCCAATTAATAATTATTAATCACCTTTAGATTAATTTAAGAGCTTCGGGTTTCGATTTATAAGTCAAAAGTCATTAAAGGACACAACCGTCATTTCCAAATTTCTTAAAAATATCAAAATACTATTCATTCATCTTTAAAATGCCATTTTGACCAAATAGTTGACCATTCCTCTCATTCTTTTCTCTTCATTGTCGTGAGCAAGAATGGGGATTGGGGGGATTTTTTGTTTTTCTTCGTTTCTCGACTAATCGGCTCGATTTCGGTTGCATCAGAAAGCCCTCGGGTCTAGGATTCCTTTCCACCTAACAATCGTGTTTTCCACTCGGATTCTACGGACTTCTCGGTAAGTTAAAGTTCAAACCCTAAGCTCCAAATAGTGTTTTAATGGAGTTTTCATTTTGATTCTTCGATTTCTTACCGATGAACTCGATGACTTTAATTACGGGAGTTGTTTTTAGTGATTTTGGCAACTTTCCCTAAACCCTAAAATCGAGTTTCAGTCGAAACCCTTCCCGTTTGAAATTTACATCGTGGGGATTGTTTTGGGGTTTACTATTATTGATATATTGTTTATTGTAATTAAATTCGGGAAATCGATTATTGTCCAATAACCCGAATCATCGATACCCATTGAAATCGGGAACTTCGAAACTACTTAAAACCAACTCAAAACACCTCTAAAGTACCTAAAAGCCGGAAAACCGAACCCGAAACCCATTTTCTATAGAGGGGCCGAGAGCACCCTTGGGTTTTTCCGGGGTTGTTCGTCGTTTTGAGCTTTTAGATGTTAATTGATCGATGTTTGATTTATTAATGATCGTTAGATATACTTTTAAATTGTAGGTGTTTCGGATAGGTGATTGATCATGCTTTCAAAGATTTGGAGCAAAACTATTGGCTAAGGTGAGAATAAATAGGATTTAAAGTAAATTTAGAAACCGAATAAGTTGAATGGTTTGTAGGATCGGAAGTTGAGATTAAGATTCGAATCTAAGAGTAAAAGAAAGTGAGCTAGTAACCTTAGGATTTGGAGCTAGTTCTTTGAGTGGAAACTTTGGGGTTTCTCGATGGAAACATTGAACTTTTGAAAGTTCTAAGTTAGAATCGTTTCGAAGATTAGAATGGATCATTGGAAGTCAAAGGATCCAAACTTTTAGATAGAATGGTGAAAGGAACTTGAAAATAGAATTTTGGATTTTATTTGGGAGTTTAGAATCCTTGAAAGTGAAGTTCAGTTATTTACGATCAGAACTTACTTTTATGAAAGTATCGGAAGTTCGAACTACTTATTGTTCTTCCGAAATTCCTATTTATTTACTTTATGCACAAGGACATCTATGATCCTTTTACTTTATGCACTTTACTTTAAGCACTTTACCTTTATGTTCTTTTGATTACTTTGAATGCTTATATTTACTTACTTGCACTTGAAAGCATATTCATATCATATCATATCATATTGCAATATCGATTATTGGGAGGAATAATGAGGCAATGCATAGACTGAGTGTGCTTGCATTGTCTGGTATTATTCGTTTTATATTTCCGTATATGTACATGAGGAATGCTAAAGGACTGCGGGACTTTGCATGATAGGAGGAGATGGATAATGAGATAATGATGGAACTCTGCGAGTTCACATTATCTGGTATTATCCATAATTACTATGATACATATACAAAGATACAGGGTATGACTTAGCCGGGAGCTCATTACCTGTATTCGGTGGGTGAGATAATGAGGTGAATGAACTTAGCCTACCGGAGCTTCAGTACCTGTCATTATTCATTAGAGGTGGGAAGATATTATTGAAAGGAATTCGTATATTTTATTTTGGTAAGTGAGTTTAATGAGGTGAATGAACTTAGCCTACGGGAGCTTCATTACCTGTCATTATTCGTATGTGATGGTTATATTAATGTAAAGGTTGTGTGCCCTTTACACTTGTTTAGTGAGTTAATGAATGTTTAATTATGTTTAGACCGAGTGAGCTTAACATTAATATATTAAAAATAACGGAAAGTAAACTTTCGATAGTCGAGTGCTATAGGAAAAAGGAATGAGATTGAATTAGATAATGAGAGAATACAAGTGTGTATTGAACCTTGTATAATTATCATGTGATAGACATGTAAGAGAACTAGTTTCTCAATAAATTGGAAGATCTCATTTTGGGAGAATAAGATTGGATGTAAACCTTGTATATAGTATAAGGTATATAAAGAAAATAAGATATAAATGCTATATGCATTTACGAAATCATACCCAGAAATGCTTGGAATGTAGTTCCATAATTATATTGGAGAATTGGTAAGTAAAAGTGGAACACTTGATATAAACTCTTTGAATGGATTGATAGCAAAGAGTAAGTATGTTCTTGGACACGAATCCGGATATGGGTTTGGGGTCTAACTTTACTTTTTATTCTGTTTATTCTCACTGGGCTTAGTTGTTAGCTCATGATATTACAAACATTTCAGGTGTTCGGGTCATGAGAGAGGAGCTGGTGCGGCTTGATCGAGGGGATGATGATGCGGAGATGGACTAGATGTCATTTAAAAGTCCCGGGGCTTACCTTATCTTATTTTGCTTCGTTTTCAATTTTTGAGATGTAAATTTGTTATAAGTTCTTAAGAGCTTTTCGTCTTAAGTTTTATGGTTATAATCTTCTTTTAATTTTGGAAAAGGAATTGTATTTCCTTACTTTTAATTTCTCTGATTGTGAAAAATGTATACAGGTTGTGGATAGTCCAAGTTTTAAACATATCCATGCCAAATTTTTATTAAATAATAAGTCTTCATGTCAATCTGATTTTAAATTATTTAAAAGAGTCGGGTTGTCACACTTAATCTCAATCTCAAATCTTTACATGAATAGGCAATTAAATTCCATATTCAAGGTCCCATGATAATCTAACTTTACATGGATAGACAACTCTCACAAGTTTCATACCCAAGACATCCCATTAACAAACTCCCAACATTGATATTTAATAATTCCGGATAATTAGATAATTCTAATTTAGCACAACAAACAATTTAACAAACCACTAAGAAGGCGGTCCCACGGGACTACTATCACTTCTTAGTACCTGGTTATAGCCTCAACTATAAATGAAAATCTTCTAATGTATCATTCTTACGAGCAATGAACATTAGTACTCGGTTATGGACTCTTCCATAACTAAAATGACTAAGTGTTGAGCTCGTAGCCTCAACACTAGTAAGCATATTTTTAACCGGCCATCAATCTCATCAATCATAACATTATACACATGATAATTTTTAATAACATTCAGATATAATCATAAAAATACAGTAGCCCCAACTTATAACATTCAATTCTCAAAATTACCAAAAAACGGGAAAACTACCAAAATACCAATTATTCAATTCTTACACTTCCTAAACCAATTTTCATGGAAAATGATCATAGATAACTCCCAAGAATCCAATAATTAGATTCATAAACATTCATAAGCATTTCAAATCTAAAAACATCGAATTCTGTCAAAAAATGCCTAAACTAGTTCTAACCGAAAATTATTTTGTCCGAAAAGTTTTTCAGTGTTTCCAATATCATTTCTCATCCAAAAATTCCAAAATAACATAATTTAATATTTAGAATTGAATATGCTACGGTAAGAGCTTTATATTTCTCTAAAACCTCACCGTTGATTAAACCGTTAATTCACCTTGAAATTCGCTAAATCCAAATTTTAACGTTGTTTTCCTCAACGAACCAGAACTGAAGCGGAGGTTCTAAATAATTAAATTACATTCTAAAATAGTCTCAAAAGGTACAAAAAGGTTTAGGGCTCGACGGCTCGAAGAATGAAGAAAAACAAACGACGAACGGATCACTATAAGGAAGGGAACAGTTACGGCGCTGTTGTCCCCTTATCATAGCTGAACCATGGCCTTCGAGTCATGGTTTGGTCACAGTTTTGAGTTTCAGGTGATTGGTTTTGATGGGTTTTAGTTTTAGGCAAAGGAGATCAATATCGATTAAGGTTTAAGCTAAAGGTTAGGAATTGGAAAGAAATATGGAATGAGTTTGAAGGCAAGGTTCATGAAATTCATAATTCGATATTAAACTAAAATTTTCAGATTTAATGAAGACTACAAATTGATCCCAAACACTTACCCAAGGATAGGAAATCACGGAATCGGACTACTATCTACGCCTATCAACTTCCCACGATCAAAACGAACACCTAACATCAACAATTGATGAGCCAAACGTCAAATTCCATGGGTAAGGGATGGCGGCAAAGGGGAATTCAAAAGGGGAAGAAAATTTTACCTTCTTGATCGGAAAGACGATGCCCAACTGCTCCAAATCCTAAATCGATACGCGGAACGCCAAGCAATTGGCGAAGAAACGAACAAAACTCCTGGAGTCTCCAATTGGGGGGGGGGGTAGCGGCGTAAGAGAGGAGAAGAGAGAAAAAAATGGACTTTCTATTTTTTTTATTTTTTGATAAATGAGCAAACCCTAACTTCCTTCATTCATTTTTCCAAAATTGATCCTTTATCCCTCCTTCCAAACAAATTGCTAAAGAGTCATTCCCTCCAATTTGTCTCCCAACAAGCCTATGGATGCAATTAAGAAATTTTTAAATCGAAAATTCAAAACTTAGAATTATTAAATGAAAAATTAATTTTAACCGAAATTTTAAATTACCTTGTAATGGGGCGTTACACATAATCTCCATTATGCGTCTTTGCTTTTTCCTTGATTAGAAGAATATGGGACCCCGCTTTTCAAGCACCAAATTAGTTCATAAGCGAACTACTTATCTATTTTCCTATATGGAAAAGAGTGAATTCCAATCTTGTGTAATTACATTCCCAACTATAAGCAAGATGCAATCCCCAAAGTGGGAGGCATATTGAGCGAACTATATCAAGTCCCTCTCACCTATGCAAATCAAAGGTTTGTTTTTTGTGAACAGGAGTTCGTAATCCACTCAGGATTAAGAACAATTGTACATGATCAACCGATTGATAAACGAAGTGTCTTTCTGTAATGGCTTTACCAGAAGATAGTAAGTTTATTTTAGTCCGGTCTACTACAATCTCTATTGCAGCAAAATTCCCACTCACATGCCTTTACATGAGCGATCTAGATGAGATCACTTATGTCAATTCATAAGTGGGCCGTGTTTGTGGTGTTACCAGAAATAGGGCACCCAACCTTTATTCATATACCACAGACTATTTGAGTTATGACTTAAGTGAATCTTCCTGCATCACATGCTCACTTTAAGTTATTATTAGTAACTCTGAATCTTATGATGGATTACATTCATTAAACAGTAATAAATGACAATGTAAGTAATACTAATTAATAATTCCTTTCTTTATTTATAGTTTAATTGGATTACATAAGATTTAGAGCAAAAGCCCTAGCAGACGTCCCATTCACCAGTAAAGTTCCCCTATTATCCCCTACTATTAGTTTTTTAAGTAATTTTTTAAGTTCTTTTAGACAGAAATTATTTTAGCGTTTTCAAATGCAGTGCTTCATTTTTCAGCTGTTATTTTTTGTTTTCCAACTGTGGAGGAAGGTTACATATAAAAATTGAAGAAAAAAATTCTTATTGATTTGGAGACTTTTTTCTTTGAAAAACTTGTGTCCCAACGTGATTAATATTTGAAAAAACATAATTAACCCTAATCCTTTTGCTGAATTTAACAACAGAACCATTTTTGCATATTTTAGATGTATTTTGGTTTATGTTTTTCGAATGAATTAAATTTTGTACTATGGCTTATTTAATTCTGAACAATTATTATCTGAATATATTGAGATGTGCTTGTTGTTTTGGTTAAATTTATCGAGATTTATTGCGCTTTTTCACTATTATTTTTGTAACGCCCCGTTACAAGGTAATTTAAAATATCGGTTAAAATTAAATTTTTATTTCATTTAATAATATCGAGTTTTGAATTTTTGATATAAAATTTCTTATTTGCATTCGTAGGCTTGATGTGAAACAAATTGCGTGGAAAGGACTTTTTAGCAATTTTTTTTGGAAGGAAGGATGAAAGGCCAATTTAGGAAAGTAAGGTTGAAGGAGGTTAGGGTTGACTCATTTATCAAAAAAAAAGAAAATAGAAAAAATCTTTTCTCTCCTCTCCTATCTCACGCCGCCCCTCCCCATTGGAGACTCTCGAATTTTGCTCGCTTCTTCGTCAATCGTTCGTTGTTCCACAATTCGTATTGGAATTGGTAGTAGTTGGTGTCCGTCTTTCCGATCAAGGAGGTTAAGATTTCCCTTCCCTTTTGAATTCCTAATGCCGTTGCCCCTCCCTAGGGTTTGTAAGTGATGTTTTTCGTCAAATCTCTTTGTTAGGTGCTCGTTTCTATCGTGGGAATTCATTAGTCAAAGATTGTGGTCCGAATTCGTGTTTTCCTATCATTGGGTGAGTGATTTGAATCGATTTATATTATTTTTAAATTCTGGATTTTATAGTTAATTATTAAATTATGAATTTCTTGAACCTTGTCTAAAAACCCATCCCATAATACTTCTTGATTCATAATCCTTAGCCTAAACCTTAATTGGTATTGATTTCCTTTGCCTAAAATCAAAACCCATCAAGACCGATCACCCAGAACATGAAACCGTAACCAAACCATGACCCGAAGGCCACGGTTCAGCCACGGCAAGGGGATAGTAGCGCCGTGACTGTCCCCTTCCCAACGGCGATTCGTTTGTCGTTTGCTTTTTCCCGTTCTTCGAACCATTGAACCCCAAACTTTTTGTACCTTTTTGGAACTTTTTTAGCATGTGATTTAATTAATTAGGACCTCTGTTTCAGGTCTAGACCGTAGTGGAAAGTAGCACAAAAAATCAGAATTAGCGAATTACAAGGTGAGTTAACGGTTTAATCAACAGTGGGGGTTTTAGAGAAATGTAAGGCTCTTACCGTAGCTAAATCTATTATACATATTTAATCATGATATTCTGGAATTTTAAGATGAGAAATATTATTGGAAACACCGAAAAATCTATTGGGAGAATTAACTTTTCGGTTAGAACTAGTTTAGACATTTTTCGGCGGAATTTGATGATTTTAGTTTTGAATTGTTTCTGAATGTGCATAAATCTAATTCTATGATTTTTGGAATTTATTTATGATCATTTTCCATGAGAATTGGTTTAGAAAGTTTAAGAATTGAATAATTGGTATTTCAGCACTTTTCGGCAGTTTTCCCATTTTTCGACAATTTTGAGAATTGAATGTTATAAGTTGGGGCTGCTATATTTTTATGTTTATATCTTCATTTTATTGAAAATTATCATGTGTATAATGTTGTGATTGATGAGATTGATGACCGGTTAAAAATATACTTACTAGTGTTGAGGCTACGAGCTCAACACTTAGTCATTTTAGTTATGGAAAAATCCATAACCGAGTACTAATGATCATTTCTCGTACGAATGAATCATTAGGGGATTATCAGTTATATTTGAGGCTATAACTAATTACTAGGAAGTGTTAGTAGTCCCAAGGGACCGCATGCTTAGTGGTTTGTTTGATTTATTGTTTTGCTATTTTAGAACGTTATAATAATCGGGAATGATAATATGGATGTTGGATGTCTTGGGTAAGAAACTAGTGAGAGTTGTCTATCCATGTAAAGTGAGGAATGTTGATAAACCTTGAATATGGAATATATGTTAATTGCCTATTCATGTAGAGATGTAAAGGATTAAGATTGAGTTTTAAGTGACGGTTCGAGTACTGTAAGAGATTTTGGAAGAGTGATGAGTGTTTGGGACTCGGTTTGAATTGTTAGAGACTATTTAAGACTTCATCTTTTATTAAGTCGTTTTCTCAGTGGCTTTAGCCTCACAATGCTATCTATTTTTTTCAGGTAACAATGGATCGAGAGGTGGTGGTTGATGAAGTGGAAGAGATGAGAGTTCATGTCGAGTTGGCACCGGTTTATTTATTCATTATTATTTATGAATAAAATACAGATTTTATTTGGGTTTCATTTGGTTATCGAGACTTAATTTTATATGTTTTTGAGTTGTGGGATTTGAGAATATGGTTTGGATTATTGTTTTGTTTTAAAAGGTTGAAATCCGGAGTTATTGTTTTGATTTACGTATTTCTCGATTTAGTAAATTTGCATGTTTTTAATAAAGGATATTTAATGAGTCTTCCGCTGTTTTAAATAAATATATTTATTACTCTGAAAGGTCGAATCTTTACAATTTTGCTGTTTTATTGAGTTTTTTTTACGTGTCAGCTGATTTTATGTGCTTAGAAAACTAGATTTAAGTTATATACTATTGCAATTAGATTTGGTACTATGGCTAAACAATAAATTGAATCTTTTGTGATTTAATATAGGTGGTGGAAAGCTTTGCAATTTTATTATAGGTGATTGGTCATATGGTGGATGGCTTAGAAGGTACTGAATATGATAGACCCTCGCGTGGAGGCTTTTTAATTGAAAGTGGGATTACCTTTTATCATTTGTTGACTTCTTGAGTCAGTTTCTACCCTCTGATTTTAGGACCACCCCATTAGAGATATAGATATCCCTCACGAATGAAAATGGATCATATTGATTCACTTATGTCCCAGTACGAAATGATGCGAACTTGAACTTTGTATTTTCCATTGTCAAACCTCCACCCGATGTAGTAGAGATATATTTGCATAGAAGCTGGGAAAATCCTACAGTGTTTGAGACACGAGTTTTAATAAATTAGATGATAAATATTGTTGTCAATGAACCACCAACAGTTGAAACTTCTAAAATTATGACCCGTTTGGTGAGTTTGAAGAGATACTTCCTCATAATGAATTTATAGATGTCAATACATTAACAGACGATGAATTTGAGGGGTTGGACATGGAATGTCTAGATCATAAGGCTCCCTCACCGACTTTCTCTGAGTTAGACATGGATGTCATCAATTCAATCAGTGAACATGATCTTATCATATAATTTGGAAGAATAAGTGAGGGTGTTGAATCATTTATAGGGTACATATGTGACAGTAAGAAAGATCTACAAAATGCAATGAAATGTTATTCTATTAAGAAACATCATCATTTTGAGGTAATAGAGTCGACACCAACAATATGGGCAGTAAAGTGTAAGAAACCGGTGGAGGTTACTATTGGAGACTTCATGGAATTCGAAGAAAAACACATAACGTTTCCATGTTACTTAATATGATGGTCCATATACTTGTTTGTAACCATGTTTGACACAAGATCATGCAAAATTAGATCATGAAATGATAACTTTAGAAATTCATGACATGGTGAAAAAAGAATTTGATGTAAAAATTGTTTTAATGCAAAAGTTCTTGAAAAAAAACAGTTTGGATATCATGTTCATTATAGATGGGTTTGGGAAGGAAGACGAAAAGCAATTGCAAAGATATTTAGGAACTGAGAACAATCATATCAACAATTACCTAGATAGATGACTATGATTTAAAATTTTGTTTCATAACTATAACATATTTCTAATAATTATTATTTCATATAGATGGACTAATAATTTTTGTGTCGTTAATGTTCTGACTCACGGGTTAATCTAATATAAATATATGTTGGATCTTTTTAGATTAAATCATACACATATCAAATTTAATTTGATGTATTTATCTATTTTTCACATAATTTTGAAACTAATTCCATTATTATTTTTATATTGTAAATTATTAAGGAGCCATATACCAGTATCACGCATGATTTACCTGCATATTTTCAGTATGATCGTGATAATTGGTTAGCAGATGCTCCAATGATATGTTTTCATATCGTTGAATGGATTTTCCATCACAAGTTATGAGGCAGTTTAATCTGCGATAAGTAATTCTTGAACAATGTAACAATGATGCACACTTACATGGGATAGATCTTCGAAGTCATATGAAAGAATGCATGATTGACCACGCGAAATTTATAAAGAGATGGTTATCATGAGAGGTCATCTTATTATTGGGGATCCCGTGAATGAGGGTTTATATATGCACGATGGAGACATTACGTGGTATCGTTCTATTACTAGATGACATATTACACAACAAGTTTTAAAACTATTCATTCCATGGTAATATTTTATGCTTTATGTAATTTTTTTTAATTATCAACTAATCATGTAATATTTTTCATTATAGACATCAGGCTTTTCTCGTATTCAAGATCTTAATAATCCCGTTCATATTCAAGCTATATGTGACGAGTAGTCGACCATGTCGATTATCTTTATCATATGTATAGGGTGCCTAATGCATCTAGGATAGTTTAGCGGACGAGACGACAACGTGCACCGACCTAGTTGATATTGAGCAGGAGTTTGACAACATGATAGTGACTGATACACCCTCCCGACAATCTCTGTAACGACCCGATTTTCTTAAATCCTTTAATTTCAAAGACACAGCGGAAGATTTGGTTTTAAAAAAAGGGCATGGGTACGTTTAAAATTCGGACTATCCAAAACTTGTTTTACATATTTCACAACCAAAGAAAGCTTAAAAACATGGAAATGCGCATTTTCATCTATAATAAAATCCTGAAATAAACATCAAGTTATAAAGACAAGAACTAGTTTTTAAAAACGCTCTCACGAGCTCAAAATACAAAATATATGATGATGAAAATATACACAACAAGCATTTCTAGAATACTTAATAAAACCCATGTCCATGTCCAAGTCATCGGCCTCCGGTCAAGCAACACCACCTCCTCTACCACGCCTTTTATGACGAGAAGTACCTGAAAAGTTGCAAGTGTAGCAACATTAGCATAAAATACGAGTCAGAATAAAATGGAGGCAAGAAATTCTATGGAGCGAGTTTCATATCAGAAAAATGTGTCCAAAGTCATAGCAGGCTCTTTACTATCCATTCCATACTCCCAAAGTTCAATTATGCATAATATCAAATATAACTCCAATTCAATCGAACATCAAACTACATAAAGTAATGAATTCAAGACTGAATGTAAAAGTACCAACGATGATTGTGTCTTTCTAAACCACAACTATCACAGGTAATAATCATATCTCTAACTTTCTTTGTTACCACACCATAGATCACATGTTACCACATCTCGTAATCACCACCGATACCAAGTTCCATGAAGTCCATAGTTCCCAAAGTAAGCAAAAACACCACAATGTTACCAATGACAATTAAACACTTTAAATCACAAATAATAACTTCCAAGATAAACTTCTAAGCTACTTTGGTCCAAAACTACTCAAAGTATCTTCAATTTCCAAGTTCCTTCTAAAATTCTCCATAACCTTACAACACTTCCAAGAATTCTACTAAAGCTTACTTTTCACCTAAACTATAACCAACTCTAAGAGTAATCGAGAAAGTAAAACTAGCTCTCAACTCACTTCCAAGGTTTAAAGTCACCATCCAATAATTATCATCCCTTAATAATAAGTAAAACGCTTAACCTCAATCAAACAAGTCCTCAAGCAAAACGAAACATAAAACTACAAACCAACAATTTAAACTCACATTAGTAATGAAGTCGAGTTTTCAAAGAGCCGAAAGAATTGTCACAGGGCGATTAAGAACACCTATAATTAAATTACACCTAATAAACGTTAATTAACCAAACATCGAACAAACGACACCTAAACGCAAAAAACAACAAAAAAAAAAGCCCGGAATTGGCCCAATGAGGCTCACGACCCAAAACATGGGGGGTTTTGGGTTTGGTTTTCCGGTTTTTAGAGGCATTTCGGGTTGGTTTCGAGTTGTTTGGAGGTTTGTACTTTCAATGGGTAAACATAATTATGGTTTTTGGACAAGAGAATCTTCCCCAAAATTAAAGAAAACACCAAACTAAAATAATTAAAAACACTCTAGCATCCCCCACAGGTTGGAAAATTCAAACGGGACGGGTTTTTGGTTCAATCTCGAATCTAAGGTTAGGGGAAAGTTTTCTAAGTACATAAATCAACTTCCTTAATTGAAATCTTCAAGTTTCTTAGTGAGAAATTGAAGATTTCAACCATAGATTTCATTAAAACATCAATTGGAACAAAACCCAAAAAGATTTAGAAACTTTGTCTTACTTTGAGGCCTCGAGAAAACGAAAGAAAGGCTTCAAAGGTATGTTGAAAAGGAATCTTGAAGCAAGGGCTATCCAATGAACCAAGAATCGAGACGATCCGTCGAGAAATTAGAAAAAAAAAACATCAAGAGATGTGACCCACGACCTTGATGAATGAAGAAGAGAAGAAATTTGTCTAATTTTGAGTGTATTTAAGGAGTTGATGAATAGTAAGATATTTTTTTTAAGAAATCAAGAATACGAACTCGTCCCGAAGCACTTAAACTAGCTAAAAGATTATTAATACGTCCAATACTAAATTAAGCATTTAAAACTAGACCTGAAGCATTTAAAACTTATAATTTAGCATTTAAAACTAGACCTGAAGCACTTAAACTAGCTAAAAGATTATTAATAATTATTAATTGGCCCGTAATAATTATTAATACATCCAATACTAAATTAAGCTACTAAAGTAATTAAAAAGGTTTACGAACGAAATAAACTCCTAAATTATAAGTTATTAATTCTTAAATAAATTTAAACACTTTAATTAAAATAAATAAATAAATAAAATTTACTTGAAAAGTAAATGGACATTATAGTCTCCACATACTAGTACCCTCTTCGTCATGATGCCGACACCTTGGTCCTGCACCATTCCATCTCCAGTCTCACCACTTGTTTAGTATGATAGTTTTGATGAGGCGGGGCCCTTTACTTTTATTATGAAGCTAATTGGTGAACAAGATGGTGAGAGCTCTTCTCACATTCAGGCATTGAGCCCAAATCAGATGTGAGGTCAGGGACGAAGATTGAGACAGGGGTGGGGACGACCAGTGATAGCACAGAGATATTAGCCACCACGTAATAGGTGACGTCATCCTTGAGGCACAAATTAGATATTTATTTTGTTTTGTATGACTTTTTAGTTATTTTGAAACTCAAACATCTTTTTATAATGTGAAATGTTATGTTATCGTAATCAAGTTCTCGATCTTTCTAAATTCATATTGAATTAATAATTTAACTATGCACCCAAAAAAAAACTATTATATATCACTTGTAAATCGTATGTAGAAAAGACAAGGAGCGTTCAACCTCTTTTTAAATCATTTGTAGAACAACCAATTTATAAGAAATCGTCTGTTCTACAAACGATTTTGTCGATATGGACAACCAACATCCACATTGGCAAAAATTATTGAAAAAAATTCGTCTATTGTACAGACGATTTAGCGTATTTTTGGAATAAGTTTTAAGATGACAATATTTCTGAAATAAGTTAATAAAATGGCAATAGTCTTGTAATTATTCCTACACTTTATAAACATTGTTAGGTTCCTTCATCTTTATGATGTGTGATCCTTAACATGCCCTTTTAAGATAGTGGCTTCTTTGGGATCACCAATTTTGGTCTAAATCTAATTTTTGGACCATATGCTCGTTAGAGTTTGTTGGACTTTTATACAATCTTAAATATGTTAAATCATCACTAGACCCAAAACTTAAGCTTATTGGTAAAGAAAACTTTATTCATATATCTCAACAATTAATGAAGGAGAAAAGAAATTCGACTCAAGAGCTCTTGCTCTGTATCATATTAAATATGTTAAATCACCAATAGATCCAAAAATTTAAGCTTATAGGTGAAAGCAAATATAATAACATATCTCAACCATTAGAAATAGGAATCAGACTTATTATGTGTATCTGATTATCTCTTTCATACTATAATTAAAATTTTGTGCACTAAAAACTATTTTAGTAAATAGTTTTTAATTATTTTATAAAATAGTAATGAAGTTTATCTTAATAATATATTTCAAATTAATAAATGATGCATAATTAAAATTTAATCTATGATAAATAATTATATATAAAGTTAAAATTGATTGTTATTAAGTACTGTTAAAATTTACGTAACAAAATAATAAAATTAAATAATGACTAAATTAATTAAAATACTGCCATGTGAAATATTTTTACGAACAAATAGTAAATAGTTTTAGAGATAGGTATGAAATAATTCTTTTAAATATTTACAGTGTTTGGTAGCTCTTTTGAAATATAATTATCGATTTTTTATTTTTAAATTAATTAATTTTAATAAATATGATCGAGTATCTAAAAGAAAATAATCACTATTATTTATAATCATGAGTTTTAGAATGAAAATCATATTTAATTATTCTAGAAAACATGTACAAAAGAAAATATCATTAAAAGAGAGTTAACTAAACCTGTTCATACTACATTTTTGTTTGGGTAAAGTACCCCTTTAGTTCTTGAGTTTTGGAGATCGTGTATATTTGGTCTCTGCGTTTTCAATTTGAGTTTAAGTGGTCTCTGAGTTTTGGATGTCGTGTCTATTTGGTCCTCGCATTTCCAATTTGTGTCTAATTGGTCCCTGAGTTTTGGATATTGTGTCTATTTGGTCCCTAGATTTTCAATAACTATTAGAAATAAGTTTAATTGGTGCTTAATTTAACATATTTATTAACTTCTTATCATATTATTGACTTAATGCTGACATAATATGTTTAATTGGTCAAAAAACGGAGATAGAAATAAATCTTTCATCAATCGATCTAGGCCTAAAATTTGACAGAATTATTAATCTCATGTCAGCATTTTGATCAATTAAACATTTTATGTCACCGTTAAGCCGATATTATGTTAATGAGTTACCAAATTAAGAAAGAATTAAATTTATTTCTAATAATCCAGGGACTATTTAGACACAAATTGAAAACTCAGGGATCAAATAGACACAATATTTAAAATTCAGTGACCAAATAGACACAAATTGAAACGCATTGACCAAATAGACACAATATCCAAAACTTAGGGACCACTTACACACAAATTAAAAACGTAGGGATCAAATAGATACGAGCTCACTTTACCCTTTTTGTTTTAAAAGGCAGCAAAAGCTGGTTTCAAAACAATACCTTAATCCTTAACAAATTATAATTAGTTTAGACATTTGAAAAGGGGGAGATTTTAAATCTTAGCATAACTTTCAACCCTATACATAAATATAATATATTTTATAAAATATTTATAGATATAGTTCATTATTAAACACGTCAACTAATAATTATTATTATCGAGTGAATATTAATTGTTGATCATGAGTTTGAGTTTAGTCACGGGGAAGAGGCGTAAAAACTAGCACATCAGATTTGTAAAGTGTAACAGGACTGATCCATTGATGGGTCAAATTTGTTTCAGACGAATCCAATGAAGTCAGTGAATTTGGGGCAATCGGTTTTATATTATTCGTTAAAAAAAATGGATTTTTTACCTTCTGCATTGGATTTGGATTATAAAAAATAAAAAAACAAAAATTGGAGAGAGAAATTTCATTCGATAGTATTTCTTTTATGAATAATTTTAAAATTAATAAATATTTTAAAATATTTCAAAAATTATATTTCTTAAACTGATCTCAGTATAAAAATGGTGGATCTAAATTTTTAAAATGTCATTTATGAAAAAAATTCAAAAGTTTTGCTAATTTTGAAAATTTAATTCTTTAAATACCATTTAAAAAAAAAAAAACTCCCTAAAAACCTCTAAAGATTTATACTTAAATTTTAATAGTATATTAGTCTCCTTCTTTAATTAATTTACATAACATTTTTTTTTTAATTTATTGTATTAAAAAAATCAGTTTTTTTTTTTCAAATGCATAAGTGACCGTCGGTTGAAACATCAGATAATTGACCAACGGTCTATATTTTAAAATTTTAAGAAGTGAAATTTGGTTTATGTGGGTTATGTCGGTTCCATACATTTCATTTGGGACAACCTTAAATCCCAAATTATTATTATCATTTAAAAACTAATTCAATCACTAAATTATTTGCAAATATAGGGTTAATTTAAAAACGGCAAATTAATGTTATTTAGATATTAAAACATAATCTTATATAATATATATCATAACTACGGTGAATACCACCACAAAAAAATATCGATTATCAATAAGTGACTAAAAATCACCGATTAATATTGCAATTTTAATTAAATATATGTGAATTAAATTTTTCTAGCTATTATTGCAAATATAAGGTTTATCCAAGGTAATTTTACAAATATTGAACCTATTTTTACTATTTTTTATGGGTAAATCCCTTTCATTATGAACCAACCATTAAATCCCAAATTATTATTATCATTTAAAAACTAATTCAATCACTAAATTATATAAATTAAGAGTTATTGATTATCATTTATTGCATGTGATTAACTTGTTTTTAAAAACATATGATATTTATATTTTCTTAAGAAAATAATATATAGAATACTTCCATAAACTATCTCAAATACCAAATATTATATATATATATATATATATATATTTCCCATCAATGTCACTACTTTTTTTTTTTTTACTTAGAATAGTAGATTTATTGTTAAATAATTTATTGAAATCAAAGTAATATATTATTGAAAATAGAAATATATTATCAACATTAAATCAATAATTAACGTGTAATAAAATAAGAATTTTAGTTTCAAAAAACTCATTTAAATCACAATTATTCAAACAACAGCAAACCTAAACTAAAAAATATTTAAAAGTAGCTCCCTTCTCATAAGGTTGTCTCAACTCCCCCATTTTAATGTAATGTCTAAAAAAAACTCAATAGCTCTATAATATACTAAAATAGATTCAATATATTATTTTAATAAATATTTAAAAGGTGTGTCATATAAATAATAATTTTTTATCCTATTTTAGTAATTTTCTCTTATATATATATATAGTATGCTATCACAAAAATGTCCATAAAAAAAAAATAGAATGGTAAAGCGAGAAGAACAAAAGATTGACACTTGAATATATCCATATATATAATGTGCATCCATTATCTCATTCTTTCATTTCGTATACGGAAGCATAATGGGAACTCTCACACTAACATCAATTTCACATGAATAGCTTTCCAAGGAAAAAGCATCAAAGAGTGGGACACATGTCATTATTATTCATAAGTTGAAAATTAGCAATCAAATTTCATGTGATATAATTTGAATATTTTATCTACATCCTAATGCACGATAATGAATGTTTATTCATTCTCTTCCCATAGTTAAGAGTTCAACGGGAAAATATAAGTTCATTTGTCTTCATATTCCTGAGTTCCGTCTTCAAATCAATTTAATATAAGTTGGGTAATCATCATCTTATATGTTTTATTTCATCCATCTCCTCGATATTAAATCTGTAATATATATATATATCCCTCAAGTCCTTAACATATTTATTCTTTTACACTAACCATTTTAGACTTCATTTTTTTTTATGTCATCTTCGTTTAAATATGTTGAAACTTAATATCAATTTAACGTTCATGAGTTCCATTTAAAATCTAATTAATAATAAGAGAAAGAGTCTTATCATTTTATTTAAGATCCTTTTATCTTATGATTTAAAATTACTGAGGGACACCGAGCCTCCACAACTTCACATTAGTATGATATTATCCACTTTGAGCCTAAATTTACATGATTTTACTTTTGGTTTCATCCAAAAATCTTTTTACTAATGAAAATGTGTATTTCTCTTTATACATGATCATCCCTTTATGTGAGATATTGTTCACTCCAAAAAAAAAAATGGTTTGAAATATTGAAGGTAGGTTTGATTCCTGTATCCGATTTATATTTGTCAAACAAGAAATTACTAAAATATTAAATGAAAAAAAAAAAGTTGGCTAGAAAGTATATAATATAATGATTAAATCCATGTATTTATAGAGGTGGGGGCAGGAGCTAAGTTTGATGATAAGAGTAACAAAGAACAACCTTTAGAGGGACATAATGGTCAAAACCACGTGCACTGAGCAAAATAAATCAGCACGTTTATTTAATTGTAGAGAGTGGAGAAACGTCTAGTTTTGGTGTCAGAAATAATCAATTAAAATGGGAGCCCTCCACTTGCAATATTTGAAAAGGACTTGTACGTTTCTCCTGTCACATCCCCACTTGTACCCTCTCCTTTTTTCTCTCTTCCTCTGCAGAATTATCTCCTAATCTGGAATGAAGTTGAAGTTTTGCATCAATGGTATTATTCAAGAATTCTGAATGGTGGGACATGATGCTTTGTTGAAGTTTTTTTTTTCTTTTTTTTAAATAATTCAAAAAATATTAGAGTATAACAAATATTCTTAAATTTATAGTAAATTGTGACGGCCTGGGTTTTAGGAAAATAATTAAAATAGATACAAACATTTATTTTAAATTATGGAGGTTGAAAATATATTTATAGTAAGAAATTGTGTTTAAATTAAGTTAAATCATTATCTTGATGTGAATTAATCATGGTTAAAGTGTAATGGAGGTTTGGTAAATTAATAACGATAACTTGTGAGGTGGTTTGGGTTTTTGGGAAAATAATGGTAAATTGTTATTTTAATTTAAAATAACATAACTTGGAGGAAAAAATTATATATTATTTATAATATACAGTTATTTAGTTATTTTGGGATGAATAACCAAGGTTGAACGAGTTAACAAAAGTTGGGTAAAAAACTAACCATGGTTAGTTGACTGGGTTAATTTTTAACTATGGTTAAATGAATTTGGGGTTAGATTTAAATAAATTAAATTTTAAAACAAACCATGGCTGAAAATGAAGGGTTAATAATAAGTTTTTAAAAGGAAAAAGGCTAGAAGAGAAAGAAGTGATTAGTCATTAAAGTGCTAGGTGTCATCAGCCTCTTACTTTAATTAACAAGCTATTTTAAAACAAACCAAATTGCAATTTTTCTTCTTCTTTTTCTTCTTCCACAAGTGAGCAAGCCACCATGGGAGATTTTTCTTAAATCTTGACCAAATCCACTCAAATCAAAGGCTAATTTGAATGGAATTTTGAGTAGAAGCTTAATCAAGAAGAAGATTTCACTTTCCCCTTTATTTTCTTCATGAAAAGGTAAGTTTTCTAATTCTAAGTTTTGGGTAAAAATAGGTGAAATATGATTTGAAGCTTGGGTTTTTTATAACCTTAAAAATAAAACAAATTGAAATGAAATTGTGAAAATTGATATGTTTTACAATGGTTTTAAATTACGGGTTTTCTTATTTATCAAAGAATTTGAAAGAATCAAACCTTACTTTTAGAAAATTGAGTCTTAGATTATATAAATCATGAAGTTAGGTTTTGGGCTATTTAAAAATGAAAAGAAAATAAAATAATTTAAGTTTATTGGTAAATTCTTTAGATTCCAAGGTAAACCACCATTCAAACAACTTGAAGCTTTTCATTTTGTGAAGTTAAATATTTTTCTTGATGTAAATTCTGATTTTTAAATGTAATTAAGCTTGTAAGGATTCTAAACTAAAAGATTGACATTCAAAGTATCTGTTTCCCTTCCACTGTTTTTTTTTTCGAGTTTAAGTTGTAGGGGCTATTTTATGTGCGAGTTGTGGGGCTGTTTTAGGGGTCTTGGGTTTAGTTAACGTGTTCAATAATGATGGTTTATATATATAAAGTATGTTAAATATTATTGGGACTTATGCTCTAGAATTCGTAATTTGTAATAGAATATTTTATGAATAAATAAATTTTATTTTAGTGAATTTTGTGCAATTTATTATATGTTGATATTCAGTAATATTCAAACATTTATAGAAAATTCTAGAGTTAATAATTATGTAATCTTGAGTACTATGAGATATAAAGTGGATCTAGTCCAAGATAGTAACTCGAAATGGTCTGCAGTAAATGAATATGGTGAGGAAACCTTATTCTGGTAACACTGTTTATGTTGTTAACTGATTTGATCCAAATCATTAGCATGATGGAGATGGAAGTGGAAACATCATATATAATGAGTTTATATAAGACTGGACCAGGATAATATCGATTCCTAAATAACATCGTTGATAGGAAATTATTTATAATATCAAACTAGGTTATTAAGATTGATACATCTCAATCCTGAGTGTGTTATGAACTCACATTAATAAAGTTTTTTCCTTTGATTCACATGGTTGAGATCTGTTGATACACTCGATAAACTCCTATTTTGGGGAAATGACTAAGTTAGTGCTTGGGAACATTTCTATACAAGATGTCATTCATAAATTTTCTAAAACAAACGAAAGTGTTAGTGTGACACTATTCTAACTTTGAAACTTTGGGTGTCTCCTTTGATGTAATGATTCGGTACTTGAACATGAGGCCTCACCTTCTCACTGGCCCTAGAATGATTGTTCTATACTTGAAAACTATAGAAAAATGTTCATTAGAGAATCATCGGGTACATAAGGATAAAAGAGATAATTACAAGGGTAAAACTAGTTGATGTATTAAGATTACCACGTGAAGGATATGTCAAAATAAACTTAATAACAAATGGACATAACCCATCTATAGTGAGGGGAGTTCAACTTATAGTTTATAGTGGAATTACCCAAAGTTAATAATTATGATTAATTAATTAATGAGTTTAATTAATAAATCAATAATTATTGGAGCCCATGATCTATAGGTTCATCAGGTCCATATGTTAGCCCATATATCATTGTAACTAACTAAGTTATTAATTTAACTAGGAAAAAGAATTATATTTAAGTAATTAAATTACTTAAATAAAGGGAGATATTAATTGTTTAAATAAAGAGTTTATTTAAATAGAAATTAATATTAATATTATTAATTGTTTAAATAATGAGTGTATTTAAATGAAAATTAATAATTAATATTATTAATTAAATAATGAGTTTATGTAATTTAATAATTAAAGGAGAGAATTAAATATATTTGTTTTATGAATTAAATTAGTATTTTAGCCAAAATAATTAATCAAATGGATTTGATCCAATATTAATTATTATATGAATTTTTGGCATTTATGTATTTAATTAGAAATAATTATTTGAATTTTTCTAATTTTAATTACATAAAACAAAAGATAAATATTAAAAAAAAAAAAAAAAAAAAAGAAGATAAATGGTGATTTATCTAACTCCACTTGTCAAGAAATTAAGAAAAAATAGTTTTCCTAATTTGCAACAAGGTGACGCCTTTTTTTTTAATTTTTATTTCAAAATAATTTTGATAATTTAAGTTAAATAAATAAGAATACTAATTTGATTAGGAAACAAATTCTTACTTTCTTATAAATATGACCATCGTGTGCTCATATTTAACACTTGATATTTATCAAAAAGCCCTCTCTTTTATTCTCCCTATTGTAGATTTTTGGCTTCTTAAAATAAGAAGAAGTTTTCTTCTTTGTTTGTTCTTCCGGTTCGATTCTCACAAGTCGGGTTGGTTTATGATCGGGTCATAGCGTAGAAGGCTTGATGTTGGAAAGAAACTTCCAACCATATTCTCCATTAAATCTACAATGTAAGTTTTCGAAAAACCTTATAATTCTATTTTAAGGTTTGATCACAATTGCATGCTATTAATGGATTCGTAATTAATAGTTAATTAATTTACTATTGAAATTCCGGTAATTTAGTAAATAGTTCCTTCAAATGTACGGCATGAATTGTATGTAGGTTAATGGCTCAAAGCAAATCTCCAAAGTCCAAGTTAAACTTTTGTTGCTCAGGGTGGGAATAAAGAGAGTTTGAAGTACTTTTACGTTTGATTTTTATATGATGAATGGCTATGCATATTGATGTTTAAGCTTCGGGTAGGTTTGTAAAGTTTTAATAGTTAGATGAGGGGTTAGTCATGAACTAGCAATTGAAAGTACGTAACAAGAACGAGGTTTGGGGAGTGTGAGCTTGCTAGAGTGTTGGATTTAATATGGTTAGCTTAAATGCTTTTACTTGGAATTAGAATGGTTATGAAAACAATATTATGTAATGGAAGTCTTTGACATTTTTTGTCACCATGTAAACATAGAAAGCCATGGATGGAACCCAAACTTAAAACCTTCATTGTTGGCCATTTGAAGTTTTCCTAGTTTTCCTAATTTTGAAGTTTTCTTAACTCTTTTTCAATGTCTTTCAATTCTGGTATATTTGGGTGTCTAAATACATATTTTACATAAGAAAAACAAGTTAGAAAGCCTAGCCAATGATTCTCAAAAAGCCACACCCTCGTCTTTTTAGCTAGTGTTTTGTGACGTTTTGGTTTAACCGGGTTTCGGGTTTTAGATGATTGTTTTTTTGCTAGACTGTTAGTGTTATGTTGAGCTTATTGAAGGCTATAAATTGGTTGTGTTTCATGAGAAATAAACCTCAAGCCAAGCCTCGAAAAGTTGACTAGTGAAGTGAGAATAAAGTAAATTCGTGTAACAGTATGGTTGATTGAAAGTGGTTGCAACCATGAGGAATGTGGGAATGTAATTGTTGATATGTAGGGGCTGCTTTGGGATCATTACCATGTGTTTGAAAGTAATAAAGGAAAAGGGTGATAAGGAATGAAAAACTAGTTAGCCGAACTAATAGCTAGTTGTTCGAGGAAGTGGAATGAGTAGCATTGACATTACTATAATCTTGCCTCCATCCTGATTTTGAGACGTTATGAAATGCTCAATTTTTGTTTATAAGATATGTCAAGTAAAAGATTGAGTTGCATTCATTTATATTCTTGATAAGTTAGAGGTTAAAGATCGATATGTAGTATGATTATAGCATGACTACTTGCATCTCATTATATTCATACATTTCATTGATTGTGTTTGAACGCCATGTGGTTGTAACCTATGTAATGGTGAGAGGACCTAGACGTTACATATGGTTATCGTGGTGTGAATTGAGCAAAGTTTCATGGCGCCAATGTAAAGCCTAGAATTGTGAAGTAAGAAAAAGCTTGAGAGGCTAGTGTAAATCCTAGATTTGTGAAGTGTGCAAAAACTCAAGAGGTTAGTGTAAAGCCTAGAATTTATGGACAGTTATCGAGATAGCCACCGAGACGTGCATAGTAAGACGCGTGGGAAATGTAAACGAGAAATGGTATCGGTTTGAATATAAGTTCTTGATGACTTGACCATGTGTTTGCATTGTTGATGATAATTCTTTTAACACAAATGTTTAAGCCTTTTAGTTATTATCTATGCATTATCTCATTAAGTCATTTAGTTCATTTCAAATGCAGCATATCATTACTTTATTTTCTCTTAACTTTAAAGCTGTTTATTTCCCGACAAGATACTGTGTATGATTTTTTTTTATGTAAGTTTGGGGAAGAGCAGAGTACATAAGTTCAAATAATGTGTACTAAGGGTTCGATTGGACTTGTAGTATCGAAATATGATAAGTACCGGGTGGGGAATAAGAAAGATGAGTGGCTTTGAGTAAGACTTGAGATGTGAGATTAATTATAGGGGGCATGCGTGTGAAAAGAGCATTCAATGTTGAGTAGTTTGTAACGGTTTAGAAGTTAACTTAGATATTAATCGTTTGTTTTAACCGGGAATGTTAGAGCTTTTATTTTGGGTATGGGATGAACTATAGGAGATAAATTCTCTAGTGAAGGTAAAAACTCGTGATGGGCGAGAGACTCGAGTGCTTGGATCCAACTCTGACGATGAATTCCACACGTAAACTTACTTTCTTTTATTTTTATTTCCACTGAGTTATCATACTCAGAGGTACTCAGAGGTGCTACATATCACCTTTCAGGTTTGGATGCGGTCGAGGTCGTGAAGAGTAAGCTGGTATGCGTTGAAACTTGGATGTCGAACTGGAGAAATGGACTAATGGTCATCGTACTTCGAGCTTGGATTTGTTGTTTACATGAGAAAGATTTGGGGTAAACTAAGTGTTGTCATTTTTATTAAGAAAATCTCCAAGGAGTTGAGCGAAAGGTGCTCCTTCAAGCTAAGAACTATCAAGGAACTCCCTATGCCTTGACAATTCCAGCTGAGAATGATCATGATAACTGTGGAGACCCATTAAGCCTGGTCTCCATGGCTTCAGAAGAGTAAGAGCAGTGGTTGTCATCTTAAGTAGCAATTTCAGAAAGGGATGGTGTAGGAGATTGAGAAGGAGAATGAGAGGAAAGAAGGGAAGAAGGGTGAAGTTTGCGTTTTTTAGATGCTGATAGGACTTTAGATATGGAGGAAGAAGGTACAAAAGACACGTGTTTTCGTTTGTCTCTTCTAGCGGTAGGGTTAAGGCCTTTGTGAATTGTATGTTTAAGATTTAACTTAGAAATTCTAATTAATTTTAGAAATGTGTCTAGGAGTAGAATTGGAATGTTTAGGATTTAAATTGTAATTTAGGATTAGAACTGGAATGATTAAGATTTAAATTGTATGTTTAGGTTTAGAATTGTACGTCTAGGATTTGAATTGAAATTGTAGGGATTTGAATTAGAATTGTATGTTTATGATTAAAATCCAATGTTTAGGATTAATAGAATTTTGTGTTAGGATTAATATTATTTAGACTTTATTTGTTTAATTAATTACTTTTTTTCCTTAATTTTTAAATATTAATGCACGTTAAATAATTAAATTTATTAGTTAGTTTAAATTAGGATTAGGTTTAAGGTTAGGAACAACTTAATTTTTATTCTTTTATTTAAGAAATTATGACTGGTCGACAAACGAGTGAATCTCTTGACGAGATCGAGATTGATCGATTGCTCACAGAGATAGATGACGACACTCATGTTCTCAAGACAACGGATTTTCGAGGATGAGTAAGTATTTTAGGTTACAATGATTTTTTTGTTTCAAAAATATTTTATTTAACGTTTTTTATTGTTAAATTATTGTTTCCTTCATAATATAGCCATATAATATCGTCTCTAAAAGATTCGGGGAGGTCATTGTGACGACCCGACTCCTTTTAATTCACTTAAAATCAGAATTTTAGCGGAAGACTTAATATTTAATAAAAATTCGGCATGGATATGTTTAAAACTAGGACTATCCAAAACCTGTTTATATTTTTCACAAGCAGAGAATTTAAATGACAAGGAATTGCAATTTCTTTTATAAAGCTTAAAAGAGTTTATGACTGTAAAAGTTAAAACGAAAAGCTCTTATGAGCTTATAAACAAATATACATCTTAAAAGGCAAAATATAAGACAAAGTGAGTCCATGGACTTTAAAAGTATCTCTAGTCCCTCTCGGCATCATCATCATCCAGATCAGACTGCACCAGCTCCTCTCCCACAACCCCGAGCATTACCTGAAAAAGTTTGTAATATCATAAGCTAACAACAAGCCTAGTGAAAATAAACAGAAAATAGAGTAACAATAGACTCCAAACCCACATCTGGATTTGTGTCCAAGAACTTACTTACTCTTTGTTATCCATCCATTCAAAGAGATTTACATCAAGTATTCCACTTTTACTTACCAAGTCTCTCAAATGATCGAGGATCTAACTTCCAAACATTTAAGAGAATGTGTTTTATAACAAACATAATATTGTATTTCATTCTCTTTAATACCTTATACTATACATAAGGTTTACATTCAAGTGTTAATCTTCAATTTCAAGATCTTCCAATTAATTGAGAATCAAGATCTCTTATATATATAACATGATAAATATACAAGGTTCAACACACCCTTGTATTCTCTCATTATAAAACTCAATTTTATTCCCCTTTCTTATAGCACTCGGCTATCATCATATTTCATTCTTTTTCTCTATAAAAAAGTATAATATACATAATGTTTCATTTCTTTTCTCTATAGTAACTCAAGCTTACATTCATTTTCTTTAATAAATAATGCTAAGCTCACTCGATCTTAACATATTCAACAATCATAATTTGCGTTAAAAGATGATCTTGTTAGCATACGTAGTCTAATCATTATTCGTTAACTCGCTAAACAAGTGTAAAGGGCACACAACCTTTACATCAATATAACCATCACATGCGAATAATGTCAGGTAATAAAGTTTGCGTAGGCTAAGTTCATTCACCTCATTATCTCTCTTTCAAAAATAAAATATAAAAATTCCTTTCAATAATATCTTTTCATCTCTAATGAGTAATGACAGGTAATGAAGCTCCCGTAGGCTAAGTTCATTCACCTAATTAAACTCACTTTCCAAAATAAAATATACGAATTCCTTTCAATAATATCTTCCCACCTCTAGTGAATAATGACAGGTAATGAAGCTCCCGTAGGCTAAGTTCATTCACCTCATTATCACACCCACCGAATACAGGTAATGAGCTCCCGTAGGCTAAGTCATACTCTGTATCTTTGTATATGTATCATAGTAATTATGGATAATACCAGATAATGTGAACTCACATAGTTTCATCATTATCTCATTATCCATCTCCTCCGATCATGCAAAGTTCCACAGTCCTTTAGCATTCCTCATGTACATATACGGAAACATAAAACGAATGATACCAGACAATGCAAGCACACTCAGTCTATGCATTGCCTCATTATTCCTCCCAATTTCGATTATGCAATATGATATGATATGATATGAATATGCTTTCAAGTGCAAGTAAGTAAATATAAACATTCAAAGTAATCGAAAGAACATAAAGGTAAATGGATCACGTAATACTATAAAGGTAAATGGATCATGTAATACTCTTATACATTAAATAAGAAATTAGGAACTTCTAATAAGAAAAACAATAAATAGATCAAGCCAAACGGCCTTCAGTTAAACTTGAATTATTAACTTAATCATAAAGTCTCCAATTCAAATGATTCTATTGCTTTCAATAAATATCTGAAGTTCCATAATCAAGTTCCTTATTCACCCCATTATACTTGAAACCTTCAACTTCTGATAATCATTCTTAAACTCCATAACAAATCTAAACTTAGAACTTTCAAGAGTTTATCGTTTCCCTCGAGAAATCCATGAGTTCTCTCACTCAATTAGAACTAGCTCCAAGCCTAGCATGTTAGCTCACTTTCTTTCATCCTTTCGATTCAAACCTTAATCTCCACTTCTGATCCTACAAATCGTTCAACTTATTCGGTTTCTAAATCTACTTTAAATTCTATTTATTCTCACCTCGAATGCTCCCGTGACTACCAAGTTCCGACGAACCAACAAACGAGCAATCGCACCTACAATTCATCAATCGATCAACATATTACAACTCATATCTAATATGAGAACAAGTGTGATTTTCGGGTGAATAGTGATTTCGAATGAATATTGTTTTTGGGTGAATAGTGTTTTTTGAAAATCCGGGCTCAAAATAGTCAAATTCCTTGATAGAAATACGCGATTCCAATTTCAAAACTCATTTATAATAAAAAACAAACAAAACAATATAAAACGTTTTGAAAACTCACTTTTTAGGGCTTCCCTTAAGAACGAGAAGCGACATAAGGTTATGTGGGATAGATAGCCATCGTCCCGAGCAATCCAACGCAATTGACATCATTGAAAATAGTCGAGAATTGACGAAAGCCCAAGAATCCTCTCTCAAGGTGGCTCACGGCCATGGAAGAAGGAGGAGAAGAAAAATGAAGCTCTTGGTCAAAATGGGTCAACTTTGATGATTTTAAAGAGATGAATAGTGTTTGGATATTTTAAGAATT
Source organism: Gynostemma pentaphyllum (assembly GCA_028015215.1). NCBI lineage: Eukaryota > Viridiplantae > Streptophyta > Magnoliopsida > Cucurbitales > Cucurbitaceae > Gynostemma > Gynostemma pentaphyllum. The sequence goes on from CM051352.1 coordinate 32,693,589, forward strand.
TCGAAAATTACGGTTACGTCCCTTTAATGACTTTTAACTTATAAAACGAAACCCAAAGTTCTTAAACTAGCCAAATGGTGATTAATAATTATTAATTGGCCCGTTAATAATTATTAATACAACCAAAACTAATTTAAGCTAATAAAACGATTAATAGAATTTACGAACGAAATAAACTCGTAAATTCTAAATTAAATCTAAAATTTAAATTAATAAATTCTAAAATTAAATTAAGTGTTTTACATCAAATAATAATAATTAAAATAAAAAAAATTCCTTGTAAAATAACGGGACGTTACAGTCTACCCTCCTTAAAAGACTTTTCGTCCCCGAAAAGTGCACTCACTAAGTGAAAAGCGAGGGTACTTAGACTATATCTCATCCTCACATTCCCACATTGCTTCTTCTGACACTTTGTTTCTCCATAAGACCTTAACCAAGTGGATTGTTTTATTTCTCAATATCTTTTGTTCGAATACTAGAATCTCAACCTGGTGTCTCCTCATAAGACATATTAGCATCCAAAACTATATGCTCATAAACAATCACGTGGAACGGATCCGCCATGTATTTCTAAAGCATCAATACATGAAAAATATTATAAACGGCCAATAACGAAGGTCGTAAAGCCAAACGGTAAGCTACCACTTCTACTCGATCAAGTATCTCGAAAGGACCAATAAATTTAGGGTTCAACTTACTCTTCTTCCCAAATTTCATAACACCCTTTATAGGTGCCACTTTCAAAAATACGTGGTTCACTACTACAACTCAAACTGATTACGCCGAACTCTGTTGTCGACTTTGGGCAACCCTTAACCTTTCTCTAAACAAAGCGATAGACTCGCTAGTCATTTGTAACAACTTGGGTGCCAAAAGTCTCTTTTCTCCAACCTCATCCCAATGAGCAGGAGAACGACACTCTCTACCATAAAGTGCCTAAACAGTACCATCTTTTCGAGACAAAGCGTGTGTCTCAATTTGATACAATCTTCATATGCACACCATGCAATCTATCAATCTTTCATAGGTATAATTGTACCCTAGTCTTAATTGGGTAGGTGATTCTTCCAAGAATAAAGTGTGTGTTTTCGTCAAACGGTATACAACCATCCAAATGGTATCATAACTCTTTGCCATCTTTAGCAATCCTCTGATAAAATCCATGGAAATCTCTTCCCATTTCCATTCAAGCTCTCTCGAGGTTAAGATAACCCAGTAGACTTGTCCTTAAGGTCTTGACTTGCTAACAAATCAAGCACCTACTCACATACTTTGCAATCTCAAGTTTCATTCCAGGCCGCCAATAATACTGTCTCCGTCCCTCGTACATCTTATTCTACCTAGATGAACAGAAAAGGTAGAACTGTGAGCCTCCTCCAACAGCTCTTTTCAAAAGTCAATCCTGAAGGCACACAAAGCCTCTTACAATTTATCAATGCACTATTCGTAGAAAAGATAGATCGACTAGGCATGTCTGACTCCGCCTCTTGAAAACCAGCCTGCAAGCCTTAGAAAACTGTGAATCTCAGACACACTAGTCGATCTAAGCCAACTACTAACTGCCTTAATCTTAGCGAAATCAATATATAATCCTCTTCTTGATACCACATAGCTTAAAATGTCATTTCTTTTAGCCAAAACTCATTTCTTTTAGGCAAAACTCACACTTTGAGAACTTGGCATACCACTTCTGAAGACTGCCAAAACTTCCTTCAAATGCATATCATGCATCTCCTTGGTCTTAGAATAAATCAGAATATCTTCAATGAACACAATCACAAATAAATCAATGAACCTTCAAAACACAGTATGCAAAAAGTTCATAAAAGTTGTAGGCGCGTTGGTCAAACCAAAAGACATAACTACAAACTTATAATGTCCATAACGCGTTCTGAAAGCAGTCTTGGGAATATTCTTATCCCGAATCCTCAACTGATTTAACCGGATCTCAAATATATCTTCGAAGAGATAGTGGTTTTCCTAATTGATCGAATAGATCCTTTATCCTGGACAAAGGATACTTGTTTTTCACCGTAACATGATTCAACTTTCGATAATCAATGCACAGTCTCAATGAACTGTCTTTCTTTTCACAAACAACAAGGTGCTCCCTATGAGGATGCATTAAGGAGAGTAAACCCTAAGTCCAAAAGCTCTTACAATTGACTCTTAAGCTTTTTATTCTGCTGGTGTCATAAGATAAGTTGCCTTGGACAATAGAACTGTCCCAAGAGCAACCTCAATATGAAAATCTAACTCTCTCACCGGTGGCAAACCGGGTAACTCATCAGGGAAAACATCAACGAAATCCCTCACCACTGGCACAAAACTCAAGCTAGTCTCTGGTACAAAAGTCTTGAAAACACTAGCTATATAACTCAAACCTCCATCACTTAGAAGCGCTCTAGCTTTTAAAATAGATATCAAAGTGGGTGTTACTCGGCCATTAAACCCACGAAAATGTTAACTGGTCCCATATGGACTTATAAAATCAACAACTTCCTCAGTACAACTGATAATGGTATGATTGGATGATAGCCAATCCATAACCAATATCACATCAAAAAAAGGTATAAGAATAACAATCAAAGTGGAATGTGAACAACTACGGAGAATACACATGTCATCAGTACTAATCACACTACCAACAATAATAAACTTCTTCATTGGGGTAGAACACGCGTCTCGAAACCCAACAGTCTCGACTCAAGAGCTGCCCACTCAACATAACGAAATAAAATAAAAGAGTGGCTAGCTCTAGAATCAAACTGAACAAAAGCCAAAATGGTCCAAATCTGATAAAGTACCCGTCACTACCATACCTGCAGCCTCAGCATCTTTTCTAGTATAAAATACTCAAGTATGATGTTGAGCAGGTGGAGAAGGTAACAAGTGTAAATATGTACTATTGAGCTTGTCTACCCTGATCTTTACCTCTGTCTTGACCTTTGCCCTTACCCTAGAGAGCATATTGAGCTAGCAATGCCTACTGTAGCTTTTCTGATAATCCTGACCCTTGTTACTACGTTGTGATGGTTATGTCTTATACGCCCTATAAAAGTGGCGTGATTCAAAGTTTGATCACAAGCTTATCATCTTGGTGGAAGTGTGCATTTCTCAAAATGGAAACTGGCACAACTATTGCAGTAAGGATGAACTTGTCCCTATGCTCTCGGCTGTCCATGTTGAGCTCCACCTCGAACCTGCTGCTGCTGCCTCCATTGTAGTGGTATCCCTCAATTTGCATCGTCATCCTCTGCCTTCTTCTTCTGAGAGGAAGTCTGTCCCGTAGTAGCTAGTTTTTCTTTCTTTTTATAAGATGTAAAATCCAAGATAAGGGCAACTTTTAAGCCTCATCATTCAAATCTTGAATGAACTCGACTTCGTAGATCATTTCCTTTCTTGCAAAGCAAAATTGGTGTCTCTCAAACACTTTAGTCCAATAACGTTCTAACCTTCCAACATAGGATTCACCTTAGAGTCTAACTTCAAAAGACTCATTAGGTCCAAACTACGACCCACAAGTTTCTCAAATTCTCAATCCAAATTAGATGGTCAAACACAATGTTATTTGAAGTTCACCAAACCATCACATTTCTTTATAAAAGTCACCAATAGCATGGTCCAACAACATTCCTTATAGAGCTCAATCAAATACCAACACTCAACCTTAGTATTAGTCAAACTTGAGAATTTACCAAATATGGATCTTGATAACTCGACCTCAAGTATATTCAAATTCAAATTGATACATCATAGTGTAATAGCGACCAAACTAGGCCATTAACCAATTCACACAGTCGTTAATGGTCTTTGTTGAGACCCATCACGAAATGTTCATACTTCCTTTTTTGAGTGCCAACACATTTTTCCTTTAACACAATACTATCACAATGATTTACCACCTACTATAATTCAACTATCTCAACTCAAATCAGGAACTTATCCATTGAGTTAAATCTAGGTTAATGAACCCAAGCCAGACCGATTACTTATCAACAATTACTCACCTCAAACAGGTGTTTCATCTCTTAATACTAGTGTAACGACCCGCTTTCTGTTAAATTCTTTAAATTCAAATGCACAGCGGAAGACTCGATTTTTAAAGAAAAACGGCATGGGTTCGTTTAAAAATCGAATAACCAAAACTTGTTTTACAACCCAAATTCAAAGAAAGCTATAAATCGGGAATGCGCATTCCAAAGGAGAAATAAATCATAAGACATAGACAGATTTTACACAAATACCCTTCCGGGCTCAAAAAGACACATGTATGTAAAATGGAAATAATTTACAAGCATTTTAACAAATGCTAAACCAAAAGATGTCTTTAACATTGTCCATACAACATCTCGACTAGTCACGCGGCTCCACCTCATCTACCATGCTTCTTAGGATGGGGTTTACCTGAAAATTTGTAAGTGTAGCAACATTAGCATAAAAATGCTAGTGAGAGTAAAACGAAAGCAAGTAATCCTATGAACAAAATCTCATAACCGAAATCGTGTCCAAAGGCCTAAAATGCTCAATACTACCCACATCCACACTTCCAATTTCCATACAATCATACGATAGTCATATATTACCCGTAATCATCATTCAATACCATGAGATAGATATAAAGACTTAAAGTAAAGTATCATTCGCTACTAAGTCTTACACAATTCTAAAGAATATGTAAAGGTAACATTAACTATCTTTATTACCAAAAAAGTTTCATCGTATCGTGCTATTGTATGGATCGAAATCAACATACCACGTACGGTCGTACCATATCTCAAGTTACCGTACCATGATACCGTATGGATCAAAGTCAACATACTATCATGTACCATATCACAAATCATCGGATATCAGGACTTTCACCATATCGGATATCAGGACTTTCACCATATAACAAATCATCGCACCATGATACGTATGGATCCAAATCAACATACTATCATGTGTCATATCACAGATCATAGTACCATGGTACTTTATGGATCCGAATCAACATACTACCATGTACCATATCACAATCATCGTAACGTGCTCGTATGGATCCGAATCAACATACCACGTACGGTCGTACCATATTACAAATCATCGCACCATGATACGTATGGATCCGAATCAACATACTATCATGTGTCGTGTCACAAATCATAGTAACATAGTACGTATGGATCCGAATCAACATACTACTATGTACCATTCATAAATCATCACACCATGATACGTATGGATCCGAATCAACATACTATCATGTGCCATACTATGAAAGGTTAAGCTCCCTAATAAGTTAGTTAATCTCAAAAGAATTCTACTAAGTTATTAAAAAACCTAACTAACTAGATTACACGAATTATCACTCAAGTGCATCTTCTAACTACTTTAACTTCCAAACCAAATCAAAGTAACTTTCATTTCCACTTTCACCTAACATCTCCAATTCACTTTACAATACTTCCAAACCACTCCGTTATTTCCTTTTCATCAAACACATTAAAATTCCAAGATTCTCTCAACTCACTTCCGAATTAAAGTCTCCAACCAAAACTTAATTCTAAGAAGCTAATTCTCTCTTAACCTCGATAAACAATAACATAACGAAATCAACTCATAAAACCACTAACTTTCGCTTTAAACTCACCTTAGCTTGTAGACAAGCTCCGATATATCCGAGGTTGCAATTCCACTATCAAATCACAATCCTACAAACGAATTACACCTAAATAAAATTAATTAAAAGTAAAACATTCAAACGACATCTAAACGCATAAAACGACGAAAAACCCAGATTTCCTCCCTATGGTGCTCTCGGCCATACAAGAAAAAATAGGATTCGGGTTTGGTTTTCATGGCTTTTATACACTTTAGAGGTGTTTCGGGTTAGTTCGGATACTTTGGAGTTTCGCAACTACAATGGGTAACCGTAATTTAGGGTTTTGCACATTAATCGATTTCCGAAAAATTAAGTAAATAGTAAAAACACAATAACGCCAACATCCTAAACATAGCCAAGTGAGGGAAAATCACATGGGACGGGTTTCCAGCTCAAACTCGGTTTTAGGGTTTAGGAAAGGTTTCTAAAATTGACTATAAAGACTTCCCCGATTGAAACCTTCAAGCTTCGGTGAACGAATTCGAAGATTCCAATTCAAAACCTCCATTAAAACACTATTCACTTCAAGTTTTAGAAACTTTGACATACCTTAAGGCCTCAAGAAAACGAGCGAAAATCTCGATCAGTAGATTGGAAATGATCTACGGGCCAAGGGCTTTCCAACGGGAGTAGAATCGATACGGTCCGCCTAGTATTAAAGAAAACACAAAAAAAAGGGGAAGGGTTTGATGCCCACGGCTTCAAGGAGAAGAAAAGGAAGAAAAATGAGCATTTTTGCTTAAGTGTTGATATTTAAAAGATGAATGAATAGTAAATTTTAGATATTTAAGAATTTGGGAAATGACGCCTACGTCCCTCTTTTGTTTTTACTTTAAAAACGAAACCCGAAGCTCTTAAATAAATCTAAAGTGATTAATAATTATTAATTGGCCCGTTAATAATTATTAATGTCACCGAAACGTATTTAAAGTATTAAAACGATTAAAAAGAATTTCGGACGAAAATAACTACTAAAATCGAAATCACTACTTTTAAAATAACCTTAAATACTTTAATTAAAATAAATAAATAAAATAAAAAAAAATTTACCCCCAAAAGTAACGGGACGTTACAACTGGGCTCAAGGTAATCATGTCCCCTTTTACACATAAATGTTAACCACACATTCACTAACACCACTACTTAGCGAATGTATGACAATCAAACTTTAATCAACGTTGAGGATCAAATGATCAATCTCTCGGAGCATCTCGTCTCCTTTACTTTGACATTATGTCAATACTCTTAACGAGGTGTACAACCTCCAAAACTGCACGGAGTTCTTCACATTCTCAGCACCCTTACCAAGATCTCAGCCTTGGGTCAAATAAACATCACCACATAGTGGTTTTACGAGGAGGTGAATATCACAAGTACAAATAATGTGTAACAACCTTCTCATAAACTTTTCCACTATTAAGAAAATAAAGCTTGAGAATAAAATTTCTAGGCATACCTGAGTGCTGCTGATCTCAGACGATGACTAGAGAGTGGACTTAAAACAAAACATAAAAAAAAACATGCATCGCATGTAGTCTACAGAACCCTTAGGCTCTAATACCAACTGTGATGACCCGACTCCTTTTAATTCATTTAAAATCAGAATTTCATTGGAAGACTTAATATTTAATAAAAATTTGACATGGATATGTTTAAAACTTGGACTATCCACAACCTGTTTATAATTTTCACTAGCAGAGAATTTAAAAGACAAGGAATTACAATTTCTTGTCTTTTAAATTCTCTGATTGTGAAAAGTGTAAACAGGTTGTGGATAGTCCAAGTTTTAAACATATCCATGCCAAAATTTTATTACTTATTAAGTCTTCCGCTGCAATTTGATTTTAAATAATTTAAAAAAAGTTGGGTCATCACAGTCATCCAGAACGGTCCTCTGCCGAGTTCTTTAAAGTGCTCAAAGCTTCCTTATCTAGAGAAGAAGCATATATTCGACAGTTGGAAGATAGAATCATATAATTAAGTAATATATATGTTTTTCATTGTAAGTTCATCTTTCATGAAGATATCATGGATGATATATTGTTTATGCTTTGGGATATCCATACGAGTAGTCGAGACCGTGACATTATTTACCAGGCTCGTCAAAGAGATGCTTTATGAAGTCCCCCGTGGATGGAGAGGTTGAGCATGATCAGCTGCAAGTGACTATGCACAAGGCTTGTGCGCAATGTGATCTCCCACCAACATGGCTAACCATTTGCCTCACTACACACAAGTCATTCCATCCCTCATGACAAGTACCATCGTCGATTGGTACGTACGTTATTTCAATATCATTGCAACTGTTTTACTTTTGTACTTTATATACCAACCAATCGTGTGTTTATTTTTCCACAAGAAAAACGTAAGGGACACTTTATCCTTTTAGATGAGTTGCACTTAGCTTTGCACACAAAGGACAGTACATTGGTCGGCGACCGAACCTGTGAGATGGTGGTAAGTGGTTTAAATAATAACGCTTTACATTTTATTTCACTATTTATGCTTTTTAACTTATTTTTAGTCTTATTTTCATTGGCGCGCTACACGGAGTCCTTGTCACAATGCTTGCCATTTTAGGACTAGTAGTCGACTCGGGATGATCAATTAGTGATTTTCTTAGATGCAGTGGGTGGGTTCATCAAGATGGATCAGTACCTAGGTGGGAATTTCACGGTAGGCGGCTCTATGCAAATGTGCCTCGACCATTTGGTTATGCATTTACACAAACTTGAAGGGATGATTTACTAAACTAGCGGAAATTTATTTAGTAAACTTATTAACATTTAATAACGGATCTATTAATATCATGCAATTTGTGATAAAAACATGTAGATTCATGCTAGTTTTTCGAAAATTAAAACCCTTTACTTACATTGAGTAAAATATGGAGAATCGGTTGGAGGTTTCTTTCAACATCAATCCTCAAGCAACACCGGATCTTCTATGCATACCCGATCGAAAGAAAAACCGACTTGTGGGAATCGAACCGGAAGAACAAAAAGAAGAAAAAATTCTTCTAAATTTTTCCCTAAAGAAAATCGGCAATTGGGCAAAAACTTGAGAGAGAATTTTCACTTTTCTAATTAAAAGTGAGAAGTGTAAAAAAATGAATCCCAATGGTCATATTTATAAGAAAAATGATATCTAATCTAATTAGATAAGCATATCTCCTAATTATTAAAAATAATAGAAAAAGATAAATAAAAAATAAAAATATATATGAATATCCTTTTATAGCTTGGAGCCTTACATGAATCGAAAATCAAAAAAATGATTTTGCTTCACTTTGAGTGCACACGCGTCGGGAAACTAATGGGCATATATAAAAATTTATTTTCTTTTCTTTATTTAATAATTTATGTATTTAAAATTAGAAAATTCAAATAATAATTTCTAATTAAAACACATTTAGCAAAATATTATATTAATTACCATTGAATCTTATTCAACTAATTAATTATTTGGGCCAAAACCAATTTGTTTCTTAAACCAATTGTATTTAATTCTCTCTAACATTTATTATTAAATAAACTCATTATTTAATTAATAATACTAATTATTAATTTCTATTTAAATAAACTCATTATTTAAAAATTAATAAATTAACATTAATTCCGTTTAAATAATTTATTTATTTAAACAATTAATTTGCCTTAGAATATTATAATTGATAATGCTACATTAATTTCCATTTAAATAAACTCTTTATTTAAACAATTAATATTGTATCAATATTAATAATATTGATATTAATTTTCATTTAAATAATCTCATTATTCAAATAATTAATATTTTCTAATTTTAAGTAAAATCAATTACTTAAATTGTTTGTTCTTCCTAAGTTAAATTAATAACTTAGTTTTGCTACAACGATATTTGGGCTAGCATAGGGACCCGATGGACCTATAGATCATGGGCTTAATAATTAGTCAATTAAGTGATTAACTCATAATCGTTAATTACTTATTATTTAACTATGAATAATTCCACTATAGATTCATAGTGAACTCCCCTCACTATAGATGAGTTATGTCCATTTAGTTTATCTTTTATTTATATCCGGATATATCCTTCACGTGGAACCCTCATAATTACAGAGGGATAAATTTACCGTTTTGCCCCTGTAATTACCGCTTATCCTTGTGTTCTCGCGATTCTCCAATGAACATTATCTTTAGTCGAACTAGAGATAATATACTACGTGATCAATAGAGTCGTGGCGCCACTTGTTCATGTCTCGAATCGAGACATCAAGGAGTTTCCTAAAGTTCCTAAAATGTTTAGGTATCGCACCGATACCGTTAATTTATAGGAAAGTTATGAATTCCATCTCGTGAAAATGAGTTCCCGCTACTTATCTAGCCATGTTCCCAAAACAGGAGTGTATTGAGCGTTCTTACAGGATCGCTCTCAACCATGTGAATCAAAGAACATAACTCCATAAATAGGAGTCCGCATTTCACTCGGGGGATTGAGATCTATCACGGTTGATAAACTTAGTTTGATATTCGATTATTTCTCGTAAACGGTACTAATGAGAAATTTGATCGAACATCGTGGTCCTGTCTTATACAATCAACATTGCATATGATACTTCCATTTCATGTCTCCCACATGAATGATCGGATTAGATCATTTGTCTATAAACAAAATGCGAGCTATCAACGGTGGTTACCAGGATAAGGTTCCCAAACGTTATCCATTTCCTGTAGACACTTTTAAGGTACTCATCTCGACTTTAATCCTCTCGTATGACTCACATACTAAGTCGTGATTTCATAAGAGTAACTTAGGGTTTACTATTTGAATGTTTGATATTTATATATTTCCATATATTCCTAATATCTTTAATTGAATCAATCTAGATAATATAAAAGAACTTATGTTTATTTATTTAATTTATTCTTAATAAATTATTATTATTAAATAATTACAAGTTCTAGGACACCATTCCTAACAATCTCCCACTTGTCCTAGATCTTTGGAGATTTGACTTGTAATTCCAACAAACTGGATGACTATCAACTATTTAGCCATGGTAGTCATTTTAATACTTTATCGAAACGCTTTCATCCGCTTAGTATGTATTTCTTTTGTCTCGATGTTAGTTTCATTAAGTGTAATAGATTCCATATTTTATCGCCATAAAATAAACTCTATTAACTATTGATTTGAAACCATCATGCTCAACCACCTTTTCATTTACTAACAACTTAGTAACCACGCGAATCTAGAGTTTAGTTAGTAAAAACTCATTTTACTTATACTTAACTCATTTGATGTTTAATTCGCAAAGGTCTTTTGTCGAATGCTTACATGGAAGTAAATTCATGTTCGAATTTGAGCCGTGCAACTCATAAAATCTCCCATTTTATCTATGTGCACTAACATACTATTTGTAAATTTTATTTTAGTCACATTGGTTCTAGGATTCTCGAAATTCTTAAGCTCCCACTACAAAGTAATTCTCCATTACTTTCATTTGTTCAAGATTACAATTCTATACTTCTTATTATTTTCAAAATAATGTATAAGTATAAGTGACCCTTTTCAACTCAACTATTGAAAATTCATGTCATTTTTATTTCACTTATTTTGAACTTTATTCATTGATTTTGAAGTCAATGAGTTTCACTTGGACTTGGAAAGTCCTTTGGTTCGTATTATGACGCTCCCACTCAAATAAAGTTCTACAAGTAGTTTAACAATTTAAACTTTTAAATAACTACTTGTTTTTATTGTGAAATAAAATCATTGTAATTCTTTTCTATCTTAAGTAAGGTTTAAAAGCTTTCAAGATCACCGATTTACCGAAATTTTCTTTTGTGGATTCAATCATCCACTAATTATGTTTTTCAATTTCTATTTGGTTTATTCCATATCGGTTATTACCTTTAAAACATCCTTTTAAATAATCGAATGTTTGGAATATAAGAAATTGATTTAATGTTTGCTTATCACTTAAGTTCTAACATCTAAATGTCCAACTTTAGTGATATTTAAGTCTAGATGTTTGATTTTACTTATCCCATAAGTTCGTGGATTAATATGGTTATCATCTCAAATTCTTGAGAACCATCTTTAAGAGGTTAATCCTTTTAACTTATTTAAAGTAATTCTAGACTTAAGTATTTAAACATTTTTTAAACCTTACAACTTATTTAGATATTTCGAGAGTTTAGAATTTGATTTTGGAATTTATTTGTTTTATACTAAGTATTTTGAATAACCATCCAATCACACTTTGGAACTTTGTAATATAGTTGTAGAGGAATATCTACCTAAATAACTCTTATTTAAAATATTCCCAAACTTGGTTCATACGAAATGAGAACCAATAGTTATTACATAATTCAAAAATAAAACAAATTGATAACTAAACTAAACTAGAAAACTATGGTTTAGGAAGAAAAATATTTTTCTTCCATTTAGACTATAGTAAATCGAATATGAGGAAAAAATAGGAAGAATAATAGTTTTCAATTTTCGAGAATTGAAATTAGAAGCTTTTGAATGAACAACCAAGGCGTTTGTATTTATACTCAAAACAGCTTTTCCAATTGAATTAGGAAATACTATCAAAATAAATACAAGATAAATGCCAAGAATAAAATCAAATTTTATTCCTTATTTATCTTACGTGCCGATTTTATGTGTATAAAATCAATAAGAAAAACTAATTTTTCTTTGTTTAATTTGTCTTTGGTTAAACATTCTCTTACATATTTATTTTAGACAAAATAATTCGACAATTATTTCCTAAAATATTATATATGAGCCGATTTTGGTATTTAATAATTCAAAGAATTTGAACCAAAATCCATTGAATTCATTAATTCAATTATAGATTCTTCCTTATTAATAAATCTTATTTATTAACTCTTGATATTTATTTAAATAAATCAATTATTCAAATAAAACATCATATTCCGATTTTGTATTTTATTATTAATAAATATTTATTATTTTCTATTTAAATAATCGACATTATTTAAATTAATAATAAATATGTTATTTACTATTATCCTTTTTAAATAATCGCTATTATTTAAAATTAATAATAAATGTTTAATTATTAATTTCGATTTAGGTAAACACATTACCTAAATAATTAATAATTATTTATTAATAATATCTTATTATTAATTTCCATTTAAATAAACACATTATTTAAATAATTAATAATAATATTAATTTCCATTTAAATAAACTCATTATTTAAATAATTAATATTGTCACTTATTTAAGTAAACCTACTTTACTTAAATTATTCATTTTCTTTTCTAGGAAACATGGTTTCATCGTTTAGTTATTTATTTCCAAGTATAGTGACTAAAAGCAGATGCTATATTCTTCGAAATTTAAATAAACTTTATCTTAATAATCTAACATGCATTCAACATTCAAATACTCAAAGTTTCGACATATAATTAAATATGATGCATGAATGCGAACACATTAATGAACAGAAAAGCCCTAAAACATGTTACTATGTCACGATATTTTAATGATACCGGGTGAAGTGCCGTCGAATGATAGGTCGGTTACCATCATTAAAACGAGATGCCACTCGAACAATTGACAACTCCGAATAACTCATATTCCTATGTCATTGTTTACCGTGTGTTTGGTCAAGAATTTTGATAACAAACTTTATCAAATTCTTCTTAAGTGTAACCCACTAATTTAGTCTTTTAAATAAAATTGAAGAGTGTCTACGAAGTGTAGATTCGACTTCAATCAATCTCATTAAAATTCTTTATCCCTTTCTGGAGACCCAACTTGATATTGATTTATACAATAAACCTTCCTATGGGAATGAACACTGCGGGGGTGGTTGGCGGAGGCCATGTATAAATCTCACGTTTGAGCCCATTAGTGGAGACCATAGGATTCATTGACATGTTTCCTTCTCCCACTTAATATTTTTGAGTTAGGGTTTCATAACTTAGACTAATTCGGGCTAACTCATTAATCCAAGTTTTAATTAACCTAATCAACTTTAACTCTTAAATTGGTTAGATTAATTTTATAAAGTGATTGTTCAAGTTTTCCTAATTTAAACTAATCACATTATGCGCCGTCTTAATAATTTTGATTTATTAATTTGAACTTTTCTCCCGGATCGCTCCCGGTTAGAGGCGCCCGTGTTAGGGGAACTTTATGAAACCTCATCGCTTGGCGAGCTTTCTCGCGGAGATCCGTTCAATTTAATTAATCTCAATTATTAATTTTTAATTAACCCTTAATTAAAAAGTTTCTATTTGTTTATCTTATATGGATTTTGGCCCAATTGTTTAAACAATAATTCCATATTACAAATAATTCATTTAGTTTCTATTCAACTTTTAAACTAGATTTAACTTTTGAATTTTAACTAAATAAGCATGCTTTAATTCTAAAACAATTAGAATATAATTTTCGATAATAACATTTATAAAAATAAAATTATAGCATGCTTCACATACATTAGCATATAATAACACATATTATATCATGATGCATGTATGTACAATTAATTAAAATCATACAACCTATGGTGGGATTTTCTACATGACATACTCTTATGCATGAATATTATTTAAAAACAATTATATCATACATATAAACAATTTAAATAATAAATAACTAAATTGACCGGTATTCTTGGCACTATTTCTAAAACGGAAAATTAAATTACAACTTAATTAAATCTTCCATTGTAGATCTTGAGGCTTCATCTTTCTCTCTCCTCCATGGTGTAGGCGTGGGCATGGGTATTTATGGGGCAAATATTATCTCCTTAATATTTCCATAAATACTTGTTTTAAAATAATTATCTTTTAATTATATGGAAAAATAAAGAAAATATTTTCCATGTAATCTTATATCAATTTAATAATTTATAATTTAGGATAGGGAGATAATCTTAAAAGATTTTATCCTTATCTTAAATATTTAAATTTTTAAATTGAGATAACAAGATAATTATGATAAAATATCTTACCATATCTTTACCTTATCTCATCTTTGGGCGTGGGCATCATGAATGATGGGGAAAAATTTTCTTCTCTTCCTCCCTTGGTGTAGCCGATTTTGCCATCATTGGGTATGGGAAAATTACAAATTTTTCCTATACCCTAAAATTTAGGGTTTACAAATTTTCTACTAAAATTTAAAATCCTAAGTGCCTCAAGAATACCTAAACAGTCAATAAGCAAACCTCCACAATTTATATAAACATACATAAAACAACTTTTTATGCAACCCACCAAAATTTTCGAAAAATCACAAATTTAGCATGATAATTAAAATTAGCTCTGATACCAATTGAAGGGATGATTTACTAAACTAGCGGAAATTTATTTAGTAAACTTATTAACATTTAATAACGGATCTATTAATATCATGCAATTTGTGATAAAAACATGTAGATTCATGCTAGTTTTTCGAAAATTAAAACCCTTTACTTACATTGAGTAAAATATGGAGAATCGGTTGGAGGTTTCTTTACAGCATCAATCCTCAGCAACACCGGATCTTCTATGCTATATCCCGATCGAAAGAAAAACCGACTTGTGGGAATCGAACCGGAAGAACAAAAGAAGAAAAAATTTCTTCTAAATTTTTCCCTAAAGAAAATCGGCAATTGGGCAAAAACTTGAGAGAGAATTTTCACTTTTCTAATTAAAGTGAGAAGTGTAAAAAATATGAATCCCAATGGTCATATTTATAAGAAAATATGATATCTAATCTAATTAGATAAGCATATCTCCTAATTATTAAAATAATAGAAAAGATAAATAAAAATAAAAATATATATGAATATCCTTTTATAGCTTGGGCCTACATGAATCGAAAATCAAAAAAATTGATTTTGCTTCACTTTGAGTGCACACGCGTCAGGGAAACTAATGGGCATATATATAAAATTTATTTTCTTTTCTTTATTTAATAATTTATGTATTTAAAATTAGAAAATTCAAATAATAATTTCTAATTAAACACATTTAGCCGAAAATTATTATATTAATTACCATTGAATCTTATTCAACTAATTAATTATTTGGGCCAAAACCAATTTGTTTCTTAAACCAATTGTATTTAATTCTCTCTAACATTTATTATTAAATAAACTCATTATTTAATTAATAATACTAATTATTAATTTCTATTTAAATAAACTCATTATTTAAATAATTAATAATATTAACATTAATCCCGTTTAAATAATTTATTTATTTAAACAATTAATTTGCCTTAGAATATTATAATTGATAATGCTACATTAATTTCCATTTAAATAAACTCTTTATTTAAACAATTAATATTGTATCAATATTAATAATATTGATATTAATTTTCATTTAAATAATCTCATTATTCAAATAATTAATATTTTCTAATTTTAAGTAAAAATCAATTACTTAAATTGTTTGTTCTTCCTAAGTTAAATTAATAACTTAGTTTTGCTACAACGATATTTGGGCTAGCATAGGGACCCGATGGACCTATAGATCATGGGCTTAATAATTAGTCAATTAAGTGATTAACTCATAATCGGTAATTACTTATTATTTAACTATGAATAATTCCACTATAGATTCATGCAACTCCCCTCACTATAGATGAGTTATGTCCATTTAGTTTATCTTTATTTATATCGGATATATCCTTCACGTGGAACCCTCATAATTACAGGGGGATAAATTTACCGTTTTGCCCCTGTAATTACCGCTTTATCCTTGTGTTCTCGCTGATTCTCCAATGAACATTATCTTTAGTCGAACTAGAGATAATATACGTCGTGGGATCAATAGGTCGTGGCGCCACTTGTTCATGTCTCGAATCGGACATCAAGGAGTTTCCTAAAAGTTCCTAAAATGTTTAGGCATCGCACCGATACCGTTAATTTATAGGAAAGTTATGAATTCCATCTCGTGAAAATGAGTTCCCGACTACTTATCTAGCCATGTTCCCAAAACAGGAGTGTATTGAGCGTTCTTACGGACGCTCTCAACCATGTGAATCAAAGAACATAACTCCATAAATAGGAGTCCGCATTTCACTCGGGATTGAGATCTATCACGGTTGATAAACTTAGTTTGATATTCGATTATTTCTCGTAAAGCGGTACTAATGAGAAATTTGATCGAACATCGTGGTCTGTCTTATACAATCAACATTGCATATGATACTTCCATTTCATGTCTCCCACATGAATGATCGAGATTAGATCATTTGTCTATAAACAAAATGCGAAGCTATCAACGGAGTTACCAGGATAAGGTTCCCAAACGTTATCCATTTCTCGTAGACACTTTTAAAGGTACTC
Source organism: Gynostemma pentaphyllum (assembly GCA_028015215.1). Lineage (NCBI taxonomy): Eukaryota > Viridiplantae > Streptophyta > Magnoliopsida > Cucurbitales > Cucurbitaceae > Gynostemma > Gynostemma pentaphyllum. The sequence continues at coordinate 32,710,556 of CM051352.1, forward strand.
ATCTCGACTTTAATCCTCTCGTATGACTCACATACTAAGTCGTGATTTCATAAGAGTAACTTAGGGTTTACTATTTGAATGTTTGATATTTATATATTTCCATATATTCCTAATATCTTTAATTGAATCAATCTAGATAATATAAAGAACTTATGTTTATTTATTTAATTTATTCTTAATAAATTATTATTATTAAATAATTACAAGTTCTAGGACACCATTCCTAACAAAACTATTGTAGAGACCTGAGCTCCAACAGCATGTTAAGCAGCTCCAGTCTCAAGTGCACGAGATGGCATCCGCGCAGGACAGCTCTAGTCGACGCTCGAATCTTGGGTCTAAGCACTCATCTAGAAGTAAATGGTAGCAACGTTGGTCGCTTACTTTGGATCTCGAGCCTCAAATAGAGCCAGCACTATAATATCTACCCCTTCTTCACCACCCCGAGACGGTTCCCTTACTCTATATTAGGACAATATATTAGGATAAAAATTTCTTTTTGTATTATTTGAAATTATTAATTAATATTATTTATTTTCATTTATGGTTAATAATTAATTATAATAATAATTATTAATTAATATTTTAACAAAATATAAAATGATCATTGTGACGACCTTCATCGCCATTATTGTTTCTCAAATATTGCGATGGGTATAGTGAGGCGCCACAATTTTTGACGGATGCCGTCACATTACATGTGATGCATTGGGGATGATAGTCATTGCAAATACTTTAATGACCCGACCCTAATTTCTAGTCTAGTCCACGAATACTCTCAGCGAAGGCATAAAGACTCAAGTGATAAGTAAAAAAATAGTAAACGTTCCAACTAAAAGTGAGAATCAAGATAACTCCTGATAAACATTTCTAGCTAAAGCCATATTTATGTGACCCGGGGAACGTAACCCATGTAATCAATCTAGAGAAAGTGAGCGCAATCACAGGGCATGTTAACCATTTTTGAAAAACTAAACATTCACACAAAAGTAGCATAGGTAAAAAGACCTTTCTTACAACTTTATATACTAGAAGTAACATTTACATAACTTAAGTTTGTAAGTGTCGAACCATAGTTATCAAAGTTCACGTAATGTCATATCATGGAAAATAATCCAACTACAAACCAAAACTTCTTAGGTTAACAATATGTACAACAACACCTAAAGGGGTAGTAACCTAAGTGATAATTCCACAAAAGGGAATTATTAGGCACCTAAAACTTAGCAAAAAAGTGAAGAAAGTATCGAGTAAATTGAGTTAAATGATTTGTGGTTTGTACATAATTTTAGCATATATTTTGAGGGAACCTTGTCTCCCATGCACTTACTTACATTTTGTAGTTTTGCTTGCTTGTTTCCTTATTTGCTTCATGAACTAAATTATTAACATTTCTATTTGAATTCTTGTAGATTCTAAGAAGCAGCCTTTTAGTTGTCTATTTTAGCAATATGCTTTGAGTTCCTGCCTGGAGCATGAAGTGTTGATGCCAAGGCAAGCCTTATCTGGAAGCCAAAAGATATTTTTCTAGCCACCTATATTCTAATGTGACTTGCTCAAGTCGTTGTCTGTGACAGTTCCCGCTAGACGTGCATGTGCATTTGTTGGTTGTTCGATGAAGGCTGAGAGATGACGCTTTTTAGATGGAAAAAGTATAGGGAAAAGCCATGCTTATAAAAGAAGAAAGGGAGGAAGACGAGAAGGCAAGAAAAAAAAGGTGATTTTCAATTAGATTTTGTTTTTTGCCCTTAAGTCTTAAGAATCAAGTTAGCACTTTAGTTTTCAAGCATGAATGTCTTTACTTTTTAGAATAACCATGAAGTTTCATTTCTGTTTTTACGTAGGGAAGTTAGCAACTCTAGCCATGTTAGGCTAAACAGTTGTTTTTTGTAAGGGTTAAGGGACAAATTGAACTTATGATTGAAATATAAATTCCATACAACTAGCTTTTGATGTTAACTTTCTCACATTTTTATCCCTTTGTAAAGCTCCATGGAAATAGAGTAAAGGGATGCTAGGTTAACATTGAGAAATAGTTTGCATAGCACTTTCAAGAAAGTTGACATTGTTACCATCTTTTCATGCTTACGGATAAGTAGAAGGGATGATGAATCGAATAACATGTGAAAGAAATTGAGAACTTATTATCTGCTCACATAATTTAGAGATAAAGTACTGAGGGTAGGTCATATGGGTTGAGTTGCATTCGAGAGAAAGCATCACTTCATTCATTTACACACTTGTTGTCTCATTACACAGTTGCTATGTTATTGAAATTTTAATAGCAAGAATTTATTCTTGGTAGAGCATTTAACGTCCCTGATCCTTGAACAACACCTCATCATTTCTCTTCGATCTACACACACCATGTTTGATCCGTTTCATTGCTACTCAGTAGAATTTAACTATTGTAAAGTATCCAACTTCTTATTATTTCAAGCAGTTTAATACAATTATCGCATGGGACACGATACTCACTCACTACTCTTATTACTTGTTGACCATGTGCACTTGTATGTCATCCATCATCCATCATCCATTTAATGTCTCATACGATATAGTAAAGCATGATTCGTAGAAAAAGTAAACTGTCCTGACACGTTAAACTCAGCCTTTTGGGAGCCTACCACTAAGTTCTTCCACCCCTTTGCGCATCAATCATCATTTTCCTAAGAGTAGGCCCCATCGTCAAGCTAGCTAAACCTGCTATCACCTTAGCTATGAGAATCGAAATCTCAGCTCATTCCATCTCCCATATAAGCCTCAAATGAGATGTAACTAATTCCGAGGAATGTGATATCTTCCTACTAAGTGCATCTGCTACTATATTAGCTTTTCCTTGATAATACTATATATCAAATCATAATATTTCACAAGTTCCAGCCACCTACGTTGATGCATGTTCAACTCCTTCCGAATGAAGAAGTATTTCAAACTCTTGTGATCACTAAAGATTGAAATTTTCTCCTCATATAATAGTGCCTCTAAGTTTTGAGTGCATGAACTAAAACGGCTAGTTCCAAGTCATGTGCTAGATACTTCTTTTCAAGTTCCTTTAACTGGCATGATGCATACATAATTACTTTTCCATGTTGCATAAGTACACATCCAAGTCCCCTCAAAGAAGCACCACCACACACTATGAGTCCCCCTGAATGATCGAGAGATATCAAAAATGGAGTTGTGATCAATCTCTTCTTGAGTTCGTCAAAACTCTGTTCTCACTCCTCCGACCACACAAACACCACACATTTTATCATCAACTAAGTCAGAGGCGACGCGACTTTGGCAAAATCTTGCATAAATCACCAGTAATATCCTTCAAGCCTAAGAAAACTCCTAATCTCTGCGATAATTGTTGGTCGTGACCAACCACTCATTGCCTCAATCTTGGAGGGATCCACCAAAATACCCTAGCTTGATATCACTTGTCCCAAGAAAGCCACCCGCCTTTTCCAGAATTTATACTTTGAGAACTTCGAATAAAGTTTCTCGGCTCCTAGAATGGACAACACCTTCAAAGTGGTTAGCATGAAACCCCTCTGACTTTGAATACACCAAGATATCATCAATAAACACGATAAAAAAGGTATTTAGAAACTCGTAGAAAATCGTATGCATAAGATCCATAAATGTTGTAGGTGCATTAGTCAAGCCAAATTACATGACCACGAACTCATAATGGCCATATCGAGATCGAAAAGCAGTCTTCAGTATGTCATCTTTTGCAATCCTAAACTGATGATAACCAGATCGTAAATCAATCTTTGAAAATACAGTGGCTCCACACAATTGATCAAACAAGTCCTCAATCCTTAGAAAATAATATTTTTTTTCACCGTTACTCTATTCAATTCTTGATAATCTATGCATAACTGTATAGTTCCATCCTTCTTTTTAACAAATAGAATAGGTTTTCCCCACTGTGATACACTAGGATGAATAAACCCTAGATCCAAAAGTTCCTGTAACTGCACTTTGAGTTCTTTTAATTCAGTTGGTGTCATTCTATAGGGCGCTTTCGATATTGGTGGCGTTCCAGGGATTACTTCAATTTTAAAGTTTGTCTATCGAACCGGAGGTAATCCTGGTAACGCATCTGGGAACACATCCGGGAACACATCCAAAAAATCCCTAATTACCGGTACCATTCTCAACCTCACCTCCTCAACTGAAGTGTTTACAACACTTGTGTAAAGACTCGACTTTGTCAGAGTTTAAAACAAAGATAATTAAAAGTAACGGAAGACTCAATAAATAATATTTATTGAAAATATGAAAATTTCACTTAAATCAATGACCATTTATTTCAAACAATAACTCTGGAGTTATAAAAAAAATCAAAATCAAAGGAACTAATACATTGTCCTTAAACCATTAAAAACAAATAAGAATAAAGTTATCAAACTCAAATAGTCAACTAAAACCAATAAAATCCAATGCTTTATTCATTAACAAAATGAATAACAAATAGGCAATAAATGATAGGTGGCCACCACGACATGAACCCTCATCTCTTCCACTTCATCAGCCGTCACCTCTCGGTCCGTTGTTACCTGAAAAACAACATTATAGTACTGTGAGGCTAAAGCCAGTGAGAAAACGACTTAATCAAAGGTAAAGTCTTAAATAGTCTCTAACAATTCAAACTGAGTCCCAAGCACTCATCACTCTCCAAAACTATCACTCTTAAGCGTCGCTTAAACTCAATCTCAATCCAATACATGAATAGGCAATCATCTCAAATTCCGTATTCAAGGTTTCTCGATAAAACTCACTTTACATGGATATACAACTCTCACTAGTTTCATACCCAAGGCTTTCATTCACAAACTCCCATCATCGATACTTAACATTCCGGATAACTAGAATCATTCTAAATTCACAAAGCAAATAATTTTACAAACACACTAAAAAGGCGGTCCCTCGATACCACTAACACTTCCTAGCACCTGGTTATAGCCGCAACTATAACTAAATACCCTAATGTATCATTCATACAAGCAATGATCATTAGTACTTGGTTATGGACTCTCCCATAACTAAATTAAACTAAGTGTGAGCTCGTAGCCTGAACACTAGTTAACATATCCTGACAGGCCATCAAACTCATCATTCTCAATATTATACACATGATCATATTCAATAAATTTAAATAATAAATATTAAAATACAGCAACCCCAACAGATTATACTCAATTCACAAAATTGTCGAAAAACAGAAAAAGCCGAAAACTGCCGAAAACTGCCGAAATACCAATTATTCAATTCTTACACTTCCTAAACTAAAACTCATGTCAAATGATCATAAATAACTTCCAAAAATCCCAGAATTAGATTCATACACATTCAGAAAAAATTTGAAACTAAAATCATCCAATTCCGTCGAAAAACGTTTAAACTAGTTCTAACCGAACAATAGTTTCTCTCGATAGTTTTTCAGTGTTTCCAAATTCAATTCTCATCCTAAAATTCCAGAATAATAATATTAAATATTTAGAAAAGAATAAACTACGGTAAGAGCCTTAGATTTCTCTAAAACCCCACCAATGATCAAACCGTTGACTCATCTTGAAATTTGCTAATTCTAAATTTTCACTCTACTTTCCTCTATGAACCATACCTGAAACAGAGGTCCTAAACCATTAAAATGCATACTAAAACAAACCCAAAAGGTACAAAAACATTTGGGGTTTGATAGCTCGAAGATCGGGCAAAAAAACAAACGATGAACGGTTCACCGTTGTGAAGGGGACAGTCACGATGCTGTTGTCCCCTTGCCGTGGCTGAACCATGGCCTTCGAGTCATGGTTTGGTAGCGGTTTCATGTTTTGGGAGATCTATTTTGATGGTCTTCGGTTTTAGGCAAGGTGGATCAAAATCGATTAGGTTTTTGGCCAAGGTTTGGGAATTGGAAAGTAATGAGGAATGGGTTTCAAGGCTAGGTTCTTGAAGTTCATAATTTAATATCAAACCCAAATTTTCAGAATTTAAAGATTACTAAAATGGTCTAAATTTCTTACCCAAGATTAGGAATACGCGGGAAAAACCTTCAATCTTCTTGCAACGATCACCCACGATCCAAACAATCACCTATCACGCAAAGATTGACGAAAAAACATCACTTTGAAACCCTAGGGGGAAACAACATTAGGGAAAAACCAAGGGAAGAGAATATTTACCTTCTTGATTGCAAGAATGATCCCCAACCACTCCAAATCCAAGATCGGAATGAGGAACGACGATCAAACGGTGATCAAACAAACAAAAACCTCCGGGGGTCTCCAATGGGGGCGGCGGCGGTGAAAGAGAGGAGAAGGGAGTGATTTTTTTTTTTTTGTCTATTTTCTTCTTTTCTGAATTATGAGCAAAACCCTAACCTCCTTCATTCAAACTTTCCTAATTTGATCCTTCATCCTTCCTTCCAAACAAATTGCTAAAGAGTCCTTCCCTCACAATTTGTTTACCATCAAGCCTATGGATGCAACTAAGAAAATTTAAATCGAAAATTAAAAACTCGGTATTATTAAATAAAAAATGAAATTTTAACCGAATTTTTAAATTATCTTGTAACGGGGCGTTACAACTTGCAAGCTAACCCCATGTTCCCTCTCATAGAATAGTCCGAGCTTGCACCACTGATACTTATTGTTCCTCCTCTCCTGGATCTTTAAAAACAAGACTGTCTTTCACAAGGTCTTCTAAAATTCACTACCTTCTTCACACAATCAATTGTAGCATGATTGGCTACAAGCCAATCCATACCTAAAATAATATCATAGCTGACATCGGCAAAACAACCAAAGTAACTTGGGTACACACATAACACGTACACAAATCCCCCGTACAGATAATTCTATCAACTATCATAGATTTTCAAACAGAAGTTGCTACACATAAATCGAACCGTAATGGTTCCAACTCAAACTCAGCAAAATGAACAAAACCCATAGAAATAAAAGAGTGGTTAGCTCTTGAATCAAATAAAACATGAGTCGAATGGCCCAAAATCGTAAGAGTCCCGATTACCATCGTACTTGAGGCCACTACATCCTCTCTAGTTGTGGCACACACCTGACACTTTTATTGTAGTGGTGCTGGTAATGCTCGAAGCTGAGCTGTAGGAGTAAGTTGTGGCTGATGGTTCGACTTGACCGGACCTTATCAACGATCTTGTCCCTGATTAATACGTTAGGGTGGGGTCTGAACAACACAAAACTATGAAGCGATATGTCTAGGCTGACTGTAGTTATAATAATCCGTAACGACTTGAGGTTTGGTGTCGAGTGATTAGAAAATTACCTTATTTTGGGTTGTTTTATTTAGGATATTTTATTAATTAGGAAAAATTAATATGCTTTGTGTTAGTGGTTAATTAGCAAGTACCATAATTGGTTTCTTAAGAAATTTTAGATTAGTGAATTAATTAAAAAAAATTATAATAATTAACTATAGTCAGTTTGGAAGGGTGGTGAGTTAGTAAATGGTTGGAGTTCAAGGGTATTTTGGCAAAGGAAAATTGGGAGGGGTTTGGTATTTATATTAGGAGGTAGAGGGATTAATGGGTAAATACATTTTAGTTACTTTATTAATTTAGGAAAATGGTATGTATTTAAGACATAAGGGAAGGAAAAAAAAATTAAAACAAAAAAAATTTCTTCTTCTTTTCTCCTCCAACCTGTCGACCCGCCCCCCCTCTCCTCTTTTGATTTTTTCTTCTCCAATCCTCCAAGAGCTTGTGATCCTAAGCTTGATTAAGTGGGAATTGGTGGATTGATTCTAGTTTCTTCATCCTAGGAAGCTTGAAGAAGGTTCAACAAGAATTATTAACCAGAAGGTGAGATTTTATATGAGGGAAATTCTAGGTTTTATGGTTTTCTTGTAAATTGTTGATTAGAAGCTTGGGGTATCAATTCCTTTGATTTTAAATTTGTGGAAATCTATTTTAAAGTGGGGGTTATAAGTCTTAATTTTCATTGTTCAAAGGGTCTTGGGAGGATGTAAGCCATGGTTGCTTGTAAGCTTTTAAAAAACTCCATTAATGGTGGATTTCCAAGCTTCTAGCTTTTACAAAATTTGAGTTTTCCTGACTTTTATTGAGAGGTTTCAAATTCTGTAACTTTTGAGTGTTTACATATATATTTTACACATGAAAAATGTCTTAGGGAAACAACCCTATGAATTTATGATAGTTCTCTTTTTTTTTTGGCCAAAAAGTTCATACTAAAATTGCTTGATTTTGGGTGTTTTCTTAATAATTTTAGGGAGTTGTTAAATCTATAAATTTTTGGTGTTTATAAGTATATTTTTCTACAAGGAAAATACTTTGGAAGGGTAAGATATCGAAACTATGATAAACACCCTTTTTGGGCCAAAAATTATACCCATTTTGACTAGTTTTGGACTTTTCACCACAAACCGGGTTTGAGTCGCATTTTTGTTACTTTGGGCTGAGTTAAATGTGATATCTTAATTCTAAATATGTGTGGAATGTTTCATGTAGGATAAGAGGCAAGAACGAGCTATCAAGAGCCTTTCGAAAAGGTGAGAACACAAGAGTTGAACCGATGTGGTGGTTTGGTGTGACCATTGGTGTTATGGTTGTGGTTGCTTACAAATGGTGTGAGGTGATTTTAGATTTAACATGGATGGTAGATGGAACTTTGATGTTGGAACACAATGAAGGAAATGAGAAAAAGGGAGTTAGACTTGACGAGTGGTCAAAATTTCAGGAAAAATGGAAAAAAAAAACTTTGCATTTACTAACGTATTGAGTTTTCTTACATGTCTAATTTCTTTTTCTCATGTGTTGTGTTCAAGATTGAGTCATATACTGAATTGGGTTTATATTCATCTTTACTCGATATGTTTTCAATTATTGTTGTTAAGGTATGCATTGTGAAACGGGGGACATAGCGATTAACATGTGATTTCTTATGTTTAAGGTATTCTCTGGTATGGTAGGTTGTTCAGTTTCACCCGTTATGCTAATTTTACTTTCCGATGTGAATTGCAAGAAAGCGTGATTAGTGCATTCCATATCATCTTACTTCATTCATGCATTCCTTGTGTTTGTTGATTGGCCATAGGGTCGTAACCCGTGTAACGGTGTGTTGGTTGTTGGACATTACACGTGGTTATCGTGGCGAATGTGGTGTAGCTCTGAGGTGCTGTGTGGTGGATGGTCCAGATGCTAGAGTGGTTATTACGATAACCTGGAAGAATATGTGGAGCTAGGGCTCGAGTGGTGAATGTGTTAAAATGTGAAAAATGCGTAGTGAGACGTAGAAATATTAATTGAAAGGGAGAGTTGTTTGAAAGATGGTGTAGAAAGGAAATGTGAAATGGTTATGCTTTCTTGTTACGGCTGTGGTTATGGTACATTCACAGGTTGTTTAGCATACATGTTAAGTTTTCAATGCACATTTTGTTCATTCATCGATGACTGATTTCTTCGCATAACATCCCGAACAGCACATCTCATCATTTCAATTCTTTGTTTTCACTGATTGTCATGCTCAAGGGTGCTCTATATCACCTTTCAGGTACTCGGAGAGGACGTGGTCGAGGCGCGGCAGATGGTGCTCATTGACACTCGAGACATGGACTTTTGGATAGCCCTCTAGTCACGCGAGCCATGATTTCTGGGAGCGTTGTTATTTTCTTTTGGATTGTTGTGTTGTTGTCTAGGATCGGGTCTTAAACTTTTAATTACATTATATGTTTGTATAACGGTTTTTACCGTGGTGCACCATATATTTTGAGTTGAAACCTATATGATATTTTGATACGGTCGATGAGCCGAGTTTGCTAGTAAACAGGTTTTATGTTGTATGTGTGTTTATGGAATTTACATATACATCATGCCAAAATTTCAAATATTTTATAAATCAACTGATTTAAGTTTTAACTTCTCCGCTTCCGTTTTACGTACTCGCGTCCTGGGCTTTTAGAATAAGTCGGGTCATCACATAATCTCTTACACCCACCCATATGATAACGAGAACAATTCTGACAGTGGGGAGGGGGTATCCCTTAGGTCTCTATTGGCTACTACAGCCTCCACCTCGGTTCTAAAACTGCATGTAGTGTTGTTGCTACATTTCTTGAGCAGGCTGAATCTCTTCAACTTTCCTTATCTGAGGTAAAGATGGCCCTGCAATTACCAGCTTTGCTTTTTTTTTATGAGGTAGCAATATCTAGTGATAATTCAAACTCTAGTGCCTTTGCATAAGTAGCGGGGCATAAAGCACGTACCTTTCATTGAATGTGTGGCAAAACGCGACAAACAATCAAACTCTCGCTCATAGTCTGCAACTAACAAGGCACCCTGTCGAAGTGTCAAGAATTACACCTCTAGTTGGTCTTGTACATCCTCTAGATAATACTTGTCAAAAAACTTTTCTCGAATCATTTCCCAGGTAATAGCCAAAGTTGGTGCCAAAATCCTTGAGATAGACTCCCACCAATGCAACACATCATCAACTAAAGAAAAAAAAATACCACAATGTACCTTCAACTGGTCCAGACACTGTGTAAAAAGTAAACGCCATCTTTACTCGGGTTAGCCAATATTCTGCAACATATGGATCAGTGGAAGTCTCATCAAACTCAATCGGTACATATTTTATGTATTCTTTCAAAGAACAGGCCACCTTTGTAATACCATGAATCGCCGGCTCAACTGGCCTCCCAACATCTCGTAATAAAGCCACATAATCAGCCTCTGCTAGAGTAACCCTCCGTCCAGCTCTAGAAGGTAAATAAACTAGAAGTCATTCTCTATGTCATTCTCGTGTACCAGTGTCTTAGTCCGATAGTCCCAGGCCAAAGATAGTGGTGAGGTGGTGGTGCAACCTTATTCCTCTCTTGGCCCCATCCACGGCCTCGAGAAGAAACCCGATCTCTACTCTTTCTTGGAGGCATCCTAACATTTCATCAAACATAATCTCATTAAAATTCGTATACAATCATAGTTACTATCCATATATCCTAATAAAGTTCACGAATAACATTCAATTTCAACAAAACAAAAACTTATTAAAACTAGGGACATACGAACTACCTGATACCATTGAACAGAGCTTGAGACTTTTAGAAAATGATAAACATTTCTTACAACTACTTGGGATACTTAACACATGTATCTACAAAACCTACATTGCTTTGATACCAACTGTAATGACCGGTCCCTAATTTCTGACCTAGGTCGTAAGTACTCTCAACAGAATCGTAAACACTCAAGTGATAAGTAAAACAATTGGTAAACATTCCAACTAAAAGTGATAATCAAGAGAACACATGATAAATATTACTGGCCAAAGCTATATGTATGTGACCCAGGGTACGTAACTCATGTAACCAATCTAAATAAAGTGAATGCAATCACAGGGCACGTTAACCCCTTTTTTTTAAAACTAAACATTCACACAAAAATAGCGTAGGTAAAAAGACCTTTCTTACCACTTTGTATACTAGAATTAACATCTATGAAAATTAAGTTTGTAAGTGTTGAACCATAGGTATCAACGTTCACATGATGTTGTATCACGTAAAATAAACCAACTCCACACCAAAAGTTCTTAGGTTAACAATATGTAAAACACCACCTAAAGTGTAGTAACCTAAGCTCAAAGTACATACAATCTAAAAGCGACATATAAGCTTTCCCCAAAAAAATAATAATTAAGTCTCGATCCTCGACTGTTCAACGCACACCGACACTTGCACCACGTCCTCGTTCTTGGTATGCACCTAAAATAGGAAACTGTAGTATAGTGAGTACAATGACTCAGTGAAACACGATGGAAAGTCAATAACATTACATTTTAACTGAGATTGAACTTTCGGTACATTCATAACCATACACATTATATACTCAAGAACCTTACAACTTTAATAAACAATAAGCACCAAATTATAATAGCACCCGTACCACACCATTAACTATCCAAGCACTCGGGGAGATAGCATAGCACCACGGAGGCTTACCACTATCTAGCATTTTGGGAGAACACACAACATGACGGAAGCTTAACATTTTACCGGCATTTCGAGAGATCACACAACACCACGGAAGTCTTTTATTATCATATTATTTACCATAACATTATCATGCCACCAAGCACAATCCATAAACAAACAATCAAAACTATTAACCAAAACTTTACAATAAGCATCCACCTTAACACACACACAAGACATAATCCAAAAACTCCATAAGTAACTATTATCTAAGAAAATACAATCAAAAGAACAAAACAACATATTCTGCGTTGATTAACAACCATTACTTACACATTCACTCCAAACCTTAATAAAATAAATCACATCGTTAAGCTTTTAAAACATATTATAGTAAATAATTAGTTGGGTCCATAATATTCTTAACATACTTGCTCTCTAATATTCACAAGAAATCTTACCTTATAGGCTTATTTAACCTTCCATTATATTCTCACGTTTATACTACAAGAAACACACCCTAAGGAGCTGCATCGCCGATGGGCAAGCATTGCCGACGAAACAACCTTGTTGCGTCGGCAAAGCTACCAAGGAGTCTCTTGGCACCCTTTACTGACGCTTTATGTCACACGTCGGTAAAGGACGTACCCATTACCGACACATTATACCCCGTGGCGGTAAAGGGTACCAATACTAATGCAACACGCGTCGGAATTGGGTCATGCCACGTAATTTAAAAAACAGACATGGCGTGACCAAATGCCGACGCTTGCACTAGGCTTTGCCAACGTACGCATGTGTTGTGTTGACAAAGGGGTAGGGTAATTTAAACCTCCCCTTCCTTTCTTCTTCTTCTTTATTTTTTTTAATCACTCTTTCCCCCCACGGCAGCAGCCCTTCCCCCATTACTCCCATAGCCCACTTTTGTCCTATTTTGGTGGTTTCAAAGCTGATTTCTTCTGTTCAAAACTTGTGATTTTTTTAATCATCGCTTTTAGGTACGTTTTCATGTTTTATTTTCAAAAAATGACTTAGATTTGATAGATTTAGGGGCTTTTTTAAAGAAAATTTATTTTTATGTTTTTAGTGTTTGTATTGTTGTGATTTATGCTTTTGTGTTATGATTTAAGTATAATGGGTTTAAAATTGTTGATTATTGTGAAAATTTTGTTCGTTTAGGTTTGTTGTGAAATTAAGAATTTTGTTATAAAGTGAAATTGTTATTTGAAAATTGGGAATAAATTTATAAATTGGAATTGGAATTGGAATTTTGGGATGGAATTTAGAGATTGTATTTTATAATTTGAATTTTGAAATTGAAATTTTGTTAGATTTTAAAATTTTAATTTCTAATTTGAATTTTGAAATTGAATTGAGTTCAAATTGAAAGTTCCATTATTTTAAAAAAATTCAATTTGTTATAAATGGAAAGTTTCTTTTGTTTTTTTAATTTGAAACAGGCTAGTTTTCTCAGATATCTCAAGCACACTACAATATCAGGATCGAGGTTAATTTATTATACTTTCATGTAATTTTCTTGGATATTTGTTGTGTTAGAGTCTTTTGGGAGAGGACTACAGCAAAGATTGTCATCTCAACGTTTTTTTTTTTATCATTTTTTAAGTTGCATGTGTTGATAGCTTTTTTTTATTGTCTTTTCTTATATGTCAAGCTCGAAGTGAATCAAAATACTACTGTAACGTCCCGTTATTTTGAAGTGAATTTTTTTTTTTTAATTAAAGTATTTAATGTTAATTTGAAAGTAGTAATTTCAATTTTAGTAGTTAATTTCGCCCGAAATTCTTTTTAATCGTTTTAATACTTTAAATTCGCTTGGTGACATTAATAATCATTAATAGGCCAATTAATAATTATTAATCACCTTTATATTAATTTAAGAGCTTCGGGTTTCGATTTAGAAGTCAAAAGTCATTAAAGGACGTAACCGTCATTTCCAAAATTCCTAAAATATCAAAATACTATTCCTTCATCTTTAAAAACACATCATTGACCAAAAGTTGTCACGACCCGTCACTTTTAAATAATTTAAATTAGAAATACACAGCGGAAGTCTTTATATTTTAAGAAAAATGGCGTGGTTATGTTTGAAAAGTGGCTAGCCAAAACCTGTTACATTTTAAATTCGTAATTTAAATACACAAGGAACATTAAGTTCCTATCCAAGAGTTCAAAATGAATTATAATCATAAAAGCATAGACGAAAAGCTCTTAAGAGCCATTTACAAATATAAAAATCCAAAATTGTATAAAATTCACAAAACCATGTACATGGATTTTTACAACCACCTAGTCCATCTCAAAGTCTTCATCCCTTGTTCATGCAGCACCATCTCCTCTCCCTCGACCTCTAGCCAGGGCATTACCTGAAATTTTTGTAATATCATGAGCTAACAACTTAAGCTCAGTGAGAATAATAAGAATAAAAAGTAAAGATAGACCTCAAACTCACATTTCGATTTGTGTCCAAATAATCTGACACAATTAACTCCTAAAGTCCTCCAAACTCTAGGTAATTCATACTAAATTTTTCCAAAGGATGATATTACTAATACTCGTAGTCAATCCTCATCCAATTACTTGTTATGACATAATTAAGAATAATAAATAAAACTTTGCTTAAATATAACATCTCGATTCTCTTCCTCATCTATCATATGCATAAAAGTAATGAGTACATCCCGTGGGATATGCATTCACCATTTATGCATGAAATGAAGGTAATGTGGATTTTCACATACTATCCACCCTTATCCTTATGTATGAAGTAGCGTGGACTTCTTCTGTAATATCCACCAGTACTTATGCATGGAAGTAGCGTGGACTTCTTTTGTAATATCCACCAGTACTTATGCATGGAAGTAGCGGTGAACTTTTCCCGTAGTATCCACCAGTATTTATGCATGCAAGTAGTGTGGACTTTTCTCGTATTCCACCATTAACCTTTCTTTTTTCTTTCTCACTTTCTTTTCTTTTCAATGATGCGAGATGTTATGTATATGCTTGCATATGCTTGCAAAAGTAAATAAAGTAAATGTAAATGATAAAATAATCGAAACATGTATAAAGTAAAGGAGCATAAAGTAAAGACATAAAGTAAAGGACGTAAGTAAAATAGATAGTAATCTCGGACGAACGATATGTCGATCGAACTCTGGTACATTAAAACAAGTAAATCCTATCTTAAACGATTAACCTATACCTTCCAGGATTTTAAACTTCCAATAGCAATCCGAGGTTCTATTAACCGTTCTAAATACAAGATGGATCTTTTAACTTCCAATGATCCAACCTAAGCTTCGAAACGAATCTAACTTAGAATCTTCTAAGATTCAATACTTTCCTCGAGAACTCCTAAGTTCTCACTTAAAGGATCAACTTCTAATCCTAAGGGCACTAACTCACATCTCTCTAATTTTAGATTCGGATTCTAGTCTTAGTTTCAATTCTACAAACATCACACTTATTCGATTTCTATAAATACTTTAAATCCTAACTATTCTCACCTTTGCAAAAGAAGATTTCACTCCAAGTTTCCAAAAGCACGATCAAACAATGATCTGAAACACCTACAATTAAAATTATATCTAACAATTAATAATTAACCAAATATCAATCAAATGACATCTAAGTACACAAAACAACGAAAACCCCTTTAATTCTCACATGAGGCTCTCGCCCCCCCCCCTTCATAAAAAGGGTTTCGGTTTTGGTTTTCTGGCTTTTAAGCAATTTAGATGTGTTTCGAGTTGGTTTCAAACAAATTCGATATTCCCGATTTCAATGGGTATCGATAATTAGGGTTTTTGAACAATATGTAATTTCCCGAATTGAATTTAAATAAACAATTAATCATAAATAAATAACCCTTATTCAAACCCCGAAAAGTAAATTTCAAACGGGAAGGGCTTCAACTGAAACTCGGTTTTAGGGTTATGGGAAAGTTTCCAAAAACTCTTAAAACTACTTCCGTATTTACAAACACCGAGTTCATGACAAGAAATCGAAAGAAGTCAAAGAAAACTCCATTAAAACACTATTTGGAGCTTAGGGTTTGAAACTTTACTTACCAAGAACTCCGTGGATCTCGAGAGAGAGGAACGATGGTTAGGTGGAAATGAATCCTAGACCCGAGGGCTTTCCGATGCAACCAAAATCGAGCCAATCCGCCGAGAAACGAGCAAAAGCCAAAAATCCCTCTTCCCCCCCCCATGATAGCTACGGCCTTGAGGAGAAGAAATGAGAGGATTTGGTCAACTTTGGTCAATTGGTGTATTTAAAGAGAAAGTGAATAGTGTTTTGGATAATTTTAAGAAATCGGAAATGACGGTTGCGTCCTTTTATGACTTTTGACTTAAGAATCGAAACCCGAAGCTCTTAAATAAATCTAAAGGTGATTAATAATTATTAATTGGCCTATTAATAATTATTAATGCCACCGAAACGAAATTTAAAGTATTAAAACGATTAAAAAGAATTTCGGGCGAAATTAACTACTAAAATCAAAATTACAAAAATAATAATTAAACTAAACACTTAAATTGAAATAAATAAATAAATAAATAACATTAAATAAAAAAATTTAAAAAAAAAAATTCACTTCAAAATAACGGGACGTTACAAAAGTTGACCAAAATTCATTCCTTTCCTCTTCAAAACCGTGGCTCTCATGGTGTGGGGGAAAATTTTCGGGTTTTGCTCATTTCTCGGCTGATCGACTCGATTTCGGTTTCATCGGAAAGCCCTCGGGTCTATGATTCCTTTCCACCTAGCTATCGTGCTTTCCATCCGTGTTCTAAGGACTTCTCGGTAAGTTTAAGTTCAAACCCTAAGCTCCAAATAGTGTTTTAATGGAGTTTTTCTTTTGAATCTTCGATTTCTTGCCGTCAAACTCGATGACTTTTATTACGAGAGTTGTTTTTAGTGATTTTGGCAACTTTCCCTAAACCCTAAAACTGAGTTTCAGTCGAAGCCCTTCCCGTTTGAATTTTTCATCGTGGGAGTTGTTTTGGGGTTTACTTTTATTGATATGATGTTTATTGAAATTAAATTCGGGGAATCGATTATTGTTCAAAAACCCAAATCATCGATACTCATTGAAATCGGGAACTTCGAAATTGCTTAAAACCAACTCCAAACACCTCTAAAGTACCTAAAAGCTGGAAAACCAAACCCGAGACCCACTTTTCATGGGGGGCCGAGAGCCTCATAGTGGGGTTTATAGGGCTTTTCATTGTTTTGAGCTTTTAGATGTTAATTGATCGATGTTTGATTTATTAATGATTGTTAAATATACTTTTAAATTGTAGGTGTTTCGGATCGTTGATTTATCGTGCTTCGGAGACTTGGAGCAAATTCTATTTGGCTAAGGTGAGAATAGTTAGGATTTAAAGTAACTTTAGAAAGTGAATAAGTATAATGATTTGTAGAATTGGAAACTAAGACTAAGATTCGAATCTAAGATTAGAGGAAACGAGCTAGTGCCCTTAGGATTAGGAGCTTGTTCTTTAAGTGAGAACTTAGGAGTTCTCGAGGGAAACTTTGAACCTTAGAAGTTCTAAGTTAGATTCGTTTTGAAGCTTAAGATGGATCATTGGAAGTTAAAATATCCAAAATTTTAGATAGAACGATTAATAGAAGCTCGGATTTTATTGGAAGTTTAGAATCCTTGAAGGAATAGATTAATCGTTTAAGATAGGATTTACTTTTATTATTGTGGCGGAGTTCGATTTACATATCGTTCTTCCGGAATTTCCTATCTATTTACTTTATGTCTTTTACTTTATGTCTTTTACTTTATGCCCCTTTACTTTATGCTTGTTCGGTTACTTTAACAGTCACATTTACTTTTGTTTATTTTTGCAAGCATATGCATATCATCTTGTATCATTGAAATGAAAGAGAAAGGAAGTAAGAAAACAAAAGGTGAATGAGGGTCCGACGGGATATCCTCATTACCTTCATGCACAAAAGGTGAATGTGGGTCCGACGGGATATCCTCATTACCTTCATACATAAAAGATGAATGCGAATCCTACGGAAGTTTTCATTACTTTCATGCTTATCATTGGTGGAAATGGAAAGTGAAATAAAAGGTGAATGTGAAACCTACAGGTGTTTTCATTACCTTCATGCATAAGGGTGAATGTGAATCTTACGAGATGTCTTCATTACCTTCATGCATATGATCGATGGAAATATATATCATGGATAGAGAATCGATATGTTATATTTATACAAGTTTATTTACTTTCTTATTTATGTTGTAACAAGTTAATGGATGAGGATTTGACTATGAGTGTTAGTAATATCATCCTTTGGAGAGTATAGAATAAAATTACCTAGAGTTTGGAGAACTTTAGGAGTGATTGTGTCAGATTAATTGGACACAAATCGGAATACGGGTTTGAGGTCTAATTTTACTTTTTATTCTTATTATTCTCACTGGGCTTAAGTTGTTAGCTCATGATATTACAAAAATTTTAGGTGATGCCCTGGCTAGAGGTCGAGGGAGATGAGATAGTGTTGTATAATCAAAGGATAATGACCTCGAGATGGACTAGGTTTATTTAAAGTCCATGGACTATGTTTTGTGAATTTTATACATACTTTGGAGTTGTATATTTGTATATAGCTCTTAAGAGCTTTTCGTTTTACTTTTATGATGAAAATCTCTTTGAACTCCTGATTAGGAACTTGAAGTTCCTTGTGTTTTTAGATTTCAGAATTTAAGATGTAAACAGGTTTTGGCTAGCCAATTTTCAAACATAACCATGCCAATTTTCTTAAAATATAAAGACCTCCGCTGTGTTTTCTAATTTAAATTATTTAAAAGTGTCGGGTCGTCACAACTACATGGGTAGATGTGTGGACAAAACAAACACTCATACGCACTAAACAAGTTGGTGAGCGACTTAGCTAGAGATCAATACGTGAGTTTACTCATTAAAATTTTTGTTAGTGACTTTTATGTTCTATTTGTAACCTTAAGATACAAATGTTGTTTTTTCTTTATCATTATCAAACTCGTGCATGTTTAACACTTTAAAATATTATTTTTATTTATGAAACTTCAATGATTGAATTGTTTTTTATGTTTAAAAACAAAATTGGGATTTGAAAATTATATATGTTTGAAACATATGGCATTGGGAAGTAAAAAATAATAATTTTTTAATTAAAAAACACCCCATTATAGACGCAAGGTTGCATCAGCAATGGCCTATGCTATTTGACACACGAGCATGCGTAGGCAATCCCGATGATCTGTGCTGACGCATGCACATCACCAACACAATGAAAAATTGCGTCGGTGATCCTGAAAAATAGACATTCCTGACGAGGTATCGTTGACGTCGTTATTGACGCGAGGGTGAGCTTTGCCCACGCAAACCATGCGTCGGCGAAGCCTCCGTCTTTTGTAGTGTTAGCAGTTGAATTAAAAGACAAGTGTTGAGAAAATGTACCACCTACAAACAAAACATTTAATCGTCTAATATTAGACTTAACATACTCAACAACCAACAACAGACAAGTCACCCCGAGCCCAGAAAAACCTCCCCAAATCTGAGGTCACCTAACCTAAAATGGGAGGGCATGTTCAGATGGCATAGATAAACATTAAGGACAAAGGGTTTGTGTCTTTTCTAATTCATTTAGAAACAAATCCAAGTTTAAATAAGTTTAGAAAAGCAAAAGGTTGAAAAACATTCAAGGTTTTGAAACTAGTTCAAGGGAGGTGTTTGCTTGTTCATCAATGATTTTTTTAACATAATGCTTCCATCAACCATAGTTTCAAAGATTTCTATTGATTCATAAGCTACAAGGAAGAATAAACTCATAAGCTCAGCGACAACTCGACAACTTTGTATATATTTATTTTTTCCATGTAAAGCTTTGAGTTTTCCATATATAGTTTTAATCCTAATTCTTTGTATATATAGCTTACTACTTTCAGCTTCTATCAATGAGAAAATTCATTCTTAGAATTCTTCAGGTATAGGGCTTGTTGAAGACTCTTTTGGGTTTATTTTGCAAATGTGGGAAACAATTGTGAGTGATTGTGTGTAGTATTTTTATGGGAAATTTTATTGGGTAGCTGAATTTTTGCAATATTTATAAATATAGTATTTTTATAAAGTATTTACAAATATAGCAGTTTTTTAAAAAACCCTCATTTATGTGTATCAGAGAAATCAGTGATAACTTATAAGATAATCAGTCATAACTAGTAGGTAATCAGTGATTCATGCACAAAATATCAAGATATCAGTAAAATCAGTGATTAATTGTGTGGAAATCAGTGATTACTTGTGAGGAAATCACTGATTACTCATGCAAAACTAGTGGCAGTTTTGTAATATTTTATGTGTGAATTTGAGTTTTTTTTTTATTGGCAAATAACTTTTTTTACTGCTATTTTTACAAATATTAGACCTAATTTTACTATTTTTACAAGAGCCCATATTTTTATTGTTTATCTCATTTGTGTAATTTTTGTTTTCATTAATTGAAAATGTAAAGTCTCTCGAGGATATAACATTACTCATTCAGATGTAAACATATATAAACATAATGATTTTTTTTTTACCCTTTTACTTGTCCTTTCCGTTGCATATTATTTTATCGCTTTTGGAATACAATATTAATGATATATGAATCTCACTTCAAAAACGAAATTCAATTAATTGATTTGTTACACCATCAAAATCAAACTAAACATGACCACTCGTAACTCACATCAACACAAAGTTGAGTGATCATGAGTGTTTTTGCCCATTTATCTTTTCCACTCCAATTTAGTGTGAAATTGACAAATTAAAAATTCAAATATAGATTAAGTTCAAATAACATTACTATAGAAAACACAGATAAAAATGTCATTTCAAACTTTTTTTTATAAAACCAAAATTGAAAGGATTAAGTTTAGAAAACTGAATATTCATCTGTATCACTCTTGTTTGAAGGGGAGAGGAATAGAATAGAACAACAGAATCTGTCCCAAATCTAGGAGGAGTGGAGTTCCCATAATAATAATAATAATATAAGAATGTCTAGTTTTGTTCGGAGTTGATGAATCAAATTATATTGGAAACCAACAAATATTCCAACAAAAACAAAAACAAAAACATGTGGTTTAGGTTGTCTCTTCAAAAAAAAAAAAAAAAAAAAAAACGGTTGAATTGATGCTGCTGGACAGCCTATAGCTTTTTATAGTGCCCTGACAGTGACGCCCACACTACCATTTTCACGTGTCACGTTACGTTTTCTATTTCTCAAACCCAAACCAAACCCAACATGTGTATTTGTTTGTTTGTGTTTGGAAATTAAATTCTATATTTGGGCTCTTCTTCCTGTAAAAGGCCCACTGTACTTTCTTGGGTAGCCCCACATCACTAAATTCGCCTATCCACTTGACATAAAAGTATTTTAATATATATATATATATATATATATATATATATATTAATTTATTTTGTATTTATTTTGAAATTAAATTCTGAATTTTTTAATAATAAAGACACCAAATTATTATAAATACAAAGTACTTGTATTAATTGATAATGATGTGAAATTTAAAACTTTCCTCAAACCCATAATAGCGTGCTAATTATTAATTAAGGCGATCAAATTTTAATTGTATATCGAACCTCAACTTTTACTTTCTTTCTCTTTTTAGATTATTTTTTCTTCAAATTCAAAGTAGTAATCGATTGGCAAAAGTGGTAAAAAATATTATCAAGAATATCCACATTAATTCACATTTATTCACTAATACCGGTTGTGTTTTTTTAATATCAATTTTGCCCAAAAAACACCATAAATGGCGGTGATCCCATGTTTCCGTTTTGAACAATTACCATCACGCTCTTTCCTTAAATGTTGTATACCATAATAAATAGAGGGCAAAAAACGTCTTTTCATTGTTCCCTTAAACGGCGCGTGGAGTTAAAGTGGGTAAGTTTGCTAATTTATAAAACATATAAGTATTAATGCTATTATACCTATTTATTATGGTTTAATATGAAATTAACCCAAGTGGTAATGATTTAAGCTAGCAATTATCACTTATTTTATTTAAGTTAAATAATGCCATGACTTCCTCTCTCACTTATTTAATTTTAGTTAGCTATTATTTGGTTAGTTTGACTTAAACTGATAAAGTGACATTCATTCGAGATTTAATCAAATAGTAGAGAAAATATATATAATTCCTTATATCTCATAATATTTGAAAATTTATTAGCATATTGCTTCTAATTTATTAAATCATTAAAATATTTACTATTAATGTTTACTTTTTCAACTTTATTTGAGGTTGAATAATTGTCATCTAATATATATTTTTAGGAATTAAAACTCTTATTTACTAACTTGGTTTTACATCATATGTCATCAAAATAACAAATTGCTTTTGGTTCACTATAATTATTAAACTAATTCAATAAATTAGTGAACTACTGATTTAAGTAACTAATTAAAAGTAATGTCATAAATGAAAATACAAATCTAAAATTTGTAACAACCCGACTTTAAAAAAAAAAAAAAAAAAACTCAATAGAAGACTTATTTAGTGAATAAAGCTCTTTATTATAAATAGTTCCAATAAAAGAATACATGTTAAATTCTGGAATTTCTTTTAAATCACAAATAATCAATGGAAACTAAAATAAAAACCATGGTATAATATAATATAATATAATATATATATATATATATATATATATATATATATATATATATATTGCTGGACAAATGCCCAGATAAATAAATAAGACTCGATTTTATTCTTTTAGAATACCCTCAAAACCGAACATAAAAGACTCGGCGCCGAAACTTTAGTGTAAGAGTCCCATCCTTGATTTCTCATCTTTTGTTAGATCATTTCTTTTTATTACATTAAAACAATAAAAGTAGCATATGAAGTTAAACCCAATGAGCAGACAACTTGGTAAAATAACAATGGTTTAGAATACTCCCTAAAACAATCATCAAGTCCAACATCATTATAACTCGATTTAACTTCACTTTACTCAATCACATTAAACTATATTTTCATGACTTAATATTCTTATCCCGTGAGATGACGAATATTAATGATTTAGTGAAAACTAGGCATAAAACAAATTCAATATTCTCTAACGATATATTAACATATGTTGTAAATCTCCAATATTTGTCTTAATTGACTTGTTTTAGGTGTATAAGTTAGATTTAATTTATTTTGTTATTTTTTTTCTTAAATTATTATTAGAGATTAGAATCATGATTTCCTAAAATCATTCATTATTAATTACCTACTTAATTGTGCAAGCCCTTTTTTAGTCTTTTTGCATTGACATTCTCTCTCTTAGTGCATTTAAAATGGCTATTTTATGTTTTTTTTTTTAGGTTGTAGGCCATAAAGGCTTATTTTGCCTATTATCCCTATTGTATGTCTATGCTTATCTTATCCTGTTAGTGGAGTTACCTATTCAATATTTATTTTTAATAATACAAAATTATTATTATTTCAAGATCAGATAATCAAACTGTTAGTTCCAGGGTGTGATGAGGGCGGCAGCTAACATGGCCATGTATCTTTAGAACTTTCAACCTTTATTGTCTTTTCATGTTATATCTCGAGGATTAACTTCAAATATTTCATATATTTTGCATGACAATTATATTTAATTTAAAAAATATCTACGAGATCTTAATCACAGTTTATTGTTTCTTAATATTAACAAATCTTCCATTAATCCAATGTATTTTTCACAACTCCAACCAACAGAATCAAACGGGCCTACAAAATTTAACATGTGATGAACTCTAGAGTGGTAAATAATGAAATCCAACACCCATGAATTTAAAACACACTGTATATAATAAATGTTGTATGTAAAAAATTAAATTAAAGTTAATGCATACACCAAAGAATACCAACCCAATGTCCTCAAATGGTCAGAGAAGTGATGGTGAACAACATACATTATAATTTGGGATCATTCACATAAAATAACCGACCAGTAAATCTAACGTCTACAGAAATGTATTGAAAACCCTCCAGACCAATCCTAAGCAGAACAAGAAGCATGAACAAATAAAGCCAACAGATGGATATAGTATCAACACATGCACATTGTCTGCTAAATAACAATTTCATATAATACCCAGATAAGCAGACACCCTCACAAGTAAAATCGTACGAAACGATCATTTCTTATCATTGTAAAGAAGACAAGATCAATCTTTAGATGTTAGCTATGAGAAGAACATGTATGAAAAAAGCGAACAGGAGGCTAGTTCAACTCATGCTCAATTGTCAACTACAGAATTTGAACATTATAACACCAACAAAACCCCCCAATAAGTTAAATCTAAATGTACGATCACTTCTTTTGGTCTTTACCACCACCGTTACCGAAACACATTTGAGGTTAACTGCCACAAATTGCTTTACACTAATAAGGGTATTTTAGCTACGGTCTCCCTCTCTTTATGCTGCAGGAGGGGCATTTGTATTGCTTGATACTTTCTGCCTTAGCGGGCGTTATCTTCACACATTTTCCATGAAACCACCTCTCACAGATGTCACATCCAATCCAAAACTCATCTGCATTGTAATTTCCTCCACAGCTTCCACAGAGAGTATCACCGTGCTCGTCTTCTTCCTCCCCATAACTTTCATCAAGTAACTTGGGATTGTTGCTTCTCATCGATCCATCTAATGATCTCTGCATTAGATAAAATTGGTTGTAATCCTAAAAACTTTCAAGTCAAGGGAAACATTAAAAATGGAATAAAAACTGCGATACTATCTTCAGTTAACAGGGATCGAAGTTAGGAAAACTTGTCAACTTCACCTTTGAGCTGTTTCTAGATTTACTTCCACTATCCACACTGGGTTTGTCTTTCACTGTTTTCCTTCCAGTGGCAACTTCAAACAGGGTTGGTAGCTCATTTATCAGGGTAAATAGTCGCTTCCTATAGAAAAAAGATAGCACAAATTTTGTACCATGAGTTCAGAGCAATTAGTGTCACTAGGATAATAAAAAAACAAATAGTTTTTAGATAAGAAAGCTCGCAAAAGTTTTCCCAACTTGTTTATATAGAAATAATTTCAGATGATGATTCTTTTGCAAAAATGTCATTTAGGTCTATGATACGTGTATTAGCCTGAAAATATGCTAAAAGAAGCGAGACTAATTGAAAAGACAAATCAGGTTATTTTTACTTTTTTTGTTCCATGAAAAAAAAAACAATTAACCCACCTTAAAAAAGGAGGGGTGAAGTTTGGAACTATTTTGTCCAATTTGTTAAATTCAAATAAAAAGGAAGGACACAAATACAGCATGTAGAGAGGATAAATCAGAACACGTGTACAAATACTGACAGCCAACCCCAACTCTAATTCAAAATTGTATAGAAAAGGAAACCAAAAGTGTATTGGGACACTCAGAAGTGAGAAATTTCATACTTTTAAATGAGATTGAGCTAAAAGAAAAATTAATCTTCCCTAATACACGCATGATAATGTTTGAAACACTAGGTTATTTACCTACGTCCCAGAATGTGTAGTTCTTTCCATACAAAGGACATGAATTCTAAATTATTTTGGTTTTGTAAGATAAATCTTTGGTACATTGTGTTTGTTTCTATTATACATATATACACCCACCAAAATTATCAACGGGACAACATCCACAGAAGAGATTATTGTACAAGAAATGTACCTAAACAGAACAATGCAAAAATAAGACGCAAAATTGATAAAATTCTAGAAGACTGATAAAAGATTGCAGACCACTGTAATCAGAAAAAATGACAGTTATTCTATTGACTAGTAGCTTCACACCTTACTTTAACCTGCAGCTCAGTATGATCAATCAAACAGTGAGGATAATTAGAAACTTGATCAGGATTGAGGAAAGACCTATGGTCCCACACAGTACATGATGGAGATGCAATATTGAAAAGAAGGTCTTGCTCACTATATTTAAGCGCTTGCAATTACGACAACCATTTCGGTATCTAACTCCACATCTCTGTCTCCCATGTAAATGTTTAAAGGATGATGAGACTGCTAATAATTTATTCCTTTATTGTTATTCACTAGTAAATTGTGGTTCAAGCTCTTCTGGTAGTTTGACTTTACTTGGGTTCCCCCTAGAGATCGCCAATTTATTTATGTGGGATGTCTTTGTGCCAAAGAAAAAGAAATTTTGTTTGGATGTCTACTGTTTCTGCTCTTCTTTGGTTCATTTGGCTTGAACGCAATGCTAAATTATTTGAAGATAGGTCATCAAACTGGTATACTACTCAGGATACCATTTTACACCACACTTTTTGTTGGATCAAATATTCAATTTCTTTAGATTTTCTTTTCCATTCTATGTATTAAAATGAAACTCTTTTTAGTTCCTAGCTTTAAAGTGGATTTCTCGTCCTCTATTTTTTATCTTGTAACTTTTATTTTTTTATTAATGAAAGATTTATCTTTCCATCAAAACTAAAAAATCCTCCTATAATTAACAATCAGAAATTTCAGAATTGCAGCGTCCATTAAAGGAAGAAAAAAAATTATACAAATAAAAAAATGAGTAAAAATATAACTTCAGTTAGAGTTCTTGCTTCATATATAGGTGTATGAAATATCATGAGTTGTTGGATGACCCGCTGTCAAGGGTACTAAGTAATTTTGAGCTATATTTTTTTCTGTGAGATAATTTGATTAATTCTGATTTAGACAGTTGAATTTGACTTGTCATCATGATTCTAATGCCTCAGACGGATTTAAATTCAAAGTTCTACAAATTAAGCTATGAGTTTACGTTATGGATTTAAGTTGATTATAGGCTTCATTATTGAAAGGCCAAAAACCCTATAAACAGGACCCCCCTATGCCCTATCTAGCTATCATTCACTGAAAGTTCTCTAACTTCCCTAAACCTCTCATATTTTTCCCACAACTCTCCTCTCTCCCTCACTCTTATCCAGCCGCCAGACACCCCATCAGCCCACCCCCAGCCCTTTCCTCAAAGTGGTCACCCTCACCATGCTCGACCGCCGACCAAACCTCACAGCCACACCACACACCCCCATCCCCAAAACTCCTCTGCCCAGCCCCTTATTTTGCTGCATGAATGACGATCTTTAGACCTTTGGGAGTTGAATGTGATTGTTTAGTTGTCATTATTGCGAGTTAAGGAGCAGATGCATGATCCAAAAACTCGACAGTAAATGACAAAAAAATCAAGCTCACAAAATATATAAAACCTAATCACAATCAAGGATAAAAATGTCGATGTCGATGTCGAAGTCGACAAGTCAATTTTGCTGAGATGTCGATGTCGATGTCAACGGATATTCCGGGAAAAATCACGGATATCACGGATAACCATATAAATTGTTTGAATTTGAGGATGAAACTTCATTAGAGCTTAATTAAGCCTTAAACCATCATTCTAAATAGTTATATCAATAAAATAGATATATATATATATATATATGGACATTAGTAGTACAAAATATCAAAATTTATGCGCAAAATAATATTTTTATAAATGATAGAGCAAAGAAGAACAACTAACAATTACATTACATGAACATTTAATAATGGCAAGATGCTTTCGGAGGTTGTTGATTGACCTTAATAATATTAATTTACCAATTAAATTTTTTTTGATGTCGATAAAGATTTTTATTTTATTTTCCAATATAATTTACACACAACTATATTATTAAAAATAAAAACATTAAGAACTCGATATTTATATATAGTTGTTTAATTTTATATCAAATTTATTAAATTATAAAAGATTCATTAACCTAAAAAATATTATATTTTCAATTTTAAATATTAAAAGAGTTTATATCATTCAATTTTGAAGTACTTCAGGCAGCCCAGCCCATTCCCACAATGGCCCATGATTCCATCCCACTTTCATTTTCATTAATACTAAAAAAGGACCCACCTTCATTTCTTTTATAATTATTTATTCACCAAAATCAAGACTTCATCTCCTTCCCACGAAAGACTTCAACAGTAAATCTCTCTTTCTCCTTCGCACAGCACATCTCTCTCCCTAGGGCTGGAACTGAAATTTTTTTATTAAAGCTATGGGAATCTCGCCGACAACCACCGATTTTTTTGATGAAATCGCCGACATCCACCGATATATCGGAATTTCGCCGACTATTTTATGATTTTGCCGACAAGGGGGAAGAACGACTCTTCCCCCCCCCCCCCCCCTTTGGTATCGGAGGTTCAAATTTTCCAACATGTCGCCGACATTGTCGGCGACATTGCCGATATTTTCGTCCTTGATCACAATACATTTTTTTTTAAAATTAGAGACATTTTCATTGTTGTATGAAAAGAGGCATAGAAAAAGACCACCCAAGGATTACAAAAAATTATTCCAATTGGGGGCAATCATAAACAGAGGATAATTAAAAAAAATAATAATAATAACTTTGACTAGGCACTCCAAAAGTCCCAATCACAAAACATTCAATCTCAACTATAAAAACATTCTCTCCCAAGTCCCAATCAAAAAATCAACCGTAAAACAAAGTTCAAAAGCTTCACCAAAATATCACAATCTAACCATAAAAAATGTCACAAAAAATAAAAATCAATATCCACAATGATTTCATCAAACAACAAAATGTCCACACCTTAATTATAAATCTCAATAGTGATTTAACTAACAAGAGAAATTAATCACACCACTTTGCTCAATTGATTAAATTAAAGTTTACGGTTTAAATTAACACAATACATTGATCAAGGATATAAATTAAATTTTTCCTAAACCGTTTTTAACCCAGGCACAGCAACTTCAAATTAAATTATCACGGCAGTCGACAACCATCATTTGTGAAAAAGTTTTTTTTTATATATAAAGTATGTATCCAACAACTACAAAAAAGTTATGAAGTATATAATACATATATATTTTTTTGTCATTTCATTTTCATACTTTTTGCAAAAGAATTTGGCTCGGCCCCTGGGGAGTAGTATGCATTTAGACTCTGATATGATGTTTTCAAGTTAGAGGATCTTTGGAATAACTTTTATGGTTTGCGATTACGAGTTATTTGTTGATTCTTGGGAAATGTCATGTAATTATGTTTTTATAATATATAAGGCTAGCATGTAAATTGTATAGCAGCATGTTTGGGAAAGTTGTTGATATGATTGTATATTTATATCTAGACATTCGTGGAGATGTAATCTAGCACTCGGTGTCCTTGTGTGTTCTTTCATCGTGCTAGGTTTACTGATGGATGATTGGAGGGGAGTTGAACAAAGTAACTCCCAGTAAGCTAGCCCGGACACTCACGGATATAAAAAAAAACAAAGTAACTCCTAGTGCCTTTAGTAAATTATGTGATGTGCTAAAGGGCTAGGTGGTCTATGTAGGGGTAGTTAGTAAATAGATGTACCAGCATGCAAGGTCAGAAATAGAACACATGAGGCAACCTGAGGGCGTAATAGTAGATATATGTTTTTTTTTTTTTAAAAACAACTCCTCAAATGGTCATTTCATTGAAATAATGAAAGATAAACATAAATACAATACAATAAAGTGGCAGTCGAATCCAAAGCCACATAAAACCAAAATATCCTTATACCGAAAAAGACCCAAACAACCACCTAATTACAAGTATGTTGGCCAACAATTAATAATCAAACCTAGAGGATAATTACAAAGTGCTTGGTAGATGACAAAAAAAAACGTTTAGATGCGCCAAATTCCAAACACAATCCCAAGATCTCTTTTCATCCCTAAAGAATCTTCCATTTCTTTCCAACCATATTCCCCATTAAATTGCACAACCACCCACTAGCCATAGGCATTTCTTCTACCTTTAAAAGGAGGACTCAATAATACTTCCTCGTCCTCCTTTTATTGTTTGTCCACCCAAGTTACATCCAAGGATAAAAATGTTGTCGATTTTACAGAGATGTCGAATGTCGAATGTCGATGTCGATGTCAATGTCGATGTCGAAGGATATTTCGTAAGTGTCGAAGTTAATGTCAATGATGAAATTTTTTATTTTTCAATATAGTTCATATATAACTCTATAAGTATAAATAAAGAATATCACTTAATATAAATATAAACTTCAATAAATCCATATTTTTAGATAATTTTTTTAATTTTATATCAAATTTATTAAGTATTCTAATAAATACACTTACTTGAATATTAGAATTTCAAATTTTAGTAAATAATCATATATTAATAGTTTACATAAAAAAACAATCAACCACTTTAATCCCTCAAGCCCAAAATAAAAGCCCAACCCTATGGCCCACCACTTTCACTTTTACATTAAAAAAACCCTAATTTTACCAAAAAAAAAAAAAAATAGAAGCAGTTGGCCCCCTCTCTTTCTTCTCTCTTTCTATGTCTTTCTTCTCAAATCTATATTTTTCCCCCCCATCTAACTAAGAAACAAGGAGAAATTATTCAAATATCCATTGACATGTTGACTATTTCAACGACATCTCGTTGACATTCTAGCGATATCGGTGACATTCCGGCAATTCCCCAGAAGAACGACTCTTCCCCCCCCCCATCGGTATCAAAGCTTCCAATTTTCCGATATGTCGCCGACGCTGACATTTTCAACCTTGGTTACACCCAATGATGTGATTATGATCTTCTAAGTCTTGAATGCACAAACTACATCAATGGGGATCAAAAGTGTAGGAGGAAGAACACTAGAGAAACTCATTGAGATCTTCACCTGCCGCAATTTGGAAAAGAAAGGGGATGCTCAACTCAAAGGTAAAAAAAAAGTTTTGTAAGAGAAATGTATGAGTTCATAGACCATAATCTTTTATCAAGGGGCCCCTCTCTCAACGAAAAGCAAGTAATGATAGTTGAAAGCTTAGACATTTCCTTTTCTCGAATTAGTTTTCGAAAATGGAAATCAACATTCACACTCAAGCCCTCATTTTGAATGGAAAAAAGAGATTGGTGAGTTTTTGGCTAGAGTTAGAGAATACAAAATAGAGGAGAGGTATTCAAAATCAGTGTCCCATACCGCACTCGGATTGACCCGGGGTCTTGGCACAATAAGGGTCCAGCTCAAAAGGATTGGAACAAAACTCAAGCCCGACCTTCTTCCCCACACTACAAATCCCATTGTTACACCCTAAGCAATATGAAACAGGAAGATCTAAACCCTCACATTTCATATCTAAGAAACCGAGGCAAATCGGCAAGTCCTTTTCCAGCAACAACTCAATCTCAGAATCTGAAACATCCACCATTTCCCAATGTACTGTTTCTTTATCACAACGAGCCGTCTCCTTGATCATACTGACATCGGATAATTCTTACAATGAAAAGAACGTTGAATACCCGTACAGCTGCAATCTTCCTCCTTTTGCACAGAACCAATCAACCTTTCCAGAAAAGCAAACTCTGGCTCACTTCCAGTAGCTACTACTAGGGGTGAACACCGACCCCGGTACCCCGCTAACCCGCCCCGACCCATTTAAATGCTTAGTCAGGGTCGGGTTCACATATATGGCCCCGTTTAGTAAACAGGGCGGGGCGGGATATGGGGATTGGACCCCATCGGGGCCCCGACCCCGATTAATGTTGTTAAATTTTTTTTTTTTTTTTTAAACTCCCTCACCCCAACAGCAAGCCCAGCCCAACCCATCCCACGCACTGACTTTTTTTTCCCTCTCTTTTTTCTTATCTTTCCTTTTCTTTTTCTTTTCTTTTTGATTAAATTTTTTTTCTCACCAAGTAAGACAGACACACACGACATTAACATTACTCTCTGCCTCTTTTTTTTTTCTCACGAACAGGAACAACGTTCCCCCCTTGACAATTGACATCAACGCCGCCCCTGCCATCGCAGCCACGCCATCGCCGATTCCTCTGACATCAACGCCGCCAATGAGGTGAGTTTTCTCTATTTGTTGTGCTTCACATGATCAGATCTGACTGAGGCTAACATATATGCGGGAGTCTGTAAGTTCAAGTCGAAGGAGGAATTCGAGAACGACGACGGCGTATTCGAAACGTTCTAGTTAGAAACATTTATACTTGGATATATTTGACTGAAATTCCCTCTATTTCTTGAAGTGAAAAACCCATTATTGTAGAATTCTCCTCCTTTCATTTGATGACTTCCTAGTATATGTGTAATCGGGGTACCCCGACCCCGACAACTTAATTGGGGCGGGGTCGGGGTGCCATTTTTTGGCTTAAACGGGATCGGGGTGTAATCGGGTTACCCCGCCCCATGTTCACCCCTAGCTACTACTGCACCCTTTTTTTTTAAACACAAGGGAGTATCTAAGCTAGAAACAAGGCTTGTGTTCAAGCCTCCAGCCCAAGAGTTGGTTAAATTCAAATCATTCTGCCTCTTTTGTTCCATAATTCCAGCCCAAGAGGCATCAAGAAAAGGAGAAGACAAAAACAATTGCATATCTTCTTAGGAATGGAAGCTCCGTTTCGGGGTAGATACAAAAGAGTTCCCCTCAATATCACAATCCAAAGAAAGCTGACTCGAATTATCAAAATGATCCTCCAAATTCTCTTCAAGCATCACATCATCCTTGCTCCCACCTACCTTTAGATTTTGGATTAATGTAGCACATTCCCTCTTCAGCTCCAAACTTTCAGCATTTGCAATCTTAAGGGACTCATCTGATTCATGAAATTGATTCACATCCACCCCATGAAGACTTGCCTTTTCTTTCTTCTCATTACCTCCATCTTCAAGATTAAGATCTTTCCCAAAACTTCTATCACCCTCAGGCTCTTTATCAACACTAAAAGTCTTCCTGTCCTCCTCATCTTCTTCCAGATTTATCGAGTTTTCAAAGTAAGAATCTTCCGCCAAAGAGCCACAGGCTTCTCTATTTTCTAATAAAAGGAGCTGAACCTTGATACACTGTGAAGCAGCAAGCAAAGCATCCCTACTCCATCTTAAGCTACCCAGGTAAATTCTTCCTTCTTTAGAAATTCTGAAACTTATCCATCATTTAACTTCTTAAAGTTGAAGGTTTTCCTCTCAATGATCAGCAAAGGAGGGTAGCGGAAGACCCCATGTGATGAAGCCTTAGGGAAAGCCATATTCCAGATTGACGATCCTGGAAGAAGAGAGTGATTTTTTAATACTTTTCCATGTCTTCTAAATCTACCCATCAAACCCAGAGATGGAACGCAACTACCACCAGACGAAGAAGCACAACCAAAAACCACGGACAATAGACAAAGCCACCAGAAAAAAACCCTACCTCGCACCTCCAAACTCCACAACCGCAAAAAAGGACTTTCCAGAAGAAGGGGCCGCAAGAAAACACAAAACACCACCTAATCAGAAGACTCAAAGGCTAAAAAGAAGAAGAAAGGTTAGGGAAAAAACCTCCGATGAAAAAACGGAGGCCAGGATTATCGGTCATCTCTCCGGCGAAGAGGTTGTCGGAGAGGAACACCCCTCCGATGAAGAAGACACCGAAAGGGGAGGTGTGAAGGAGAAGATGAAGCCCTAGCCAATTAGGAAGACGAGTTCGCGCGAAGATGTCGTCGTCTTTTCGCACTTTTCTTTTTCTATTTTTCTATCGTTTTCTAGAGCTGCCATTGCACAATTGCAAAAGATTTTTTTTCAAATTTTATCCTTTGAAGCCAGAGAGATCCCATTTCAAGACATCACAAGCATTCTTTGGTCCCAACTTAAGTCAAATTGCCAAAGAAGCTTGTACCAAAGCTATGAAGTAAATTCACAATGCATAAAAAGATGGGAAGTAGATTCGAAGTCAAGAAGAAGTTAGCTTTTTTTTGTAAAACATCCGCTCTAGTTTTCCAGAAGAAAAGGTCCAAAGAAAGAATTGTATTTTTCGTGGCAACCCGGGAAGCTAAATTGAAAGAAAACACTCCAATGATGTAAAAGAGCAATTGGTAAGGGAACCCAACAATGATATTTTTTTTTATTTTTGAAAAGTATGGCTCATAAGCCCATTTCATTGATATAATGAAAGAAGACGAAAAAAGAGAAAAAAAATACAAAAGTAGGCATAATGTAGACAAGAAAGTTAACCGTATACCCCACCACATGCCCCGGCAGCCACCTAATTACAAGTATGTGGCCCAAAAAAAAAGAGGGTAATTACAAAAAAGTTTGGCCAAAAGGATGCATTTACATGGGCCATCTCCCAAACATAATCTATTGATCGTCTCACATCATTAAAGATCCTCCTATTTCGTTCAAGCCAAATTCCCCAAGTAATCGCAAAAATTCCAAATCTCCATAATTCACCGCCTCTTCCTTTGAAGGGAGGGTTCAATAACATTTCTTCTAATGAATGACGAAACAAGAGTGAAGGGACCCAAGATATCCCAAAAGTATTAAAAAAATGATCCCAAGTACCCTAAGAGAACTTGCACCCCCACATAATGTGGTTGTGGTCTTCCAAGTCATGATTGCACAAATAACACCATTGAGGCCTGAGAGCGAAGGAAGAGGGGTGCTGAATAAAGTCAATGGTATTAATCTTACCCAAGGCAACCGTCCAAACAAAAAATCTCACTTTCTTCGGAATCTTTGCCTACCAAAATCTGGAAAAGAACGAAACATCTGGGCCAGAAGAGTTAATGTTCTCAAGGTAAGATTTACAAGAGAAAGACGTGCTCAAAGTCCACACCCTTTTATCCTGAGAACCCACCCTCTTAAGGCAAAGTTCTCCAACATGAGGAGTAACGAAGAAAGTTCAAGTAATTCCCTATCCCTAATTAGTCTACGAAACTTGAAATCAAAGTTGGCCCCCAGACACAACCCAGGCATCCCATTAACCACGAAAGTAGAGAGTAAAAAATATAGTTTATTTTAAGGGTATATCTCCAGACATCATGATGTATCGGTATTTTTCATGATCTATATTATTAATGAATACGTGGACCCATATTAATGAATTTGTAGAAAGAATGAATACTCATACAAATTCATCATGTGCCAGGAACCAGATTTGAACTGGTGACACAAGGATGGGCTTATTTTTAGCCAATGTTACAGAGATGGGAATAAGTCTGTGAAAGCCAAGTCCCCAATCTAAATGTCCTCCCAGAAACGTATTTTATTTTCGTCCCCAAACCCAAGAATGATATACAAGAAAAAGAACCTGAAGAATGATCAATTTCCAATAAACCACCACATTTCTCACCTATTCTAGTGACCCAGCTTTCACACCACAAATTGAAGGTAATTCTTTCAACTAATATCCAACTGTTTTGACCTAAGAAGCAGAGACACGGGATACGGATATGGACACGGCAACATGTCAATTTCTAAAAAATTAGGATACGAACATGACACGTTGATTACAATATATTATTCGTTACAATGATTTTCACATTAAAATTTGTTTGTTTTAGTTTATGATATTTATATTAGAAAGGCAATAAGAAAGAAAGGATAAAATAAATAAAGATTTTGATGCTTCTCAATCTCAACTTTGATTACTTTTCTCCGACACGTGTCCAAGAAGTATCGGAATGTTTGAAAATCTGACACGCGGATACGTTACCCAAATTGAAGAGTCTATGCTTCATAGATTTTGACAAAACACTGGTACATCCAAACCATTGCAATTTTCCTCCCAACAAAAACAAAATAGTATAGTATTAACACAAAGTAAAGGTCTTTCCAGAGTAACAAAGTAGTTAACCACAAAATTGGTTTTGCTAAAAACTAAGGCTTTCAAATTGTGGAAAGGATTCACACCAACTTGAGTTGCACCTATCTTCCAACTAATTCTTAATAAGGTTCCAATCAGCAAAATCATCTTTTCTAGTGACAATCATAGTAGTTTCCCAATCAACACTAACAAAACCAGGTGGTAAACTCTGAATTGGAGAAGGTTTTTATTAAGGTTTCAACAGTAGATAAGGGGGTTGAAACAGAAATCTTATCTTTTCAGAGAGAAGAGAGCGTAGGTTTTGAGGAGAGCTTAGCCAATGTTGGTAATGGAAGGATACCTTTTGATGACTAATGTAGAATTGTTTGAGGAAAGGAGGCTCCGTTTTTTATAGATAAAACAGCGGGTAGTTAACAGATTCAAACCATCCTAAAGAGTCTAACCCAGCAGGTATAATAATGGATTTGCTCCAACCATTTAGGAGATAGTCCAATAATCACCACGTTTATTCAAGAAAGATTCAAACAGCATGGAAAAAAACCATTTTCTCTAATTTTTTGAATTGGCAAAGCTGTAGAAGAGGAAGTTAAAACTTTTGAAAGCAGCTCCCAGTAGATGTTTGAAAAAAGAGAACCTTGAATCAGACTCTTCTAAGAACTTTAAGGCACCGCCACGAGATTTTTTATGATCAATCTCAATGGTAAAACGTTTCCTTTCAATGGAAAAGACTTGCTTTGAACTCATCTTTTATAGAACAATAGCAAGAGGCTAGAAAAAAAGGGCTAGGTGGGAAATCCAGTGAAAGAACCGGAGAGATGAGGCTCGGTCTACACTCACGTGAAAGACGTAAACAGAGTGTAGAGAAAAACTTAAGAAAGGGAGGAGCCATATTCCGGCATAGATGACACCGGAAAGGAGAGCGTTGAGGCCGGAGAGCGTTTAGGCTAGAGAGCGTTCAACATTTTATTCTATGACAAAGAATACATTACGCACCAATTGGGCAAGAGAGACAAAAAACAAACAAAACCTTCACTTTTGCAACAAGTTACAGGTATCGATCCTACTAAAACTAAAGTCCATGGAAAAATATGAACTTACCAAGGAATTTTTCTTGAACCAAATAAGATGAAAACTCTACAAATTGGAGTAGAAGAATCAGATTCTAGAAATTAAGAAAGGATTAGAATGAAAGAAAAAGAAACTACCTGATTTTTTATTAAAAGGCTCACAAACCTATTTCATTAAGATAATGAAAGAACAAAGTACAAAGAAAAAGAGGGGGATAAAAAAACCACTTAATTCTTATATCAAACTCTCTTATTAGTGAAAACATTGATTCTCACATCACAAACAATGCTCACAAGTAAAGAGAATTAAGCAAGCTCACTCTCATTAAAATTTCTTCTGAATGACGAATCCCAAAACTTAAGCTAAAAAAATTCAAGACATGAATTTTGGTAATATGAAAGAAAATATCCTAAAGTAGTACCTTACCACATGTATTCCTAAAAAACAAATTCATTAACCACCACCTGCTACTAATTTCACACAAGGAGTAGCAACATAACAGCCCTGATCTCAGTGAAAAGGATGTTCGGACCACCATTACAAACTCCATGCTTATTCTCAAAACAAAACCCAAAATGTAAAGGTTTACTCAAAAAATCACTCACCTCCCAAAAATTTAGTCTTTGAAACAATTTTCCTTTATACCAAATGGTCCCTTTTACTTACATCCTTAACTTCCCATAAAAGATTGTGGAAGACAATCCCAGTAATAGAGAACATAAATTAATATAGTAGAATGTTGCACCAGATAACATTTAATGGAAAAAAATATATGGAAGATGCAGATTTCTCTATACTAAAAAAATTAAAATCTACATGAAATTTTTTTTTTTGATAAGAAACTTATATATCATTAATATGAAAAGGGTGATAGAAAGTTTATCTTTCTATAAAAAAAAAGGAGATTACAAAAGGGGTGATTAGGGAATCACCCAAAGCCAAGAGATTACAAAAAATTCTTCCAATTGGCATTTATCAAAAAAATATCATAATTACTAAAAGGAGTAGTGGAACTCCATTGGGAGACTTTGAAGTGAATGACATCCCAAGCTTCATGGGAGGATCTAAAGGAGCTTTTGAAGATCCTATAGTTTCTTTCAAGCCATACTTCCTAGATAATTCCTTTAACAGCATGATCCCAGAGGATTTTGGCCTTTTCCTAAGGGTGGCCAAGAAGCAGACTTTCCAGATTGTTTTTGGATGAAAGAGAGAGACACCAGCTGATATTTAGGGTCTTCATCACGACAGACCACAAATTTTGAGCAAAGGGGCAGTGAAGTTTCTCCATAACTATTGCAGAGACAGCATACATTAGGAGAGATAGAGAGGTGAGGGTGTCTTCTTTGAATATTATCACCAGTATTTGGGCTGGGTGGCCCTTGATGCTACAGGTTCTTGTGGGGGCATCCTTGTGATGTGGTCAGATCCAGATTTTTCCATAGCTGAAGTTTACGAGGGGCGTTTCTCCCTCACTGTCAAAGTTGGCCTTCCAGATAATTCTCGCTTTTGGTTGTCAGGGATCTATGGACCTAATCATAAGAGGGATAGAGAGGACTTTTGGGTGGAACTAGCTGCTCTTGGGGGCCTTTGTTCAGGGGCGTTGCTGCTTGCTGGGGACTTCAATGTAATCAGGTGGATTTCTGAAAAGTCTACAAGAGTGCGTTTTACTAGAAGCATGCGGGACTTTAATAAAATCATTGAAGAACTACATCTTGAAGACTTCCCCATGAGAAATGGTAGATATACATGGTCTGACTTTAGAGGAAATCCAGTGCACACCCGCATTGACAGATTTCTTGCCTCTAATGACTGGTATAGGCGTTTCAATGATGCTAGATTGGATAGACTTACAAGGACAACTTCGGATCACTTCCCCAAACTTATGCAAAGAGGGGACTTCAACCCATCCCCTTTTAGATTTGAAAATATGTGGCTTGACCACAAATCGTTTAAAGTGCAAATGGAGAATTGGTGGCCTACCCTTCACAGCACTAAGTCTTTGCCAAGTCCTTCTTTCATGAGCAAGCTGAAATTGCTCAAGGTTAAGTTTAAAGCTTGGAATAAAGAGGGGTTTGGGAATATTTTTCCCCATAAAATCAAGCTGCAAAAATCCATTGACACCCTTGACTAACTCAATGAAGGAGGCTTTCTAGACCAAGACCAAAGAGAGGAAAGGTTCAACCTTAGAAGACTGCTGCTAGATTTGGCTGTTAAAGAGACTGTGTAGTGGGAGCAGAAGAATAAAAGCATTTGGCTTCATGGAGGTGATGAAAATTCTAAAGTTTTCCACGGCATAGTTAAAGGGAGAAGGAAAAAGAATTTCATCAACCAAGTCATTAACAGATCCGGGGAGCTACTTTTGAATCCATGTGGAGGAGGAATTCATAGAATATTTTTCTATGATGTTTACTAAAAAAAGTGGTAGGAGATTTTCTTGGGAGGACCCTGATTGGGCCCCTATTTCTATAGAGGAGAATGAGGGTTTGGTAACTCCTTTCACTGAAGAGGAAGTGTTTAAAGCCATAAAAATTCTTTTTTTTTTGGATGATAAACAAACTATTTCATTGATAAATGAAAGAGCCAAAAATGGGCCAACGAGGATTACAAAAAAGCTTTCAAATTGGAAGCAATAATAGAGGGTGGATAATTACAAAAGGATTTACAATTTGCACTCCACATGGAGGCATTGAGGACACAAGCCTCCCACACCTCAAACCAAGATCTATCCTTGCCTTCAAAAATTCTTTTATTCCGTTCTAGCCACATGTTCCAAAGACTAGCTCTCACCCCATTGTCCCACGATATTCTTTTCTTTTTTTGGTAAAGAGCATTAAACCTCCAATAAGAGCCTTAGTATTAGCCTCATGATCTTTGTGGAAGATCCACACCATATCAAAAGTCTTCAAAAAGGACAGCCATATATTAAGAGAAAAGCTGCAATCGAACAAAAGATGCGAGGTGGACTCTGAACACTTCCTATGAACACTTCCTACAAACACTCCACCAATTTGGTTGGAGAGTGATCCAACGATTTCTAGATTGAAATTTTTGGTTGGAATTGATGCCATCATTAATAATCAACCATAAGAACACTTGAATTTTCAAAGGGGACTTTCCTTTCCAAAGATAATTAATAATACAATCACTAGGATTGTCATCCACCATCCACAAACTCTTAAGAGCAGACTTACTAGAGAAGCCTTGGGTTGCATACGCGATCCACAATCTAATATCCTCCCCATCATTTAAGGGGTTGGGTTCCAAAAGATTGAAAAGATTAATGCACTCAACCACTTCAACATCTTTGAGGTGTCTTCTGAAAACCACCACCCAGGAAACATGCTCTCCATGCCAAAAACTGTTAATCGGCTACTTCTTTAGGACTGCAATACGAAACAAGGAAGGGCAGAGAGAAGCAAGGGTCTTCTCCCCAATCCACACATGTTCCCAAAACAAAACAGTAATGCCTCTACCCACACAGAACCTGCAATTAGCCTCCATAGTCTGCTTGAGGTTATAAATGTTCTTCCAAGGGGATCTATTACCACTGTTAGTCTTGATAGCCGAACACCAGCCCATCACATCCAGCCCATGAATCTCCCAGATGATCTTGTGCCACAGTAAACTAGGTTCCAAAGGGAAGCGCCACAACCATTTAAGAAGGAGAGCTTTGTTCTTGAGCTTCAACCCACCGAAAGGCAAACCTCCATTAGCAAAAGGTGGGGGGATTTTATCCCATGTTACAAGATGACAGCCTTTTAAACCCTCAGCCCCTATCCAAAAGAAAGACCTTAAAATCTTATCAATGTTCTTAGTAACAACCACAGGAGCTTTGAAAACGGAAAGAAAATAAGTAGGGAGACTGTTTAAGATAGAATGGATAAGGGTGAGTCTCCCACCTCTTGAAATCATGATTTTTTTCCACTTTTCTATACGCTTGGTGATCTTGTCAATAACCGGGTCCCAAAAGGCTTTAGTATTAGGGTTACCACCAAGGGGTAAGCCGAGATAAATAAAAGGGAGCTCCCCAACCCTAAATCTACCATTCTCAACAAGCCATTGAATCTCTTCATCATCCAAGTTGATGCCAACAACAGCAGATTTGAGAAAATTGACGGTCAAACCAGACCCTTCTTCAAACTATTGAATAGTGATGACAAGGTTGCTGATGGAGTCTTTGTTAAAATGTGAGAAAAGTAGAGTATCATCTGCAAATTGGAGGTGGGGACACTTCCATATTGCCAACCTTGAACCCTTTAATCCATCCTCTAGCTTGATTTGTAGAAAGAAGTATGCTAAAACTGTCAGCTACCAAGAGAAACATGAAGGGGGATAAGGGATCACCTTGTCTAACTCCTCTCGAGGCACCAAATTTACCCTTAGCTCTACCATTAATGAGGATAGAAAAACTAGCACTTTGGAGGCACCCTTTCATCCAGCTACACCACTTGGGATTGAAACCTTTATGAGCAAAGATGTCCAACAAAAACTCCCAATCTACACTATCATATGCCTTTTCAAGATCAAGTTTAATAATAGCTCCTTTCATTTTTCTTTTCTTATAGTCTTCCACCAATTCGTTGGCCACAAGGATGGAATCAATGATCTGTCTTCCTCCCACAAAGGCATTTTGAAAGATGGATATGGTGTTAGGAAGCACAACTTTCAATCTCTCCACAAGAACTTGGGCTAAAATCTTGTAGAGGCTATTAGTAAGACTAATTGGCCGAAAGTCCATAACTACTAGGGCATCCACTTTCTTGGGAATAAGAGAAATGAAAGTTTTATTCACGCATTGATGATCCCTTTCTCAAAAAACTCATGGAACACCTTCACAACATCAAACTTGATGATGTTCCATGTTTTTTTAAAGAATTCAATAGAGAAATCATCTGGGCCAGGAGCTTTGTTCAACCCAAGATCTGAGATAGCCTTGACAACTTCAATTTCAGTGAAGGGGATAGTCAACCAATCACTATCCCTAGAAGAGATAGGGCACCAATCAATGTCATCCCAAATGATTCTACTGCCCATCTTCTTAGTAAAAAGAGAAGAAAAATAGTCCACAAACTCCCCCTCAACAACATCAGCATTCAAAAGGAGCTCACCGGATCTAACCATGACTTGGTTTATAAAATTCTTCTTTCTTCTCCCTTTTATAACGTTGTGGAACACTTTAGAGTTTTCATCCCCACCTTTTAGCCACAAGGACTTGCTTCTTTGTCTCCAATAAACACTTTCTTGCTTGACTAGATCTAAAATCTCCCTTCTCAATCTGAATCTATCTTCTCTTTGCTCATAGATCAATAGACCATCTTCATCATGTAAATCTAAAGCCTCTATATCATATTGCAGCTTAACTTTTTGGGTAACAAAATTCCCAAAAACTTCTGTGCTCCATATCTTAAGTTTATCTTCCAGCAAGGTTAATTTACACATAAAAGAATTTCCTGGCCATAAGAAGACCACCAAGTATCCATATGATCCAAAAACAGCTTGTGATCTAACCACATATTCTCGAATCTAAAAGGGGGAGGACCCCAGACAAAATTTCCAGTGGCCAAAAGTAAGGGGAAGTGATCAGAAGTAGTTCTCTTGAGCCTCTCAAGAGTAGCATCCGAGAAGAGGTTAATCCAATCCTTAGTAACTAGAAAGCGATCAATCCTTGTGTGAACAGGGGAATCTCTGAAATCTGACCAAGTAAATCTCCCATTTCTCGTGGGGATATCTTCCAAATTAAGGTCATCCACCAAACGGTTGAAGTCTCTCATACTTTTAGTAACCCTGCCTCCATTAGAATTCTCAGACACCCAT
This sequence comes from Gynostemma pentaphyllum, assembly GCA_028015215.1. Lineage (NCBI taxonomy): Eukaryota > Viridiplantae > Streptophyta > Magnoliopsida > Cucurbitales > Cucurbitaceae > Gynostemma > Gynostemma pentaphyllum. The sequence goes on from CM051352.1 coordinate 32,753,077, forward strand.
CTAATAACATTAAAGTCACCAGCCAACACCCACTTACCAGCATACAAGCCACCAAGAGCAGCAATCTCCTGCCAAAGAAAACGTCTTTCCATTTTGTGATTTGGGCCACACCCCAGTAACCCAAAAGATAGAAAGATTTTGGCAGTAAGGGTAAAGAGACCTCCATGAACTTCAGTAATAGTCAAATCAGGATTAGACCACATAATGATAATACCACCTCTGGAACCAAGAGCATCAAGGGAAGCCCAACCAACAAAACTACTGCTCCAAATAGACTTAATGATGATTCTGTCCACCATAGCCAGTTTTGTTTCTTGCAAGATGACTAAATCAGGATTAGTACTACGAATAACATCCCTCACGAGGCTTCTTTTAGAGGCTACCTCAAGCCCTCTAGCATTCCAGCTAAGAATCCTCATCCACAACATCTGTGTCCCTTTGGAGAATCAAATACTTTGATCTCTCATATTTAACATTACTTTTAAAATTATTAAGTTCCCTTCTTCCTTTACCACTTCAATTTGGAGATTTAGTCACTCTTGAACTAACTTGTTTTCTGACAGGCATAATGGTGGCAGCCTTGCATCGGAGCCAATTAGCCAAGGAAACTCTCCTTTCCCCACTCCAATCAACCAAAGCAATTAAAGTGCCTGCTTTTCCAAGATCATCTTCCCAAACATCATCCAAAGACCCATCAGCTTCAAACAAAACCATCTGATTCTTACCTCTGGCTTTAGAATTCTTTTTCCGTAGGGGAACTATATTAGCTTCTGTGAGAAGGAGCCAATCATCCAGCTTCATTCTCTTCTCTCCCACTTTATCAACAAACAAAATGAAGGTTCTCATAACTTGCCCAACTAGATTGATCTTTTCTTCTGAAATGGAGTACATATCCTGGAAAAGCCACTTGAATACAATCTTGAGAGTCTGGAACCACCACCAACTCCCTACTAACGTTAACTTCGGTACTTTCTTCTAGAAAGGTTGAAGAAAGCAGACAAGAATCTTCCCCTAACCCAAGAGTCTGACCTTCTAAATCTTCAACATCCCCTCTATCAACTCTTTCCAACAACTGGTGTGTTTGGAAAAGATCAATCTCACGGCTCTCTACTTCCTCGCAAGGACTAGAATAGTAAAATTCTGGATCAAAATCAGTGACTAATTTGCTATCCAAAGGAGTGGTATGATTAATGGTTTGTTGTTTGAAAAAGACCTCAACTTGGTTTTTTCCTGAGGCCCTTTTCAAGTCTAAATCAGGAGAACTAGGAACTTTCCGTTTTCCAAATTTTCTCCAAGTCTCTGTATTAGTAGCACTTTCCAGCTGACTCTTCTTGGGATAAGGCAAGTTGTTAAAGTCTTTGGAGACAGGCCCCACTTCCCTCCATTCTTAATTCTTCAAGGACTTTTTAAAATTGCCATGCTGGTTGGCAAGCCCACGGCCCAAAGAAATATTGGGCTTGGAGGGTAAAATTAATTCTTCATCAGGAGCATTTAAATAATCCACATTGTCAACTGCCCTCTTATCAGCTAAACCAACTCCCTGACCACCTACCTCGAGCCCATGGTTCCACCTTTTTCAAACTTGCTTTCTTTTACAAGAAACAGCCTTTAAAAACTGTTTTGCACAGGAACATTGACCTGGGAATTACAAACAACCAAGGGCCCAACAGTCTTCCAGTTTTCTCTGATTTTATCCATAGGATAAAGACCTTCTCTCCTTTCTTTAGCATCCAGACCACCTGTCTGCCGGAGAAACCAATTTCTGCTCACCGGAGAACCTCTGTCAAGTAACTTCCAGTCATGGCTAGCCATCACCGACGCTGTAAAACAGACTCCCTCGGAGTTTTTAACTTCACTTTCTGTCGGAATGAAGCCAAAAAAATTCTCTTTAACCTGAAGGAGTGCTTCAAAACTTCCAATTCTATTGGTCGTATTTTTAGAGCATTTAATGTAACCTCCACAACAATCACCAATAACTTTGAAGACTTCAATGTTCCGGTAAATGAGAGGGATATTTCTCACCTTAATCCAACCACCATAACAGGGAAGTAAATCAATTCTCCATGTTTAATGATATCTCACCACTCAAACTTCAAAGTAACATCTTCAAAGGTACACCATCCTTTATTCGAACAAAGATCCCTAGCTGTTTCTACATTGCATTTAAGGATCGCTTTGTCAGGGTGGAAGGGATTTATTTCTAAAGTTTCCACTCCAGTACACTTTTTCACTTTCTTAAAGATCTTCCCCCATTCATCAGAGAAGCTCCTTCTTAACACCACTATGGTATCCACCAAATTAATGGGTATAACATCCTCTTCGAAAACATTCAGAGCACTTTCAACAAGAGGTTTCTTCCCTTGGTCAACCAAAGCACCTCTTTTCTTCACCACCTCAGCAAAGGTGTTCTTCCGAGTACCAACCTTTGAAAAAATATTGGCTTTAATCAAAGGTTTCTGGTTCTTTTTGAAATTCACTGCCACCTCTGCTTCTTCCTCTTCGAATCTTTCATCAACAAGCTTGATAAAGCTTTTCCACCCACTCATATCCGCCCCCGAAGGAATGAAAATGTTAGATTTTTTCCCATTAGATAAGAGCTGTGTCACATCAACAAAGGATCCTCTCCTATTAGTGACTTTATTTATCATCACCGTCCCATTCTCGCAATCAATTCGCCTAAAAAAATTTGGTTTTGCGGGGTTACAATGAGATGATCAATTGCATCCCTAATCCATACAACAATTTTAGGCTCACAAGAAATGCAGAACCACAAGTCTCTATTTTTTTCTCGTAAAAGGACTCTACCATTTTTATTAACCTTATCCGGACCAATGAAGAATCTCTTGTTCTCCACCTTGCAGTTGCTTTCCTTCCAAAAAGCCATGGAACTAAGAAACTCAAATTATTGAGTGTTCCATGGGAGGAGCTTGGGACCAAAGACGGATTAAAGGGTAGGATACGATAGTTTGGTATCTTCACCGTAGAAGACGGCAAAGACGCCGGAAGGCTACCTACTCCGATGTAAAAGACACCGGAGGGGACAGAAAAAGGATGTCTAGGGAAATGTGTCTGAGAGAGTTAAGCAAGGATGACTGAGCATAGCTTTTTGGTTTTGACTATTGAAGCCATAAAAATTCTTAGCACCAACAAAGCTCCGGGACCGGACGGATTTACATTAGAGTTCTTTAAAAACACTTGGAACATCATCAAAGGTGATATCAATCATGAAGGTGTTCCGTGAGTTTTTTGAGAAAGGGATCGTCAATGCTTGCATTAATGAGACCTATATTACCCTTATACCGAAGAAGATTGATGCTTTGGAGGTCGAAGACTTTCGCCCCATTAGCCTTACTACTTGCTTGATAAAATTCTTGCAAAGTTGTTAGCCGATAGACTTGAGCAAGTGCTTCCTAATACTATCTCAATTTTCCAAAATGCTTTTATTGGAGGAAGACAAATTGTTGATTCTATCCTAGTTGCTAATGAGTTGGTGGAGGAATGTAGGAGAAGAAAGGATAAAGGAGTGGTCATCAAGCTTGACCTTGAGAAAGCGTATGATAGTGTGGTGTGGATTGGTGGTTTCTCCTCGACATTCTTAAAAAGAAAGGCTTTAACTCAAGATGGTGCAAGTGGATGGATGGCTGCATCAAGCGTGCTAACTTCTCCATACTTCTAAATGGAAAAGCTAAAGGGAAATTTCAAGCTACTAGAGGTCTGAGACAAGGGGGTCCTCTTTCCCCTTTTCTATTCCTCCTTATAGCTGATAGTTTCAGCATGGTGCTCCTTAAGAATCAACATCAAAATCTGATCAAGGGCTTTAATTTTGGGAACTTTGAGGTGTCTCATCTGCATTACCCTTCTTTTTTCCCATTTTGATGTAAATCTCTTATCCAATCTAGCCCACACACTGAAAACTTTTGAGCAGGGGATCGGGGCTACTTATAAATTACCAGAAATTTGCTGTTTTGGGCATCAACTTGGAGGAGGAAATTTAACATCATCAACTACGAAGCAAGCTGTTTTCCCTCAAGTTACCTTGGCTTACCCTTGGGTGGAAATCCTTCCTCCAAGCTGTTTTGGGACCCGGTAGTTCATAAGATTGAGAAGAGAATATCAAAATGGAAGCATGTACTCTTATCTAGAGGTGGGAGGTTGACTCTTTTGCAATATGTTTTGAATTGCTTGCCCACTTACTATTTCTCTGTTTTTAAGGCCCCGGTGCATGTTACTAAAGCATTGATAAAATCCTCCGAAATTTCTTTTGGAAAGGTGCTGAGGGAATTGTTGGTGGTCACCTTGTCAATTGAGATAGAATCCCTCCCCCTTTAACTAATGGTGGATTGGCCTTTGGAGGGTTAGGAAAAAGAAATGATGCTCTTCTTCTTAAATGGTTGTGGCGTTTCCCTATTGAAAAGCACCTCCTTTGGCATAAGGTTATTGTCAACATCCATGGTATTGATGTTATGGGGTGGTGCTCAAAGATCAAGCCAAATTGCATCAACAAGAGCCCCTGGAAACATATTCTAAATCTAAAACCACCTTATGGATAATAATTGTAGCTTTTTGTTGGGAAAGGGCACTGTTTTGGGAACATACTTGGATAGGTGAGAAGTCTCTTAAAACCATTTTCCAAAATCTATTCCACCTCGCTAAAAACAAGTCAACCCGATCAGTTACTTCTGGAAGGAGGAGTCCAATGCTTGGGTTATTGATTTTAGAAGGAATTTCAAAGATCATAAGGTGGTGGAGTGGATTAATCTGTTGGCTTTTTTGGAGCCTCATAGAGTCAAGAATAGGGAGGATGCTAGGGTTTGGATTCTGATAAAAGGGAAGGGTTTTCTTGTCGATCATCACTTCAATTGATGTGGAAGAACTTGGGGCCTGCTGCTGATAGTGAGCACATGTTGGTTTGGAATGGGAACTATCCTAAGAAGATCAAAGTCTTTCTTTGGATCGTTATCAATGGTGGCCTCAACTCCAATAAAAAAATTCAAGCTAGAAAGCCTTGGATCAAACTTCAACCTAATTGGTGCAGCCTATGCAAGAAGGCCTCGGAAACTACTGAACATATCCTCTTAGGCGGTAGATTTTCTCAAAATATTTGGTCTAACTTGTTCAATACTATCAATATGTGTTAGGTTAGTCACATTGACCTTAGAACTAATGTTCTAGCCTTGCTGGGTGGTTCAGATCTGCGTGATAAGAGGAAAGTTCTATGGGGCAATGCGGTGAGATCAATCTTATGGAATATTTGGCTAGAAAGGAATAAGAGAATTTTTTTGGACTTGGGCAAGTCTTGGGAGGTTATTTGGGAGTATAGTGTTCTCAATGTCTCTCTTTGGAGTGCAAATTGTAATTATTTTTGTAACTATTTCCCCCCCCCCCCCATTATAGCCTCCAATTGGAAGGCCTTTTCGTAATTTATTTTGGCCTTTTTTAGGCTCTTTCATATATCAATGAAAAGCTTTGTTTATTACCAAAAAAAAAAAGTATTCAGGCCACCAAGAGTTAAATTCCAAAGAAAGAATCTCACTTTTTTTGGGATTCCTTTCTTCCATAAGCAGTTGTACAGATCTTGCTTCATGACTTCCTTTCTATTGGTAAAATGAGCATAGTGAGATCTACAAGAATAAGTTCCTGATTTTTCCTTTGACCACACAAGTCTGTCATCATACTCAGAAATGGAATGAGGAAAAGTGATTGAGAGGAGATTCATTAAATCCTCAATTTCTCTATCACTTAGGTGTCTGTCAAACCGAATATCCCAGGTGTTTCTTTCAAAGTCCCAGAAGTCTTTGAACAGCTATTTTTAGAAGTGGAAAGCTGATAAAGCCGTGGGAATTGGAGTTTGAGAGGCTTGTCAATAACCCAAATGTCATTCCAAAAACTAATAGATTGGCCATTACCAATTTTGTTGGAGAACATATATCACATTGTTTTTTGCAGTAGGAGATGTAGTTCCAGGGGCAGTGCTTTCTGATCTTCACCACTCTAGTTTATCCCGTGCTTCGAAGTAATAACGTGGTACCACATAGCATTCCTCTCTTTAGTGAATCTCCAAATCCATTTAGCAGCTAGAGCTTGGTTCTTGTTTTTCAGATTTCCAATGCCAAGGCAACCCCCCTCTTGGTAATTAGAAACAGCTTTCCAGTTAACAAGGTGGCTGCCATGAGCAATACCTTCATTGGCCCATAAGAAATCCCTGATTTTCTTCTCAATCGAGTTAATAACCTTCCGTGGCATTTTGAAGATGGACGTGAGATAGGTTGGGGTGTTCATGAAAACAGATTGAATAATGGTCAATCTGCCACCCTTAGAGAAAATAGCACTTTTCCATTTATCCAGTCTTTTTGAAATCTTCTCAGTCACATGGTTCCAAAAGTTGAAAGTATTCGGGTTACCTCGGTCATTCCTAGGTAGATCATGGGCCAATGACCAACCATGCAGCCAAGAGTAGAAGCTTGAGAGTTTATTGCTTGAGAATCAATATTTATGCCATTAAGGGTTGTTTTGGCAAGGTTGATCTTCATACCAGAATTCTCTTCAAATTGCTTGAGGATGCCAAAAACTTTGCCAATATCATTCACCAAAAATCAGATGAACACGAAGCAAAAACTAATTAAGAAGTTCAACAAAAGTTTAAGAACTTTTTTAATTAAAAAAAGGTAGAATTGCTCACTTACTGGAGAAAAGGGAAGAAAAGGGAGAAAAGACGGACCTTTTATTTTGTTGGGGAGGGAAACTAAGAAAAAGTTAATGTGTCAAGAATATTGACTGGAAAAAAAACCAAGAAGAAAGAAGATGTAGTGTTTACTGACAAGCCACAAACATTGTACCCCGACTTCGGGAGCCATGCTTGTAAGGCAATATGCTGTAAAACACTGTACACACGTGAGGCCCTCAACAACTAGCACAGATACACCAGGCATTTAGTAGGGAAGCAACTTCATCAGTGGCCTCAGAAACTCATAACCATACTGCTAACAATCATAAGAAAGAAAATGAAAGGTAAACCTCTCTATCGAAAAGCATTTGTTAGAACAGAGGACACCACACACCAGGCACCTAACAAATACATATTCATATAAATTATTTTTCCTATCCTTCAAAAGAAGTATCTTCAGTGAATTTTGGAAGAGAGGTACAGAAAGAGACAGAGACAGGGAGTCAGAGAGAGCAGAAAAAGTTACACAGACTTAAAACTAGAAAAGTTAAAAAATCTAAGGAAAGATAGCATGTTTGTAGCAGTTCACTCGGGTGTCCTAATCCACTATTCCAGCTACATATCCCAAACAAAGGTATGATGCAACCAAATCTGACGAAGTTTTCATCCAACAAAGGTATAGTAAACCTTTATCACTGACAGAATAACGATCAATCTCAGGAAGAATGGACCTTAATCAAAGTACAATTTAGGATAACATACCCAATAAGGTGACCTTAATTGAAATGCAACATTATGCCAGTGCAGGAAAATATGAAAGTAATATAAATTAAGAACTTATGAAAGATCATTAGTGCAACAAGTCGCAAAACGAGAATCCTATCACATACTTCATCATAAAAAAGATATCCAGTAAAAAATATCTACTCCTAAAGTTAGACAACGTACCGCTCATTGCGGTTAAGTCGAGCACCAAAGTAGAAAGCTACAGAAAGTAACCAACAATCGCTGTGCACAGCAACCAAAGAAAGCCAGTCTCTACGCTTCATTCCATCTCTAGCAAAATTGATGCCTAAAGCTGGCTCAGGAAGCTCTGACGGAACTTCCTCAGCAGGCAGAGTCACTTCCCACGACTCATTGGGATGTCCGTACAAACACAAATTCTCCTTCTCTGGAAGCGAAAAGCAAATTAACCCCCGAATTTAGGTCAAAATTTTACTAGGCAATTCCATGCCAAAATTAATACACATTCAATGCTGGTAAAACAAAAAATACGAGCGAATTAAAGAAGACTTAAATGTTTGCAAATCAAATATATTAGTTCTAAATCCTGAAGAAAACATTTTCACGTAACTCAATTTCCATTCCAGGTCACGCCAAAGAGAAACCACAAAAGCAAAAGAACAAGAACAAGAACTTACCAGGATCGCAAAGCGAATAAAACTCATCCACATCTGCAATTCAAAAAAAGTAAATTACCGATCAAGATCAACATCTAACTCCACAAAACACATTCGTGTAAAATGATCGATAAAAAAAATCATTAGGTTATGTTAGAGTGAGAGAGAGAGATTACCGTAAGTGAGGGCGCGAACGAGACCACTGCGTCGAGCGCTATAATCCTTGAAGATATCTTCGACAGTGCGAGGGCTAGAAGAGATTGAAGCCATTTTCGGAGTGAATTCAAAGCAAATTGGAAGAATTCGAAAGAGATCGGAGTGATCACTGCTCAGTGACCAGCAGCATCGATAAGTTTTGGAAACTTTGGTTTTGGTTTTGGTACTGGTTTTGGTACGGATTTTTTACTAAAACGGGGTGTTTGTCAGGTGGGTTTGGTGCGCTTCCGCTTCTTTATTTTTATAGCTCTTTTTGGCTTTGCTTTCCCTTCATCGACGTGATTTCTAATTGTAATTAATTTAAGCATAAGTTTGTTTGTGGATTGATTTAACCCAATACTTGTAACATCATCCATATTTCAATCTTAAATTTTCAAGTGAGGATTTTTTTTTTAAAATGGTAAGACTTTGATTTATTTTTAAAAATAATATTTTTATTTTAGCTTTCATTATTTTAATTAAAAAAATCATTAATTTTTAAAAATAATGTTTTTTTAACTTTCATGGTTTTTTATTCTACAAATCCATATTTGAGTTGAAATTCCAAGTTTCAATAGTTAGAACTTGGAATTTCAAACCAAAAATGGAAAACCCAATCATTTCTATACTTTTTCTTCATAAAAAATTGATACGCCCCAAACCTGGAAACCCACTCCATTGCAGAAAATGATCGAGTTCAAAACCCATGAACTTTGCTTGAAATTCCGGAAACACAAAGCTACTTTCCAACACCTGGAACCTAAAATCAATCACCCAATAGTTAGAAACCCGGAAAAATTGAGCCAAACCATGACCTGACTTTTTCCCTAAATTTTCATTTAAAGCTGAAGACCCTTATGTTCAGGACAAGATCTCGATTTGTTTGTTTTGTTGCAATTTGTTTGTAGTTTTAAATTTAGTTTGGTGAATATTTTGTACGTGGTGGATACAGTCTATTTCTGGAGTTGATTTCTAGCTAAGTTACTAAGAGGAATCGAGGTGAGTGACAAATTGTAAATTTGAAAATTCTTTGGATTGATTCCAAAGAATTATTTGATTTTGGTATTTCGAGATAAAATTAATTGGGTATATTGGAGTAAAGGTTCTTTTGGATGAAGTTCTATATTCAGATTTGATTGATGGATTTTTAGTTTCATTGCAATTATGTGATAGGTGGATTTATATTAATCTAGATGAAATGTAGATGCATGGATATGATAATTGGTATAAGAATGATATATGCGAGTCTGGTGTATTGGTAGCGAACTCAACTTTATACGGATACGTGTTTGGAATGAGCTCTTAACTATCTACGGATATGTATGAAGATGTGTGGGTCCGATATTTGGATAGCATACTTAACTATATACAGATACATATGTTGATACGAGGGTCTGATGTCTTGGTTGCGACCTCGACTATAACAGATACATATGATGATGAGACGTTGTGATATGTGTTTAGAATTGTAGTTGTGAATCGTGTTGTTTAATGTTGAGTTATGTTTGAGAATGCATACAGTGAGATATGTGTGTGAGGTTTATGAGAATGCATAAAGTGAGTTATGTATGAGATTTAGTATGAGAAATGTGTAAAATGAGTTATGCATGAGTTAAGATGACTTTGAAAACTCCAGGTTGATTAAAGAATGTTAGGGTTGGATCATGGACTCAAATAAGGTTTTGGGATTTGTTTAGAGAGTTATTTTATTTCCAGTTTGTTGCTCATTGAGCTTTATATTTACGGTGCTACAACGATGTCGTTTTAGTTTTATAAACTTTGTTAGTGTTTGATTTTATGAAATTTTGAGTCTTGAGCTATTTTCTATTTTACAAATCTTTATGGATCTTGGAGTTATTTTTATTTTTATTTAAAATATTTGGATTACATTTTAGATTAATGAAAAAGGGTTGTGCAACCCCATTTTGTGCTTAAATACTAAATATTCAAATGCTTATCAATTTTTAAAGTCTTTCATTGTCTTTTATGTTTTAAAAATGATTAATTGAGTCAGGTCTTCACAGTTGGTCATATACAGTTGACCTTAATCCTAAGTGGACTATTAACTCCTGTTTGTGGGAGATAGTCCTTTGATTTGTGTGGGAGATAGTCAATTATAATATAGGTTATGAAAGGTTGTTCACTAGAGAATATGTAGGCACTTAAGGAACAATATGTGTTATAAGGGTAAAATTTGTATTATCACCCAACTGTAATTACGAACCACTTGTGAAGGGTCAATCATGTAGGTAATGATTATATCAACTTGACATAACATTGTCTATAGAACTTAGAGTGCAACTTTAGATATATAGTGGAATTACCCAAAGCTAATGAATGTGAATAAATTAATTAAGTGAGTTTTAATTAAATAATTATATATTATTGTAGTTCATGTTCTATAAGTCATTGAGTCTCCATACTAGCTCAATGTTAATGGAAACGTTAATTAATTATATTAAAATTTTGAAATTAATTTAATTTGAATTTGTCAAATTAAATAGATTATTTTATATTTAATAATTAATGAATTTGATCTATTAAGAGGAAGCAAAAGGAATGTACCCCAACTCATTTATAGGGCACAGACACTAAGCCTGTGCCCTTACTAAAATAGGGTTGGGTGTGTTGCCCATTTGGGATGGTCCACATGCCAACTTGTAAGGGGAAGAAGTCACCACACAATATTTATAATAAATAATTTTTTCCCTTTTTATTTTTAATTAAATAGATTAATCAAATAATTTAGATATGGCAAAAATGATTTGTATATCATGGAGGATATGGAAATAATTATTTGGATTTGGATTTTCCATATTTGAACCTTCTCAAAGATTTGTAAGATTCCTTATTAATAGGGAAGGGTTTTAGAAACCTAACATGCTAATCAAGGCTTAGAGAAAATTTGAGAAATTCATTCTCCTCTTCCTCTCTCATTTTCGACCAAATAAGAAGAAAATGAATAACATTTTTATTGTTCCAAATCATTGGTGGCCATGCCCTATTCTTTGTTGCACAGTAGTTAGGAATTTATAAGCTTCAACTAGAAGTACCACGCAAATACCTCATAATCCACTTAACTGGCTCTCAATGATCTATCCCTAGATCAGATAGGAAACAACTAACAAGACCAATTGCATAAGCTAAATCTGGTGTAGTACATACTATGGCATACATCAAGCTCCCAACTGCTGAAGCATATGGAACTTGTCTCATGTCTTCCTTCTCTTTATCTATAGAAGGCCCTGCTTACTACTTAGTTTAAAGTGACTAGATAAAGGAGAACTAACCATTTTATCTTTACTCATATGAAATCTTTCAAGCACTTTTTCAATATATTACTCCTGTGACATATACAACTTCTTGGATGCTCTATCTCGCTCAATACGGATCCCAAGAATTTTCTTAGCTAGCCCTAAATCCTTCATGGCAAAGGATTTGCTCAACTATTTCTTCAACCTGCCAATTCTTGAAACATTCCTGCCAACAATCAATATGTCATCCACATAAAGTAATAATATAGCAAAATCATCATCAGAGAATTTATGAATGAATACATAATGATCAGAAGTAGTCTTCTTGTAGTCTTTGTGACGACCCGTCACTTTTAAATAATTTAAATTAAAAATACACAGCGGAAGTCTTTATATTTTAAGAAAAATGGCGTGGTTATGTTTGAAAAGTGGCTAGCCAAAACCTGTTACATTTTAAATTCGCAATTTAAATACACAAGGAACATTAAGTCCCTATCAAGGAGTTCAAAATGAATTATAATCATAAAAGTATAGACGAAAAGCTCTTAAGAGCCATTTACAAATATACAAATCCAAAATTGTATAAAATTCACAAAACCATGTATATGGATTTTTACAACCACCTAGTCCATCTCAAAGTCTTCATCCCTCGATCATGCAGCACCATCTCCTCTCCCTCGACCTCTAGCCAGGGCATTACCTGAAATTTTTGTAATATCATAAGCTAACAACTTAAGCCCAGTGAGAATAATAAGAATAAAAAGTAAGGATAGACCTCAAACTCGTATTCCGATTTGTGTCCAATTTACCTGACACAATCAATCCTAAAGTTCTCCAAACTTTAGGTAATTTCATTCTAAACTTTCCAAAGGATGATACTACTAACACTCGTAGTCAATCCTCATCCATTAACTTGTTATGACATAAAATAAGAAAAGTAAATAACTTTGCATATAATATAACATCTCGATTCTCTTTCTCATTGATCATAAGCATGAATGCATGAGAGCATCCCGTAGGATTCACATACGCCCTTATGCATGAAGAAGGTAACGTGGTCTATCCCGTAGGATCCATCGTTCTCCCTCCTTTTCTTTCTCACTTTCTCTTTTCTTTCTGTGAAGGTAATGTGGTCTATCCCGTAGGATCCATCATTCTCTCATTCACGTCTTTCTCATTCTCTCTTCTTTTTCTATGAAGGTAATGTGGTCTATCCCGTAGGACCCATCATTCTCCCATTCATATCTTTCTCATTCTCATTTTTTTTCCATGATGCGAGATGTTATGATGCAATATGATATGTTTTGGTGTAAATAAATAAAGTGCGGAATTAAAGTAGCCAATACAAACATAAAGTAAAAGACATAAAAGTAAATAAATCGGAAACTCTGGACGAACGATATGTCAATCGAACTCCGCTAACAATAATAAAAGTAAAATCATAACTTAAACGATTAACCTATACCTTCCAGGATTCTAAACTTCCAATATAATCCGAGGTTCCATTAATCGTTCGATATAAAAGTTTGGATCTTTTAACTTCCAATGATCCAACCTACGCTTCAAAAACGAATCTAACTTAGAATCTTCTAAGATTCAATAATATTTTCTTGAGAACTTCTAAGTTCTCAATTAAAGGATTAACTCCTAATCCTAAGGGCACTAACTCACATCCCTCTAATCTTAGATTCGGTTTCTAGTCTTAGTTTCAAATTCTACAAACCATCATACTCATTCACTTTCTATAGTTACTTTAAATCCTAACTATTCTCACCTTTGTAAGAGAAGATCTCGCTCTTAACCTCCGATAGAGCGATCAAGCAATGTTCAAACCACCTACAAATAGAATTACATCTAACAATTAATAAATAAACCAACTAACGATCAAACAACATCTAAGCATGCAAAACAACGAAAAACCCAATAACCCCTACAAAAAGGCTCTCGCCCCCCCCCCCTTCAAAAAGGGTTTTGGTTTTGGTATTCCGGTTTTTAGGCAATTTAAATGTGTTTCGAGTTGGTTTTAAGCAAAATCGATATTCCCGATTTCAATGGGTATTGATGATTCGGATTTTTGAACATTATGCCCTTTCTCGAATTGAATTTAAATAAACAATAATTCATTAATAAATAACCCATAATCAAATCCCAAAAGGTAAATTTCAAACGGGAAGGGTTTCGACTGAAACTCGGTTTTAGGGTTATGGGAAAGTTTCCAAAAATTCTTAAAACTACTCCCGTATTTACAAACACCGAGTTTCACGGCAAGAAATCGAAAGAAAACAAAGAAAACTCCATTAAAACACTATTTGAAGCTTAGGATTTGAAACTTTACTTACCGAGAACTCCGTGGATCTCGAGAGAAAGGAACGATGGTTAGGTGGAAATGAATCCTAGACTCGAGGGCTTTCCGATGCAACCAAAATCGAGTCGATCCGCCGAGAAACGAGCAAAGCCCAAACTTTTCTCTTCCCTTCCTTGGACTCACGGCAATGAGAAGAAAAGATGGGAGTGTTTTGGTCAATTGTGGGTCAATGGTATTTTAAAGAAGATGAAGTGAATAGTAAATAGATATTTAGGAATTTTGGAAATGACGGTTACGTCCTTTTATGACTTTTGACTTACGAATCGAAACCCGATGCTCTTAAATAAATCTAAAGGTGATTAATAATTATTAATTGGCCTATTAATAATTATTAATGTCACCGAAACGAAATTTAAAGTATTAAAACGATTAAAAAGAATTTCGGGCGAAATTAACTACTAAAATCGAAATTACAAAAATAATAATTAATCTAAATACTTAAATTGAAATAAATAAATAACATTAAATAAAATAAAATAAAAATTTCACTTCAAAATAACGGGACGTTATAGTCTTGCTCCCCCATAACTGACTCAAACTTCTTGTACCATTGTCTCGGCGTTTGTTTCAATCCATAAAGACTTTTCTTCAATTTGCAAACATATTCCTGTTTACCCTTCACTTCGAAACCCTCTAGTTGCTCCATATAGATCTCTTTATCTAGATCCCCATGAAGGAATGCGGTCTTGACATCCATCTGTTCAATCTCTAGATCAAGACTAGCTGCAAAACCCAAAACCACTCGAATAGAAGGCATCTTCACAACAGGAGCAAAGATCCATCAAAATCAATGCCTTTCTTTTGACTGAACCCTTTAACAAGCAATCTAGATTTGTATCGTGGTTGTGAAGTATGTTGTTCTTTCACTCTATAAACCCACTTATTTTTCAAAGCTCTCTTTCCTTTCGGCAAATTGACAAGCTCAAAAGTGTGATTTTCATACAGTGATTTCATCTCATCTTCCCTTGCATCAACCCACTCTCTTTTGTGCTCATCATCAAAAGCTTATTCATAACTTTCAGGTTCTCCCCCATCAGTTAAAAACACATAATCATCAACATTATATCGTGTGGAAGGATGTCTATCTCTCACTGACCTCCTAACTGGAACATCTGGTGGAACTGCTATAGTTGGAGATTGCTCATACACTTGATCATCCACTTCTGTTTCTGTAGGAGCTTCATAATCACCTGTATCAACATGTTAATCATCATGTATTTCATTTTCAACCTGAATAGGAAGCTATGTGAAAGGAATCATATCCAAATCAATCAAATCATCATTCTGTTGCAACTCCGCTTTATCAGTCTTCTCAATGTCTTGTATGGTTTGGTCTTCCACAAATACAACATCTAGGCTTTTAACAACCTTTTTGTGCACGGGATCATAAAGCTTATAACCAAACTCATCTTGGCCATAGCCAATGAATACACATGGTCTCGTTTTGGTGTCAAGTTTAGATCTCACATCTTTAGGAATATGAACAAATGCTTTACAACAAAAAACATGCAAATGGTTGTAAGAAATCTCTTTCCCTGACCAAATTCTATCTGGCACTTCATTTCCTAAAGGAACACATGGTGATAGATTAAGAATATGTACAACTGTACTCAAAATTTCACCCCAAAAAGATCTTGGTAACTGTGACTGTGATAGCAAACATCTTATTCTTTCAACCAGTGTTCGATTCATTCTCTCTGCTAACCCGTTCAACTGAGGAGTCTTAGGAGGTGTTGTGATGTCGAATACCATGACGCCTACAATACTCATCAAAAGGACCACAATACTCACCTTCATTATCAGACCTGATGCATTTCAATTTAACTCCAGTTTCTCTCTCAACAAGTGCATGAAACTGTTTGAATACATCCGATACTTGATCTTTTGACTTCAAGGTATAAACCTAAGTCTTTTTAGAATGATCATCTATAAATGTCACAAAATATAGAGAACCACCAAGTATCCTTATTTTCATAAGACCACACACATCAGAATAAACTAGATCAAGTTTACCTGGCTTTCTTGAACTTTGATGAGATGTCTTGAAGGTAACTCTAGTTTGTTTCCCTGCCATGCAATGTGCACACCTCTTTAAATGTGCATTCTTTACACCAGAAAGTTGATTCTTCTTGGCCAAATGCATCAAACCCTTCTCACTCATGTGACTAAGCATGTTATGCTAGATCTCTATTGCATCATCACTACCAACTGCATTGATACTGGAATCTGTCACCTTTTCCTGCATCAAATACAATGAGGATACCTTCTCACCTCTAGCTACAACCATAGAACCTCTAGTAAGCTTCCATTTACCATTTTGAAAGGTGTTGCAAAACCCTTCATCATCAAGCTTACCTATGGAAATCAAATTCAATCGAATATCTGGGATGTGTTTCACATTTTTCATAATCAAAGAAGTGCCATTACTGGTTTCCAAACACACATCACCCATACCGATGGATTTAGCAAAACCATCATTACCCATCCTAATAGTACCAAAATAACCAGACGTTTAGGATGTGAAGAAATCTCTTCTCGATGTAGTATGAACTGAGGCACTACTATCAATCACTCAATCAGTCAGTTGGCAAACAAGATTGAGTAAATCACCATCATACACAAAGAATAATCCTCTTCTACTGTAGCAATTCTTTCACCATTGTTGTCATCATCTACTTTTTCTTTACCCTTGTCATTTTTGTTCTCTCTTTTGAACTTGTGACAATGCTTCTTTATATGCCCTTTCAAACCACAATGGTAACACTCAACATTTGAAAACTTGTTGGATTTGCTTTTGCTTCTATGTCCATTCTTTGAACTTCTACTTTGACTTCTCCCCCGATTTTCAGTGACTAGGACATCGGATTGTGAAGAGAAACCCTGTGACATTCTTCTCATTTCCTCATTTAAGACACTACTCTTGGCCAAATTCATAGTCATATCTTTATCAGGGGGCAAAGTTTGACAGAGAAGTTCTAAGTGTTTCCCATGAATCAGGTAATGTGGCAAGAAGCCATAAAGTATTTACCTCTTCCTCAAATTTGACATTCATTCCAGTTAACTGATGAAGAATCCCTTGGAATGTATTCAAGTGATCTAAAACAGAAGTACAATATTTATATCTCAGATATATCAATTGTTTCAACAGATACAATTTACTGTTACCGGTCTTCCAAGCATATATAGTTCTTCAAGTTTCTTCCACAAAGATCTAGCATGTGTCTCCACAATAATGTGATTGAAAACATTATCATCTACCCATTGCCTAATATAGCTGCATACTTGCTCATGCATAGATTTCCCATTCCTCATCGGTTTTATCTTTCAGCTTTTCAATGGCAAACACGAGCAAATGCATATTCTTCACCATCAAAAGATCTTTCATCTTTGCTTTCCAAATATAATAGTTTGATCCATTCAAACTAACCATTCTACTTGTATTACTTTCCATCATTAAACACAAGGCACAAATCGATTACAACCTACGCTCTGATACCACTTTGTTGGGATAAACACCGATTTAATCAAAGATAAATTATCCCTCTCTTGTGTGAATCTAATAGGAAACAATAATACGAATAATAAAAAAGCAATAAAATGAGACACCAGGAATTTTACATGGAAAAACCCTCTAATGCGGAGAAGTAAAAAAACCACGGACCGAAGTCAGAAACCTCCACTATAATCATCCACTTTTGTTTCTCCGTGGTGTGGTCTTCAAGGAAAAGGCTTTGGTCCTTTGGCGGAACTCCATTAGAGCCTTGAACTGGCTGGTTTGGTGGGAGAGAAACAAGAGAACTTTTTAGGAGATTTCTTCTAGTTCTTCTACGATTTGGGAGTTGTTGGTCAGATTTGTTTCTATATGGTCAGCTAAGGCTAAATCTTTTTTGTAATTATCAACCCTCGGTTGATTGCCCCCAATTGGAGGAATTTGTTTGTAATCCTTGGCTGGCCTTTTGTACTCTTTTATTATTATTATTATTATTTTCAATAAAATTGTTTATTATTAAAAAAAAGTAATCATGACTAGGAAAAAAGAAGAAATAGTAAAGAATAGATCTTTCATAAAATAAATAAACAAAGAAAAATAATTATTACTTTATTTTCCCTTCAATTTGTCTTTTCTATCCTTCTTCTTTTTTTCGTTGGGGGAGGGGGTTATTGGAGCATCAAAATGAAAGGAAAAAAAAAGAATTAAAAGCAACTTAAACCTTTGCAAAATTGCCAATGCCTGCCATTTCAAGAAAAAGATGAGGGTATAAAGGAGAAAGAACTTCCAAGCCAAAGCCCAAGTCATAGAGGATATCAGCTACAACAGAAAAACTAGTCAAATACAAAAAAAAAAGCGACAAATGTTTCTCACCACTAATACAATAGTGCCATATGATTCTGATGAAACAAGAATGTTACTTTCATTAATCAAGGAAAAAACAATACATACAAGTCCAAGAGGGTGAGAAGTCCTAAAAAACAAAGAAAAGCTAAGGGAAAAAAAAACTTAAGAATAGAATTCTATTTATATAATATGGAATGAACAGGAAAATTAAAATTTATAATACTTACAACTTTAGCCCAACTAAACGTCCTATAAACAATGGAATCCCATAAGTGAATCCAAGATTTAGAATCACCCATGAAAATTCAGAAATTTTGTTTTAGCCAAATACTACACAACGAAGCAGCCACAACACAATTCCAAAAGGATTTTCTTCTCTTTGAAACCTGAGGAGAAAAAGTTCATGAGTAATAGATCCCTAACTTCCTTTCCAGGAACCCAACTCATATCAAATAGCGAAAGAAGTTTGAACAAAAAAAATAGTTGTTTAATTACAATGTAAGAAGGTGAGAAGCCGATTCACAACTCCTATAACACGAAAAACAAATATGTGGAGACTTGGAGACGATGGGCAAGCACGATTGCAACACATCCCCATAGATAAGCTTACCAACATAAAGAGTCCAAAGAAAGAAATAGATTTTTGGTTGAAAGCCCGTTAGTCAAAATGATTTAGAAGGAAAAGAAACCAAAGAATGATTATAATTAAGAAAAGAAAAGAAAGATTTAGAAGTGAAAGAACAAAAGAATGAAAGGTCCAAGAAATATGATCATGAGAGGAAGAGGGAATAATATGAGAGACAAGACTAAGAAGAGAGGTAAATTATGAAATTTCCTTATACTTGAGGTTTCTGAAAAAAGAAAAATCCCAAGACCTTGTTTGGAGGTTAAAAAGAGAGAAAATGGAAGCACAACAGTTTTTGGTGATGTAATAAAGAAGAGGAAAAGAGACAAAGTGTAGAATAAAAAATCCACAAATCTTCCCATATATTAAGACTGTTGCCAAAAATAATCTTTGCACCCTTTAAAAAAGAGAGAGTACAACCAACATGAGTTGGCCTAGTGGTCAAGGGGTTGCTTTCCAACCTTGAGGTCATGGGTTCAAACCATATTGGTCACCTACCTAGGATATTATCCCTACGATTAAACCGACACCAAGTGTTGTAGGGTCATGAGGTTGTCCCGTGAGATTAGTCGCGGTGTGCATAAACTGGTTCGGACACTCACGGTATTAAAAAAAAAGAGCATATTTAGAAATAGATTTCCAATAGCTGCAAAGGGACCTAAAGTTGACAATCAAGGAATTCCAATCAAAACTAAAAGATCCACACTTACTTTGAATGAAAGAAGCTCAAAAAATATATTCAGAATAAAAACGCCAAATCCATTTTCCACGCAAAGCCAAGTTTTTCAATTCAAGTTACTAATTATTAACCCACCCAAAACTTTTGGTTTACAAACAGTTTTCCAACTAACAATATGAAGTCTTTTGCCTTCCCTAATATCATCCCAAAGAAAATTCCTGAAAATTCTTTCCAAAATCAAAACAACCTTTTTAGGCATACTGAAAAGTGACAAATAGTAAATGGGAAGGTTTTGAAGCACCGAAGAAATGTGAGATAGTTACCCCCTAGAAAAACAACATTTCCTCCAACCATCAATTCATAGGAAATCTAATCGACCATGGGCTGCCAAAAAGAGAGAGAAGATGGATTTCCACCTAAAGGGAGCCCTAAATATCTAATGAGCCATTTCTCATGAACATAACCTATGGAATTGGCAAGAAGCAAAACTCTAGGATCGTCAACATTTATGCCAAGTAAAGAGCTTTAAACAAGATTAATTTTCAATCCAAACATAAGTTCAAAGGGCTTAACCACTTCCAAAAGGTTGAAGAGAGAAGAATCTTTTTTGGCCACAAAGCAGATGATATAATCAATAAATTGAAGCTCTGATAAATTCATATTATTGTGACCAGTATGGAAACGCTCAATGATTTGAGCCGAAAAACAAACTTTTCCACGAAACGAGAAAAACATCTCTCACAAGATTAAAAAGTAAAGGTGGGAGAGAATCTTCTTATCTAAAACCACAAGAAGCTTTGAAAAAACCCTTAGGACTACCATTCACAAAAATTTAGAAATGGGCACTTCTGATGAAACAATAAAGTCTTTGCGTACAAAAGCTATGTTAACACATAAAAACAAATTGATTATAAGATTCATACCAATAAGTCGCTATCGTTTAGACTCTGAATCCATTATTGAACCCAAATTGCTACATAGGAGATTGCCAACATGTTGCATCCCATCCTTCAAAATCTGCTGGTAAAATGAATAAGTAAGCCATTTTTTTCTTAACCACTAATAGTATATTTCAAGTATTTAATAATAGTTTTATTTTCTTTTATTAAGAATATAATTTTAAAATTTAGGAGAAAATAAAGATGTTATATGGAACAAAGATAGGAAGAAGTATGTTACCAAGCATATGAATCTTCATTGAAAAATTATCAAACATACCCAAAATACAACAGTAGCCTGTGCCGCAGTTGGCCGCAAACCTGCAGCAAATAGTAGTGACTGAAGAGGATTAAGCACATATACCAATGACCACCACTCTATCATTTAAAATGGGAAAGAAGAAAAAATATGAAGCACAAACTGGGGGATAAATTGCATAATAAATATGTAATGTGACTATAATATGATTGTTATTCGTGACGTTTTAGTAATTAGTTAATAAGTTTGCTAGAGAGATGAAAAGGTTTTTTTAATAGGAAACAACTTTTCATTGATGGGATGAAAAGATGCAAAAAAGAACAAATGAACTTAAAGAAACCTCCTCAATTGGTAGCAATTAAAAAATAAGGATAATTACAAAAAAGAGGGGGAGGGAACACCAAAAAGAAGCAAGAAATCTGATGTCTTCCCATAAGTATCTAGCAGGCTTGTGATCCTCTTCAAAAAAATTTACTTCTTTCCAGCCAGCATTCCCATAAAGTAGCTTTGACCACCACATTCTACCCCAGAATTTTAGCTTTCTTTTTTAAGAGAAAGCCCCCACAACAATTGGAAGACATTACCATCAGGGTATTAGCCATAGTCCAAGAAATGTCGAACTCCTTGAAAAGATTGTGCCAACAATGAAAAGAAACTTAACAGCCAAGAAAACATGATTTTTTTTAAAAATAAAACCATCTTTCACTGAGAAAGAAAAAGAGAGAGAAAAAAAGTAGGGGTTCAAAAAAGGAACAAGTAAACAGTTATCGCCAATCACAAGTATACAGCCCAGTAGTTAACAATTGAAAGAAAAAAAAAATTGAATACTACAAAAAAACTTGGTAGCAGACACCCAAAAAGATGTATGTGATGCGCATGTATTTCGAACATTTTGGAAGAATTTGTTAAGGGAATGAGAGTTGTAAATAGAGTGAATTGGATACGATACAGGTATGCATATTATGACTTTTTTTTTAAAAGACGGCTGACAAGTGGGTTGAGAAAGACTTCCTCCAAGGTATGGCGTAAAGAGTTACTATTGACCCAAGAAATGCTAAAAGTCTGCATAAACTATACCAAATATGTCTCAAGTATTTGCAAGTCCACATGATATGGTTATAGTCTTCAGAATCTTGATAAAACAAACAACACCGGACATAGGAGGAAGGTCTCTAGAGAAATTAAATGTATTAATCCTATTAAGTGTCACAGACCAAATAAAAAACCTATCTTTCTTCAAGATCTTCACCTGCAAAAGCTTAGAAAAAAAAAGAGTGGAACAATTCGTGGGGGGATAATTGTGATAAAAAAGAGATTTACAGGAAAATAAGCAAGAGAAGTTGAGTCCACCATCTTCTATCTTGAGACCCAGGTAAGGTTGGAAGAGAGCTTATAAATTTTCCTTTTATTGAGCAGGAAATTTGGATTCTTAAAGTTGACCTTAAGAAGGCTTTCGACTATGAAGCACGAATAGTTCAACTTAGGTGATGTATCTATGTCCAATATGTGTCAGCTACTCGGACACTCCGATACTTCTTAGACACATGTCGGAGAAAAGTAAAAAGTGTTGAGATTGAAAAACATCAAAATATTTATTTATTTTATCTGTTCTTTCTTATTGTCTTTCTAATATAAATATCATAAACTTAAACAAAGAAATTTGTAATTAGCGTTCTGAAAGGCGATAAGCGCACTTAAGTGATGAAGTCTCCAGAGCTTAAGCGCAAAAAAAGTGAGGGATTTTTTTTATGAAGCACATAATATTAAATATATATATATATATATATATATATATGTGTGTGTGTGTGTGTGTGTGTGTGTGTGAAATTTATAGTATAATCAATAGCAAAACAATAGATAATTAGAAATTTGAGAACGTTTTCTTAGATATTACTTTAAATAAAGGCATATCAAGTCATTTCCTCCCTTAAAATGCTCAAAAGTGTCATTATTACCAAAAAAAAAAACAAAGGCCTTTTCAGTGAGTCGCGCGCCTCAAGAAGCCCAAAAAGCCTGCGCCTCTCCTATCGTACCTTGACTGACGAAAAAGCACCACCCTGACATGCCCTTTTCAAAACATTGTTTGCAATGATAAAAATATTCTAATATATTTAAAAATTGTATATTGTAATCAACGTGTCATTGTCGTGTCTGTATCCTAGTTTTTTAGAAAATGACGTGTTGCCGTGTCTATATCTATGTCGTATCCGTATCTTGTATTTGTGTCTGTGCTTCTTAGGCTTTCGACCAAACTAAATGGGATACTATTTCTTTCTTCCTTGAAAGACAACGATTTGGTACAAAATGGATAAATTGGATCATTAGCTGCATTTTAAATACTGATTTCTCTATGTTCATTAATGGCAAGCCTAGAGGTCGTATCAAAGCAACAAAGGGCCACCGTGAGAGAGATCCTTTATTCTCTTTCCATTTTAGTTTGGTAATGGATCTTCTCAGCTGCGTCCTCACAAAAAAAATCAGAGAGGGCAAAATTAAAGGTTTGTGTTGTGGGAAAAACAATGTAAAAATTGGCCATCTTCTCTTTGCAAATGACATTATTCTCTTTTGTCCTGATGATGCTGATTCTCTGACCAATATTCTTAAAACTATCTCTACTTTCTGTAGTTACAATGACCTAAAAATGAACCTAAACAAGACTTACCTTATGTTTTTCAACATTGACCAAAGTAAGGTTGAGATCAGAACCTCCCTTATTGGATGCTTTGTCTGCCAACTCCCTCCCCGATATCTACCTTGGTTTGCCTATTGGGGGAAATCCCCAATACCTTAACTTTTGGTCCCCTGTCATTGAAACAATTGACAAAAAGCTTTCGAAGTCGATTAATTTCAATTTTTCCAAAAGAGGCAGCTTAACTATGATAGAGGCCACCCTCTCTTTCCTCCTTACTTACTACCTTTCTCTCTTCAAATTACCCCAAAAAGCTATGAACATTATTGAAGAAAAATAAAGAGATTTTCTTTTGGATTCCAAAAGCATTAATGGAGGAAGCCATTTGGTTAACTGAACCAAAGTCAGTCAGACAAAGCATCAGGGTTCCTTGGGATAGGTATCTTGCAGAAAACAAATCAAGCTTTGGTTTCGAAATGGGCTGACAGATTCATCAAAGAGCCTTCTTCTCTCTAGTGCCATTAGCAGCATAGCCTCTCTAAAGGCAAGTGGTTCAATAACTCCTAAAATCACTACTCTTAAAGCCTATGGAGCTTTGTTGCTACCAGTAGAAAGTTTCTCAAGCAAACACATCATTTTCCCCTCATCTCTTCTCTCTCAAACTCCTAACCCTTTTATAGCCATGACTGTTGGGGCATAAACAATGAGGGCCGAAATCTTCTTTCTAGAGGAAATATAAATGATATGAGAGAGACTTTCAGGATCCTTTCTTCTTCCATCAACAACTTTAGACTTAGCCACAGAGGACACTTTTTCTTGGAGCCTTGATAGAAATGGAGATTTTAGAGTTATACCTAACCTAGCAGCAAAGTAATCAACTATCTCCCTTCATTGGCTTCAAGAAGATCTGGACTTCCAAAGTCCACAAAAAAATCAAGATCATCGCTGAGTCTCTTCTCCATAAAGGTCTAAATATGGTCGAGAAATTGCAAAGAATGCTTTATCATTACAATACTTCACCAAACTGGTGCAGTTGTTGGAAATCCCATAAAGAAAACAACGACCACCTCTTCCTTCATTGTAATTTCAGTGGCCAGCTAATTTCAAAACTCCTCGGCTTCTTTGATGTCCGTTGGTGCAGCCACAAATTATCCTTGGATGGTCTCAATCAACTCATTGATAGAGTCTTTTTGGAAAGGCAAGAAAAGAGTCCTGTTGTCCAAAATTGTCCTTGCCACTTTTTGGAAAGTTTAGTGAGCATGAAACATTAGTATTTTTTATAACATGTAGCCCTTCATCTTGGACACTTGGGACGACATTAGATTTCTTAGCTCTATTTGGTGTTTGCGATCAAATTCTTTTTGTAACTACAACTCTACGAAATTTTTGCCAATTGGAGTGGATTTTTATTCTTTTCACTCATCAATGAAAAGTTCTGTTTCTTATATAAAAAAAATGATGAAATATTCATTTTAATAAAATAGGAGTTGACATACGATTAATTATCATAGCATTACCAAAGGGGGGTAGTAAGTAATTTACATTCACATAAAAAAATATTATAAAATAAGCGTAACTTTCCAATTTTCCTCGAGCATCCTCATAAAATTCTCATAAACAAATCCTGCATAAAAAAACTATCCTAACTCTCAAGCATTAGAAACCTCATAATCAAACGTTCCAGGCATCTTTGATTCTCAAGCATCTTAGTTCCTAATTGTCTTTGTAAGGCATCTCATGTGACGACCCGTCACTTTTAAATAATTTAAATTAGAAAACACAGCGGAAGTCTTTATATTTTAAGAAAAAATGGCGTGATTATGTTTGAAAATTGGCTAGCCAAAACCTGTTTACATCTTAATTTCAAAATCTAAATAACACAAGGAACATTAAGTTTCTATCCAGGAGTTCAAAATGAATTATAATCATAAAAGTAAAGACAAAAGCTCTTAAGAGCCATTTACAAATATACAACTCCACAATATGTGAAAAATGCACAAAACATAGTCCATGGACTTTAAATCAACCTAGTCCATCTCAAGATCGTCATCCCTCGATCATGCAGCACCATCTCCTCTCCCTCGACCTCTAGCCAGGGCATTACCTGAAATTGGTTGTAATATCATGAGTTGACAACTTAAGCCCAGTGAGAATAATAAGCATAAAAAGTAAGGTTAGACCTCAAACCCGTATTCCGATTTGTGTCCAATCAATCTGACACAATCAATCCTGAAGTTCTCCAAACTTTAAGTAATTCCATTCTATAATATCCAAAGGATGATACTACTAATACACGTAGTCTAATTCTCATCGATTTACTTGTTACGACATAAATAAGAAAAGTAAATATACTTTGCATAAAATAAAACATCTCCCACGTTACCTTCTTCATGCATAAGGGCGAATGCGAAATCCTACGGGATGTCCTCATGCATTCATGCTTATGATCTATGAAATAGAGAATCGAGATGTTTTATTTTATGCAAAGTATGTTATAAACTCACATTAATGAAGTCTTTTCCTTTGATTCCCATGGTTTAGAGTGATGTGTTGATACGCTCGATAAACTCTTGTTTTGGGGAAATGACTAAATTAATGCTTGGGAACATTTCTATATAAGATGGAATTCATAACTTTTCTGAAACAATGAAAGTGTTAGTATGACACTTTTCTATTTTAGAAACTTTAGGTAACTCTCTTGATGTAATGATTCGTTACTTGAACATGAGGCCTCACCTTCTCATTGGCCTGAGAATGACTTATTCTATAATCAAACTATACAAAAATGTTTATTATAATCATCGGGTATACAATGATAAAAGAGATAATTACAAGGATAAAACGGTCATTTGACTCTGTTGAAATTACCATGTGAAAGATATATTAAATAAGCGTACTAACAAATGGACACCCATCTATAGTGAGGGGAATTCAACTTAAAGTTTATAGTGGAATTACCCTAAGTTTATAATTATGATTAATTAATTAATAAATCAATAATTATTGGAGCTCATGATCTATAGGTCCAGGTTCCTATGCTAGCCCATATATCATAATAACTAACCAATTTATTTAACTAGGAAAAATGAATTATGTTTAATTAATTAAAATACTTATATAAAGGGAGACATTATATATTTAAATAATGAGTTTATTTAAAATGTAAATTAATATTACTATTATTAATTATTTAAATAATGAGTTTTTTTAATTGGAAATTGATATTAATATTATTAATTTTTTAAATAATGAGTTTATTTAAATAGAAATTAATCATTAATATTTTAATTAAATAATAAGTTTATTTAATTAATAATAAAAGGAGAGAATTAAATATATTTGTTTTATGAAACGAATTAGTATTTTGTCCAAAGTAATTAATTGAATGAATTTGATTTAATATTAATTAATAAGTAATTTTTTCGGCTATATGTATTTAATTGGGAAAGATTATTTGAATTTTTTCTAAATATAAATACATAAAATAATGGGACAAGTATCTAAATGGTAAAAGACAAAGTTGAAAAATACCTTCCCTTATTTTTATTAGAAAAACGACAATATGGTCCAATGAGAGGAAGAAAATATTCAATTTTCTATTTATTTTACTTTAAGATAAATAGAAATATTAATGAGATTAATATATTTAATATTTTCCCATAAATAAGATCATTTGGAACTTGTTATAGACATAAATTGTTTTTTTTTTTAGAAATCACTCTATCCCATCCTCTCCCTTTAGCCGATTTTGGCTCTTAAAAACAATAAGATTTTTTCTTCTTTACTTGTTCTTCTCGTTCGATTCTCACAAATCAGGTTGATTTATGATCAAATCATAGCGTAGAAGACTTAATGATGCAAAGAAACCTCCAACCATATTTTCCATTAAATCTACAATGTAAGTTTTCAAAAACCTTAGATTTTCAGTTTAAGGTTTGATCACAATTGCATGATATTAAACGGATCATAAATTAAATGTTAATTAATTTACTAAATAAATTCTATTAATTTAGTAAAGTAGTTCCTTATAGGGGTGTTAATTAATCATTCCATATTTACTTATTTAAATTAATCATATTAATTTAAATTAAGATATCACATATATTTTAAATAAAATAAAACACAAAAATTTGGTTAATTAAAAACTAAAGTGGCGTGTGACCCCATCTGTCATCTCCATGACAATATTGAGCATTTTATTTTTTTTCCTTTTTATTTAATAGAACAATTCTATTAAATATTTAAGTAAATAAAACTCCTTTTATTCATTTATTCCTCTTTAATTTGACTACCTCAAATTAAATATTTAAACGGACTTCTCTATTTAAATTCCCATTAATTTTGGACAATTGCAAAATTAATTTAATTTAATAGACTCTTCTATTTAATCTCTCCATAAAATAATTAATTAAATAGACTTCTCTAATTAATTTCACAATTAATTAAATAATTAAATTGACTCCTCTATTTAATTTCTTTTAATTAACAAATTGACTCTTCTATTTATTTTCTTTAATTTCTAAGGTGATTAATCATATTAATCATGTTCTCAATTACATGAGATAGCTCGGAGGACTTAATGGACCTATAGGACTAAGCACCAATAATAACATATTTGTAAATATTTTTTTAGGATAATATTTGTAAATATTAAAGCCCATTTTAACATATTTGTAAAATGCCCCTAATTTATAGGGTTCAAAGTTGGATCCATCTTTATGATAGAGGATCATTTGGGTTGGACGATTTTACTTTCCAAATAATTATGTTGTGCTCGTAAAGTCTCTCAATTCAATCCAACTCAACTCACAAATATCTTGAGTCAAATTTAAGGTTTATAATAAAACGTAATATTTTTAATAATTTTTAAAGCTAAGGAGTTGTTTGGTTGGAGGTTTTAGGCATGAGAATAGACATGTGAATGAGTTTACTCTTCTGTTCCCTTGTTTGGTTTAAGTTTTACAACCTTGGGTATGGGAATATGATATTCCTTGGCTTCTGTATTCCCATGAACACGGGTTTTCTACTCTTTCAAATGTGTGGGTTTTGTAGGAAATCAAGGATTAATCATTTTTTTTATCTATCTTTTTATACAACTTCTTTTATTCAATATATAATTTTTTATTTAATTGAAATTAATTAGTTATAATTATTGTTTCATCATAATTAATTAATTTACCATTGTTATTGTAACGACCCGATTTCCTTTAAATTCTTTAAATTCAAATGCACAACGGAAGACTTAATTTTTAAAGAAAAACTGCATGGGTTCGTTTAAAACTCGGATAACCAAAACTTGTTTACAACAATCCATATTCAGAGAAAGCGATAAATCGGGAATGCGCATTCCATCATATAATTTAAACTCCCAAACAAGATTTGAATCATAAAACTGTTAGGAATGGTGTCCTAGAACTTGTAATTATTTAATTATAATAATTTATTTCGAATAAAATAAATAAATAAACATAAGTTCTTTATATTATCTAGATTGATTCAATTGACGATATTAGGAATATATGGAAATATATTAATATCAAACATTCAAATAGTAAACCCTAAGTTACTCTTATGAAATCACGACTTAGTATGTGAGTCATACGAGAGGATTAAAGTCGAGATGAGTAACTTAAAAGTGTCTACAGTAAATGGATAACGTTTGGGAACCTTATCCTGGTAACACTGTTGATAGCTTCGCATTTTGTTTATAGACAAATGATCTAATCCTGATCATTCATGTGGGAGACATGAAATGGAAGTATCATATGCAATGTTGATTGTATAAGACAGGACCACGATGTTCGATCAAATTTCTCATTAGTACTGTTTATGAGAAATGATCGAATATCTAACTAAGTTTATCAACCGTGATAGATCTCAATCCTGAGTGAAATGCAGACTCCTATTTATGGAGTTATGTTATTTGATTCACATGGTTGAGAGCGATACGTAAGAACGCTCAATACACTCCTGTTTTGGGAACATGGCTAGATAAGTAGCTGGTGAAGGGATGATTTACTAAATTAGCGGAAATTTATTTAGAAAACTTATTAACATTTAATAACAGATCTATTAACATCATGCAATTTGTGATAAAACATGTAGATTCATGCTTAATTTCGAAAATTAAAACCTTTTTACTTACATTGAGTAATTAATGGAGAATCGGTTGGAGGTTTCTTTACAGCATCAAATCTTCAGCAACACCGGATCTTCTATGCTATATCTTGATCGAAAGCAAAACCGACTTGTGGGAATCGAATCAGAAGAACAAAAGAAGAAAAAATATCTTCTAAACTTTTTCCGTAAGGAAAATCGGCAATTGGGCAAAAACTTGAGAGAGAATTTTCACTTTTCTAATTAAAGTGAGAAGTTTGTAAAATATGAATCCCAATGGTCATATTTATAGGAAAATATGATATCTAATCTAATTAGATAAGCTTATCTCCTAATTATTAAAATAATAGAAAATATAAATAAAATACATATAAACTTATTTAGTCTACGTGGCCCACGTGTATATATATATATATATATATATATATATATATATATTTATATTTATATAAACCTTTGAAATCATTCACACGCTGCTGAAGACTAACATTTGTTTATATATATTTCTATTTATTTACATTTCATTATATAATAATTGTATATATTTATATATTTAAAATTAGAACAATTCAAATAATAATTTCTAATTTAAATATATTTAGCCAAAAATAATATCTTAATTATCATTGAATCATATTCAATTAATTAATTATTTTGGGCCAAACCAATTTGTTTCTTTAACCAATTGTATTTAATTCTCTCTAATATTTATTATTAAATAAATAAACTAATTATTTAATTAATAATATTAATTATTAATTTCTATTTAAATAAACTCATTATTTAAATAATCAATAATATTAACATTAATTCCTGTTTAAATAAGCTATTTATTTAAACAATTCATTTTTCCTTATATTATTATAATTGATAATGTAATATTAATTTCCATTCAAATAAACTCTTTATTTAAACAATTAATTTTGTATCAATGTTAATAATATTAATATTAATTTTCATTTAAATAATCACATTATTCAAATAATTAATATTGCCTAATTTTAAGTAAAATCAATTACTTAAATTATTTATTCTTCCTAAGTTAAATTAATAACTTAGTTTTGCTACAACGATATTTGGGCTAGCATAAGGACCCGATGGACCATAGATCATGGGCTTAATAATTAGTCAATTAAGTGATTAACTCATAATCAGTTAATTACTTATTATTTAACTATGAATAATTCCACTATAGATTCATAGCTGAACTCCCCTCACTACAACTGAGTTATGTCCATTTAGTTTATCTTTATTTATATCTGTGATATATCCTTCACGTGGAACCCTCATAATTACAGGCGGATAAATTTACCGTTTTGCCCATGTAATTACCGCTTTATCCTTGTGTTCCCGCTGATTCTCCAATGAACATTATCTTTAGTCGAACTAGAGATAATATACTTCTGTGATCAATAGAAGTCGTGGCGCCACTTGTTCATGTCTCGAATCAGTACATATGTTTAGGTATCGCACTGATACCGTTAATTTATAGGAAAGTTATGAATTCCATCTGGTGAAGATGCGTTCCCAGCTACTTATCTAGCTATGTTCCCAAAACAGGAGTGTATTGAGCGTTCTTACAGATCGCTCTCAACCATGTGAATCAAAGAACATAACTCCACAAATAGGAGTCCGCATTTCACTCAGGATTGAGATCTATCACGGTTGATAAACTTAGTTTGATATTCGATCATTTCTCGTAAACGGTACTAATGAGAAATTTGATCAAACATAGTGGCCAGTCTTATACAATCACCATTGCATATGATACTTCCATTTCATATCTCCCACATGAATGATCAGGATTAGATCATTTGTCTATAAATAAAATGCGAAGATATCAACAGTGTTACCAGGTTAAGGTTCCCCAAACGTTATCCATTTACTGTAGGCACTTTTAAGTTACTCATCTTGACTTTAATCCTCTCGTATGACTCACATACTAAGTCGTGATTTCATAAGAGTAACTTAGGGTTTACTATTTAAATGTTTGATATTAATATATTTCCATATATTCTTAATATCGTCAATTGAATTAATCTAGATAATATAAAGAACTTATGTTTATTTATTTAATTTATTCTAAATAAATTATTATTATTAAATAATTACAAGTTCTAGGACACCATTCCTAACGACTGGGAACTCATTTTCACGAGATGGAATTCATAACTTTCCTATAAATTAACGGTATCAATGCGATACCTAAACATTTTAGGAACTTTAGGAAACTCCCTTGATGTACTCATTCGAGACATGAACAAGTGGCGCCACGACTTCTATTGATCACAGAAGTATCTTATCTCTAGTTCGACTAAAGATAAAGTTCATTGGATAATCAGCGGGAACACAAGGATAAAGCGGTAATTACAGGGGCAAAACGGTAAATTTATCCGCCTGTAATTATGAGGGTTCCACGTGAAGGATAATATCACAGATATAAATAAAGATAAACTAAATGGACATAACTCATCTGTAGTGAGGGGAATTCAGCTATGAATCTATAGTGGAATTATTCATAGTTAGATAATAAGTATTTAACTGATTATGAGTTAATCACTTAATTGACTAATTATTAAGCCCATGATCTATAGGTCCATCGGGTCCCTATGCTAGCCCTAATATCGTTGTAGCAAAACTAAGTTATTAATTTAACTTAGGAAAAACAAATAATTTACGTAATTGATTTTACTTAAAATTAGGTAATATTAATTATTTGAATAATGAGATTATTTAAATGAAAATTAATATTATTAATATTGATACAAAATTAATTTTTAAAATAAAGTGTTTATTTTAATGGAAATTAATATAACATATCAATTATAATATTTTACGGTAAAATTAATTGTTTAAATAAATAAATTATTTAAACGGGAATTAATGTTAATATCATTAATTATTTAAATAATGAGTTTATTTAAATGGAAATTAATAATTTGTATTATTAATTAAATAATGAGTTTATTTAATTTAATAATAAAAACTAGAGAGAATTAAATACAATTGGTTTAAGAAACAAATTGGTTATGGCCAAAAATAATTAATTAATTGAATAAGATTCAATGGTAATTAATATATTATTATTGGCTAAATGTATTTAATTAGAAATTATTATTTGAATTTTTCTAATTTTAAATACATATATATATTGAATAAAGAAAAGTTAAGAAATAAAAATTTAATAAAAAATATATATATATGTATATGTTTCAGCGTGGACATCATGGGTTGTACGCCACCAAGGTGACTAATATATATATATATATATATATATATTTATTTATTTATTTTATTATTATCTTTTCTATTATTTAATAATTAGGAGATAAGCATATCTATAGAGATTAGATATCATATTTTCCTATAAATATGACCATTGGGATTCATATTTTACACACTTCTCACTTTAATTAGAAAAGTGAAAATTCTCTCTCAAGTTTTTGCCCAATTGCCGATTTTCCTTACGAAAAAATTTAGAAGAAATTTCTTCTTCGTTTGTTCTTCCGGTTTGATTCCCACAAGTCGGTTTTGCTTTAGATCGGGATATAGCATAGATGATCCGGTGTTGCTGAGGATTTGATGCTGTAAAGAAACCTCAAACCGATTCTCCATTTATTACTCAATGTAAGTAAAAGGCAATTAATTTTCGAAATTAAGCATGAATCTACATGTTTTTTTTTATCACAAATTGCATGATATTAATAGATCCGTTATTAAATGTTAATAAATTTACTAAATAAATTTCCGCTAATTTTGTAAAGACCCGACTTTTCAGAGTATAAAACAAACGTATTTAAAACAGCGGAAGACTCAATAAATGATCTTTATTGAAAACATGCAAACTTTCAAATCAATAAATGCTTAAATCAAAACATAAACTCCGGAGTTCAAACTTTCAAAACAAAACAGTAATCCAAAAACATAACCTCGAATTCAACAACTCAAAATCATAAAATAAAGTTCCGATGACCAAATAAAAGCCCAAGTAAAATATGTATATTATTCATAAATATAAATGAATAAATATAAAACCGGCGTCGATATGACATGAACCCTCATCTCTTCCACTTCATCAACCGCCACCTCTCGGTCCATTGTTACCTGAAAAAAAAAACAGATAGCACTGTGAGGCTAAAGCCAGTGAGAAAACGACTTAATCAAAGATGAAGTCTTAGATAGTCTCTAACAATTCAAACCGAGTCCCAAGCACTCAAACACTCTCCAATAACATCTAAGGCACAAAATCACTTAAAGCTCAAAGTCTCACTCGCTTACATGAATAGGCAATTCTCACTGATTCCATATTCAATACGTTTAACCACCAATCTCACTTAGATCACCAATCTTTCCGTTCTCATAACCATTGTAAATATCCACATTGTTCATAATATCATTCTCATACATGAATAGGCAACTCTAACTAGCTCCATATTCAAGGAAATGCATAATAACTTCTTACATGAATAGGCAACACTACCGGGTTCCATATTCAAGGTTTCTCAATAAAACTTACTTTACATGGGTAGACAACTCTCACTAGTTTCATACCCAAGGTTTTCATTCACAATATCCCAACACCAATACTTAACATTCCGGATAACTGGGTAACTCTATTTTAACAAGCAAATAATTTAACAAACAAACATAATCAAACAATTAATCAAACCATCCACTAAGAAGGCGGTCTCTCGGGACTACAAACCATTCTTAGGCACTTAGTTATAGTCGTAACCATAACTAACCCCCTAATGGATCGTTCATACGAGCAACGTCCATTAGCTGTTATGAGCTCACTCTTATAACTATATATATTACTAAGTATGAGCTCGTAGCCTCATACTAGTTTAACACACCTTTCAAGCCATCATTCCACAATCTCTTTACATTATCCTCTTGATAATGTTCATTCACAATCAGCAATCGCAATTAAAATACAGCAGCTCAAAGATTCTAATTAAAGCATGCACAATACATCATTACGATAAAACTGCCGAAAACCGTCAAAACTAATAATTCAATCCTAATCATGCTCAACCCAAAACTCATGCCAAATCACCATAAAATACTCCATAATATCCCAGAATTAACTCCCAAATCAATCAGAATAAAATAGAATCGAAAAACATTAAAAACTGTCGAAAAACGACTAAACTAGTTCTAACCGAAAAAGTTAATTCTCCCAATCGATTTTTCTTATGATTCCAATATAAAAACTCATCGTAGAACTCCATAATTTCTATAATTAACATTCATCTCAATCAGAATCAATTCGATGAAAAGAAAACTCACTTTTACCGAAAATTGACTATTTTAGCTCTAACCGAAAACCTAATTTCTCCCAAAATAAAAACGATATCTTCGATGGTCCAATTTTATCCAAACATTCCAGAATATCATGATTAAATATAATGAAATGAATAAACTACGGTAAGAGCCTTAGATTTCTCTAAAACCCCACCGTTGACTAAACCGTTAACTCACCTTGTCTTTGCTAAATTTCCAATTTCCAAGCTAGTTTCCACCACCAATCAGACCTGAAACAAGGGTCCTAAACATTAATTTTTCATGCTAAAACAGTAACAAGAGGTGTTAAAAAGATTGGGGTTCAATGGCTCTAAGATCGGGAAAAAGCCAAACAACGAATGGTCACCGTTTGAAGGAGACAGCAGCTACGGCGCTGCTGTCTTTTGCCGTGGCTGAACCGTGGCCTTCGGGTCATGGTTTGGTCACGGTTTCGGGTTCCGGGTGATCGGTGTTAATGAGTTTTGGTTTTAGGCAAAGGGGATCAACACCGATTAAGTTTTAGGCGAAGAATTAAGTGACAAAAGGCAATATGGAATGAGTTTTTGGGCAAGGTTCAAGAACATCATAATTTCATAATTTACACCAATTTCCAGAATTTAAAAAGATTAATAATCGGTTCGAAACACTCACCCAACGATAGGAAGTCACGAAATCAATCTCCAATCTTCTCCTAACGACTCACCACGATCAAATCGAACACCTAACAATAAAATTTGACGAACCGAACATCGATTTCAAAAGCCTAAGGCGGCGGCAACATGGGAAATTCAAAAGAACAAGAAGATTTACCTTTTGATAAAATAAGGATATTCCAAACACTCCAAATACGAGATCGATCCATGAATCGATGAAGAAACGACGAACAAATCGAAACACGGGTCTTCTCAAGAGGGCAGCGGCCATGGAGGCAAGAATGAGAGTCCAAAAATATGATAAAGCCAAAAGGGAAGTCATCCTAGGTTAAAATTCACGAGTTGGCATATTTACGAAACTGCCACTCACCTTAAAACGTCTATAACTCGATCACCGGGTCTCAGAACGACGAACAGTCAATTGCGTTGGAATCGTGACATCGAGACGATCAATTTTATGTCAAAATATTTTTCAAATCACAAGGTTCAAATTTCGAGGTTTTTCGGGAAAATTACCATAATACCCTTTTGAAATAACATGGTATTTCTGCTCTAATTAATCGATTAAGCCTGATTAATATTATTTTAAAAATAATATTCATTTTGTAACTTTCTCGTGACGGGGCGTTACAAATTTAGTAAATCATCCCTTCAAAAACATATGCAATTTTTAGACAAATACCCTTTCGGGCTAAAAAAGACACAAGTTATGGAAGTTGGAAATAATTTACAAGCATTTCTAAGAATAATAAGCCAAAAAGTGTTCAACATTGTCCATTCACCGTCTCAGCAAGTCACACAACACCACCTCCTCTACCACGCTTCTTAAAACGAGGTTTACCTGAAAATTTGTAAGTGTAGCAACATTAGCATAAAAATGCTAGTGAGAGTAAAACAAAAGCAATTAATCCTATGAACCAAATTTCATACCAGAAATTGTGTCCAAAGGCCGAAATTGCTCTTTACTATCCATTCCGCACTTCCAATTTCCATACAATCATACGATAGTAAAATACTACCCGTAATAGTCCTTCAATGCCATGTAATTGAAATAAAGACTTAAAGTAAAAGTAACAACCATTACTAAGTCTTACTACACAACTCTAAAGAATATGTAAATGTAATATTAACTATCTTTGTTATCAAACAAGTTTCATCGTAACGTGCTATTGTATGGATCAAAATCAACATACCACGTACGGTCGTACCGAATCACAATCATCGTACCATGATACCGTATGGACTGAAGTCAACATACTATCATGTACTGTATCACAAATCATCGCACTATGATATGTAGACCGAATCAACATACTATCATGTGTCGAATCACAAATCATAGTACCATGATACGTATGGATCCAAATCAACATACTACCATGTACTATATCACAAATCATCGCACTATGATACGTATGGATCCGAATCAACATACTATCATGTGCCGAATCAATTGTGATCAAGTTCCCCACAAATCATCGCACTATGATACGTATGGATCTGAATCAACATACTATCATGTGCCGAATCAATTGTGATCAAGTTCCCCACAAATCATCGCACTATGATACGTATGGATCTGAATCAACATAATATCATGTGCCGAATCAATTGTGATTAAGTTCCCTAATAAGTTAGATAATCTCCCAAGAATTCTACTAAGTTATTAAAGAACCTAACTACTTAGATTACACGAGTCATCACTTAAGTGTAACATCTAAGCTACTTTAATTTCCAAACCACTCAAAGTAACTTAAACTTCCACTTTCAACTAACATCTTCAATTCACTTTATAATACTTCCAAACCACTCCGATGTTTCCTTTTCACCGAACTAACCATAATTCCAAATCCTCTTCGCTCACTTCCGAATTAAAGTCTCCAACCAAACATTAATTCTAAGAAGCTAGTTCCCTCTTAACATCGATAAACAATAACATAACGAAATGTAATTCATAAGACAACTAACTTCCATTTTAGACTCACCTTGGCTCGTAGAAAAGCTCCAATCGATCCGAGGTTGCAAACCCACGAACAAATCACAATCCTACAATTGGATTACACCTAAATAACATTAATTAACCAGAAATCGTACAACAACATCTAAATGCACAAAATGATGAAAATCCCGGATTTCCTCCCTATGGTGCTCTCGGCCAAACAAGGGAAAATGGGGTTCGGGTTTGGTTTTCCGGCTTTTATGCACTTTAGAGGTGTTTCGGGTTGGTTTCAGATACTTTGGAGGTTCGCAACAACAATGGGTATCCGTAATTTAGGGCTTTGTACATTAATTGATTTCCGAAAAATTAAGTAAATAGCAAAAACATAATAACCTAAACATCCTAATCATAGCCAAGTGAGGGAAAATCACACGGAACGGGTTTCTGGCTCAAACTCGGTTTTAGGGTTTAGGGGAAGTTTCTAAAATTGACCAAAACGACTTTCCCAATTGAAATCTTCAAGCTTTGGTAAACGAATTTGAAGATTTCAAACCAAAACCTCCATTAAAACACTATTCACATCAAATTTTAGAAACTTTAACATACCTTAAAGCCTTGAGAAAACGGGCAAAAATCTTGATTGGTAGGTTAGAAATGATCCTCGGGCCGAGGGCTTTCCAACGCAACGAGAATCGAGACGATCCACCGAGTAATTAAAAAAACCAAAAAAAAAAGGGAGGGAGAAGGAGGAGCTTCAGCCATGGAAGATGAAGAGAAGAGAAAAATGAATGAATTTGACTTTTTAAAGTGAAGATGAATAGTGATTTGAGATATTTTAAGAAATTGGAAAATGACGCATACGTCCCTCTTTTGTTTTTACTTTAAAAACAAAACCCGAAACTCTTAAATTAATCTAAAGGTGATTAATAATTATTAATTGGCCCATTAAGAATTATTAATGTCACCGAAACGAATTTAAAGTATTAAAATGATTAAAAAGAATTTCGGACGAAAATAACTACTAAAATCGAAAACACTACTTATAAATTAACCTTAAAAGCTTTAATTAAAATAAATAGATAAAAAAAAAAATTACCCCCA
The DNA here is from genome assembly GCA_028015215.1 of Gynostemma pentaphyllum. NCBI lineage: Eukaryota > Viridiplantae > Streptophyta > Magnoliopsida > Cucurbitales > Cucurbitaceae > Gynostemma > Gynostemma pentaphyllum. The sequence continues at coordinate 32,791,517 of CM051352.1, forward strand.
AAGGAACGGGACGTTACAGTTATAAAACTAAAGTAAAAGAATAACAATAAGCAACATGGGAAGAAGATGGAGACAAGAGAATGAGAGAAATGATATTATGATATTCACATTAGGGATCTCTACAACCATTCTTGCAAGCACTATTTATACGCTTACAATTACATAGGGAATTACAAAGGATTAAATATGAATACTAATTACAATATTTAATCTCTTGGGGGTTACACCAATTTGTAACATATGAGGGTTATTGACATCTACCATTATATTTATTTATAACACTCCCCCTTAGATGTCCATTATATAATGAATATGTTGAAGGGATGATTTACTAAACTAGCGGAATTTGATTTAGTAAACTAATTAACATTTAATTATGGAGCTATTAATATCATGCAATTTGTGAAAAAACATGTAGATTCATGCTTTAAATTTCGAAAATTAAAATCAAAACTTACATTGAGTAATAAATGGAGAATTGGTTGGAGGTTTCTTTACAGCATCAAATCCTCAGCAACACCGGATCTTCTACGCTATATCCCGATCGATCAAACGAAACCCGATTGTGGGATCGAACTTTAGAAGAAATTGGGAAGAAGAAAAATATTTTCTTCCCAATTTTGAATAGGGAAAATCGGCACTCAAGGGGGGAAAGGAGGAAGAGAGAATTCCGAATTTCTAAGGAATTTAATTGTGTGATTTATGAATGACCCAACCCTCCTATTTATAGAAAAATAGGAATCCTAATCACATTAGGATTAATCTATAGAGATAAATACAAAAAGAATAAAGATTATCTCTTTCCTTTATCTTGCAATTTCGAAAATGCCATAGATAAATAGGAGATTATTTTATTTTCTTTATTTTTTATTTATCTTGGGTAAATAAATCTATGTAATTATTTTAGGATATAATTCAAGCAATTATCTCTTCCCAAAAATACATATATAGCCGAAAATGCATACATTAATTAATAAATAATTCTAATTTATTTAATTAATTATTTTGGGCCAATTCCAATTGGGTTCATTAATCCAATTGGGCTAGAAACTCTCTCTTAAATTAATAAGTCCAACTTAATTAATTTATTTATTAATTACCATTTAAATAAAATATTTTATTTAAACAATTAATAATATTAATATTTTCTCCCGACTAAATATTATCAAATTATATTTAATTATTAATTTCCATTTAAATAATTTTCATTATTTAAATAATTAATAATAAATATTTTAATTATTAATTTACATTTAATAAACTCATTATTTAATTAATAATTTTATTGATAACATTTTATTATTAATTAATTAATTTTAATTATTAATTTCCGTTCAAATAAAATTAATTATTTAAACAATTAATAATTGTTAATTAATTTCAAATTATTAATTACCATTTAAATATACTCAATATTTAAATAATTAATAATGTATAATTAATAATATTTCATTATTAATTTCATGTTTAAATAAACTCATTATTTAAACAATTAATAATGTTTATATTAATTACCGTTTAAATATACTCAATATTTAAACAATTAATATTGCCTATTTTAAGTAATTCACTTTACTTAAAATTTCCATTTCTTCTACTTGATTTCGCGACTACGATATTTGGGCTAGCATAGGGACCCGATGGACCTATAGATCATGGGCTTAATAATTAGTCAATTAAGTGATTAACACATAATCGATTAATTACTTATTATTTAACTATGAATAATTCCACTATAGATTCATAGCTGAACTCCCCTCACTATAGATGAGTTATGTCCATTTAGTTTATCATTATTTATATCCGTGATATAATCCTTCACGTGGAACCCTCATAATTACAAAGGATAAATTTACCGTTTTGCCCCTGTAATTACCGCTTTATCCTTGTGTTCCCGCTGATTCTCCAATGAACATTATCTTTAGTCGAACTAGAGATAATATACTTCGTGATCAATAGAAGTCGTGGCGCCACTTGTTCATGTCTCGAATCGATACATCAAGGGAGTTTCCTAAAGTTCCTAAAATATTTAGGTATCGCACCGATACTGGTTAATTTATAGGAAAGTTATGAATTCCATCTCGTGAAAATGAGTTCCCAGCTACTTATCTAGTCATGTTCCCAAAACAGAGTGTATTGAGCGTTCTTACAGATCGCTCTCAACCATGTGAATCAAAGAACATAACTTCACAAATAGGAGTCCGCATTTCACTCAGGATTGAGATCTATCACGGTTGATAAACTTAGTTTGATATTCGATCATTTCTTAAATCGGTACTAATGAGAAATTTGATCGAACATCGTGGTCCTGTCTTATACAATCAACATTGCATATGATACTTCCATTTCATGTCTCCCACATGAATGATCAGGATTAGATCATTTGTCTATAAACAAAATGCGAAGCTATCAACAGTGTTACCAGGATAAGGTTCCCAAACGTTATCCATTTACTGTAGACACTTTTAAGTTACTCATCTCGACTTTAATCCTCTCGTATGACTCACATACTAAGTCGTGATTTCATAAGAGTAACTTAGGGTTTACTATTTGAATGTTTGATATTTATATATTTCTATATATTCCTAATATCATTAATTGAATCAATCTAGATAATATAAAGAACTTATGTTTATTTATTTAATTTATTCTTAATAAATTATTATTATTAAATAATTACAAGTTCTAGGACACCATTCCTAACATATGTCTCATTAAAACCTTACTAGGAAAAACCCTTTGGGAAAAAATCCTAGTGAAGGAAAAAGAGTACATAATTCATATAGTTAAAATTGCCTCATTAAAAACCTTGCTAGGAAAACCCAATGAGACAAAACCATAGGCAAGGGAAAAAGAGTACAACTCAATATTTACCCCCCCTCATAAGAACATCAACTAATGTCTTCTTGACATCTTCATGAATTGCACAAGAACTCCAACATGATTTGATGAAATAGCTGTTATAGTCTACTTTGTGAATCGTCATGATATAGCAGTGTCTCCACATGTGAATAAATAAGCTGCTTTAAAATATAACTCTTTGGATCAGATAAATAACTTGCATCTGCAAAACCAATTAGCTCAAACTTATATATGTTAATATAAAATAAAATAAACTCATCAATGATTCATCAATAGTAATGAAATATATATTTATTTCATTCTCTCCTTATTGGATAAAACTATATCTAGATAATAAAGTTCATTAAAATGTTATAACTTTTCATATATTATTAGCAAGATACATATATGCATCTATTTCACTAAGATATGGCACTTTAGGACCAATAAGTTATTTGTTGTCTTCTCGAGATTGTAAAAGATCATTTTTAACATTAAGTGAAACTATCCATTGAATTACTCAATAGATATGTTTTATCCTTATGTAAATCATTTCAAGACATTTTCTGTATAAGTTGATTGATCCATACAAATTTCTCACGGTAATGCTTAATTTACAAGCTCCAAGGCAAAACTTTAATTTCTAAATCTTTCATCTCAAATTCTTTTCAATGATAATTTATTGCCTTAGTAAACTCTTCAAGAGTTTCAAATATTATTTAAATCAACAACAAATAGAGCAAAAATGTGAATGCTAAACATGACATCTTTACAAAAACACATGAATAAATAGGACTATTTCAATAGTCTTCTTTCAACAGATATTAACTAAAACAGTTACAACACATTCCTTTTTATTGTTTCAATCTATATAATGATTTTTATAATTTGATTAAATATACTTCTCGAGAACTTAGAATTATATGCCCCTGGCATCGATATCCTTTAGGATCTTTTATATAGATCTCACTTTAAAGAAAGTCATATAAATATGTTGTGACTAATCCATGAGATGTTTGTTACATCTTTTTATACACAACTAGACTTGAAAGTGAGTCTGATTTTCTTTGATTTTTTTCACTTAGGCCAATCATTTTTATGTGTCAACACTCTTTGACATATTTTGGTTCACAATCCTCACTTTCTAAGATACAAAATGATATTAGGCAACTCTTTGATTTCATATTTTTCTTGTCATGACATAATTAATTGAATCTCATCATTTTCACTATTCATAAGTGTTTGACCTTTATCTAGATTTTTAAGATTAGTTATGTCTACGGTTTCTTCAAGAACCTTTTACTTCCACAATTGAATCATTTTGAGTATTGCCCATTTCTTTTTTCCGACATATTTTTATCTTTGAAATCATTTGTCATTTTACACTTCGGGTGTAAGAGGATTTTTACCTTTAGAACCAATTGGCTTTTCATACTTCATGTATGGCATAAACTCATTAATTGAAGCATTATCAAGTTTTCCAACTTTCCTTAATTTTTCCCTCTAATGTTGGAAAATATATTTTGTCAATATGACCACTAACCTTCCAGTAGATATTCTTACCCTTCCAAGGTATTTGATAAATGAATCGGTATCATACCCGATATATATTCACAACTTCTATGAGGATCAATTTTGACAATATACTGCAACATTTGGATGTTCTCATAATCAATCAAAGTGTTGATTGCTTTTTTAACAAAAAATATATTCTCATCATAATATTCAAGAAATCAACAACATTAAGTGTGTCATATTGAGGAGTCAAGTATATCTTCATCTCATCTTGTAAATTATGCTTCCAAATTCTTCTATTTTTCTTTCAAGGAGGTTTGATCATAGTCGACTAAGTACTTAGATGTATGACTGGTACAAGATTAATATATTTTTTATACCACACAAAAACATTCATTTTCTCGATAAAGTTCTTAACATTCATCTTCTCAATAAAGTTCTTACTCTCTGGAAATTTCTTTTCCCAGTTTTGTGTGTTTTTCTTAAAATATAACATAATTACTTTTATGACCACTATGACAAAAGAAATTCCTTCTTGCTTTACTACGATCATGACCACGCCTCTCGACTTTGACTATTGGTTAGTGGATTTACATTCACTTCAGGGAATGATGTTGAACCACAGTTAGTTAAAACTCATGATCTTTTTACCAAAAGCTTATTGTTTAACCTATGCACAATAACTCATGAAATCGAGTCATAATATTTTTAAATCCCCTTTCTTGACATTGCTACTACTGGAGCATATTTGAGGGATGAAATTAGAAAATTATTTCTTGAATCGCTAATCTTTTCCTTGAAAGATTTTAATAAATTAATGGAAACACAAATCATACATTAATTAAGATAGATTTGATATTTTAAACCAAATATCAATAAAACTATAGAAACGGATACAAAAGCAAAGTAATAAAACATTAACACAAAATAGAAATTAAAAAATTCTAAAAGGAAATTGAAACCAAAACAGATAATAGATGTTGAGCAAATTTCAAAAAAAATAAAATTAATCGCTTAATTTCATTTCACAACATCAAGACTAAAAAAAAGGTGATATACATAAAAGGAATTTTAATTTAAAAAAAATAATAATTAAAACACATACCTTGATTTTAATCTCACCATGTAAATCAAGCTTTTTGACCAAACTTAAGCAAATTTAACAGTTTTTTTCTTTAATATTAATAATCTTAAATATATAATAGACTTTCTATCACATCCTTAAAAAAAATACGTTAAACAAAAACCGAACTATAATTTTGTTTATAAAACAAAACAAATTAAATGTTGTCAATACAAAATTAAACAGTCAGATTTAATATTTTATAAGAATTTATAAACCACATATATAGAGGAAATTGACAAACATATACAAAATATAAACATAAAATCATTATTCAAATTGACCATTAATATTTTTAACAAACAAATGTTTAAGGAGAAGAAAAAAAAACGTACTTTACTTCAAACTATAACGAAGACATACAGATCAACAATAAAATTGTAAACCAAAACCATTTTTAAAGCAAATATAAAATAATGGTAAGAGTTCCAACAACTTGTAAATGGTTAGTAAACATTAAAAAAAATTACAATAAGCATTATGTTTTGAGCTAGAAAAATAACAGATTATAAAAACCAATTATAACAATTACAAACCTGTAAACTAAAATTAAACTAGTATTTTTTTTTTAAAAAAATGCTAACAACAAGCAATATTAAAATATAAATCAGGAAAAATAAATTATCAAATAAATATCATCTATAACTTAATCATTAATAATAAAATTCTTAATATCCAACTTTCAAAACTTCAAAATGTTTCTAATTGAAATATAATACAATAGTTTTTTTTTTTAATAAAATAAATAAAATAAAAATTTAGTTTTACGTTTCTGTTTATTATTTCCACTCTCTAATAGGGATATATTTTTTTCGTTACTGAAATACTAATTTAGAAATTAAGAGAAAATCATAAACATAATGTATGGAGAAATCGAAAACTCTACTGCAATCTTTTAGTAAAAAAAAATAGCAACCTTTTTGCAATATTTAGGTTTTTTTTAACGGAATTATAGAGAAATGAAGAAAACTCTACTTTCATACTAAACTGATTTAAGATATATGGAAGACAAATGGGTAGAATGTACCAATTGATGTGCAAATGCGCCAAGGAAGATCACATTCATGGATCAAACCGGTTGCCTTCTCAAAAATTAAAACACAATTTATATTATTCCTTAAATAAATAAAAAAAACGATGATAAGAAGACTAATAAAAATAAATCTTTTAACTGAAATGAAAAAAAATAACAGTTACTTAAAAAATAAAATTACCTTGAATTTAAGATATAATAGGGACAAAAAAATCAAAACCAATCAAATCTAGCAATGCTCCAATTTTAAACTAGAGATCAAAAGCATAAAAAAATATGCTCAGAAATTTTGTCAATAAAAATGGTAATTGTATTCCACAAAAATCAAAAGTTTTTTCTTCCTAGGAGAAAAGAAAATTCTCTCAAATCATTGCTAATAGATTTCAAAAAGAAAAATGACTAGAGTAAAACAAGTAAATTTTTATTTTTTAAACTAAACCCAAATAGATTTATTCGACAAGTTCTTCATATCTAACCAAAACATCAATTTGGTAGTGTTGAAGAAAATTGTAATGAAGTTAAAAAAAAAATGAATCGAAATAAAATATTATCTCGAGTTTAAGAAATAGAAATGAATTAGAGAAAACCTTGGCAAAACAAAAAGTGGTAGAGACTCGTGCTGATAACGTGTTATAAAACTAAAGTAAAAGAATAACAATAAGCAACAAGGGAAGAAGATGGAGACAAGAGCATGAGAGAAATGATATTCACATTAGGGATCTCTACAACCATTCTTACAAGCACTATTTATACGCTTACAATTACATAGGGAGTTACAAAAGATTAAATATGAATATTAATTATAATATTTAATCTCTTGGGGGTTACACCAATTTGTAACAAGCACAGACATATTCTATTCTCATGAAAATTTGATGTCATTTTCATTCAATAACAATCATAGTCATCTTTTATTCATCTTATTCTCAAACATTTTATTCACATAGACATCCAATCAAAACTCCAACCAAACGACCCTAAGAGTTAGAATTCGAATTTGATTATAACTTTTTAAACTTAAGGATGTGATCCTTGTCATCCCAATCGGTTCAATAGGCTAAGAATCTGGGAATTTTTTTTTAACCAACCAATTTCTTCGACTATTGTTTTTTTAACCTCTTTGAAAAATACGATTTAATAAAAATTACATCTCATCTAGATAAAAATCCATTTCATTAAAGTACCCTTAAATATTTAATACTCATCTAAAGCCTCACTTCACTTCACTAAAAAAAAGTACGAGATATGTAATAACATAAAAAAAAATCTAATTTATTATGGATGCTTCAAAGGGTAAATAAGGTAAAATAGATTAAGATCCTATAAAAGAAAGGTTCTTGGCGAGTTCTTATGGGCCGACTTCAGGCGGCACTGTTAGGCTCGTACCATCATTGGACTGAGACTGGGCCTGGGCCTGGGCCTCGATGAAGATATGCACAGCATCGAGAATCTCCGAAAATGTGAATAATTTATAAATAAAAAATAAAAAATGAAGGTTTTGCTCTTGTTGAGAGTTGAACTCAAGACCTCTCGCTTACTAAACGGGTCTTTTCTTGCAAGGGAATTTCATTGCAAACTTGTTTCATCACGTTTTTTTTAATAATATTTTACGGAAATTTAAATGAATATTATAATTTGGTAAAATATTTACAAATTTGTTAGATGAAAAAATATTTATAAAAATGTTAGAATTTCAAAAAATGAGTATATCAGTCAATCACTATTAGTATATAAGTGATAGTCGACTAATAAACTATAATTGATATACTAATAGTTCACTAATATACTAATAGTGATTAACTGATATATTCAGAATCTTTGAATTCTAATATTTTTGTAAATATTTTTTTTTCTAACAAATTTGTAAATATTATAATTTTTTTTTAATATATTTGAAATTTCCCCAATATTTTATGTCTTTGATTTATAAGAGATGAAAGGGAAGACACGTTTGAATCTCTAATAATGATTTCAATTTGTCTAATGCCTAATGGAAGTTGGACGCAACTGCCTTAAAAATAAATAAATAATCTTTTTCAAAACAACTTGGTAATCATACTTTTGAAAGCCATTAGTTGAAATTAATCGCACTAATTAATTGTGTTATACGCCAATTTAATGAAATTGGATCGTATAATCAGAAATGTCCAAACACATCAAGTTTGGTAATTGTACATTAAAAAACTATATATTTTTTTTTCTTATTTTTAAAATTTAAAGTGTTAAAATATAAAACTGAAAAAGTTAAAACCGAATTACTTTCTAGAAATAAAGAATAATAGGTTGACTGTCATTGTTTTGATGGAGCCTATTGTTGCTCATTTGCTTTGGAAGCCCATTTTTTTTATTGAATCTATATCTTTAGGTATGCTATGTAGAAAATCAATCTCATTTACTTATAGTGCATGGTTTGTTTTAAAAACCATTGGTGGCTTTGATTAAGTGTGCTTATCAAATATTTGATTGATAAGCACGCATAAGACTATTTAATAAGAGACATGAAACACGTATGTCTAGAAGATATTATTGGCAAGGTGGGCATTCGCTGGGATCATTTTTAGGCGATTTTGCCTGCCGCGTGCGGGGGGCAGTAGGGTTGTTTTTGGCTTTTCCAAGGACCTTGGAAGATGCTCGGGCGCACGCCGAAGGCGTTGTTGTTCTCCTATCGGTTGCAAATGGGTGTATAAGATCTTATATTTATATTACTTCTTGACCAATTCTTGTTAAATATGGGTCTTTGACCATGAGAATAATTGAGGAAAACGTTCATACAAATTTTATCATGGTTCATGAGAGGGTTAATCGGCCAAATTAGAAGGAAGAATAAAAACGAATTCAAATGGAACATTGTCAAACCTCCGTTAGATTCATCTTCTCCATACTATTTGCATCCTTCGGATGCCCACCAATCACATTCCCAATTGTTTGCGTGGTGAGAATTATAATGAATGGGGGATCGATGCGAAATAACTTTCAGGCCAAAAGAACAAATTGGGTTTCATTGATGGAACCATAAAGAAACCAGAGTCGGATCTGAAGATAAGAGAACTTATGGGTGACGGTGAATTCAACTCTTGTAGGGTGGATCCACAACACCTTGGATCCTGGGCTTAGATCTTCGTCCCTCAACCTTGATGATGTGAGGGGGGGGGGTGGGGGGGGATTTGGGCAAGGTTTCTTGATTGGAAGCAGGCCATGATATGAGAATTGAAAACACTCCTTAGGGGTGTTTTTTGTGGGGGGGGGGGGGGGGCACAGCGATATTGCCTACTATAATGGGCGGGGAAGATTTGGGTGAACTAGGGAGGGGTACACAATTGTACCAACATGTACGTGTGAGGCGCGACAATCTTGGCTAAACAGAGGGAAAAAGAAAAGGTACATGATTTCCTTGTGGGGTTAGATTCGCAATTGGTTTTGGGTAAGTTAGCTCCGCATGAAAGATATATTTTGGCTTGCTCGTTCTCAAGAACCAAAACGGATGCGATTGGGTTTGTATGCAAGGAGCCTCGAATAAGGGAAAACCACGGACTCGTGGTGGAGATAAATCAAAAGCTAATCTATTTTGTTCTCATTGCTCTAAAATTAGGACATGACAATAAAACCTGTTTCTAGTTGCATGGGTATCCCGATTGGTGGCCTTCTAATGGAGGGCAAGGACGAGGAGGAGGGCGATCCGGTGAGGCGGAGGAAGAGGTGGTAGTGGGGCGTGGGCGTGGATACGGCCATCACAACAAATGTGAGACAGCGACACCTATCCTGGCGGGTTACATGGCCTTTCGATGATCAATGGGCTACATTGGTGAATATGTTGAATTCGAAAGGTCAATCCTCTACCACTTGAGAAAATGAATGGTAAGTCGTGATGCGGTTTGTGGATCATCGATCTTGGATGTTCCAATCATATGTCCGGTAATGCTCACTTGTTTTATAATTTGGTTGATATTTCTCCTATCTCGGTTGGTCTTCCTAATGGAAAGCGGACTTTTGGACCGAAGGGAGGGGGGGGGGGGCTTTGCTGGGGGGAAATATGAAGTTAGACTTGGGTGCATTGCAATCTTCTTGGTATGGGGTGATAATTGCTATGCTATTACGTCTTGACAAGCTTTGTGTTATTCGGGACCGAGGTTCGAGGATTATGATTGGAGCGTGGTGATCAATGTGATTGGGGGGTTTTTTGTTTTTTTCGGTTTAACATCAACAAGTGAATCGGGCGATTGTGTGGCTTTATAGTGGTTGTGGGCAACGTCTTGGCTATCCCTCAAGAAGTGTTGAATCTTCTTTATCTAGTTTAGTTTATTCTTCTAGCGAAGAAAACACTTAAAAAAAACACTAGTTTGCATCAATCTTGTGACATTGTCTTCGTGCGAAACGGGGGGGGGGGGGGGTTTTTGGGGTTTTTTTGGGGGGCGCGGGGGGGGGGTTTTTTTTGGGGTTTAAAAAATGGGTGCGGTATTTTTGATTTGATACATGTGATATTTGGGGACCATATATGGGGGCTTGGGCTGGGGGGGCACATGGTCTTTACTATTGTAGTGATTGCTCCCGAGCTGGGTTTTTTTTTGGGTTTTTTTTTTTGGGGTTTTGTATTTCAGTTTCAATAACCAGTCGACTGAAATGGTGCAAACTCGGGGGTTATCAATGGTAAAGTGGGGGGGTTACTCCTCCATTGATTTTATGGGGGGAGGGTTGACACCCCGACAAAATGGGAAGGGAAAGAAAACATAGGCATATTCTTAATGTTGCTCGGGCTCTTCTCTTCCAAGCTAACCTTCCTACCTCTTTTTGGGTTTGGTTTTTTTTTTTTTTTTTTTTTTTTTTTTTTTTTTTTAAAAAATTTTTTTTTTTTTTTTTTAAAAAAAAAAAATAAAAAAAAAAAAAAAAAATTTTTTACGTGTCTTTGTTTTGTGAAGAATCAACCTCATGTTAAAAGATAAGTTTGGTTCTTTTTTTGGGGGGGGTGTTTTTTGGGGGGGGGGGGTGGGGGAGGAAGGGGGGGGGGGTTATGATTTTGAAACTCATGGCTTCTTTGTTTCACGCGATGTAACCTTTGTGAGCAAAGTTTTCCCTTCCTGGATAATGCTTCTCCCCCGACATAGGCCTTTCATCTCCTCACATAATAACGGCTAGTTATGGGGGGGGGTGAGGGGGGGGAAACTTGTATAGTGAGACTTTACCATCTACTTGGGGGATGAGACGGTTTCTGGTGCCCTATATATACCTCTATGTTGTTGGTGGCGTGCCTATTGATTCTTCTTCTTGAATGTACCGGGAGGATGCCATTCGGGATGGGGCGGGGGGGGGGGGGGGGTCGGATTAAGAAGGAGTTCAACGAGGCTCACAGATTATGTTACCAATACCGGTCGCTATAAACCCCGCATCACCCCCTTCAACCTTGCTTCATCATCCTTCGGTACTCGTTTTCCTATTGCGTGTTATGTAAATTGTGATAGATTTGCACTCAAAACATTTTTCTTCTTTTTGGGCTGTGCCATTACTACGGGAAAAGAACCAACCTCTTTTCACGAGGGGGTGAGGGATGGCGTGGCGTCAAGCAATGAAAAGAGGAGATTGATGCCGACTTGAAGCCCCCGGGAACATGGACCTTGGAAGATCTCCCACCGGAAACGTGCTATTGGTTGCAAATGGGTGTATAAGATCAAATATAAGTCGATGGATCGGCGGAAGATTGAAAGGTCGTTCTTGTGGTTCATGGAAATCGTCAAATTGAAGGTATCGATTTCAATGAAACTTTTGCACCGTTGCCAAAATGGTTCTTCTGGACTTTCCTTTCTTCGCTTTTTTGGGGAGGGGGAGTTGCATCGAAGGGGGGTGGGGCGGATGGATGTTCACAATGCGTTTCGCATGGTGATCTTGATAAAAGGCATATATTTGGAAATTCCTCAGGTTTTAAATTGCCTCTACGATCCTCTGGTAAAGTTTGTAAGTCCTTAATATGGACTTCAAGGGCTCCTTGCGGTATCATGGTTTGCTATAACTCACTTTCTATTGAATGGCCTATTCGACTTATTGTGAAAATCGGTTTCTTTGCATGTGCTTGTGTATGTTGATGATCTTTTCGAAGCGAACAAAGCTCTTGAGAGGATTGCCACTTTGTTCGTGAGCCTACGCAAATTTCATATGAAGGACTTGGGTGCATTGAAATACTTTCTTGGTATTGAAATAGCTCGTGGAGAAGCCGATGGGCTTTATTTATCTCAACGTAAGTATGCTCTTGATATTATTGGAGAGGGGTTGTTTACTTGAAGCCAAACCTGTTTCTACTCCTATTGAACAAAACCATCGACTTGCTCTTATCAATGGCAAATCTCTTGATGATCCTGAGAAATATCCCTAGTCTCGTTGGCCGTCTTATTTATTTGACTATTCTTTCGTCAGGAGCAGTTATTTGTTTCGGTTCATATCTTGGCCCAATTTATGGGTAATCCTCGTCCTTGAACATTGGGATGCGGGCTGCTGCGTTTTGCGTTATTTGAAGGGATGCCCTGGTCAAGGTATTCTTCTACGTGGTGAATGTGATTTTCAATTAATCGCTTATTGTGATAGTGATGCGGCTAGTTGCCCTTTATCTCGGCGTTCTTTGACTGGCTATTATATCCTTTTGGGTTCTTCCCCGATTTCTTGGAAGACTAAGAAACAGTTCTTGTGTCCGTTCCTCTTTGACGGGAGTATCGATCTATGGCCTCTACGATCCGTGAGTTAAAATGGCTTAAGTCTTTGTTATCATGTTTTGGTATAACTCACTCGCGACCTATTGACTTTATTGTGATAGTAAAAAAAAAAAACCAAAAAAAAAATTCCCAAAAAAAACAAAGCATATTGAGATGGACTTCCACTACCTTTTCACGAAGCTTCCCCAGGTCTTTTCACAGCAGACAAAACCCTGAATTGAGGCTTCAACTTGCCGATATTCTCACTAAAAGGCTCTCGGTAAAGCTTCGATTTCTTATTGGCAAGTTGGGCATTTGTGATCTTCATGCTCCAACTTGAGGGGCGTATTGGCAAGGTGGGCATTCAGGCGGGGGATTAGCTTGGATTTTGCGCGTTTTCCAAGCCAACATATGCGTGTGGGGGCAGGGCGCGGCGCCCTGAGCGTTGTTGTTCTCTTATCGTGTCCACCGCCGAAAGGTGCTACAAAATTCGATTTTCCCTATTTTTCTTTGTATTTTTTCCTTTTATATTTATATTACTTCTTGACCTAATTCTTTGTATAAATATGGGTCTTTGACCATGAGAATCAATGAGAAAAACGTTCATACAAATTTTATCAGATATGTTTAGGATCTATCAATTCAGATTTTTTCCTTCAAAATTTCGTTGTTTGGAAATTTTTATCACCATCTTTTTGTTGTTGTATGCTTTTTTTTTATATGATTTATGAGTTTATTGTTGTTTAGGGTTTAGGGTTTAGGGTTTATGACACCAGGAATTTTACGTGGAAAGCCCATCCAATGCAGAGAAGTAAAAAAACCACGGACCGAAGTCAGAAACCTCCACTATAATCAACAATGGGTACAACAAGTCCTCTCTAGATAATACTCAAGGTTGAAAATGTCGATGTCGATGTCGATGTCGACATCTCAATTTTACGGACATGTCGGTTGTCGATGTCGATGTCGACGGATATTCTGGAAAAATCACGGATATCACGGATAACTATAGAATTAGTGTGAATTTATGGATGAAACTTTTATTAGAGCTTAATTAAACATTAAACCATCATTCTAAGTAGTTATATAAATAAAATACACACATATATGGACATTAGTGGTACAAACTATCAAAATTTAGGCGCAAAATAACATTTTTATAAATGATAGAGCCATTAATATTATTTAAAAAAGAACAATTAATAATTACATTACATGAACATCTAATAATTCCAATCATATTTAGACCTTATTTACTAAAAAAACCTTTATATAGAAAAAAAAAAAAAAAAACCTAATAATGTGTTTAAAAAAAAACCTAATAATAATAATAATTAGAAAATAATTGAGAATTGTGTTCTTTTGTTTTTTTTTTTAAAACCTTGATAAAACATGAACTCAGACCATAAGTAATAGTGCATCTTACTTCTTAAAAAAACAAAAAAACAAAACACTGGAACTTGTTCTATTTATCATTTTGAAAAAATGATATTAAAAAAGAAGAATTAATGCAATACAGCTGTTCGGTGGTAGTGGTATAGTTTATTAAAAAACTTAAAAGTTATATTGGAGGCTGTGTGCACTGTACAGTAGCAGCTTTATCATTTAAATTTAAAAAAAAAGAATTAAAAGAGAGGCAAGGTTAAATGATAAAGCAAAGTTCGAAGTTTGGAAGAAAAAAAATGGCCGTCTGTCGCCTCGCCGCTGTTCTACTTTCTCTCCCAAACAAATGTGCCGGCCTCCGTTCTTCTTCTCGTTCCCTAATTTGAGTTTTTCTTGTCCCTTAGGGTTTCTTCCGTAGATCTCTTACCCAGGTCAGTATTCTTTTTAATTAAAAAAAGGTTTATGACGTTTTTAATACATATTCCAGACAAATGTGCCGGCGACATCTTGGATTTTTTAGCGACATCTTCGACAAATCGGCGACATTTAGCAAATGTCGCCGATATGGGGGAAGAACGACTCTTCCCCCCCTTATCGTTATCGAGCATCGCCGACTTTCGATATGTCGCCGACAATGTCGGCGACATTGCCGACTTTTTCAACCTTGATAATACTAGAGACATACAACATCAACATCAAGATAAAGAGTAATCTTGGCAAATAATAAATGAGAAATTGGAGAAACCTCACTTAGAAAAGTGCCACACTTCTGCTCCATACAATCTAATGTTAGAAGACTCGAAACCCGATCTCCACTGTTCATATTGAATTACCTAGCCCCAGGAACACGCTCACCAGATTTCAGCTCGATCCAACGGTAAACGAACTTGAAAACGGCTTGCCCCTTTTCTCCAAAAACTCAAATCTCTCTCTCAGCTGTTTCTTTTCACTTTCTCTTTTTCTCAATTGGCCGGCAGTTTCCTAACTCTCTTCAAATCTCAATAAGCCTTAATGGGCTTGGGCTTTTTAATTTCCTTCACATGAGGAAATAGGCCCAACAAATCTCCCCCTTTCCGTTATGTGGAGGAACTTTCCATTCCGGCAGCAGAACGACAAAACTCAAGCTTCTCCCTCGATAACGACTTTGTCAACATATCAGAACCATTATCATCAGTATGTATCTTCTCAAGTTCAAACAAATTTTCAATGAGAGCATATCTCATCCAATGATATCTAACATCGATATGCTTAGTTCTTCCATAAAAGGTAGAATTCTTACCAAGGTGAATTGCACTCTGACTATCACAAAATACCACATAACGTTGTTGGAAATCAAGCTCTTGTATAAAGCGCTTCATCCACAACAACTCCTTACACGCTTCTGCTGCTGCAATGTACTCTGGTTCAGTTGTAGAAAGTGTTACACATTTCTGCAACCTAGATTGCCATGACATTGCTCCCACTGAAAAGGTCATCATATAGCCTGAAGTATATTTTCTATCATCTACATCCCCGACCATATCAGAATCAGTATAGCCAACAAGTATCAGTTTTCTATTCCCAAAACTGAGCTTCAAACTGGAAGTACCACGCAGATACCTCATAATCCACTTAACTGCCTCCCAATGATCTCTCCCTAGATTAGATAGGAAATGGCTAACAAGACTAATTGCATAAGCTAAATCTGGTCTAGTACATACTATGGCATACATCAAGCTCCCAACTGCTGAAGCATATGGAACTTGTCTCATGTCTTCCTTCTCTTTATCTGTAGAAGCGCCCTGCTTACTACTTAGCTTAAAGTGACTAGATAAAGGAGAACTAACCACTTTATCTTTACTCATATGAAATCTTTCAAGCACTTTTTCAATATATTACTCCTGTGATATATACAACTTCTTGGATGCTCTATCTCGCTCAATACAGATCCTAAGAATCTGCTTAGCTGGCCCTAAATCCTTCATGGCAAAGGATTTGCTCAATTGTTTTTTCAACCTGTCAATTCTTGAAACATTCCTGCCAACAATCAATATGTGATCCACATAAAACAATAATATAACAAAATCATCATCAGAGAATTTTTGAACACATACACAATGATCAGAAGTAGTCTTCTTATAGCCTTGCTCCCCCATAACTGACTCAAACTTCTTGTACCATTGTCTTGGCGCTTGTTTCAATCCATAGAGACTTTTCTTCAATTTGCAAACATATTTCTGTTTACCTAAGTTTTTGTTTTTGTTTTTTTCATTATTTAATATAGGACAATTTTTTCTTTAAATTAAATGCAAATACCCTTTATTAAAAAAAACGAAAAAATTGAAAAACCAAACCGATAAAAACTATTCAAAACCGGACCGATTCCCATTGTAAATCGAACAGGTCCAATTTTTACAATTCATTGAAAAACCGAACCGGTTTCACCCCTAATTAAATTAAAAGGAACTTTTTTTTCCTTATTCCACCCCTCTTTAAAAACTAGATTGCAAATCTCTTCCCTACCTTTTGTTCTCCCTCCCTATAATTTCCACATATTTATAAGGGTTAGATGCACCAATGATTTCTACACTTTCAAGCTTTTTCAATTTATATGATTGCACTATCAATTTAATTTTTTCACCTCTATACTTTCTATTGTCCAATTTCTATCCAAAAAACCATCATGCTATACTTCTTGGGTTTTTGGGGTTTTTTACTTTTATAAAAGTAAAATAAGGGTTATTGACTTGTCATTATATTTTAAGATTTGTTGACCTTGTGCAAATGTCATTATCTATTGAAAAGACAGAGATTCCTTTTTTATCCTCTTAATCCATTGAAACTGTCCCTCCCCTTACTTTCTTCTCTCATTGACAATGACAACTAGAATTTACAACGTGAGTTTTGTTTTGGCGAAGATTTGAGCCGAATGATGGTGGTTGCGATTTGAGATTTTTTTAAAAAAAACAAATTTTTCATAAATCTCGAGTTGAGATTTTGAAAGATTTTCTCTTTTTTTAAGTTGAAGTACTATATTAATTTTTGAATGCATATTTTCAGTTGAAATTATGATTAAAATCTCGGTTCAATCTCCCACCAAAGCCTCATATGAATCTCGGTCGATGTTAAAGAATAAAGCTATGGAAAACAAAATGAGTTTTTCATTATATTGTTTTCTTTCTTTTCTATTTTTTTATTATCTTTTCCAATCATGTTTTGACATGTGCATATTAACTGTTTATAAATAAAACATGTCTCTCAACACTAGTCATACGGAGCCTTTCCATTTACCCATTTCTTTTACATTTTCTTCTCTTTTTCTCAAATTATCATGGTATCAGAGCAAAACATTAAAATTGAGGAGAGGGATTAACTTCTCCCCCTTTTACTTTCCCCTATAATTTTTTTAAATCCTTTCATGGCTTAATTTTGAAATCAGGGTAAAAGCCAAACAAATAGTTAGATCAATCCTTTCATGTATTAATTTTCAAATACCAAATATAATGAATACATTCTTTGCATTGAAAATATATATCAAATAGTAAAAAGATTCCATCAAACAAAGATATTTAGTGATAACTTCAAAATCTTTGTCAAAGGCCAAACAAATAGTGAGATCAAAATGTAATAGGCACAATTAGTTTCAAAGCCAAACGTGGCTATTTTTAAGAGTGTAACAAACCTTAAAAGTGAGAGCTTGTATGAGATACATCTAGATATCCTTTAACAAAAGGAGGCATAAGCATGCTTAATGTGACCACCATTTTAACATAATTAGAAATTCCCACAACATTACTTCTGATGAAAAATACTCTAACTTTACAACTTGACACTTGAAAAAATAATTTACCGATCATTCAATACATTATGATACAACTTATTTTTCTAAGAACTCGGCATAAAATTACTTTACAAGCTACAGCGGTACCACGTAACAATTAATCTGAGTAGATTGTGAAGATGTTAGCTAATCAAGCCAACAAAGTTGCATCTAAATCCTACATCATGTTGTCTTAGGTCGCAGTTAGAATCGATGAAGGTATATGAATTAAAGGATTATCAGAAGGAGAATGAACTACCATGCGAAACGGCTTCCTACTCCATTAAGAAAACGATCAGTATGCCACCCTTTGGTCTGAAGTTCAGATAAAAATGGAATGAATACGTCATTCATCTTTTCATATGCCTCTAGCAAAACAGTGGCACTTGGCTCATGAGAAGGCCCCTTCATGTTTGCAGAATATGCAGCTAAAAGCCATCCCCTCAATGCATCTTCACCTGTAGCATCATGCTCCAATACCATGTCAACCCCTTCATATCTATGACTTAACACAAATTTCTCATCTGCAAACATTTGTTTCATTTCTAAAAGTTTTGAAGGCTTAATAACCTCATGCAAAGCCCTTCCTACTTTCACATTTCCAGCATCCGCAATAAGGCTTCCTGGGAAAACAAGATCTTCTCGATACCTTAGGTCGGCAGGGCTTGATACCCTCCCTGTCTTGACAAAATCAGCAACAATCATTGCTGTCCTCTGCGGATTCAATGTGTTTATAGGAGTGGCTCGCATTTGTTCTATAACACTGTATACATGTATGATTGAAAGGAGAGGTGCAGCGATCAACTGCAAGGAATTCATAAAAATTAAGACCAAGAGATAACATTATTCAATCTCATGCCTCGCCTATAATTTAAAGTCCATTTAGACAAATTTTAAGAAAACATTAATGTTTCAAAATTATAAATGGCCTTGTGTAAGACCCTTGGTCGCATTTTAATATTAATGGTAAAAGAAATCTACAAATCAAGCACAATTTATGATTCAACTGAAAGGCCAAAAGAAAGGAACTCTAGTGGTGGTCATACCTTTTGGCAAGCCAAAGATTACAAAGATTAATAGAATTGCACCAAATATAGCCGGTTAATATCTTTGAAAATACAATTGGAAAATAACGGACAAGTAAAAGAGAATTGTGCAATGCTTTCTTTGGAAAGTTCAACTCCTTGACATCACAGCTAAAGAGGATAAAAAATCTAAGGGACAGTGGCTTAGTGAGGGTGATGAGAATTCAGTTTTTTCGACAACATCGTCAACTAAAAATCATAATATCTATAATTTTTTATTGCAACGGGATCCGTCTTTTTTCAATGATAAGTGAAAAGCACAAGGAGGTTGGAAAGGCAACCAAGCCATGGAGATTACAAAAAAGTGCTCCAATTAATAAAAATAGGAAAGGAACTACAAAAAGAATGTGAACATACTCAGTGGCACGGCCTAAAATATTTCTTAGGAGGTAAAGAGTTAATGAACAAAATTTTATTGTTATCAAATAAGCCAAAATTATATGTATTGGCATTAGATTATGTGCTGAAAACATTACAGGATCAAACATTACATATTTTCCAAACAACTAATGGACAAAAAAAAATCTAAGTATCAAGTAAACCAAGATGATATTGGCAGTCGTAATGCAGGATCGACGTTAAGATTTTTTAGAGCAATATCTAAACAATTTCTTTTAGCACCATGTTGCTCCTTGTCATTATGTTCATGAGGTGTAGATTCAAGTGTTATTTTCTATTTAAGAACCTCTACATAACTAAAAAACAAAGAAAAAGAACAAAAAAATAAAAGTTATTTATAATTTAATTTCAGGATATTGTGCTTTGGTTGGGGGCAAGTTAGTCTTATAGAAGAGTAAGAAGCAAAATGTTGTATCACGCTCTAGCGCTGAATCAGATTATAGAGCTATGGTCGATCAGTATGTGAAGAAGTGATGTGGATTCGCCAACTTCTCTTTGAGTTGAGTTTTCTAGTCATGAGTCCAACCAAACTATGGTGTGATAATCAAGTTGCTCTTCATATTGCTTCTATTCCTGTATTTGATGAGCGAACTAAGCACATTAAGGTTGATTGCCACTTTGTTCGATTACCTACATGGACTCGCCACTAAGTACTCCAAAGAAAGCTGATAAATCTTATGTCATTCTAAGTGTTCAATGCATTGGCACGCAGTGGAGTCATTAAATATACTAGAGGTTCTAACCAGCCAAAGTTTCCAAGAGAAATCAAGCACGGCGGACCAAACGGTTTTTGCTTTCCCTTACCAAAAGGAACCATCAACAAAACAAGAGCTTCAAAGCAGCATTAAGACTGAAGGTCTACTACAGGCTACAGGTGGAGATGGATTTTCCCACTGAAGCTACAATGAAGAAAGTGATTGTCTATATTCTCTTCTTTTTTTCCTTTTTTTTCTTTTTTTTTTAAATGCAACAATTATGGGAAAAAAGGCAACTGGGGGAGTGTCTCCTTTGAATAATTTTTGCTGAGTTTATGTAGAAGAAACCACCTGATAACCTTAGGTTCCAGATAGCCTTGAAGCCAAAAAAGGAATTGTTATGGTTTTTTGAGGTTGCACTAAATGGTTGAAGATGGTTTTGACCAAGAAATCATTTTTAATGGGAATCCCATATGACTTTGTCACTGAGAAGGCCAGGACTGTGTTAGGGTCTTATATAAGGGTGTATATTAGTAATTACTGAAGAGTTAGTTAAGAAGTGGAGTTTATTTTGGTAATGGGATTATGCAAGAGTACCTTCGGCTTACCCATTGCTAGTTTAGCTAGAGAAATATTAACTCTCTTCTCCAAACCGGCAATTTAGAGTGGTATCTTCCAAACTTGGCTTATGAAGCCCTTGCTTCTCTAGGGTCCTCTTTGGAAAGAAAAGGTCTTCATCTGGTGGTCCAACTTGATTCTTGCTACTATTTGAAATTGTGGATTGAAATAAATCACAAAATCTTCAATGACATCATTTGGTACACTCACGCTAACTCTTGTTAAAAACTACAAGATTCTTACTATTTCACCAATTGGACCACTTCATTGTAACCTCTTTGGCTCGATTGGCACTCCAACTTCTTTTCAGCTTATCACCCATCAATGAAAAGTCTGTTTCCAATACCCTCAGTTAAGAATCTCTGTAGAGAAAATAGAAATCCTTTTCCTCTCTGACACAGTTTCCTATACGGTTTTCAAATCAATTTGTTTATCTAGTTTAGCTTTGGGAGTGCTTTCAAGAGTTGGTGTCCAGCAATGGCAATCTGAAGTTTTTTAAACAAACTAGATGCGATGATTATTCCCTCTGGGTGGAAAAGACTTATAATAGAAGGGGGAATGTTGCAGAGGTCTTTAAGCTTGATAATAATGGCCATAAATGCAGTATTATGGTCCTTGAAGGAGCCAGAAGAGAAGGTTGGATACTCTTTAAAAACCTCATTGAAGATTACCTCGAGAAACGTGAAAAGGTTTTACATCCTTCGATTAATAAAGCAGGTGTCCAGTTCTAAATCCTTTGTTGAAGCAGTTAGAAGGACTGGAAGTGGCCCTGGCGCTTTAAAGCACGTTTCTGTGGTAGGTGAGCAAAGCCAAGTAGTTATTGCTCCCACTTTTGTTGGTGAGACTATTTCTATAAAGGAAGTCTATCCTTTTGAAGAGATCCTTTCATCAGTCCCTTCCAACCAAACAGGGCTCTTCCTTATTGTCACTCCGAAAAATTAGCCCACTGACTTTGTTCTCTGGTTGGAACTCCTTCAGTGATCTCCAATGTTCATGCGAAAAATGGATGTTGTTCGTTGAAAATCATAAATTTACCTCTCTACCTTTGAAATTTCGATACCAAATTCATCGGAGATTGTTGCGGTGGATTTATGAAACTTCGATGTTTAGAGAAATTATGGAGGCGTTGGTTAGGGTCAAGGGGAACCAAGGTTGAAAATGTCGATGTCGATGTCGATGTCGACATCTCAATTTTACGGACATGTCGGTTGTCGATGTCGATGTCGACGGATATTCCGGAAAAATCACGGATAACTATAGAAATAGTTTGAATTTGTGGATGAAACTTTTATTAGAGCTTAATTAAACATTAAACCATCATTCTAAGTAGTTATATCAATAAAATACACATATATATGGACATTAGTGGTTGAAAATATCAAAATTTAGGCGCAAAATAACATTTTTATAAAAGATAGTCATTAATAGTGTTGAGTTTGTTGATAAATATTTTTTTTAATAATAAAATTCATAAACAACTTTATAATATCACTTAAACAAATAAAAATATCACTTAATACATATATAAACATCAATATATGTAGATAGTATTTTAAAAATTTATATCAAATTTATTAAATATTATAAATTTTAATAAATTTGAATATTATAATATCAAATTTTATTTAGAAAAACTCTTTATATGATAAGTTAGCTTAGAAGTGAACTCAAAACTTGACACTTAATAACTGAAAGCCCAAATAAAAACCCAAATAAAAGCCCAATTCAGTCCATGACCCACTATTTCCTCTCTTATAACAAAAAATAACCCTAATTTTTATAGTCAGCCGCCAAGACCTTCTCCCTCCTTCCTCTCCCTCTTGTCCTTCTCTCTGAAACTCACGTTTCCAGCAAAAACTCCAGCGAGATTGGCCTTCGTAGGTTCAAGAAATAAAAATGAGAAGAGCACAGTTCACGCTTCAAAGCTCGGATCTCTTGAGATTGGCACAGCTCACGCTTGATCTGCAAAAACTCCGGCGATTTTTTGACGACCCCAGCAAAATGTCGCCGATATCGTCGACATGTCACCGATATCGGCGACATTTTACACATGTCGACGACATGTCGCCGATACGGGGGAAGACGACTCTTCCCCCCCTTATCGTTATCGAGCACCGGCGACTTCCGATATGTCGCCGACAATGTCGGCGACATCGTCGACTTTTTAAACCCTGAGGGGAACTATACTGGTTTTGTCTCCGCAAAAGGGGTGGTGGTTGATGTTAATGGATCAAATTATGTGGCTCAAATCACCACCCATTTTTCAGTCCCTCTTACAAAGTGCATGGCTCTTTGACTAACTAGATGGAGGAGTTCTTCTTGCTCAATCCTCCTCGTCCTTCGACTAGAAATAACTGGGTTCAGGAAAAAGGGAAGTTCGCCGCTAAGTTTCGTGCTCCGCCGATTAAGGCTGCTTCGTCGCGGTTCTTGGAGAGGCTGTTGTGACTCCCCAAGCTCCTTGTTCTATCAAGCTCAGAGCGGGTAAGGAGGGGGGAGATTTCAAAAGTTGTCATCTTGAAGACAGGTACGAAGGAGGACATTTATGAGGGAGGTGACTTATCGACGACCATGGAACGATGTTTTTCTGAAAATGGATTTGGTCCTGATGCTGGGCCTTCTCTCCTCTAGAACAGAGGTTTTTTGGGCTTGGTTTATTCTCTGATCAGGTCTTAGATAAGAAGAAAGGCCTTGTGTACATGTCTAGTTCTCACCCGGCATGTCACCACCGGGCCTTGGGCCTTCAAAGCCATTTGACGCCCAGAAGTTCAAACCACGTGACCCAGAGAAGAAAGTTTCTAAGCATGTGTCTGTTGATCATGTGGGCGTGTTTCGCTATTGGTGATAATGAGGTGTCTGTCTCGCATATCTAGTTCGGAACGATACGCTTCTCTTTTCCACCTATGACAGCTTGAACATCAAAAAAATTTTGGCTGTTGTGAGAATTTTTGAGCAGATGTCTGGGTTAAGGTTTAATCTTGATAAGTCAGTGGTAGCTGGTATAAACTTAGAAGCTAATCTGGTTAATGAGGTGGCTGCCTCCTTCTCTTGCAAAGCCTCGACTCTCCCATCTTATGTATTTGGGCCTTCCCCTAGGGGTAATCCGAAGAGCCTGTCTTCTTGGGATCCAATGGTTGAAAGAGTTCAAAAAAATAATTAGTAGATGACAGAATTGTTTGCTCTCCAAAGGTTGTGACTAACTCTTGCCCAATTTGTTTTGATCTAAAACCTTAAAAAAAAAAGTTCACAAATTCCCTGAGTAAGAACCCTACCCAAAAAAGTGTCGCTACAACAAGATTCCAGAAAATGCTCTTTCGATTTCTTCTTGAACCAAAAGGGAAGATGGAAAATACAATGCAAATTCAAAGGCATAACCCAAAAAATATCAAAATGAGTCAAGATCCGGCCCCAAAAAAAAAAAAACCAATAAAATCACAATAAGATTAGAGATTTTTTCTGGAAAGGTGTTAATCTGAAAAGTGACTCTAACCTGGTCAAATGGGGGATTGTTTCCAAAACCCTGGTCCTTGGAGGGTTGGCTTTGGTAATTTGCTGAAAATGAACAAGGCTCTTAAATAGTTGTGGAGTTTTCCCCTTGATTGTGACTCTCTCAGGAGTGAGGTTGTTAAAGATATCCATGGAGTTTCAGAGTCAAGGTAGAATTTTAAGCTTAATCGTTCCTCCTCTAGGCTATTGTGAAACTCGACTATATCTTGAACTCCTTCACCTCTATTTAACTAGGCTCATGTGTGGAGAGATACTTAGTCCCTATTTCTAAACCTTTAGCTGATTCCGTTCTCTATTTCGGCTCTCTCTCTCAGCTCTCGCTATAGACTCTAACTTGTGGGATCTTGTTTGTTGTTACTTGTTCCTGGATCATCCAATTCAGAAGAAACTTCGAGGATAACGAGATCGAGGACTTCACTTCTCTTTTGGTCGTTGTGAGCAGCTGTCATCCAGGGCTCAAGATTTGAGAATTTCGAATGGGGCAGATGGCAGTTAGTTTTCTTGAAAAAAATGTTTTCAGATCTTTGTTTGCCCCCATTTCCTCTCTATCTCTGGAGATCTCCAGAGCCATTTGGAAAGACAGCTACCTGAAAAAGGTGAAAGTCCTCCTTTTCAGTGGGGCTGAACACGTTTGATAAAGTCTAAAGGAGGTTTCCTTATATGGCCTTATGTCCCAATCGTTGTAACCTTTGTTCCTCAAATGTCGAAGATCCTCTCCACCTCTTCTGGTCACGCCCCTTCACGGCTAGGTTTTGGAACAAGGTTTTTGATATCTTCTTGTTTCGCGACCGTTCCCCACTCATCAACAGACCATTCTCCACTATTTGTTGTGTGGTGTGGTCTTTAAGGAGAAAGCTCGTCCTCTGGTGAAATTCTATCAAAGAACCTATCAAGAGGAGTCTTTAAGATTCTGATATTTGGGAGCTTTTGGTTAGATTTGCTTACTTATGGTCAGCTAGGACAAAAATCTTTTGTAACTACCCTCCCTCTTAGATTGCCCCAATTGGAGGATATTTTTTAATCCGTGGGTGGCCTTTTCTACATCTCTTCATTAATCAATGAAAGTGTTTCTTATCTAAAAATTATGAAAAGTCTGCTTCTTATTAAAAAAAATCAAAGTTAACAAACAAAGAAAGTGGTAACATTACCCCTCTACCTTTCACCCATCTAAGGTTGCCTTTCGATAGTAATACGAAGGGACAGAGGATGGTAGTGTGTCTCATCATGTTAACTACAAATCTTAGTCCAGTCCAAAAGGAATTTGGACTTGAAGAACAGGGTCTTACTATTCAAGTGGTTGTGACGTTTCCCTTTGCCCCACAGAGTCACCGACATCACGTTATATCAAACCGGCACAATATTCTTACTAACGACTTACTATGGAAGAGATCGCCTTCAATCCCCTTTTTAAGAGAAAGGACAGTGTCACTTACAAGTAGGGGGGTTTTTTTTTTTAATAGAAAATGCAATAAACATTATTCTCTTAGAGTTAGCAATAGTATCTATCCCTGCCACAAACACACCATTCATTTTCGTCACTTTTTCCCTTGAGAGACAATCTTTAGAAAAAAAATGCAGATGATAAGAGTATGAGGATCTCTACATCTTTCAATGATAATTTTGACACATCCATTTTTGCTAATTTTTGACATAGCATAATCCGTAGAAAAAAAATATTGAAATTCAGGGAACTGACCTTTCCTTGCATTGATGAACAAACAGTAGACGCTAATTGTAGCCCAGCTCCAATTCCAACAACATTGAAGAGGGTTGAGATAGCCTCGCCTTTGGCGAACAGGTCACTGAGATTTCCTTCTTTTGCAAATGAAGAATATATTGGTAATCTTGTTGCTCTTGCAGCAACCACCGCCATTCCCTGGCCAAAAAAGGAGAAATGAATTTTCAAAATCCAAATCAGCGGAGAGGTCTCACAAAATATAGGTACTTGACATAGTTTTTTACTAGTCAATTAAAAAGAAGGGAAACTGATAAAAGTTTCAAATGGTTCACTCATGTAAATATGCAATATAGTCGACATAAAATCATTAGTCCATGACTAGGAAAAAAAAAAGAAACAGTAAAGAATAGATCTTTCATAAAGTAAATAGACAGAAAAATAATTATTACTCTATTTTTCCTTCAATATATCTTTTCTATCTTTCTTTCTTTTTTTTCGTGGGAGGGGGTTATAGGAGCATCAAAATAAGGGGGGAAAAAGGGAATTAAGAGCAACTTAAACCTTTGCAAAATTGCCTATGCCTGCCATTTCAAGAAAAAGATGAGGGCATAAAGGAGAAAGAACTTCCAAGCCAGAGCCCAAATCATAGAGGATATCAGCTACAACAGAAAAACCCAGTCAAATAACAAAAAAAAACGACAAATGTTTCTCACCACTCATGTACAGTGTCATATGATTCTAATGAAACAAGAATGTTTTTTTTAATAGAAAGGTGACGTTTCATTAATCATGAAAAAACAATAAATACAAGTACAAAAGGATGAGAAGTCCTCAAATACAAAGAAAAGCCAAGGAAAAAAAACTTAAATATATAATTTTATTTATAGAATGTAGAATAAACAAGAAAATTAAAATTAACAATAGTTACAACTTTAACCCAACTAAACGTCCTACAAACAATGAAATCCCATAAGTGAATCCAAGATTTAGAATCACCCATGAAAATCCAAAAGTTTTGTTCTAGCCAATTACTCCACAACAAAACAGCCACGGCACAATTCCAAAAGGATTTTCTTCTCTTTGAGACCTTGGAGATCCCTAGCTTCTTCAGGAGCCCACCTCATATAAAATTGCGAAAGAAGTTTGAACCAAAGATTAGTTGTTTAATTGCAATGTAAGAAGGTGAGAAGCCGATTCACAACTCCTATAACACGAAAAACAAATATGTGGAGTCCTGAAGAAGAGGGGCAAGCAAGATTGCAACACATCCCAGAGATAAGCTTACCAACATAAAGAGTCAAAAGAAAGAAATGGATTTTTGGTTGAAAGCGTGGTGGTCAAATTGATTTAGAAGGAAAAGAAACTAAAGAATGATTATAAGTAAGAAAAGAAAAGAAAGATTTACCATAACCAAAAGAATGAAAGGTCCAAGAAATACGATCATGAGAGGAAGAGTGAATAATATGAGAAACTAGACTAAGAAGAGAGGTAAATTCTAAAATTTTCTCGTCTTTGAGGTTTCTGAAGAAAGAAAAACCCCAAGACCTTGTTTAGAGGTTAAAAAAAGAGAAAATGGAAGTAAAATGGTTTTTGGTGATGCGATAAAGAAGAGGAAAAGAGACAAAGTGGAGAATAAAAAATCCACAAATCTTCCCAAAAACAAATATTAAGACCGTTGCCAAGAATAATCCTTACACCTTTTAAAAAAGAGAGAGCACATATAGAAATAGATTTCCAAGGCTATAAAGGGACCCAAAGTTGACAATAAAGGAATTCCAATCAAAACAAAAAGATCCATACTTACTTTGAATGAATGAATCCCAAAAAAATTTATTAAGAATAAAAACGCCAAATCCAGTTTCAAAACAAAGTCAAGTTTTTCAATTCAAGTGATCAATTATTAACCCACCCAAAACTTTTGGTTTGCAAACGATTTTCCAATTAACAATATGAAGTCTTTAACCTTCCTCAATATCATCCCAAAGAAAATTCCTGAAATTTTTTTCCAAAATCAAAACAACCTTTTTAGGCATACTAAAAAATGACAAATAGTTTTTTTTATATATGGAACTTTCATTAATCAATAAGGGTTAAAGCAAAATACAAGAGGATGAGAAATCATCCAAAAAACAGAAATAAAGGGAAAAAAACAACATTTCCTCCAACCATCAAGTCTAGAGGAAATCTTATCGACCATGGACTGCCAAAAAGAGAGAGAAGATGGATTTCCACCTAAAGAGAGCCCTAAATATCTAATGAGCCCTTTCCCATGAACATAACATATGGAATTGGGAAAAAAAAAAACTCTAGGATCGTCAACATTTATGCCAAGTAAAGAGCTTTAGGCAAGATTAATTTTCAATCCAGACATAACTCCAAAGAGCTTAACCATTTTCAAAAGGTTGAAGAGAGAAGAATCTTTGTTGCCTGCAAAGCAGGTGGTATTATCACCAACTTGAAAATATGATAAATTCATATTATTGCAACCAATATGGAAGCACTCAATGATTTGAGCCTAAAAACAAATTTTTCCACGAAACGAGAAAAAACATCTCTCACAAGATTAAAAAGGAAAGGTGAGAGAGAATCTCCTTATCTAAAACCAAAAGAAGGACTACCATTCACAAAAATTTAGAAATGGGCACTTCTGATGAAACAATAAAGTCTTTGCGTACAAAAGCTATGTTAACACATAAAAACAAATTGATTATAAGATTAATACCAATAATTCGCCATCGTTTAGGCTCGGAATCCATTCTTGAACCCAAATTGCTACATATGAGTTTGCCAACATGCTGCATCCCATCCTTCAAAATCTGTAGGTAAAAATGAATAATAGGCCGTTCTTTTCTTAACCACTAGTAGTATATTTCAATTATTTAATAATAGTCATATTTTCTTTTATTAAGAATATAATTATTAAAATCTAGGAGAAAATAAAGATGTTAAATAGAACAATGAAAGAAAGAAGAATGTTACCAAGCATATGAGATTTGATTGAAAAATTATCAAACATACCCAACTTACAACAGTAGCCTGTGCCGCAGTTGGTCGCAAGCCTGCAGCAAATAGTAGTGACTGAAGAGGGTTAAGCACATAAACCAATGACCACCACTCTATCATTTAATAGAAAGATAAACTTTCATTGATTAATGGAAAATAATACAAATTGGAGGATGAGAAATCCTCAAAGACTAAATAAAAAATTAAAACAAAAGAATAAAACAAACCTTAAAAGCTAAAAGAAAGAATTTCATTTATAATACATGGAATGAACGGAAAACCTAAAAGTAGAAGGATTAACAACTTTTGCCCAACAAAAAGTAATGTGACTATAAAATGATTGTTATTCGTGACGTATTGGTAATTAGTTAATAAGTTTGCTAGACAGATGATGGGTTTTTAATTTAATAGGAAACAAGATGCAGAAAGGACCAGATGAACTTAAAGAAACCACCCAAGGCAATTAAAAAATAAGGATAATTACAAAAAAGTGGGGGATAGAACACAGAAGCAAGAATTCTGATGTCTTCCCATAAGTCACTAGCAGGCTTGTGATCCTCTTCAAAAAAATTAACTACTTTCCACCCAGAATTCCCATAAAGTAGCTTTGACCACCACATTCTACCCCAGAATTTTAGCTTCCTTTTTTAAGGGAAAGCCCCACAACAACTAGAAGACATTACGATCAGGGTATTAGCCATAGTCCAAGAAATTTTGAACTCCTTGAAACGATTGAGCCAACAATGAAAAGAAACTTAACAGTCAAAAAACGTGATTTTTTAAATAAAAACCAACTTTCTTTGAGATAGAAAAAGAGAAAAAACAAAAGTAGGGTTCAACCAATCACAAGTATGCAGCCCAATAGTTAACAATCGAGAGAGAGAGAGAGAAAAAAAATTGAATACTACAAAAATGCTTGGTAGCAGACACCCAAAAAGAGGTATATGATAGGAATGTACTTCGGGCATTTTGGAAGAATTTGTTAGGGGAATGAGAGTTATAAATAGAGTGAATTGGATATGTTAGAGGTATGCATATTATGACTTTTTTTCTTTTTTTTTAAAAGACGGCTCACAAGAGGGTTGAGAAGGACTTCCTCCAAGGTATGGTGTAAAGAGTTACTATTTTTTTTTTTATGGAAAGATAAACTTTCATTAATCAATAAGGGTTAAAACAAAAGACAAGAGGATGAGAAATCCTCCTAAGACTTTTGTCCATGGAAAACCCATAAGGTCCAAGGGATTTGTTTCCATCACAATGAAAAACTGCAACCTTAATTTCTGCCAAAGTAAATGGTCTTTCTAAGAAAGTTGCTTCATCAATACTTATTGGATCCCACTCGATTCCAGAAAGTGAAAAAGAACCTTTTGCATCAAAAGTATAAAGCTTCTGCAAATGAATGATAAATGACTTATTAGATAATATCTTCTTGTGAATCCATCATTAGTTCAAGGATGAAAATGTCGCCGATATCGGCGACATTGTTGGCGGTATGTCGGAAAAATCAGAGTTCCGATACCGATAAGGGGGGGAAGGATCGTTTTTCCCTAGAATCGGCGACTTGTCGTTGAAATCGCCTAGATGTCGCTGATATTGTGAAGATATCGCCGAATTGACAAAGATGTCGCTGAAAATTCCAAGATATCGCCGGAAAATTTAAGACCTCACTGGCTTACAAAAGATTTTTCGTTGGCCATGTAACTCTGTAAAACAGTTGCACGACGAAGAGAGAGAGAGAGTAGGAAAAGAGAGGCGGCAAACTTAGAAAATTTGAGAAGAAACTAGGGTTTTTTCATTGTTAAGTAAATTTGGTGGGAGGGACCATGATATTGGGTTGGGTTTTTTATCGGGCTTAAAGTATATAGTTCTAATTTAGTCATAGTTCTAAGTTTATAATTATTAATAATGTAAAAAGATTTGTTTCTAAAATTTAAAATTATAATATTTAAAATAAATGTCTATTGCAATACATGATAATTCTGATATAATTTTTTTAAAATATCTATTAATATTGAGTTATTAATGATTTATTTGTATTAAATGTTGTATTTTATTAATAATGATATAATTGTTTATAAATTATATTGAAAAATTAAAATTTTCATCATCGACATTAACTTCGACACTTCCCAAATATCTGTCGACATCGACATCGACATCGACGTAAAATTGACTTGGCGACATCGACACCAACATCAACATTTTTATCCTTGCATTAGTTGTGTTTATTAAGTTATTTCTTCCCTTTTCTAGAATTAGCAATTCTATGGAAAAGCTTATAGTTGTTTTCCCAATCTTTGAACCATTTAGGCTTACTTAACTTTTTGATTCCAAGAGATTTGTTCCTTTTGACTTAAAGAATCAAGCAATATCAGCAAGAAATTTAGCTTTTTCCAATTGGGAATTGTCAGAAGATGTCAAAAAATCCAAAACATTATCAAAATTATCCAATTTTTGAATCTTTTCTAAAACCAATTTTTTATCTTTTACAACATTTCCAAAAATTTCCTTATTCCATTGTTTCAAGGATTTCTTTAAAGCCTCAAGCTTCTTTAGAAATATATGGGCAGCCCATCCCGAAACATGACAAGATGACCATACATTCTTACAAAGGGTTTGAAAAGAGGGATGGAGAATCCACATGTTTTAAAATCTAAAACGAGAAGGGCCTCATTTGAAAGATGAAGATACTGAATAAATGGGACAATGATATGATGTAGCCTTGGCTAAAGCTTGTTGTCGAAGAGGAGAGAGACAACGATTTGGTACAAAATGGATAAATTGGATAATTAGCTGCATTTCAAATACTAATTTCTCCGTGTTCTTTTCATCAATGGCAAGCCAGGAGGTCTTTTTAAAGCAACTAAGGGCCTCTATCCGAGAGATCCTTTATCCCCTTTCCATTTTAGTTTGGTCATGGATCTTCTCAGTTGCATGCTCACTAAAGAAATTAGAGAAGGCAGAATTAAAGGTTAGTGTTGTGCGAGAAACAATGTGAAAATAGGCCATCTTCTCTTTGTGGATGACATCCTTCTCCTTTGTCCTGATGATGCTGATTCTCTAACCAATATTCTTAAAACTATCTCTACTTTCTATAGTCACAATGACTTAAAAATGAACCTAAACAAGTCTTCCATTATGTTTTTTTAAGAAAAGTTCACAACTATTTTTTTTTAAATAAGAAACGATTTCATTGATAATATGAAATATGATGTATACAAAAAACGCCCCCAAAAGATTATAAAAAACTAGACCAGTTAAGGGCGATCTGGGAAGGACTATAATTACAAAAATCCTTTATAAGAGAGCTCCAAAGAGAGGCATACTACACCACCTTATCCCACAAAATAGAAACAGAAGAGGAAATAAAATTAGAATAAAAAATACGACTATTTCTTTCCCACCAGACAAGCCAGCAGATAGCACGGATTGCATTACACCAGATAATGTTAGCCTTCCCTTTAACTTTTCAGACCACCAAGTAGACTGTGGACTGCCACCGAAACAGGGTGATGAAAAGGCCCTTACACATTAAAAATCTGAAACAGATTAATCCAAAGCCCCCAGGTAAAGGAGCAATATACAAAGATATAGCTCGAACTCTCGCTAGCAGAAAAACATAGAGGGCAAGCATTGGGAGACAAAGCCATAAAGGGGAACCTTCTCTGCAACTTATCATGTGTTAAGACCATCTCTAAGGAGAGACCACATGAAAACCTTCACCTTAATTGGATACTTGCCACCCCATAGAGCATTAAAGAGGTCCTCCGAAAAGGCATTGCTATTGGAAGAAAAAGAGAGCATGACGTTTTTGCAAGAGAACTTCGTACCAACTCCTTTCCATATTCTGGAATCCGCATTGGGACAAATAAAGCACCCATCTAAAGTGTTAAGCAAGCTAACAAAATCTTCCACTTCCTCATCCTTCAAGTTCCTTATGAAAATCAGATTCTAAGCTCTTAGTTGACCATTCCAATTATCAGCAACAGAGCTAGTCTGAAGGATAGACAAGTTGTATAATCTAGGGAAAACCTCCCTGAGGGTAGCATTAGAAACCCATGGTTAATTCCAAAAAGAAATTCTTCGCCTGTTCCCCGGATTAAAAGAAGTGAGAGAACTGATGAGACTGTCAAGATTAGCAATCTACTTCCAAGGGCTCCGATTAGAGCAATAAGAATTTGTGCTTGCCTTCCACCCAAAGCCATCAATCTCATGAATAGTAGTAATCACTTTATGCCATAATGCCTCTCCCTCCAGAGGGAATCTCCACAAACATTTAAGAAGGAGAGATTTATTCCAGTTAAAAATGTTGTCGAAAGCAAAACCACCATAAGAAAGAGGGTTAGCAACCACCTCCCATTTCACAAGCTTCGAACCCCCACTCCCATCGCTGGCTCTCCAAAAGAAATCCCTCAGAATTTTATCAATATTTTTCGCAATTCTTTTTAGAATAGAGAAGACTGAGAGGAAATATATAGGCATACAACTAAGCATTGATTGGACAAGCGTCAATCTACCCCCCTTTCGACACAGCCACACTCCTCCACTTGTTAAGTCTTCTTTGAATTCGCTCCACAACGGGATCCCAGAAGCTACTTAGCCGAGGATTACCCCTAAGAGGCAGTCCTAGATAAGAGAGAGGGAGGGAGGAGACTTTACAATTAAGGCAAGATGCAGCAAAAGATGACTCACCCGGGTTCAGGCAATGTTTTAAAAGTCTTAAGGCGGCCTTGAGGCGTTTTGCTATGGAGAGGCGAGGCGTAAGCCTCGAGGCGGTGTGAGGCGTAAGCCTCATTTTATTAAGAAAAGAAAAAAAAAACTAAATATTTAATACCCCACATTAATAACTCTTCTAAAAAATACATTACATTAATAACATGATAGAGGAATATACACATTTGTATAATCTGTACTATATATACACAATCAAAATATAGAATTAAAAGTTAATAAAATAGAGAGAAA
The DNA here is from genome assembly GCA_028015215.1 of Gynostemma pentaphyllum. Taxonomy (NCBI): domain Eukaryota; kingdom Viridiplantae; phylum Streptophyta; class Magnoliopsida; order Cucurbitales; family Cucurbitaceae; genus Gynostemma; species Gynostemma pentaphyllum. The sequence continues at coordinate 32,825,829 of CM051352.1, forward strand.
ATATTTAAGAAAAATATAGAGGAAAATAGGAAAAATAAATTGTTAAAACATTTTATGTATTTATAAACAGGGAAAAAAAGAGAGGAAATGAATTAAATTTTGTATTGTTTACAAATATTTTATAAAAAATACAGAAATATAAAAGCGTTTGCCCGGCTACATGTAGGTGTAGCAAAAGCTTTGGGGTTTGGCTCTAACCCTTAAATAAGCTTCCTATCAGTGAGGCGTACGCCTCTTAAGCCTCGAGGCATAAGTACCAAAGGCGCACGCCTCACGTGGTAGAGGCGTAAGCCTCTTCAGGAATCTTAAAGGCGTAAGATCTAAGGCGTTTTTCTTATGCTTGAGGCGAGCCTCGAGGCGTAAGCCTCAAGCGTTTTAAAAACATTGGGTTCAGGTTGACACCAGCAAGGAAAGACTTATCAAGATTGAATTTCAAACCCGCCATCTTCTCGAACAGTTGCAAAACCGAAAGAAGGTTTCACAACTTTCCAGCATCAAACGGAGAAAACAGCAGAGTATCATCCGCAAAAAGGAGGTGGTTAACATTCAGATTATTCCTACCCATCACTGAACCATCAACAATCCCAACATCTTGAGCACTATACAACAGCGGACTAAGAGAATCTACAACTAAAATAAACAGGAAAGGGGGTAGAGGGTCTCCTTGACAAAGGCCTCAAGAAGCAAAGAAATTCCCCCACGGCTTGCCATTGATCATAATAGAGAAATTGGTGGTAGATAAACAGCTTTTATCCATTTTCTCCAGGGCAACCCAAACCCTTTGAGAGACAACATAGCATCCAGATAATCCCAATCAACAGTCATATGCTTTCTCAACATCCAGTTTAATGATCACCCCTTTGAACTTCTTAGTTCTCCAATCTTCTATAATTTCATTCGCCACCAAAATCGAATCTTTAATCTGTTTTCCTCCAACAAAAGCATTTTGGAATATGGTAGTTTTATGGATAACTGCCTTAAGCCTATCAGCCAACACCTTAGAAAGAATCTTATAGGGCCCTGTGATAAGGCTAATAGGGTGATAATCTTTGACTTCCCAGGCATCAACTTTTTTCGGAATAAGGGAGATGAAAGTTCTATTAGTGTGGAGTTCACAATACCCTTCTGAAAAAAATCATGGAACAGAGCCAAAATGTCACACTTAATTATGTTCCAAGAGTTTTTAAAGAATTCTGCAGTAAACCCATCAGGCCCCGGGGCTTTGTTACAGCCAAGAGCATTAATAGCCCTGTAGATTTCAGCTTCAGAAAAGGGACGCTCCAACCACTCTGTATCAATTTTATTAATACAAAAGAATATACAAGAGGTTAAAAGCACCTCAAAAAATTACAAAAAAGAGTTTCAAGGTATATACAAAGATGAATAAGTTAACCCAAAATTTAACTGCACATTATTTTTTGACCAAAAGTAAATGAATGAAATACAAAAACGATCCCAAATATGATGATGATCACGAGCCACATTGTTGAAAATACGTTTGTTTCTCTCGATCCAAATCACCCAGAAACGAACCGCCACAACAAGATTCCAAAAAATGTGCTTCTCTTATGTTTCTCAACATTGACCAAAGTAAGGTTGAGATATGAGACTCCCTTATTGGATGCTTTGCCTGCCAACTCCCTCCCCGCTATCTACCTTGGTTTTCCTACTGGGAGAAATCCCACATACCTTAACTTTTGGTCTCCTATCATTGAAAGAATTGACAAAAAGTTTTCGAGGTGTATTAATTTCAATTTTTCCAAAAGAGGCCTAGTTAACTATGATAAAGGCAACCCTCTTCCCTCCTTACTTACTACCTTTCTCTCTTCAATTACCCCAAAAAGCTAAGAACATTATTGAAGAAAAAAAATGAGATTTCCTATGGGATTCCAAAGGCACTAATGGAGGAAGCCATTTGGTTAACTAGACCTGGGATTGGTAACTTGCAAAAAATGAATCAAGCTTTGGTTTCGAAATGGGCAGGGAGATTCATCATAGCAATGTTTTAAAAAGCTCAATAGGCGCACACCTAGGCGCAAGGCTTAAGGCCTGCGCTTCACCTCTCCCGAGGCGTTATGAAAAGGCGTGCGTCTAGGCCCAGAGACGTACACTTTTCATACTCCTCGAGGCACGCACCTCAGCCATTTTCTGACTTTTTATTGTATTTTCAGCTTTTTTTTTGTCTAATCAGTTTCCCTTGTCTTTTCAACCTCTTTTCTACCATTAGATAGTCTTTTCAACCTCAATTCAATAATTTTTCATAATAATTATCTTGATAATACTAAAATTTGTGTGTATAAAATATTTATTTTTTATTTATAAATTATGCGCCTCGTAATAAAAAGCCCTTGCTTTTGCATCTTGCACTTAAACCCCAGGGGATTACATGGCTGTTTTGCGCCTTTTAAAACACTACATCAAAGAGCCTTCTTCTCTTTGGTGCCAGCAGCATGGCCTTTCTAAAGGCAAGTGGTTCACTAACTCCCAAAACCACAACTCTGAAAGCCTTGGAGTTTTGTTGCCCTCAAGCCAACAAATATCATCTAGGAGATGGCAAACACATCATTTTTCCCTCATCTCTTCTCTCTCAAACTCTCAATCTCTTTATATCCATGACTGTTGGGACAGAAACAATGGGGGCTGAAATCTTCTTTTTAGAGGAAATATTTTTTTTAAATAAACCTCACTAGGCATTTCATTGATATAATAAAAGAAAGAAAAAAGAAAAACAAATACAAAGGGTGTGGCAAGACATACCAAAAGCCACAAAAACCAAAAGAAAACATATATCCTATACCCAAAAGCCCAAGTCCGCCACCTAAATACAAGTATGCGGGCCAACAATTTATAATCAAACCTAAAGGGTAATTACAAAAGAGTTTGGTAGTTGACACCCAAAAGAAACCATTTACATGCGCCAAATCCAAAACATACTCCCATGATCTTTTTTCATCCCTAAAAACTCTTCTATTTCTCTCCAACCATATACCTCAAGTAATAGCACAAAAACCCGAAACCCAAAGTAACTTCCCTTTCTCTTTGAAGGGCGGTTTAGCAAGGCCTCCTCCAAAGATTGACAAAAAGTATCATTATCAACCCAAGACACGTCAAAGGATTGAAAAAAATTATCAAATAAGCCTAAAAAAATTGCATTTCCATATGATGTGATTGTGGTCTTCTGACCCAAAGTTGCACAGACTACAACACTGAGGGTTATGCGTGTAGGAAGAAGATCGCTGAAGAACTCGAGGGTATTAATTTTACCAAGAGTCATGGACCAAATAAAAAATCCGAGTTTCTTCGGATCTTCAACTTCCAAAAAGTGGAGAAGAAGAGTGAGAAGCAACTCAAGGGACTCATATTGTTTAGTCAAGGAAAGATTTGCAAGAGAATGTGAGTGAAGGACTAAGAGACCAAAGTCTTAAATCAGGGGAACCCTTTCTCACCGAAATGCCATCAAGCTTGGTAATAATAGATGACAATTCACCCATTTCCCTATTCCGGATTGGCTACAAAAATGGAAATCAATATTCACACTTGACCCTTCCCGACGAATGAAAAACGAAATTGGCTAGTTTTTTTGCAAAAGAAAGAGAAACATAAGGGGATATAAGTCTTGGAGGCAGTGAAAACCAGGCGTCTTCCCTAAACAGAAAATTACAATATAAATTATATGAGAGAGACTTTCAATATCCTTCCTTCTTCCATCGACAACTTCAGGCTCAGCCACAAGACAACACTTTCTCTTGGAGCTTTGATAGAAATGGAAATTTTTGAGTTGAAACTATCTTCACACGCCTAACGTCGCACCAAAGTAATCAAACATCTTCCCTTATTTGCTTCAAGAAGAACTGAACTTCTAAGGTCCACAAAAAAATCAAGATCATCGCTTCGTCTCTTCTCCATAAAGGCCTGGTTGAGAAATTGCAAAGAAGGCTTCCTCATTGCAATACCTCACCAAACTGGTGCAGTCTTTGCAAATCCCATAAAGAAAATAAGGACCACCTTTTCCTTCATTGTAATTTCAGTGGCCAGCTAATTTCCAAACTCCTCGGCTTCTTTAATGTCCGTTGGTGCAACCCCAAATTATCCATGGATGGTCTCAATCAACTCCTTGATGGAGTCTTTTGGAAAGTAAAAAAAAGAGTCCTATGGTAAAAAATTGTCCTTGCCACATCTTGGAAAGTTTAGTTAGCAAGAAACATTAGTGTTTTTTATGATAAAATGTAGCCCTTCATCTTGGACACTTGGGACAACATTTCTTACTTCTATTTGGTGTTCTTGATCAAATTCTTTTTGTAACTCAACTCAACAAAATTTTTCCCAATTGGACCATTTTTGTAACCTCCTTGGATTGGTTGGTTGGCTTTCCAATCTTTTCCCTCATCAATGAAAAGTCTTGTTTCTAATATAAAAAAATTATGAAATATTCATTTTAATAAATAGGAATTGACATACAATTAATTATCATAAGGTTACCAAAGGGGCGTTTATAAGAAAAGTAAGTAATTTACATTCACATCAATAAATATTATAAAATAAGTGTAGCTTTCCAATATTCCCAAGCATCCTCATAAAATTCTCATGAACAAATCTTGCATAGCACAAGAAGCTTAATAATCAAAATATCTAGGTATCTTTGATTCTCAGGCATCTCAGTTTGTAATTGTCTTTGTAAGGCACCTCAGCCCCTAATTATCTTTGTAAGCATGACTCTAAGGATTATGACCATCTTCCTTTTTTCGTCTTGCACATTTTCAAGACCCAGTTTGGCAGCACTTTTTCTAGGATGTTGGAGTCGATTGGGTTCCTAACGAGAGATGTCGCGCAACAATGGAAGAAATTCTACTACACCCTCCCTTTAGTGACAAAGAAATGTGCTTGTGCCAATCTAACTTATTTATTATTTTGTGCAACATTTGGTTCTAGGCATCTTTAATTCCTGAGCATTCCAATTCCTAAAAAATGGCTCATATGCCACTCTTTCAAACTATATTCTTATCGTAAGTGTTGCATTACAATCATAATGCTACCTAAGAAATTCAGCATCCTATTTTTCTTAAGAGTTGCATCACAATCATAATGCTAAACCAAAGATGTAGAAAGAATCAGATAAAAACCTGAGTTGACAACACCGACAGTGCTGCACTAGAAACATGCTGCAAGGCTCGAAATTGTGTGTATCTCAAATATCCCTCGCTAACACTGTTAAGTAAAATGCCAATACTTAAGCAATTGAAGGTCATTGTTCATCAATATGCTTATCTCTTACTTCAGTGTTGATGGTAATATATCATGTTAAGTACCTGTATGGATATCCCAAAGGAAAAAATGTATTGAGGAAAGACTCAACCATCTGATGACTTACTGATCTTGTGTCATTAACAATCTTCACCTACAAAAATCAAAATTTGAATATATTAACATCTTTTTAGAATCAAGCTTAAAAGCGTATTTCATTCAGGGGAAAGAAGGGCACCAAGAACCCAAAAAAAATGCCACCTAATTACAAGTAGGGGCAATTCCAAATTGTAGCAAATTTTTTAATAATATTTGTAAATTATAAGCTATTAAAAATATTTTTATATATAGCAAATTTTGATTGCAAATCAGTGATAAACATGAATTAATACACTTAAGTTTTTTTTAATAATAAACAAGCTTTTTCATTGATCAGTCATCGGCTGGTTGAGTTTCTCCTCAATACATTTTCACACTAAGTTTATCACTCATTCACACATTAATTGTAAAAATTGCTATATTTGTAAATAAATTTAAGTAATAATATATTTACAAATATTACATCAAAATCTGCTACCAAGTGATTTCCATTACAAGTACGTAGGTAACGTGTACAAAACAAATACAACCAACAAATGAAAAAGGGATATTTTCAAAAATGACATTTTTTTAATTGGAAATTTAAAAAATAGCAAAAGTTTTAAGAATTCAAAAAAATAGCACTTTCATTAAAATAATGAGAACTTTCATTATTTAAATAAAAGTTTCAAAATCATAAAAACTACCTAATTTGAAAAATTATTGAGTTTTAATTGAAAGCATCTCAATTAGAAATATAAAATACAATAATAATAATAATAACATTGATCATTCAATAATATAGGAGAAAAAAATGTAAAGAAAACATTCATTAAATTTAATGAAAGAAAAAATGTCACATTTGAAAATTTTCAAAACTTTTGCCATTTTTGAAAATATAAATTTAAAAAGTGTCATATGGTGGAATTTCTCAATAAAAAATATAGGCAACCCAATTGTTAAGAAAAAAAAATAAAGGAATGTCACTAAATACTTAAGAAATTGACACCCCCAAAAATGCAATTATATTTTTTTTGAAAAGATGGCTCATAAGTTGAATTGTGAGACACATTAAAATGCAATATAAGTCCTAAAAATAAAAAATACAAGTAAAGAAAAAAATTAGGGGAGGGGTCTCTTGCTTTTATTGTCAAAATTAAATCTATTTAATATATTTTACATAAAAAAATATATCTTATATTATATAATAATAAGATATTCATAATAATAAATTATAGAGGAAATATATCTTATATTATATAATAATAAGATATTCATAATAATAAATTATAGAGAAAATTAATAAATAATATATAAAATAGAAAATTCTAATATATAGAAAAAAAATGATATACTTATCTTAATTTATATGTAAAGATTAGTTACAAATATTATAAAAAGAAATAGTGTAGTGTAAAATATATTCCCATTTCATTGATATAATGAAAGAAAAAACATATATCCAAGGAAACAATGAGTCCCAAAAACCAAAAACAAAAAGAAACCCCAAAAAACCATCTATGTACACCACCAAACTAGGAAGCACGGACACGGACACGGGGATACGTCATTTTCCAAAAAAGTAGGATACGGATACGTCAAGGACACGTTATTTTTTTTTAATATATTTATATATATATATATATATAGACATATTTAGTTGATGAATTAGTAGAAGAGGCCATCCTAAATCATTTAAAAAAACAAAACAAAATAAATTTATAAAACAACAGTAAGTAAAAAAACAGAATTGAAAAACAATAAACAGAGAAAATTAAAAAGGGGTTTAAAAAAGAAAAGCTGAACAATCTCCAGCGAAAAAGAAAATAGAAAAAGAAAATAGAAAGTAGAAAATAGAAAAAGAAAAAGAATTTTAAAAAGAAAAGAAAACGGAGGCAAGCCTCTCTCGTTGACGACAGCTTCTCTCTCTCTCTCTCTCGTGACAACAATATCCAGCGAAAAGGGTTGTTTCCAAGCGAGATCAAGCTCGATTCTTCTTCCTTTCTCTTTTTCGGCGAGGTCTGAAACTATTCCAAGAGGTAAGTTTCACGTTTTCTTCACTTCTCCTCCAATGGAAGTTAGGGTTTTTCTGGGTTTTCTTTGCCTCTTCATATTGCTAAGGGAAAAGGTTTGTTTTTTTCTTCCTTTCTTCCAATCTTTCTTTGATTAGCCGTATTCCAGCCGTGTCAGAGCCATGTCCGAAGTCTGATTTGGAAAAAAGAAAAAGGGACACGTATTTTGCCGTATCAGACACGTGTCCAAGGCGTGTCCGGACGAATCCGTGTCGGACACGTGTCTGATACGGATTCTTCATGAAAATTGAGGTGTCCATGCTTCCTAGCCACCAAACAATGCTCTGGCAGCCAATTATAAGTATGCAAGCCAATCGTTATTGGAAAAAAAGGGGGCAATTACTGAAATAGCATATTTTTGTATCCTAATTACTGAAATGTTAGAACTTTTCAAAAATTACTAAAATAACATAATTATAGTTCAATAATTTAATGAATTCTAATTCATTAATTTATTAAACTAAAAAAGGTAAAAAAAAAAACTAACAAAAACATTGAAAATAATAATGAAAGATAATCAAATAGCTCGATAAATTATTGAACTTGAACTGAAAAAAGTAAAAAAAAAAAAATCAAATTCATTAAATACCCATGAAATATAGTTCAGTAAATTATAGTTCATTAATTTAATGAATTATAATTATGTTATTTGAGTCATTTTTAAAAAGTTTTGACATTTTTTACATTTTAGTAATTAGTATACAGATTTATGCTATTTGAAATAAATTCTTTAAAAAAAAGGTACTTACAAAAATGTTAGGAAGTTGACACCCAAAATAATGCATTTACATGTGCCAAGTCCCACACGTAGTTAGAATATGGTGGTCCCCAAGGAATATCCTCCTATTCCTTTCCAGCCCAATACTCCCAATAATAGCATAAAAACCGGCTTGCCAAAATACTGCCACCCTTAGCCTTAAATGGTGGATTCAAAATCACTTCCTCCAACGCTTGGCGTATTGAGCTCATAAGAGCCCATGATAACCCAAAAAGGCAAAAAATCTATGTCAAATATGAGTGGAGAAAGTATAATTCCACATAATATGAAATCCCTCCCTTAGGAAGAGGCTTTCCAAGATGAGCACAAGAGAAAAGAGCTCGGGACCTTTCCAATCCCGGATAAATCTACGAAAGTTAAAGTTCAAATTAGCACTCAACTCCAATGCATGCATCCCAATAACCACAAAAGCCGAAATGGGGAGTTTTTTTGGCCAATACTGTCAACAAAAGTAATGAAAAGATTAATACAATGAGATTTTTTGTTTGGACGGTTACCTTGGGTAAGATTAATACAATTGACTTTATTCAGCTTTCCTCTTCTTTCGCTCTTAGGCCTCAATGGTGTTATTTGTCCAATCATGACTTGGAAGACCATAACCACATTCTGTGGGGGTGCAAGTTCTCTAAGGGTATTTGGGATCATTTTTTTAATACTTTTGGGATATCTTGGGTCCCTTCACGATTGTTGCGTCATTCATTAGAAGAAATGCTATTGAACCCTCCCTTCAAAGGAAGAGGCGGTGAATTATGGAGAGCCGGTATATTTGCGATTACTTAGGTAATTTGGGTTGAACGAAATAAGAGGATCTTTAATGATGGTGAGCCGATCAATGGATTATGTTTGGGAGATGGCCCATGTAAATGCATCCTTTTGGGTGTCATCTACAAAACTTTTTTGTAACTACCCTCGTTTTTTATTACTAACAATTGGGCCGCATACTTATAATTAGGTGGCGGTCAGGGCTGGTGGTGGGGCATACGGTTAACTTACTAGTCTACATTATGTCTACTTATGTATTTTTTTTCCTTTTTTCTGTCTTCTTTCATTATATCAATGAAATGGGCTTATGAGCCATACTTTACACACACACACAAAAAAAAAGGGTAATGGAAATATAATTATATTCTTCTCTTTTTTGGAAAAAAAAAACCTCACAAAGGCCATTTCATTCATATACTAAAAGAAGAAGAAAAATACAAAAAAAGTGGCAAAAAAAAAAAAACCAAAAGCCACAAAAACAAAAGAACACATATACCTTATACCCCCATAAGCCCAAGACCGCCACCTAATTACAAGTACGGGAGCCAACAATTTATAATCATTCCTAAAGGATAATTACAAAATATTTTGGTAGTTGACGTCCAAAAGGAAGCATTTACATGCGCCAACTCCCAAACATACTCCCACGATCTTTTTTCGTCCCTTAAAACTCTTCTATTTGTTTCCAACCATAGCCCCCAAGTGATAGCACAAAAACCCGCATCCAGTGTTTTAAAAAACGTGAGAGGTGTATACCTCGAGGCGAGGCAGCCAACGCCTTTGAGCTTAAGCTTCAATGCCTCAAAAAGAGGCTTACGCCTCAGACTGTACGCCTTGAGGCGTAACTTAAAATTGTTTGTCTGTTACTAAGCCAGAAAAGAAAAGTAATTCGATTTAAATACAATTGGGCTTTCTTTAGCAATAAAATATAAGCCTAATATAATAAAATAATAGAAAGACTTTCACAAAAGACAAACCCTAATATTATATTGGGAAAAATGCAAATAAGACCCCTGTGGTCTTTTCAAAATGCATGAGCACCCCCTGTACTTTGAAAATGGCAAATCGCACCTCTGTGGTTCCAATTTTTTTCAATCAGACCCCTCCCCTTCAATGTTAATAATTTTCTTTTAGCCATAACTTCTTCGTTTGAACTCCGATTTGGATGATTCAAGATGTTTTGGAATATTCATTTCCGGCTTTACATAATCGTCGCTTCGAAACTTTGAAATCATCAATAACCAAAAGAGTTAACGATGTCAATCATACCTAGTGTTTCGATGTTAGTAAAATCTTTTATTTATTAATGATTTCAAAGTTTTGAAGTGACATTTATGTAGAGCATAAAATGAGGATTCCAAAACATCTTGAATCATCCAAATCGGAGTTCAAACGAAGAAGTTGTGGTTAAAAGAAAATTATTGACATTGAAGGGGAGGGGTCTGATTGAAAAAAATTGGAACTACAGGGGTGCGATTTGTCATTTTCAAAGTACACGGGGTGTTCATGCATTTTGAAAAGACCACAGGGGTCTTATTTGCATTTTACCCTATTATATTCCTCTCCACCACTTGTCTGCTTTTACCTACGGCTGCAATATTGAGAATTGAGAAAGATTTAATTTGGTGGTGATGTATAGATTTTATTTTGTAATAACAGAAAAATGGAAGAGGCCGATGGCTTTGGATGAAGATGAGTGGGTAGATCTTGATAGTGACAATGAAAATTAAGGAGGAGCTATTAGATATGATGATGTCCAATTAGTGATAGTGTAGATGACATTGAGAATGAGCTTTAGCTTTTAGATTAATAGTTTGGAGTCTTAGGTACATATAGTCTAATAAGGTAATACTTTGATAGATTGTGGATTTTCTTTTTGTTGTTCATTTAGACTTATAATTATGTTTTCAGACTTTTTTGTTATCACTTTTTCATGAAAATTAAAATGTCTTATATTTTATAATTTTTGGCATTTTTTTTAATACAAAATGAGGCTTACGCTCCACACCGCCTTGAGGCTTACGCCTCGCTTATTCATGAGAAAACGCCTCGAGGACGCCTTAAGAATTTTAAAACATTGCCCGCGTCCCATATTTTCCCCTTGTCTTTGAAAGAAGGGTATAATAAGGCTTCATCCAAAGTTTGGCGGAAAGTATCATTTTCAATCCAAGTCACACCAAAGGTCTGGAAAAAAAAATGCCATATAAGTCTCGAGAACTTGCATTTTCACATGATGTGAATATGGTCTTCTAACCCAAGGTTGCACAAACTACACTGAGGGTTGAGAGTGTAGGAAGAAGATCGCTAAAGAACAAGTGCCACAAACCAGATAAAAAACCTGACTTTCTTCACGATCTTCAACTTCCACAAAGTGGCGAAGAAGAGGGAGGAACCACTGAGAGGAATTGGTTTACAGTAATTAAAGAAAGACTTATAAGATAATGTATAAGTGGGGTTAAGAGACCAAAGTCTTAAGTCCAGGGAACCCTTAAACACCGAAATGCCATCAAGGTTAGTAATAATAGATGACAATTCATCTATTTCCCTATATCGGATTGGTCTACGAAAAAGAGGGTATGATTATAATCTTCATATTTCTGATTACACAAACAACACCATTGGGATTAAGAACATGGGAGAAATATTGTTGAAGAAAGTTCAAGGTGTTAATTTTTCCAAGGTCAACAAACCATGCAAAAAAAAAACTGACTTTCTACTAGTTCAAGTCAGAGCTTAGGGAACAAAGGGATTAGTGCAACTCAAAGGGCTTGTGCAAAGGTGTACAAAAAAAAATTAAAAGAGAAGGTAAGATAAATCAAAAGTCCACAATCTTCTATCCTAAGACCTTTCTCTTAAAGACGAGCCCTCCAAAATTGCAAGAATGTAAGGCAGTTCCACAAGTTCCCTGTCCCGGATATCTCAACAAAAGTCAAAGTCAATATTCCTACCCACTCCAAGAATAAAAGAAGAAATAGGTTAGTTTTTGGCTAAAGTCAAGGAGTACAGAAGTGGAAATAAATCTTGGAATGCAAAATCCTCAATCCAGATATCCGCCCAAAAACGTATCTGGTTACCATCCTTGATTTTCCATTCTACAATCAAGGAACAGAGGATATTATTTCAAGATTTCCTTCCACTAACTTTTACCAATGCCCCATTCAATTACTCTAGTATCCCACCCATTTGGGTGAAGCCCATGCCTACTACCATTACATGGTACCAAAGACTTCCAGAAAAATGGCCTACCAAATCCTTGAGACCTAGTGGTGGCCCGCTTTGTGAAAGGGATGAGGTATCTCATACTCACCTTCTCTTCTTTTACCCCTTCCATTGAAATTGCTGGAGCAAACTTCTTAATATCTTTAGTCTTAGTTGGGCATTTCACAATTCATCTAAGGGTAACATCATACACCTACGGTAGAGACACTATTTTAAAAAAATTATTTTTAAAACTATGAATTGTCCAGAAAATCATAAACTGTTGTATATTCAGCTCAAAATGTGGAAAAAAAAAAAAGGCGAAAACTCACAGAAAGTTCACCACCACGATTAAATTGGCAGTGGCGTGAGACTGATTCGGAGATTTCGATCCAAGAGATGGGGCCAAAAAACGGAGCTTTTTCTGGGTCCTTGCGTTTGCTGAACATGTTCTGCATAAATAATACACTAAAAATTAGAATTTAAGTTTTAAGAGAATATGGGAAATGAATGGAAAACGAAAAAGATAACATTCAATAAAACCAGCAAATCCATGGCAGAATATACCCAGATTCACGTACGAGAGCGCGATACTATAGATATGGAGCAAATGGGGGGTTTACAAACGGCTGTTTTTTTTTCTCTTTAAGAGAGCTCCTCCAAACTTTCCTATCTATCTTATGTCTATTTGGGTGATGAAAATGATACTTTCAGCCAAACTTTGGATGAAGCCTTACTATACCCTCCTTTCAAAGACTTAGGGAAAATATGGGACGCGGGCAATGTTTTTAAAGTCTTAAGGCGGCCTCGAGGCGTTTTCCCAATAATAGCATAAAAATCGACTTGCCAAAATACTCCCACCTTAGCCTTAAATGGTGGATTCAAAATCACTTCCTCCAAATATTGGCGTATTAAGCTCATAGGAGCCCATGATAAAAGGCAAGAACTCTGTCAAATATGAGTGGAGAAAGTATAATTCTACATAACACGAGATCCATCCCTTAAGAAGAGGCTCTCCAAGATGAGCAGAAGAGAAAAGAACTCAGGAACTTCCCTATCCCAGATAAATCTATGGAAGTAAGTTCAAATTAGCACCCAACCCCAATTCATGCATCCCAATAACCACAAAAGCCGAAATGGGGGAGTTTTTGGCCAATAATGTCAACAAAAGTAATGAAAATAAGTTTTTGAAAGTAAGATCACCTATCCAAATATCTGCCATAAGCAAATTCAGTTCTCATCCCCTACCTACCATTTTTTAATAAAAATATGAACTTTTAATAATCACAGATTAAAAAAAAAGGAGAATGGAAATCCTAAAAAAAAAGCCAAGTAAAAGAATTCCATTCATAGAACATGAAGGGTTCAAAAACACTTCCTCAATAGTTTCACAAAAGAAGTTGATAGGATAGGAACCCACGAGACTACCGACGTACCGAAAAAGTTATGCCATATATGACTCAAGAAAGTACATGACCATATGATATGATTATTTTATTTTTATTTTTTTTGATATCCGTGAGTGTCCGGGCCAGCTTACGCGCACCTCAACTAATCTCACGGGACAACCACAAGACCCTACAACACTTGGCGTCGGGAAACTCGTAGGATAATATCCTAGGTAGGTGGTCACACATGGATCTATGACCTCAAGGTTGGAAGGACAACCTCTTAGCCATTGGGCCAACCCATGGTTGGTTCATATGATATGATTATAATCTTCTTCTTTTTTTTTTGGAAAAAAAAAACCTCACAAAGGACATGTCATTCATATAATGAAAGAAGAAAAAAGAAATACCAAAACCACAAAAACAAAAGAACACATATACCGAAAAAAAAACTCACAAAGGACATGTCATTCATATAATGAAAGAAGAAAAAAGAAATACCAAAACCACAAAAACAAAAGAACACATATACCTTATACCCCTAAGAGCCCAAGACTGCCACCTAATTACAAGTATGGGAGCCAACAATTTATAATCATTCCTAAAGGATAATTACAAAATATTTTGGTAGTTGACGCCCAAAAGAAAGCATTTACATGCGCCAACACCCAAACATACTCCCACGATCTTTTTTCGTCCCTTAAAACTCTTCTACTTCTTTCCAACCATAGCCCCCAAGTGATAGCACAAAAGCCAGCGTCCAGTGTTTTAAAAAGCGTGAGAGGCGTACACCTCGAGGCGAGGCGGCCAGAAAACCCCTCTGAGCTTAAGCCTCTGTGCCTCGTACGCCTCAAGCTATACCCCTTCAGGCTTAACTTAAAATTGTTTATTTGTTACTTACCCAGAAAAGAAAAGTAATACGATTAAAATACAATTGGGCTTTCTTTTAACAATAAAATATAAGCCCAATATAATAAAATAATAGAAAGCCTTTCACAAAAGACAAACCCTAATATTATATTTCTTACCACCACTTGCCTCGTTGAAGAAAGTGATCAAGGGATTCCTTTGAAGTTAGCTTTCGATACAAAAACAACGATCATAATCAGGAGAAAGAAAGTTAGCGATGATTGGTGGCACATCAGACAATCCTTGGAGGAGAAGTTCCGAGTTATGGTGAACTTGAGACCTTATTGTGGAAACTTAGCGATAGGATTTTGCGCTACAATGCAAGAGGCTATTTTAGTTTGTAATCAAGAGCACATCATTGTCGAAGGCTTGGATCTTGAATTAAAATGGTGGGATCCTAGCTTTTTTCTTGATAAGCAGAAAATAGTATTCTCACAAGGTTGGATGGAGATCTTAGGTATTCTTCCTCAGTTGCAAACAGAAAAAATCATTGGACAGATAGCTAGTTTATGTGGAGGTCGAGTGGAAGACGAGGATATCAAAGGTTTGTGGGGGTTACATGAAAATATTTTTGTGAAAGTCAAGGGTTGCGAGGACGGTTTTATCCCCGTTGGCAGTTCGATAACACAAGGAGGGACTTGTTTTCCCTTGAGATTCTTAAAATACAGTCACAACGTGGAGGAAGATATATGCTCGAAAAAAACTGTTAATCTAACAATCAAGGTAGAGGATTTGGAGGAAAAAAAGGAAGGTGGGACTGTAAGGGTTGAGAATGAACACTTTGATCTTTGTCCTGTTCGTGAGGAAGGATTTAATCAAGGAAAATCCTTAATTTCCAAAGAAGATGTGGCTTCAATGAGGGGACAATCAGAGTGTTTGAGAGAGGTATGCAATGGTGTGGAATTTGTTGACGAGGGGGTTGATGCTAGAGCTCTTCTAGACAACGAGTGTGTGGTGCCATCTAAGGATCTTGAAGAGAATCTATGTCAAGCTGTTGTGGTTGAGGAAGCGGTAGAGAATGGTTTGATGAGCCAAGAAACCTTAGAGGATCTTGCTAAGGATTCGAGTCAATCCGATTCAGAGGAGGATTATGAGGGGAACTCGTTTACATCTACTCTTGAACAATGCATCCAATCTTACGAGGATCTTCAACTTTTTCATGATTCGTCTCCTTCGGCTGATGCTTTGTATACTTCCAATGCTCTTCATAGTTGCTCAAAGATGTCTTGTTCTTTGTCAGATGAAGAAAAGTCAAGTGACACTACTCTACTTTGTCCAAGGGAGATTTGTTCGAGGAGTGATTTCCAAACAAAAGTAAATTCATTTTCAAATGGTCAGAATACTAGGAAGATGTTGGGAAATTGTGTGGACTGGGAGGCCTCAAGTCAAGACCACAAGAAAACACTTGCTTTATGTAGCGCATGTGGATGATGGTCTTGTGGAAGAAAAGTTGCCCATTTGTCTCAATTTTTTTAGACACGAAAACAAGGGGATCGGATTTTACTGGATCGGATTGCATAAACCTTCGTTTGGGAGATCTTGGTGTGGGTCAGGAGGCTTCAAGGTTTTTTTTTTTAATAAGAAACACAAGCTTTCATTACTAGGAAGATGTTGGGAAATAGTGTGGACTGGGAGGCCTTAGGTCAAGACCACAAGAAAACACTTGCTTTATGTAGCGCATGTGGATGATGGTCTTGTGGAAGAAAAGTTGCCCATTTGTCTCAATTTTTTTAGACACGAAAACGAGGGGATCGGATTTTACTGGATCGGATTGCATAAACCTTCGTTTGGGAGATCTTGGTGTGGGTCAGGAGGCTTCAAGGTTTTTTTTTTTTTAATAAGAAACACAAGCTTTCATTACAAAGAAAAGAGAATACAAAAAGTGGTGAAAAAGATTCAACCCACACCAAATGGGTTACAAAAATTCTTCCTATCAGCGTTAATCAAAAGTACGTCATAATTACAAAAAAAAACATTTGAGAGCGAAGCAAGAAGAGACTTTAAAATGAATAAACTCCCAAAATTTCAGTAGCCGTGTAACTTTTTTTATCGAAGATCCTATGATTTCTTTCCAACCAAACCTCCCACGGGATGATTTTAACCGCCGTCTCTCATATCCACTTGGCCTTATCTTACATCGGATGCCCAACAAGAAGAGAATAGAGATTAAGACTCGGGCAATCAGCAAAACACCAACCCAAATTGAAAGTCTGTAGCAGATTTCTCCAAATCTTACTAATAAATTGACAGCTGAAAAAATAAAGGGAAAAAATCAATTTACACCCCTGAACTTTACATTTTGTGTCAATTTAAACCCTAAACTTTCAATTGAATCAATTTACACCCTAAACTTTTTTAAGTGAATCAATTTAAACCCACATAATACTAAAACTATAAAATTAATCAAAATTCAATTACCAAATCACCGAAAGATAAAAATAACAAAACGTCTATGACCTCATCATAGAAACGCCCAACCTCAACTATGAAAAAACTCAAATCCTAGTTACCTATTTAAACGGTACAAAAATGTTCAAACCCGACACCAAAACGGTCAAATTTAACCATAAAAAATATTTAACATAAACTTAAAATTAATTTTCAAAAAATTAACTTTATTTCGATATAAAAACGTCTATGTCTAATTACAAAATTTCAAAAATAATAGTAAGTTTATTAATAATGGGTGTAAATTGATTCATTTATTAAAGTTCAGGGTGTAAATTGATTCAATTAAAAGTTTTGGGTACTTTTTCCCAAAAATAAATGATTTTGACTTTCAGAAGAAGACTGATGGCAAAGGCAACAAATATTTGGAGAGATGGAGTTTTTCGGGTTTCGCCTCTGGATAGTATCCGCCATATTTAAACCTCCGGACGATAAGTTCCAAATAAAGAAATTAATCTTTTTTGGACAACAAGCTTTCCAAATTCGATTAGAGAGTTTGATGCCTCTTAGAAACTTTGTGCCACTAATCGACACTGTTCCTAACCTTCTCTCTCCCTTGACCACCGGTTTTCCCTTGTCGGGTATTTTGAATCCTTCTCTTTTTCATTTTTCTAATTTTCTTGGTTGGTCTTATAACCCTTTTCAGGTTCCCTTTTCTGCGTCTCTCAAAGTGGGGAAGGCGTTTCGTCCCCAAACTTTTTAAGATATACAAAGAGGAGAGGGCGTAGCATCGAATTATCTTTACCTAACATGGAGATAAATGCTTCTAAGCAAGACGTTAGTGGACACCAAGGTAGTGGGATCCTTAGTATAAGTTCTAGATACTGAAAATAAGGAGGAGGATCTCTTGACCAGTGTACTCGGTAACCAGTTACTCTTATCTGATGGGGAAAAAGAACCTGTCAAGGATGATTGGTCCAGAGTCGGCCTTTTAGCCGAAGCTATGGAAGTGGATGTCAGGCGCATTGAAATTGAGTCTTCTGTTGGGGCTATCCCAACCGGTTTATTGAAGGTTACAGATCCCGTGACTCCAAACGGGTCAAGTTTTAAGTGTATGAGGAAAATCAAAGGCTTGTTTTTCGAAGTGAACTATGACAAGAGGAGGACCCGTGCCAAGGGTTTTAGATGTTAATTCTCTCCTGGAACGTGAAAGGGTTGGGAGGGAAGGAGAAAAGAAGGATAATAAAGGAGACAATTAGTAAAGTGAACCCGAAAGTAGTCGTACTACAAGAAACAAAAAGGTCACTTTACCCGAGAGATTTGATTGTTAGCATCTGGAGAGGTACATTTATAGAATGGGTTGAGTTGGAGGCTGTGGACGCTTCTGGGGGAATACTGATTATGTGGGATCCAAGATTACTTTCAACGGAGGAGGTTACTAAAGATAGATTCACATTATCAATAAAGTTCAAAGAACTTGATGGTAGCACGTGGTGGTTATCTGGAATTTATGGCCCTGTATCAACAAAGGGAATAGATGATTTTTAGGACAAAATTGGCGACCTTTATGGGCTTTGTGATGGTAAATGGTGTTTGGCGGATGACTTCAATGTCACTAGATACGTGTCAGAAAAATCAAACGGAGGCCGCCTCACTAATTCTATGAAAAATTTACTTGGTTGGATCTTAGAGAGAGGGTAATCCTCCGCAGATTAGATAGATTTCTCTTATCCAAGGATTGGTTTGAAGTTGGTTTGGATATTCAACAATACTTTTTTTGATAAGAGATATTCAACAATACTTGAACCCTTGGTTGACTTCTGATCATTGGCCTTTGGTCTTGTCGTTTGGGGAGATGAGATGGGGTCCACCCCCTTTCAGATTTGAGAATAAGTGGCTATCCCACCCAAATTTTAAAAAGGAATGTTTAATTTGGTGGGAAAACAATGTGAGTGGAAATTGGAAGGATTGAGATTCATGAAGAAATTACGAACAATTAAGTCAAAATTAAAAGTATGGAGTCGTGAATCTTTTGGAAACTCAAAAGCTAGGAAATTAAGATCATTCAAAGGGTGGAGCAATTGGATACTTTGGACGAAAGAGGCGAACTACTTGGGGAAGGGAGAATTGAAAGGGCCAATCTAAAAGGGGACTTTGGAGGAAATAATTAGCAAGAGGTTGTGGCTTGGAGACAGGGATCAAAAACCAAATGGATTAGGAAGAAGATTGTAACATTGCGTTCTTTCATAGAATGGCCTCTCTTAGGAAAAGCAAGAATCATATCCCGATGTTAATCAAAGAGGATGGATCCATTAATTCTCAAGAAGGGGAGATCATTGATGAAGTGATTTCTTTCTACTCAAAACTTTATGCCTCAGGTTCATTTCCGAGAGCAAAAATTGAGGGTATTGATTGGCACCCAAATAGTTCAACCGAAAGTCAAATCCTTGAGAGCCCTTTCAAACTGGAAGAGATTAGAAGCGCACTGTCTAGTTGTGATGGAGACAAGTCACAAGGACCAGATGGGTATTCTCTGGCTTTTTTCCAAAGCAATTGGGAGATTGTGAAAGTCGACTTGGAAAAGGTTTTTAAGGAGTTCTATAAGAGAGGAATAATTGATGCATCGTCAAATGAGACTTTTGTATGTTTGATTCCTAAGAAGGAGAAGGCTGAGAGTTTAAAAGACTTTCCCTATCAGCCTTGTGACAAGTCTCTATAAGATAATAGCTAAGGTCTTGGCTGCCAGACTTGGGAAAGTTCTTCCCACTACGATTTCCCAAAACCAGGGTGCTTTTGTTGAAGGAAGACAAATTTTGGATGAGAGTTTAATAGCGAACGAGGCTATCGAAGAATTTAGGGTATGGAAAAAAAAGGGCTTCTTGTTCAAGATTGATTTTGAGAAAGCCTATGACCATGTTGACTGGAGTTTTCTTGATCAGGTTATCATGAGAAAGGGATTTGGCTACAAATGGAGATCCTGGATGTGGTCATGTACTAGATCAGTCAACTACTCTTTCTTAATCAATGTCAAACCTAAGGGCAAGGTGTTTGTGACGAATGGAATTAGACAAGGGGATCCACTATCACCTTTCCTATTCACTTTGGCGTTTGATACTTTAAGTAGACTTTTTGAAAGAGGGTTAGAAAAGGGTTTGATTGAAGGTTTTGAAATTGGCAAAAACAAGGTCCCTCTTACCCACCTCTAGTTCGCTGATGACACTTTCATCTTTTGTTCAGAGAAGGAGGAATCATTTCAAAATTTCTTGGACATTATCCAACTTTTTGAATGGGGTTCAGGACTTAAAATAAATAGATCTAAGTGCTCGTTAGTTGGCTTGAACGTGGAGGAGGAGAAGTTAGCATCTCAGGTCAGCAAGGTGGGTTGTAGGAAAGAGACTCTTCCATTCAATTACTTGGGCATGCCTTTGGGGGATAGCCCGAAAAAAAGAAGCTTTTGGGAACCGGTTCTCGAGAAAGTAAGAAAAATATTAGCCTCTTGGAAGAGAGGGTATTTCTTCAAAAGTGGTAGATTGACGCTTATCCAATCAGTCTTGTCTGGAATACCAACTTATTATCTATCAATCTTTCGGATACTGACAAGTAATAGAGAGGATTTGGAGAGAATTATGAGGAATTTCCTTTGGGAGGGTTATGGGGAGGTTAAAGGCGCTCATCTTGTAAATTGGAAGCAGGTTATGTGCTCATTGGATGGGGGTGGTCTTGGAATCGGAAATTTGGATAGAAAAAACTTGGCATTACTTGTTAAGTGGCTTTGGAGATTCCCTACCGAACCTTCTAGCCTATGGCACAAAATGATAGCAAGTAAACATGGTCTCCACGCAAATGGATGGGACACAAACGTAGTGGTTAAAGGTACCGCTAGGAATCCGTGGAAGGAGATGTCAAAATGCTACCCTCTTTTTCTCAATTTTGTAAAATGGGAGGTTGAGAATGGAAACCGAATACGCTTTTGGGAGGACGCTTGGATTGGGGAATTAGCTTTTCAAGACCTTTATCCTTTATTATATGCCTTAACCCTCGCCAAAAATAAACCAATTTCTATTTTTATTCAAAACGAGGGTTTACGAGTAAATCTTGATCTACATTTTCGAAGACTAATTCGGGATAGGGAATAAACAGAATTGTCATCCATCATTTCAACCCTTGAGGGCTTTTCGGTGAGAGAGGATTCTCGGGATAGGAGACCAGTCCCTAAACCCCTCCAACATTTTCTTTTGCAAATCCTTTTTTGAGTCGACCCCCCCCCCCTCCTTGAGATCTCCGTCCCCCTTCTTCTCCAAATTGTGGAGGATGAAGATCCCGAAAAAAGTGAGGTTCTTTATCTGGTCGGTGGCACTAGGTAAAATTAACACTCTTAAGGTTCTCCAAAGATCTTCTTCCCTCACACTTAATCCCCAATAGTGTTGTTTATGCAATATTGATTCAGAAAGTCTTAATCACATCATGTGGAAGTGCAAATTTTCAAGGCTTATTTGGCAAAGATTTTTCCAAACGTTTGGGATAACATGGGTGGAAAATGATACTTTTCGCCAAACCTTGGAGGAGTTGATCTTATCCCCACCCTTCAACGAAAAGGGGAAGAGTCTTTGGATAGCGGGCGTGTGTGCAATTGCTTGGGGTATATGGTTGGAAAGGAATAGGAGGATTTTTTTGGGAGGAAATGAGATCTTGGGATAATGTTTGGGAGTTGGCTCATTTATGCATCTTTTTGGGTGTCAACTACCAAAGTCTTTTGTAATTACACTTTAGGGTTAATTATTAATAGTTGGCCCGCATACTTGTAAGTAGGTGGCTGTGATGACTAGTGGGGTCTTGGGTATACGGTATACCTTCTTTATGTGGCTTTTGGTTTGTTTTTGCCACTTTTATGTATTGCTTTTTCTACCTTTTTTTTATTATATCAATTAAATGGCCTTTTGAGGTGTTCTTATCAAAAAAAAAATACTAAAATGTCATAACGTTTTAAAAATTACTCAAATAACATAATTATAATTCATTAAAGTAATGAACTATAATTCAATAAATTATTGAATTATATTTCGTGGGTATTTAATGAATTTGATTGTTTTTTTTACTTTTTTAAGCTCAAGTTCAATAATTTATCGAGTTATTTGATTATCTTTCATTATTATTTTCAATGAATTTGTTAGTTTTTTTTTTACTTTTTAAGTTCAATAAAATAATGAATTAGAATTCATTAAATTATTGAACTATAATTATGCTATTTTAGTAATTTTTGAAAAGTTCTAACATTTCAGTAATTAGGATACAAAAATATGTTATTTCAGTAATTGCCCTCTATTTTTTAATAACGATTGGCTTGCATACTTATAATTGGCTGCCGGAGCATTGTTTGGTGGTATACATAGATGGTTTTGTGGGGTTTCTTTTTGTTTTTGGTTTTAGGGATTCATTGTTTCCTTGGATATATGTTTTTTTTTTAATAAAACACCTCATAAGGCCATTTCATTGATATAATGAAAGAAGATGAAAAACAATACAAATGAGAAGAAACGATAAAGTGGTAGGAAAAACCAAAAGCCACAAGAAGCGCTATATCGTAACCCCCAAAAAACTAAAACTCACACCGCCACTTAATTACAAGTATGCGGGCCAACTATTTATAATCAAACCTAAAGGGTAATTACAAAAGACTTTTGATGTTGACACCCAAAAGGATGCATTTACATGTGCCAACTCCCAAATATAGTCTCATGATCTATTTTCATCCCTAAATATCCTTCTATTCCTTTCCAACCATATCCCCCATGATATGACACAAAAGCCGGCTATCCAAAGACATTTCCTTCTTTCTTTGAATGGTGGAAATAAGAGTAACTCCTCCAAAGTTTGACGAAATGAGTCATTCTCCACCCAAGCTATCCCGAAAGTTTGGAAAAAAATTTGCCAAATTTGCTTCGAATAATTACACTTCCACAAGATATGGTTTAGGTCCTCTGAAAAATGATTACATAAACTACACCAATGTGGGTTAAGCGTGTAGGAGGAAGATCGCTAAACAAACTCAAACGAATTGATTTTACCAAGAGCCACTAGCCAAATGAAAAACCTGACTATCTTCGGGATCTTCACCTTCCACAATTTGGAAAAGAAAAGGGTAGATGGACTCACCGTGGGTGATTCCCATTTCATTGATATATGTTTTTTCTTTCATTATATCAATGAAATAGGAATATATTTTATACTACACTATTTCTCTTTATGATATTTGTAATTAATCTTTATATATAAATTAAGATAATTATATTTTTTTTTCTATATATTAGAATTTTCTATTTAATATATTATTTATTTCTTCTCTATAATTTATTATTATGAATATCTTATTATTATATAATGTAAGATATATTATTTTTATGTAAAAGACATTAAATATATTTAATTTTGACAATACAAGCAAAAGACCTCCCTCCAATTTTTTTTCTTTACTTGCATTTTTTATTTTTAGGACTTATATTGCATTTTTTATTTTTAGGACTTATATTGCATTTTAATGTGTCTCACAATTCGACTTATGAGCCATCTTAAAAGATTATACATTACAATAAAATAAGTTCTTAAAATAGATTGATAAAAAGGAATGTCCTGACCTTACATTGGGTTTTTGTTTAGTGATCGTTGTCTCACTTGCATTACTTGTTTCAAAATCAGGTAAGAGCAAAGCACACAACTTATGAATAAAAATGAGAAGAAATTATGAAAATTTGTAGCCATAAACATATTAAATATAAGGCAACAAATAACATAACAACTTGTACTTTTCCACAAACAAAAATTAACAAACTGCACGATGAAGTTCAATATAGAAAAAGTATGAAAATACCAAAGTTGAAGGGCGGACCTTACTTGGTTGATGAGACAAATTAATTCTTCTTTAGTCCCTCCATATCTGATCCATATGGTAAATGACATAAAATAATAAGAATCACAAAGAAATTTAAACAAAAAATAAGTGATAACTAATAAGTAATGATAACAATGAATGGAAAATAACTAAAAATTTTATAAGACTGAAAAACAAGGCATCATAAAAAGCTTCTTGGTTAAAGATGTAGGGAATTCAAATCAATGTTTCTAAAAAATGATAAACTTGATTAGAAGTAGTTATTTTTTTAAATAGAAGCAGGCTTCTAATTTCCTCATCCACAATGAGATCAAATAATTAAATAGTTGATTTTTAAAGTTATACCATGAGAAAAAAGACATTCAAAAAGTAGATCATATAAGACAAAGTCTAAAAGAAACGATAGCTCCATGTTGGCAAAGAAATTTTGTAACATACATGACCATTCAATATAAAAATGAAAATTCTCGTTAAATAGGGGGGAAAACATGGGACACCATTTAGAAATTGATAAAATTAAAAAAAAAAAAAAAAAAACATTAGAATAATTAGATGAAGGATTAAGATCTGAGCCAGGATTATGAGCAATGGCAACTCAAAATGTTAAAGGAACAAATGTATTTTTGAGGGAAAGCATAGACATTAGAGTGAAGTTTGGGAGTTGTGTTATGCATGCCTCCACTTGGAGTGCAAGTTGTAACTCTTTTTGTAATTGTGCTCCCTCTACTATAGCTTCTAATTGGAAGGCTAGCATTTACAAGACAAGGGGGACTTTTCTAGAGAGAGAAGGTCTCACCTCTCTCTAGAAACTTGTGAAAAATAAACTTGTGAAAAACGCTACTTTTCGCGATAGAAAACGTCGACCTCTTCTCTTCTTCTTCTTCTTCTCAGATGACCTAGAAGTCGGATCGGAGGTTCTTGCTCTCCCTCTCCGGTGTCTTCTACACCGGAGGGGTGTACCTTGCCGTCGGATTCTTCGCCGGCGAGATGACCTGATGTTTTTTTTTCTCCGTTTTTTTTTCGGAGACCTTTTCTCCTAGCTTTTCTTCTTTTTAGCCCCAGAGTCTTCCGATCAGTTGTTTTTCGTGGCTGTGGGACGGTGGATCTTGTTTTGGCGCTGCTTTTTCTGGTTCTGACTGGTGTCTCGTATTACTGTGGCCGCGTCTTTCCTGCTTCCTACCTTCGAAGTATGGCAAGAAAGGGATACAAAAGTAAAGGGTACTTTAAACGTTTAGTGGCCCAAACGCTTGAGTGTGAAAGATGGAAAGCTCACCCCCAAAATCTTCAAAGAAATTTTTTGGAGGCTTCAAGACTTTCGATTGAAAGGAAAACTTTTTACTTCAAAAGGTTGAGAGATGGTAAAACTTTCAGAATTTCTGAAGAAGGTAAGGTTTATGCTGAGGTAAACTTGGAAAAAGGAGTCTTGCGCTGGTGTATTGATGCTTTTTCGGCAGCCTCTCAAGCTATTGGAAGGGGTTCGTTTTTCAGAAAATGGAGAAGTAATGATGCTGTGTTCTTGTTACAGTCTTTAGCAAATGTTAAGGGAAAATTTTGTATCCTTTCGAAGGAGCCGTTTAGAGGAAGAAAATCTTCTTTGTTTATTCCTCTAGGTGATAACGGAAATGGATGGAAAGAGTTCTCTTTTATGTTGGAGTCGCTTATTCCGGAGTGTTATAATCTCTCTCAAGCAAGTCAGCAGCAGATTAGAAAGAAAGTCAGTAAGCCAAGAGAACTAGATGAGCTTACCTTGACCAAAGGGAAAGTTAAGATTGTGTGTGAGAAGCATGATAATATGGAAGAGGCGTCTGGTTCTCTCGATAATCTGGCGTTTGATGTCAATCTAGCGCTTATTATTAAAAGAAATAAGTTGTTAGATAGCTGGACAGTTATTAGAGAAATGTTGGAGAGCAAATTTAAGATGGCCATTCCTCTCATCCCTTGTTGTGATAATTTAGCGGTGGGATTTTGTGCTTCTGTACAAGATGCTTTGCACGCGAGCAAAGAGCCTTTTTTGAAGTTTGGAAGCTTGGAAATTGAGGTCCAAGGTTGGAATTCTAGTTTTCTCATGAAGAAACAGATGATGGCTGTCAGTGGTGGGTGGATTGAACTGCAAGGAATCCCACCCCACTTGAGAATTCCTAAAATTATAAGAGGCCTTGC
The DNA here is from genome assembly GCA_028015215.1 of Gynostemma pentaphyllum. Taxonomy (NCBI): domain Eukaryota; kingdom Viridiplantae; phylum Streptophyta; class Magnoliopsida; order Cucurbitales; family Cucurbitaceae; genus Gynostemma; species Gynostemma pentaphyllum. The sequence continues at coordinate 32,851,689 of CM051352.1, forward strand.
TGATATGTGTGGGGGTTTAGTGAATGATGATGACATTCGAGGAGAGTGGAATTTAAAAGATAATATTTGTGTTTGTGTTAAAGGCCTAGGGGGTGATTTTATTCCAATGGGAAGTGTTGTTGAAGCTGATGGTATTATCTTTCCAATTAGATTCCTAAAATGCAACAAGGAGATAGAGGAGGATACATCATCAGAGGAGGACACAGGTTCGGTGAGACAAGATGAGGCCGTGTAAAACTCAGTTTTACTCACTGCCTTGGGAAATTCAAAGGAAAATGAAAAGGGAGGTTCTCTGGTAGCTACGATGAATAATGCAGTGGTTCCAAATATGCAAAATGAAGTGTTCCCTGAATGTTGTGAGAAAGTTAGCGAAAAATTTGAACAAGTGAACAGTGTGGATTTTGGTGAGGTTGATGTCCGTTCCTCAACTATTACACCTCAGTTTTTATTATGCAAAGATGTGGATGGAACTGGGCAAAGTACATTAAAATCGATGGGGACCTCAGATGAGGAGACACATGTTGTTGACATCTCTCTTGTAAAAGATTCTGTTGAAAAGGTGGAAGTTAAGGAGGTAGAGCAATTTCTGGTCGAGGGATTTTGTTGTAAAGATAAAGTGTTTGAGCAAGATGAAGACGTGGGGAGGACCTTGTTTGAACGTGCTGGAATCGATTTTAACTCATCTTCCTCAAGTGCTATAGATGATGACTCTTTTGTGTCTTCTCCGGAACTTAGCTATGATCCATATGAACACTTGCAAATAACGTTCGAGTCTCCTTCGGCTTCTGCTTGTTCGAGGGACGAGACTCTTATTACTTCATTTGAAGAAAAGAATTTGGGCCTTGGCTGGGATTCTGAATGCGATGTTGATAAGAATTTAAAGTCAGATGGTTTGTTGGCCCCGGTGAGCTCTTTTTATCATGGGAGAGAGCCTAAAATCCAGAAACTGATTTCTGATTTCTTTGCACCAGTGGCTGTGAATCCTCTTTTTTTGACCATGGATGTTAATGAGTTGGAAACAGAGTTGTTGGGTAAAGCTTGTGAGGAGAACACCTTCTTATCATCTGATAATGGTATCCTGGAAATTGAGGAAGGAAATTGTGCGCTGGTGTGTATGTGGATTATGCTGCTGACCAAGATCTTGATTGCCAAATTAACATCATTGGGTCTCGGCTTGGGAAGTTGATAGCTGAAGAGGGTTACTCCGGTCAATCTCTTGGCTTAAATTCTCATTTTCAAGGATCTTTGCCTGCCATTCACAGCCCTTCAGTTGGGAATCAATCAAATTCCTTCCCGGTTTTTTCTAACCCTTCCTCTTTCCCTTTATTGTCTCACTCTTGTGGTTTTGTTAATGATTTGCAGGGTTCCAAACAAGTGGACAACAGTGTTGTTTTGTGTAGTCGATCCCCTGGTTACCATTTGCACACAGCTAGAACGAGTGAAATTTTAAGTGGGGTAGTACTTCCAGGGGTTTTTTTGACTTCCGAACAACTAATAAGGGGCGATGCTTTTGGGTCGCTTCCCATACCGTGCAACAATCCGATTGACACAAACTTTGAGTTTCAGGAAAATAGCCTTGAAAGCACCCCTTTACTTGAGATTGGTCACAGGCAGACTTGTGGTTTTAACGAAATTTGGGACAGATCTTTGGTTTTGGCAAATAAAATGGATGTTCAACTTGATTTGTTAGACTCTTCTTCTGTGCATAATCACAAGGTGGATAGGAGTAACAAAGGTTCGAGTCTTAAGGGTTGGAGGGAGTTAAAAGGACTACATTCGAGTGTGAATTATGAGAAGAGGGGGACTCCTTCGGAGCCCCGGGGTTCAAAAAGTTTTAAATGAAGATCTTATCTTGGAATGTGAGGGGATTGGGGGGTAGGGATAAGAGAAGATTGATTAAGGAGACCATCATCAGAGAAAACCCCGAGTTGGTGTGCTTGCAAGAAACAAAGCGAGGTGATTGTCCAAGAGCCTTAATTAACAGTATTTGGAAGAACAGATTCATTGATTGGACAGTATTAGAAGCAGTGGGATCCTCGGGAGGGATACTTGTGATGTGGGATGTGAGAACTTTAACGGCTATTGAGAAAGTAAGAGGTTTATTCTCATTGACAATTAACTTTAGCTCTTTGGATGGAAAATTGATGTGGTTTACAGGGGTGTATGGACCATCATCTACTACAGGTAGGGATGATTTTTGGGATGAGTTGGGAGATCTTTATGGTCTATGTGGCTCATCGTGGTGTTTAACCGGAGATTTCAATGTGACAAGATATGTGTCAGAAAAATCGAACGGGGGTAGGTTCACCCGCTCGATGAGATGCTTTAACAAGCTAATTGAGGAATGCGGCCTCATCGACCCACCATTAGCAAATGGAAAATTCACTTGGGCGGATGGAAGGGAGAAAGTTATCCTTAGAAGACTGGATCATTTTCTTTTTCTGAAAATTGGAATGGGTTGTGGAAGGGAAGCAAGCAACAGATTTGCCCAAGATTGACCTCTGATCATTGGCCCCTAACGTTAAGTTTGGGGGAGTTAAAGTGGGGGCCCCCACCTTTTCGCTTTGAAAATATGTGGCTGAATCATCCGAGTTTCAAATCCTCCTTAGCGGAGTGGTGGCATATGGAAGTGAATGGGAGGTGGGAAGGAATTCGTTTTATGGATAAACTCAGGAAATTGAAACCAAAAATTAAAGATTGGAGTAAGGAAGTCTTTGGGGATGTGAGAATTCAAAAACAAGAAATCATTCGAAAAGTAGAACATTTAGATAAGATGGAGGAGATTGGTTCTCTGGATGAAGGTGGTAGATCAGAAAGAATGAGATTGTGTGGGGCTTTGAATGAGATCCTAAGGAAAGAAGATATTTCTTGGAGGCAGAAGTCAAAAGTTAAATGGGTCAAGGAGGGTGATTGCAATTCAAGATATTTTCACAAAATGGCATCGTTTAGAAAAGGTAAGAATTTTATCTCTTACCTCACTAAAGAGGATGGAACAATAGTGAGTGAGGATCAGGATATTGTGGAGGAAGTTGTATCTTTTTTCTCCTCCCTTTATGCCCCAGGTACAAGTGTAACTGCTACTGTGGATGGTTTAGACTGGCATCCGATCACTCAGATTGAAAGTGAATTTCTTGAAAGGCCATTTCAAATTGATGAGATTAGGAAGGCAGTCTTTGATTGTGAGGGGAGTAAAGCACCTGGCCCTGATGGATTCTCGTTGGCTTTTTTTCAGGAAAATTGGGAGTTAATCAAAGGGGATTTGATGAGATGCTTTCTAGAATTTTTTGAGAGGGGAATAATTGATGTAGGGATGAATGAGACTTTCATTTGCTTGATTCCAAAGAAAGAAAAGGTGGAAAAGATTAGTGAATTTAGACCAATAAGCCTGGTTTCTAGCCTCTATAAAATCATCGCGAAAGTATTAGCAGGCAGGCTTAGGACCATCCTTCCTTCTACTATCTCTTTAAATCAAGGAGCTTTTGTGGAAGGGAGGCAGATTTTGGATGAGGTTCTAATTGCCAACGAGGCCATTGAGGACTATAAAAGTAGAAATAAGGAGGGTGTACTTTTTAAATTGGACTTCGAAAAAGCATACGATCATGTTGATTGGAATTTCCTTGATAAGATCCTCTCAAAGAAGGGTTTTGGTTTTAAGTGGAGGGCGTGGATTTGGAATTGCTTAAGAACGGTTAACTTCTCTTTCCTTATAAATGGAAAACCAAGGGGGAAGGTTCGGGCCTCACGAGGATTAAGACAGGGTGACCCCCTATCCCCTTTTCTTTTCACCCTAGTCGTTGATGTTTTGAGTAGGTTGTTAGATCGGGGGGTGGAGAGAGGAGTCATTGAAGGGTTTGAAGTTGGAAAGAATAAGGTTTCATTGTCACATCTTCAATTTGCGGATGATACACTGCTATTTTGCTCTGGCAACGAGTCATCTTTCCAAAACTTCTTGGATATAATACAAATATTTGAATGGAGTTCTGGGTTGAAAATAAATAGATCTAAATGCTCCATTACAGGTATCAACTTGGAGGAAGGAAAGTTGAATGAGTTTGCTGGAATGGTTGGTTGCGTGGTGACCCCTCTCCCACTTAACTATCTTGGGTTGCCCCTTGGTGACAATCCGAGACGAAAAGGTTTCTGGAAACCAGTGGTAGAGAAATTTCAGAAAAGGTTGGCGTCTTGGAAGAGAGGTTTTTTCTCCAAAGGGGGCAGACTCACTCTCATTCAGGCAGTTCTAAGTGGTATTCCGACTTATTACATGTCAATCTTTCGGATACCAATGAATGAAAAGGAAAGGCTTGAAAAGATCATGAGGAATTTCCTATGGGAAGGTTCTGACGCGGGTGGTGGCTCACACCTGGTTAGATGGCAGGTAATATCAAAATCGATTGAGGAAGGTGGCCTGGGTATAGGTAATCTGGAGAAAAAGAACGAAGCTCTGTTAGTTAAGTGGCTTTGGCGATTTCCGTTGGAACATCAAAGTTTGTGGCATCGGATTGTTGTGAGTCGGCATGGTATGCACCCAAATGGATGGGATACCAAGATAGTTGTTCGGGGTAGTGGTAGAAGTCCATGGAAAGAAATCTCTAAAGGTTATCCCTCGTTTTTTAGCTGTGTTAAATGGTGGGTGGGGGATGGAAACAGAATACGATTCTGGGAGGACACTTGGATTGGTGACTTGGCTTTCAAAGACTTGTTCCCATTTCTGTACTCCCTGACTTTGGCCAAAAATAAGCCCATTTCTACTTTTGTGGTTAATGGGATGCCTAACTTGGGTTTGGGGGCTAATTTTGACTTCCATTTTCGCAGACTTATTCGGGATAGGGAATTACCCGAACTTTCTTCCTTACTTCTCATTTTGGAGGGCTTTGCCTTAAGGGAGGGTTCTCATGATAGAAGGGTGTGGTCTATAAATACGTCTTTCTCTTGTAAATCTTTCTTTGAGCACATTAACTCATCTGGCCCAAAATATCCTTTCTATTCTAATCTATGGCAGGCAAAGATTCCGAAGAAAATAAGATTTTTTGTTTGGACGGTTGCCTTGGGTAAGATTAATACCATTGACTTTATTCAGCGTTCTTCTTCTTTCGCTCTTAGGCCTCAATGGTGTTGTTTGTGCAATCATGATTTGGAAGACCACAATCATATTATGTGGCGGTGCAAGTTCTCTAATGTTATTTGGGATCGTTTCTTCAATGCATTTGGGATCTCTTGGGTTCCTTCCATCTCGTTTCGCCAATCATTAGAAGAATTGTTATTGAATCCTCCTTTCAAAGGAAGAGGAGGTGAATTATGGAGAGCCGGAATATTTGCGATTACTTGGGGAATTTGGCTGGAAAGAAATAGGCGGATTTTTAAAGATGTATTTCATTCAACGGATTATGTTTGGGAGTTGGCACATGTAAATGCATCTTTTTGGGTGTCAACTACCAATCTTTTTTGTAATTACCCTCTTTTTTTGATTATTAACAATTGGGCTGCATACTTGTAATTAGGTGGCGGCCGGGGTTTGTGGTGGGGTATACGGTTACTTTTCTAGCCTACTTTGTTGGCTTCTCTTGTATTTATTTTTCCGTGTTTGCTTATCTTTCATTATATCAATGAAATTGGCTTATGAGCCACGCTTTTCTAAAAAAAAAAAAATTGGAAGGCTTTCTTGTATATTTTTAGCCTCTTTTTGGGCTTTTTCATTCATCAATGAAAACCGTTATTTACTATTAAAAAATGTTAAATCAATCCGTCAAGCAAATTTGGAAGATACTGCTAATCCAAACACTACATATGAGTAAAAATCTAAACTAAACCAAATTTTCTCTAGGAAATAACCCCTAATAGGACATCAAACAGGAAAGATAAAGAAAGTTATATGATTACTCCATTAATTTTCTAAACCACAAATCCTCATAACACCATAGAAATCATACTTCCATTTGTATCATCAAAGAATAGAGACCGTTGTCCCATCGCATCCCATCACAAACAGCAATTAAGGCCCCAAAACAAAGATAATTAACCGCAATAATATTTTGGCAAGTTTGCGCACAACTCAACTATTCTCATACGACGTTACAATAAATAGTTTCAGGAAACTCGTAGGATATAGCAGTAACATTATTCAAACAAAGATAGACGAAAATTTAATATAATTTCAACATATAATGTAAACAAATCAAAGAAAAAATAGTAATCTAAAATCCTTTAGCACTAAATTTGATACACCAGGTTGACCAGACATAGAAAGACAATACTTGGCAATCTTTCAAATTTTAGGAACATTCCTATGATCATTCTTAGTACCATCTTTTAATGTAAGTACAATATCACCCCATTCCCCAATGAAATATAGCACCACATGAACATTCTTTTTTTTTATAATAAACTGGCTATTTCATTGATAAGTGAGAAAGCCCAAAAAGGGAATTACAAGAAAGCTAAAAAAAGGAGAATTTGACCAAGAGGGTATGAACCCTTCACGTGCTCCCATACAAAAACAAAAACAAATCAGCCCACATGATGATGATCCCACCACAAGTACCTGAGGCATCTAAAGACACCCAGCCTAAGAAACTGCCACTCCAAAAAGATCTAATCATCCTTCTATCAATGGTAGCTAATTTTGTTTTTTGAAGAATGACGAAATCAGGAACATTACTTTTAAAAAGAACTCTAACAAAATTTATTTTTGACTCAACCCCCCAAGCCTCTAACAATTCAACTAAGAATCTTCATTAACAACATCAATAGCCCTTTGGAGATATAATTGCTTTGATCTCTCATAGTTGATTGAACTTCGAAGTTCTTAAGTTCCCTTTGGCCTTTAGCATCTTTGAAGGTGTCATACCTTTCTTTTTTTGAGGTTTCCTTCTATTAGGAGCTATGTAAGAATCACTACTTCTGAGCCAATCGGCAAGTTTCATCCTTTTTTCACCAATGTTATCTTTAAACACTATAAAAGTCCCTTCTTCCTCATTTTCAGTTAACCCTTCTTCGTTATCCTCTAAAACTTGCTGATGAGACATTACTTCAAGAGGTTCTTGTGTCTCAGGGACAATAACTATATCCATTATGGAATTAACGACGCCCTGCTTCACCTTGTTAGCACTCATCTGCTCTTTCTCACTACTCAATTGAATCAATCCCTCCGCCTCTCTTTCCTCCTCTGTTCCCTCCACCTCCTGACTTCTGTTTTCAAAGAAATCTTCAGGGATGCCATCAAAACTAAGGGTCCTGTGGACTCTTCTTCCTCAATATAAGCATGCTCACTAGAATTATAAAAATAGGATGTGAATCAGGTTCTGGACCCTTATTGATATGAAAAATCACTTCTATCTTCACCCATCAGTCCTCAAATCACCGTCACCCGTAGGTTAGAAAACCTATAACTAAGGTAAAATGCTCTTGAAATAGCAGCAATAAGGGACAAACTGATGGTATTGCAAAACTATTTGCATATAAAACCAAGGTTATCAAAAACGTACGATTCGCGATTCGAATCGAAACGCTAGGGTTTCGATCGCTTGTTTGACTCGTAAATGGGATGAATCGGTCGATTCATGTCTTGAATCGTAAGACTTTTTTTTTTCGTTTCAGAAGATGGGAGAATGAGTTGAAAACCTGATTGTTGAAATGAAGATGGCAACCCTAACGAATCATAGATCTGAGATCTGATACTTGATGCTTGGAATCACGAACTGAAGAAGACGTCGCCATGGTTGAGAGCTTGAAATCCGCCATGTTTGAGAGTCTTGAGATCTGAGATTTTTTTAAAGCCCGTGGGTAGATGAAGTTGAAACCCTCCCTTTTTTACTTGTTCAGTCAGATAAATAATTTTAAGAAAAATCATTGAGTTCTTTCAAATATCATATTTTTAATAATATGAAATAACTTATAAGAAAATTATTCACGTGTAATTTTTTGAATTTTACATCAGTTTTATTGTAAAATATATTTTTTAATTTAAAAAGATACTTGATCATTTCAATTGTATACTATATTTATAAGATAAAATATATATGATAGATGTAAAAAAAAATACACTCATACCATATTATTATTATAGTCTCAAATTTTTATTATTTATTTATTAAAAATATTGAAATAATTTTATATTAAAATACATTACATAAATTTGTTTCTTTTTTGTAACAGTTTTAGAATTTTTCCATTTTTTGAATTAAAAAGAAAACAAGTTACGTAAAAAGACTTCCACATTTTGACGGTTCCGAGGAAAAAGTAAAAATGAAACATATTTTAAAATAAATATTTCACTATGTTTCCTTCCGTTAAATCCTGCTGAACGAATATAAAAAAAAACATTCAAAATCACACGTGTCCTGCATTCGGGAGGCAACCTCATTGAGGCGGCCTCTCTGAATAATCTCTCAAACTTTTGAGCTGCTTTTTTTAATAATAATTTAATAGAAAATCAGTTTATGGGCTGTCAATATGTTGTGCCCCGCAACTTTTAGGGGGCGTTTGGTATAGGGGAATCGGAATTAAATATCTAAAAATTAGATATCTGGGAATAAAATTGATGGGAATTTAATGTCTTTGTTTGGAGTGTGCTGGAATGAGAATCAAATGCCTGAGAATATGACGCCTATGTCTGGAGTGTACTAGAATTTGGATTTATGGGAATATGATTGTTGTGTTTTTGTTAGGATCTAAGTCAACCCTAGAGGGGGGGTGAATAGAGTTTTAAAAAATTATAAAACTTTTTCAGTCAATTTAAAGATTTAGATTAACAAAATAATTGGACTTTTTAAGTTCAACCTATATGAATGAATTTTATACTTAGAATTCTTTTTAGCAAAGTGAGCAAATATGATATGATAATAGAAAAATGTTGTATCACAAATAATTTCTAACCATTTAATTTTTCTTTGATAAATTATGAGAATAAATATGTAAAGCAAAATTTAAAGAGTAAGGGTTAGAGAAAGTGACACCAAAATTTATAGTGATTCGACCAAAAATGCGGCCTAGTCCACTCCCCGAGTGCCTCTCGGGAATTTGTATTCACTTTTTGCGGGAGCAAGTGCAACCTAATCCTTTTAGCGGGATCAAGATCAAACCCGAACAATGACCCTTTCCACGGAGCAAGGACAACCGTTATCTATCACTTTTTTTACTAAGGTCTAAGAGTTGACCTTTTACAATGGTAAATCCTAACAAATGATGAATATTACAATAGGTTGGCTCACAATAAGAGATGATACTCTTAATAAAATAGCCCTTTAGAATGGCTAGAAATACACAAATTTGGCTCACAAAAGGCTCAAAGTAAGAAAAAGAAATGGAGAAAGCAAGAGCACAATATTCTGAAATTAGCCTCTGTTTTTCGTGGTGTATATAATCTGCCATTTTCGAGCTCCTTTTATAGGTAAAAAAAATATTACCGTTTTCTACTGTTTCATCCACCTTCATAAATATTTTTGACTTTAATGGTGTGAAATAATGGAAAGAAGAGGCTCCGTTGTTGACAAATTGGAAGGAGAGAGAGCCATTTTCGGACTGATAAATTTTCAGAAATGAAGCTGATGGAGAAGGTCATGAAATGACGTTTATACCCTTGAGGTCTTCATATAAATTTAAATCCGGAAGGGCATAAGAGTAATCTCCCAAAATAGTGTAATAATTGCTTCAGAAAAGGACAGCTGCGTGTCACACAACCATTGGCTGAAGAGAAAATCTGATATTGAATTAAATAATAATAATAATAATTCTTAGGGCAGCAGGGGCAATCCGGGCAGTTGACCGTTGTGAGAGGGATGCAAAATTCGGTCAGGAAATTAATAAAGCATTGGTCAGGACATAGAGGGCATTAGACCAAAAGCTGAGGGGCAGAAAGGATAATTCACATGCATAGAAAAAGCAACCAGCTGGTGGAGGGGACAAGCTGGCCACGCGTCAGTCATAGAGAGGTGGAGAGCTGCTCGATGGGACCCACGGCGTTAGCAGCTGCGTCAGCGCGTCAGGGGGTGAGAAACACACACAGGCGTGGCGGAATGAGGACCGTCGATTGTGATCGTGCGGCTTAGCCTTTTCTTCATTTTCTTTTTATTTTTATTTTTCTTTTAAATACGAAATTATATATAATATATAATAATTTCGAATTGACAAACCATGACCGTTGGATTCCTTGAAGACTTCGATCGAACGGCGTGAAACAATTCCGACTTTCCTTTTTCTTTTTCCATTATTTTTATAAATCTGAATAAATCTGGGCCTTCAATCTCAACCACTATTTGATCTAACGGATAGAAAAAATAAGCTGATTCAATTTCTTTTCTTTGAATCAAAATACCAAATAACCTGGGCCACTGAATTTGAATTCCATCTGATCTGACGGTTGAGAATTTGAGCGCAAATAAAATAAGATGAGCTCGCCATATCTAATCCAAACGAAATAATTATTTTAATTCCATTCTTCTAAAATTAATATCTTGCTCGTTTGAAGTCCGATTGAGTCGATTCCAATTGCGTTGGACTCGTTATAATTTTCTCTACACATAGGACTATCAAAACACAGAAAATTGATTAATAAAAAAACACGTTTGTTATCATTAAAATAAGAAATAAGATTAATTGGCTTAGAAAGTCAACAATTTTGTAGGAAGAAATATGATTTAATTAAATGTCAATGCCAATACCAATGTTAGTGTCAATGCCAATGCTAATACCAATGTTAGTGTCAATGCCAATGCTAATTATAAGTAGGGTTGAGCACAAAACCGGCCAAACCGAGAAACCGACCCAATCCGAGCAATTCAGGCCGTTTTTCCGGTTCAATTAGTTTTCTCAGTTTGATTTTGAAGAAAACTGAATTTCTTCGATTTGGGAGGTTCGGTTCGGTTATTTAACCGAACCGAATATATATTTTAAAAAAAAAACATAATTCGTTTTCCTTCTTTTGTTCTATATTAATTTAATCATATTAGGTGTGAAAATTGAAATTCAATATTAATTTAATTATATAACGTGTGAAAATTGTAATTGGATGTTATTGTGAAAACTATTAGGTGTGGAAATTTAAATTTGATGTGAATTTGTGTTAATTGAAATTAAATTTATTTAATAATATAGGCATAAATTATAATAGATGTAAAATTGGATTTCATTTAATAATATATGCATGAATTTTTATTAAAAAATGGTTTTTTTAATAATATGGAACAAATTTAAAAAAGGGGTAAAGGTCCAAACCGAAAAACCGAACCAACGAACTGAATAAAACCGAACCGATCGGTTCCTTTAAAAAAAGTGAACCGATCGGTTCACTATTTTCCTAAACCGAAGTGACCGGTTCGGTCCAAAGTTTTGGGCAAAACCTGACCGAACCGGCCCGAGCTCATCCCTAATTATAAGGGGATTAAGATGGGAATTGAATGTCAATGCCAATAGTAACTGTAGGTTGAACTAAACAACGGAATGGGTATTAAAAACTCCTCCACATGGCCAATGCCTGCATACCAAACGCCCCTTTATTTATATAAAGAAGGGTTAGGTTTGAAGTTTTTAATGTTACTAAATTTATACTAAATGCGTTGCACATATATTTCTTTTCAATATTTTAAAATTTAATAATTTAATTTATGTGTATAGTGTTTTGTTTTTTTATTTTTCCAACATTTTAGTAATTATTTATTATTTACAATCAATTCAATTCCTACATAATTATATATTGTATTGTAGGAGAATTTTTTGTTTGAAAGGTTAACTTAATTTTTATAATTAATCATATTTTAAGATCAAGTCCCCTTTCTAATTTTAAAATAATAATAGAGAATCTAGAGAATCATAAATTTAAAAAAAAAATGGAAATTTTATACTAAATATAAATGATTATCAATTATCAATACTAATAATGGAGGAGGTTATTGCAATATAGTAATATGAATCCTTGCTTAAGAAAATAAGGTTATTTTATTTTTCAAAAATAAAGTTTGAACAAAATCGATTTATTTTTTTGGAGTATTCTTTTCATGAGATGAGATATCTTGAAACAATCATCTTTTGAGAAACATATAAATGGAAAAAAAAATTAGTAGTTAGAGTCTACTAATTAAGAATGTGATTAGTATATTTTAATGTCTAGTAGTAGTAACTATTACTACTAATTAATTAATTACATCATGTATGCTTTGTTTTTTTAGGAGGAAAATCTAATAGTTGTTACTAAATACTAATCACTTTTCTATATTTTGTTAAAGTAGCATATCCTTTGAAAACTAATAATAAGATAAGAAAATACGAAATAAGTTAATTAATAATAAATTATTGCAACCCATCTCAATATACGAATAGTTTATTAGAATTTAGCAAGTCTTTTAGTTAGATTTTATGTGCTATTCTCCTGTTTATTGTTATTATGTGTATTAATTACTAACTAACACGTTTTTTTTTTCATTTGTTTTTTAAGGTTGCAATACTATAGAACTTTTTGTTTTTTGTTTTTGCATATATTTCCTTATTGAAAATTTATAAATTTCTTTACTTTCTTTTCAATTTTAATATTTATAGTACAAAGTTCTATATATAATAAGATTTTATCAGTAGGCAATTTACTGTAAGTTTTTTTTTAGATATTACATCAAATTGGGGGAGGGGAGACTCGAACCTTCAACTTTATGAGAAGGGAGCAGATGTCTAACCACTTGAGCTACGCTCGTGTTGGCTATTGTAAGTTCAAAAGACATATTAAGTTCTTCTTCTTTTTTTGTTAATATATCATGTCATCAGTGAAAATCGGCCATAATAAAATTGTTTATTATTTATTTTGAAGTTATTTTTGTTATTGCAAATTACATATGAAATGATACCTTAAATCATTTTTATAAAAACTAATGATAATTGTTATAATTAATTAAAAAATAAGTTTATGAAAAATGAATGCCGAAATCAGTACGGATTATATTGATAGAACTATTACCTTTCAGACATATGGGTAAAAAACATAAATTTTTTAATCCAATGATATGTTTGGTAATTTAAAGATTGAAGATATGAAAAGGGTAGATATAATGACATGAATGGTAATTTTAAGATTTGAAAAAAGTTATAGTATGTAAAAAAAAATCTCCATGTTAGCTCCTTTTAATATAATATAGATGTATTCCATTTTGCACAAAACTTTAAAAAAATACAACACTAAAATTTCAATAATTTTAGTGAGAAAAATATTGTAACGTCCCGTTATTTTGAGGTGATTTGTTTTTTATTATATTTAGTTCAGTTATTTATTATTTTAGTTCACTTTAGTTTTATTTTATTTTATTTATTTTAGTTTAGTTTATTTAGTTCAAGTAATTAATTTTAAATTAGAATTTAATATATGTTTGTTATGTTTAAAGGTTCGGATCATTAATGTTTATTAAGTGGCCAATTAATAATCGTTAATCGCCTTTAGCTAGCTTAAGTCCATAGTTGTTAGCTAGAATAATTTTGAGCAAAGGACGGGTTCATTTAAGAAGAAAGAAACTCAAGGAAGGGTATTTTCGTCATTTGGATACCTTTAAGCTATTTATCTCCTTCCTCAAGTCACAAAAAGACAAAAACACACCTCCAAACCTCCCCCCAAACCCGAGCAAGGAGAGAAGAAAAAGATAAGAGAAAGAAAGTGTCGGCCCGATTTCGTTTCTCAGCCGTTTCGCTTGATTCCGGATGCGTTGGAAAGGTCTCGGCAAGGGCTTTCTACCCATAGTAGTCTCAAGGGCCATCTCTCTGTAACGTCCCGTTATTTTGAAGTGATTTTTTATTTATTTATTTATTTATTTTAATTAAAGTATTAAGGTTAATTTAAAAGTAGTGATTTCGATTTTTAGTAGTTATTTTAGTCCGAAATTCTTTTTAATCGTTTTAATACTTTAATTTCGCTTTGGTGACATTAATAATTATTAACAGGCCAATTAATAATTTTTAATCACCTTTAGATTAATTTAAGAGCTTCGGGTTTCGATTTATAAGTCAAAAGTCATTAAAGGACGCAACCGTCATTTCCAAAGTTCTTAAAAATATCCAAATACTATTCACTTCTCCTTAAAAACAAATCATTGACCAAGACATTGACCAAATCATTTCATCTTCTTCTTTTTCCTTTCTCTTTATCGTGGGTTCAAGGTTCATGGGAGGGGGATTTGGATTTTGCTCGTTTCTTGGCGGATCGGCTTGATTTTGGTTGCATCGGAAAGCCCTCGAGTCTAGGATTCCTTTCCACCTAACAATCGTGCCTTCCACCCGGGTTCTAAGGACTTCTCGGTAAGTTAAAGTTCAAACTCTAAGCTCCAAATAGTGTTTCAATGGAGTTTTCATTTTGATTCTTCGATTTCTTGCCGAGGAACTCGATGTTTTTAATTACGAGAGTTGTTTTTACTGATTTTGGAAACTTTCCCTAAACCCTAAAACCGAGTTTCAGTCGAAACCCTTCCCGTTTGAATTTTACTTCGTGGGGGCTGTTTTGGGGTTTATTTTTATTGATATATTGTTTATTGTAATTAAATTCGGGAAAGTATTTATTGTCCAAAAACCCAAATCATCGATACCCATTGACATCGGGAACTTCGAAACTACTTAAAACCAACTCGAAACACCTCTAAAGTGCCTAAAAGCCGGAAAACCGAACCCGAAACCCATTTTCCATAGAGGGGCTAAGAGTACCATTTGGGTTTTCCGGGGTTGTTCATCGTTTTGAGCTTTTAGATGTTAATTGACCGATGTTTGGTTTATTAATGTTTGTTAGATATACTTTTAATTGTAGGTGTTTTGGATTATTGATTGATCGTGCTTTCGGAGACTTGGAGCGAAACTACTTTGGCTAAGGTGAGAATAAATAGGATTTAAAGTAGTTTTAGAAATCGAATAAGTTGAACGGTTTGTAGGATCGGAAGTTGAGATTAAGATTTGGATCTAAGAGTAAAAGAAAGTGAGCTAGTGACCTTAGGATTAGATGATAGTTCTTTGACTGAAAACTTTGGAGTTTCTCGAGGGAAACATTGAACTTTTGAAAGTTCTAAGTTAGAATCATTTCGGAGATTAAAATGGATCATTGGAAGTTAAAGGATCCAAACTTTTAGATAGATGGTTAAAGGAACTTGAAAATAGAACCTTGGATTTTATTTGGGAGTTTAGAATCCTTGAAAGTAAAGATTATTGTTTAAGATAAGATCTTACTTTTATTAAAATATCAGAAGTTCGATTTACTTATTTGTTCTTCCGAAATTCCTATTTATTTACTTTATGCATAAGGGCATCTATGATCCTTTTACTTTAAGCACTTTACCTTTATGCCCTTTCGATTATGTTGAATGTTTATATTTACTTTACTTGCACTCGAAAGCATAATTCATATCATATCATATTGCATAATCGAAATTGGGAGGAATAATGAGACATGTAAAGGTTGCAGTACTTTGCATTGTCTGGTATTATTCGTTTTATATTTCCGTATATGTACATGAGGAATGCTAAAGGACTGCGGGACTTTGCATGATCGGTGGAGATGGATAATGAGATAATGATGGAACTATGTGAGTTCACATTATCTGGTATTATCCATAATTACTATGATACATATACGAAGATACAGAGTGAATGAACTGACCTACGAGAGCTTCATTACCTGACATTATTCACTAGAGATGAGAAGATATTATAGAAAAGACTTTGTATATTTTATTTTGGAAAGTGAGTTTAATGAGGTGAATGAACTGACCTACGGGAGCTTCATTACCTGTCATTATTCACTAGAGATGGAATACTATTATTGAAAGGACTTTGAATATTTTATTTTGGAAAGCGAGATAATGAGGTGAATGAACTGACCTACGAGAGCTTCATTACCTGACATTATTCGCATGTGATAGTTATATTGATGTAAAAGTTATATGTCCTTTACACTTGTTTAGCGAATTAATGAATAATGATTAGACTACGTGTACTAATATTATCGTCATTAATCGTAAATTGTGATTGTTGAATATGTTAAGTCCGAGTGAGCTTAACATTATTATATTAAAAATAACAAAAAGTAAACTTTTGATAGCTGAGTGCTATAGGAAAAGAAATGAGATTGAATTGGTAATGAGAGAATACAAGGTTGTATTGAACCTTGTATTACTATTATATGATGTATGTAAGAGAACTAGTTTCTCAATAAATTGAAAGATCTTGAAATTGGAGATTAAACATTTGAATATAAACCTTGTATATAGTATAAGGTATATAAAGAAAATGAGATATAAATACTATATGCATTACGAAACCATACCCAGAAATGCTTGGAATGTAGTTCCACAATTATATTGGAGAATTGGTAAGTAAAAGTGGAACACTTGATATAAAACTCTTTGAATGGATTGATAGCAAAGAGTAAGTAAGTTATTGGACACGAATCCGGATACGGGTTTGGGGTCTAACTTTACTTTTTATTCTGTTTATTCTCACTGGACTTTGATCTTAGTTCATGATATTACAAACATTTTCAGATAATGTTCAGGTCATGGGACAGGAGCTGGTGCGGCTTGATCGAGAGGATGATGTTGCGAAGATGGACTAGATGTCATTTAAAAGTCTCGGGGCTTATCTTATCTTATTTTGTTTTATTTTCGGTCTTTGAGATGTAAATTTGTTATAAGCTCTTAAGAGCTTTTAATTTCACTTTTATGATTATAAACCTCTTTGAACTCCTGAATAGGAACTTGAGTTTCCTTGTGTTTTGGATTTTCGGATTTTAGATTGTAAACAGGTTATGGATAGTCTGAATTTTAAACATATCCATGCTAAATTTTATAAAATTTAAAGTCTTCCGCTGTCAATCTGATTTTAAATTATTTAAAAGAGTCGGGTCGTCACACTCTCCCTCTAAGGTAAGCCCTAGAAAGGTGGAATTTGAAACTTTTTCATGGATTTGAGTTTCAAACTTGTTGATTTTCCTCTTCTTTCAAATTTTGTTGTTAATTGGTGTTGGAAAACCATTGGGGAGTAAATCCTTGATATCTCTTGAACTATAAACCGAGCGCAAGCAAAAAACTCAGTTTTCTCACCCCTTAGCCATGGGCTATTAGTATGGCCTAGAAAGTGTTTAATTTTTGTGTTTCTTTTAGTTTGGGTGGAAGCATCGTGACCCCTTAATTAATGTTACCCATTGATAGTTAATACTTGAAAAATGTTGAATCGAGTCCGGATTGTGCCTAAGTTACCTAGAACCCGGAAATTCATTTTCCCTCTTCTTCCTTCCTTTGGCCGTGAGCTACATGACCCTTTCCCGGGCTGTTTTGGATTTCATTTTAGTTTCATGTCTTTTTTTAGTCAATTTGTGAAATTAATGCATGGTAGGTGTATGTGAATTGTAGGTTTTGGTAATTGTACGCAAGTTCAATCCTCCGACGTGTAAAAGTCATCTAAATGGCCAAGGTGAGTTTAATGTGGGTGTATGTGATCTTATGGCCATTTGTCATTAACGTTGTTGTTCGTTTGAGTATAAGATAGAATTGTGGGTGTTGGGACCCCAAAAGACTTTTTTGGTTATTTTGATGCATCGGGTGTGAGTGTTTGTGTTTTAATTCCCGAGTTTGTCATTGTGAAGTTTAAGAAGTGATTTAATACTGGAAACTCGGTCGATGTTGGAAATGAGTGGTTTGAGGTAAGGCAAAGTGTTTGGGTTAGTTTGGAGAATCTTGGCCTAAGGGTGAGAATTCGGAACTTTGGAAAGGGGAGGCTAAATGTTGGATTGCATTGTGAGTAGTCGGTTGCTTCTGTTCCCGTTGGTGTGGTTCTTAACGTACCTTACTTGATTTTCTTGAAATAGAATTGTTATGACTCGAAATTTCTCAAATCTTTAAATCAAAATAAACAGCGGAAGACTTTGTTTTTATAAAAATTTGGCGTGGAACCGTTTAAAATATGAACTATCAAAACATGTTTACATGGGCCTATTTCAAAGAAAGTAAAAACAAAGATGTACATACTCCATTTCATAACAAAATCAAAAGAAATAGACTCGATAATATGTACAACATGTTAGGAATGGTGTCCTAGAACTTGTAATTATTTAATAATAATAATTTATTAAGAATAAATTAAATAAATAAACATAAGTTCTTTATATTATCTAGATTGATTCAATTAATGATATTAGGAATATATGGAAATATATAAATATCAAAACATTCAAATAGTAAACCCTAAGTTACTCTTATGAAATCACGACTTAGTATGTGAGTCATACAAGAGGATTAAAGTCGTGATGAGTAACTTAAACGTGTCACGATGAAACGGATAACGCTTGGGAACCTTATCCTGGTAACACGTTGATAGCCGCATTTTGTTTATAGACAAAGATCGAATCCCCGATCATTCATGTGGGAGACATGAAATGGAAGTATCATATGCAATGTTGATTGTATAAGGCAGGGGACCACTATGTTCGATCAAATTTCTCATTAGACCGTTTACGAGAAATAATCGAATATCAAACTAAGTTTATCAACCGTGATAGATCTCGATCCCCGAGTGAAATGCGGACTCTATTTGTGGAGTTATGTTCTTTGATTCACATGGTTGAGAGTGATCCGTAGAACGCTCAATACACTTTTGTTTTTGGGAACATGACTAGACAAGTAGGTGGAACTCATTTTCACGAGATGGAATTCATAACTTTCCTATAAATTAACGGTATCGGTGCGATACCTAAACATTTTAGGAACTTTAGGAAACTCCGTGATGTCGATTCGAGACATGAACAAGTGGCGTCACGACTTCTATTGATCACGAAGTATCTTATCTCTAGTTCGACTAAAGATAAAAGTTCATTGGAGAATCGGGGGAACACAAGGATAAAGCGGTAATTACAGGGGGCAAAACGGTAAATTTATCCGCCGTAATTATGAGGGTTCCACGTGAAGGATAATATCACGAATATAAATAAATGATAAACTAAATGGACATAACTCATCTATAGTGAGGGGAGTTCACTATGAATCTATAGTGGAATTATTCATAGTTAGATAATAAGTAATTAATTGATTATGAGTTAATCACTTAATTGACTAATTATTAAGCCCATGATCTATAGGTCCATCGGGTCCCTATGCTAGCCCAAATATCGTAGTCGCGAAATCAAGTAGAAGAAATGGAAATTTTAAGTAAAGTGAATTACTTGAAATAGGGAATATTAATAGTTTAAATATTGAGTATATTTAAACGGTAATTAATAAAAACATTATTAATTGTTTAAATAATGAGTTTATTTAAACAAGGAAATTAATAATGAAATATTATTAATTAGATATTATTAATTATTTAAATATTGAGTATATTTAAATGGTAATTAATAATTTGAAATTAATTGACAATTATTAATTGTTTAAATAATTAATTTTATTTGAATGGAAATTAATAATTAAAATTGATTAATTAATAATAAAATATTGTCAATAAAATTATTAATTAAATAATGAGTTTATTTAATGGAAATTAATAATTATAATATTTATTATTAATTATTTAAATAATGAAAATTATTTAAATGGAAATTAATAATTAAATATAATTTGATAATATTTAGACGGGAGAAAATATTAATTATTTAAATAAAATATTTATTTAAATGGTAATTAATAAATAAATTAATTGAGTTGGACTTATTAATTTAAGAGAGAGTTTCTAGCCCATTGGATTAATGAACCCAATTGAGATTGGCCCAAAATAATTAATTAAATAATTTGGAATTATTTATTAAATTAATATGCTAATTTCGGCCATATATGTATTTTTGGGAAGAGATAATTGCTTGAATTATATCCTAAAATAACTACATAGATTTATTTACCCAAGATAAATAAAAAATAAAAGAAAATAAAATAATCTTCATTTATCCATGGCATTTTCGAAATTGCTAGATAAAGGAAAAGAGATTATCTTTTTCTTTTTGTGTTTATCTCTATAGATTAATCCTAATGTGATTAGGATTCCTATTTTTCTATAAATAGGAGGGTTGGGTCATTCATAAATCACACAATACAATTCCATGAAAGTTGGAACTCTCTCCTCCTCCTCTCCCTCCCTCTTGGCGATTTTCTCATATCATTGGGAAGAAAAATATTTTTCTTCTTCCCAATTTCTTCTAAAGTTCGATCCCACAATCGAATTTCGTTTGATCGATCGGGATATAGCATGAAGATCCGGTGTTGCTTGAGGATTGATCTGTAAAGAAACCTCCAACCAATTCTCCGATTTTACTCAATGTAAGTTCGGGTTGATTTAAATTTTCGAAAATATAAGCATGAATCTACATGTCTTTCACAAATTGCATGATGTTAATAGATCCGTTATTAAATGTTAATAAGTTTACTAAACAAAATTCCGCTAATTTAGTAAATCATCCCTTCAATTGGTATCAGAGCTAATTTTAATTATCATGCTAAATTTGTGATTTTTCGAAAATTTTGGTGGGTTGCATAAAAAGTTGTTTTATGTATGCTATATAAATTGTGGAGGTTTCTTGATTGATTGTTAGGTATTCTTGAGGGCTTAGGATTTTAAATTTTAGTAGAAAATTTGTAAACCCTAATTTTAGGGTATAGGAAAAAGTTGTAATTTTCCCATATCAAAGGAGGCAAAAATCGGCTACGACAAAGGGAGAAGAGAAGAAAATGTTCTCCACCATTCCATGAGGTCCACGCCTAAGGAGAGAGAAAAGGTAAAGATATGGTAAGATATTTTAACATAATTATCTTGTTATCTCAATTTAAAAATTTAAATATTTAAGATAAGGATAAAATCTTTTTAAAAGATTATATCTCTATCTTAAATTATGAATTTAGAAATTGATATAAGATTACATGGAAAATATTTTCTTTATTTTTCCATATAATTAAAAAGATAATTATTTTAAAACAAAGTATTTATGGAAATATTAAGGAGATAATATTTGCCCCATAAATACCCATGCCCACGCCTACACCATGGAGGAGAGAGAAAGATGAAGCCTCAAAATTCTAGAATGGAAGATTTAATTAAGTTGTAATTTTAATTTTCCGTTTTAGAAATAAGTGCCAAGAATACCTGGTCAATTTAGCTATTTATTATTTAAATTGTTTATATGTATGATATAATTGCTTTTAAATAATATTCATGCATAAGAGTATGTCAGTAGAAAATCCCACCATAGGTTGTATGATTTTAATTAATTGTACATACATGCATCATGATATAATATGTGTTATTATATGCTAATGTATGTGAAGCATGCTATAATTTTATTTTATAAAATGTTATTATCGAAAATTATATTCTAATTGTTTTAGAATTAAAAGCATGCTTATTTAGTTAAAATTCAAAAAGTTAAATCTAGTTTAAAAAGTTGAATAGAAACTAAATGAATTATTTGTAATATGGAATTATTGTTTAAACAATTGGGCCAAAATCCATATAAGATAAACAAATAGAAACTTTTAATTAAGGGTTAATTAAAAATTAATAATTGAGATTAATTAAATTGAACGGATCTCGGGGATGGCGAAAGCTGCCCGGGCGCTGAGGTTTCATAAAGTTCCCCTAACACGGAGCGCCTCTAGCTTGGGAGCGTCCGGGAGAAAAGTTCAAATTAATAAATCAAAATTATTAAGGCGGCTCATAATGTGATTAGTTTTTAATTAGGAAAACTTGAACAATCACTTTATAAAATTAATCTAACCAATTTAAGAGTTAAAGTTGATTAGGTTAATTAAAACTTGGATTAATGAGTTAGCTTGAATTAGTCTAAGTTATGAAACCCTAACTCAAAATATTAAGTGGGAGAAGGAAACATGTCAAGTATCCTATGGTCTCCACTAATGGGCTCAAACGTGAGATTTATACATGGCCTCTGTAACATCTGCTGCGGTGTTCATTCCCATAGGAAGGTTTATTGTATAAATCAATATCAAGTGGTGGGGGTCCCGAAAGGGATAAAGAATTTTAAATGAGATTGATTGAAGGTCGAATCTACACTTCGTAGACACTCTTCAATTTTATTTAAAAAGACTAAATTAGTGGGTCACACTTAAAAAGAAATTTGATAAAGTTTGTCATCAAAATTCTTGACCAAATACACTGTGAAACAATGACATAGGAATATGAGTTATTCAGAGTTGTCAATTGTTCGAGTGGCATCTCGTTTTAATGATGGTAGAGACTGCCTATCATTCGGGGGAGGCTTTTCCCGGTATCATTAAAATATCGTGACATAGTAACATGTTTTAGGGCTTTTCTGTTCATTAATATGTTCGCATTCATGCATCATATTTAATTATATGTCGAAACTTTGAGTATTTGAATGTTGAAAGCATGTTAGATTACTAAGATAAGGTTTATTTAAATTTTCGGTAAAATGGCATCCGCTTTAGTCACTATACTTGGAAATAACAAACGAACGATGAGAACTATGTTTCCTAGAAAAGGAAATGAATAATTTAAGTAAAATAGTTTACTTAAATAAACTAACAATATTAATTATTTAAATAATGAGTTTATTTAAATGGAAATTAATATCATTGTTATTAATTATTTAAATAATGTGTTTATTTAAATGGTAATTAATAATAAAAATTATTGATAAATAATTATTAATTATTTAGATAATGTGTTTACCTAAATGGAAATTAATAATTAAACATTTATTATTAATTTTAAATAATAGCGATTATTTAAAAAGGATAATAGTAAATAACATATTTATTATTGATTTAAATAATGTCGATTATTTAAATAGAAAATAATAAATATTTATTAATGATAAAAGTATAAAATCGGAATATGATATTTGAATAATTGATTTATTGAAATAAATATCAAGAGTTAATAAATAAGATTTATTAATAAGGAAGAATATAGAATTGAATTAATGAATTCAATGGATTTTGGTTCAAATGGTTAAATACCAAAATCGGTACATATATAATGTTTTAGGAAATAATTGTTGAATTATTTTGTCTAAAATAAATATATAAAAAAGAATGTTTAACCAAAGACAAATTAAACAAAGAAAAAATTGGTTTTTCTTATTGATTTTATTCACATAAAATCGGCACGTAAGATAAATAAGGAATAAAATTTGATTTTATTCTTGGCATTTATCTTGTATTTATTTTGATAGTATTTCCTAATTCGATTGGAAAACTGTTTTGCGTATAAATACAAACGTCTTGGTTGTTCATTCAAAAGCTTCTAATTTCAATTTTCGAAATTGAAAACTCTTCTTCTTCCTATTCTCCTTGTAACCGATTTTACAATAGTCTAAAAGGGAAGAAAATATTTCTCTTCTCAAAACCATAGTTTTCTAATTTAGTTTAGTTATCAATTTGTTTTTTATTTTGAAATATGTAATAACTATTGGTCATTTCGTATGAACCAAGTATGGGAATATTTTAAATAAGAGTTATTTAGGTAGATATTCCTTTACAATTATATTACAAAGTTCCAAAGTGTGATTGGATGGTTATTCAAAATACTCAGTATAAAACAAATAAATTCCAAACCAAATTCTAAACTCCGAAATATCTAAATGAGTTATAAAGGTTTAAAAAATGTTTAAATACTTAAGTCTAAAATTACTTAAATAAGTTAGAGGATTAATCTCTTAAAAGATGGTTCTCAAGGAATTTGAGATGATAACCATATTAATCCACGAACTTATGGGATAAGTAAAATCGAATATCTTTGATTTATCAAAGATAACTAGACTTAAATATCACTAAAACTTGAACATTCAGGATGTTAGAAATTAAGTGATAAGTAAACATTAAATCGATTTCTTATATTCCAAACATTGATTATTTAAAAAGGATGTTTTAAAAGGTAATAAGCGATATGGAATAAACATAATAGAAATTGAAAAAGTAATAATTAGTGGATAATTGAATTCACAAATTATTAAAAGAAAAGTTGATGAATCGGTGATCTTGAAGGCTTTAAACCTTACTTAAGATATAAAAGAATTACAATGATTTTATTTCACAATAAAACAAGTAGTCATTTAAAAAGTTTAAATGGTAAAACTACTTGTAGAACTTTATTTGAGTGGGAGCGTCATAATACGAACCAAAAGGACTTTCAAGTCCAAGTGAAACTCATTGACTTCAAAATCAATGAATAAAAGTTCAAAATAAGTGAAATAAAAATGACATGAATTTTCAATAGTTGAGTTGAAAAGGGTCACTTATACTTATACATTATTTTTGAAATAATAACAAGTATAAAATGTAATCATTAAAACAAATGAAAGTAATGGAGAATTACTTTGTAGTGGGAGCTTAAGAATTTCGAGAATCCTAGAACCAATGTGACTAAAATAAAATTTACAAATAGTATGTTAGTGCACATAGATAAAATGGGAGATTTTATGAGATGCATGGGATCAAATTCGAACATGGATTTACTTCCATGTAAGAATTCGACAAAAGACCTTTGCGAATTAATCATTAAAAAGAGTTAAGTATAAGTAAAATGAGTTTTTACTAACTAAACTCTAAATTCGCGTAATTGCTAAGTCGTTAGTAAATGAAAGGTGTATGAGCATGATAGTTTCAAATCAAAAAGTTAATAGAGTTTATTTTATGGCGATAAAATATGGAATCTATTACACTTAATGAAACTAACATCGGGACAAAAGAAAGGGGGGGGGGGGGGGGTACATACTAAGCGGATGAAAACGTTCTTGATAAAGTATTAAAATGACTACCATGGCTAAGTAGTTGATAGTCATCCAGTTGACTTGGAATTACAAGTCAAATCTCCAAAGATCTAGGACAAGTGGGAGATTGTTAGGAATGGTGTCCTAGAACTTGTAATTATTTAATAATAATAATTTATTAAGAATAAATTAAATAAATAAACATAAGTTCTTTATATTATCTAGATTGATTCAATTAATGATATTAGGAATATATGGAAATATATAAATATCAAAACATTCAAATAGTAAACCCTAAGTTACTCTTATGAAATCACGACTTAGTATGTGAGTCATACAAGAGGATTAAAAGTCGTGATGAGTAACTTAAACGTGTCTACGATAAGCGGATAACGTTTGGGAACCTTATCCTGGTAACACTGTTGATAGCTCGCATTTTGTTTATAGACAAATGATCGAATCCCGATCATTCATGTGGGAGACATGAAATGGAAGTATCATATGCAATGTTGATTGTATAAGGCAGGACCACTATGTTCGATCAAATTTCTCATTAGACCGTTTACGAGAAATAATCGAATATCAAACTAAGTTTATCAACCGTGATAGATCTCGATCCTGAGTGAAATGCGGACTCCTATTTGTGGAGTTATGTTCTTTGATTCACATGGTTGAGAGTGATCTGTAAGAACGCTCAATACACTTTTGTTTTGGGAACATGACTAGACAAGTAGGCGGGAACTCATTTTCACGAGATGGAATTCATAACTTTCCTATAAATTAACGGTATCGGTCACGATACCTAAACATTTTAGGAACTTTAGGAAACTCCTTGATGTCCTGATTCGAGACATGAACAAGTGGCGTCACGACTTCTATTGATCACGAAGTATCTTATCTCTAGTTCGACTAAAGATAAAGTTCATTGGAGAATCAGCGGGAACACAAGGATAAAGCGGTAATTACAGGGGCAAAACGGTAAATTTATCCTCTGTAATTATGAGGGTTCCACGTGAAGGATAATATCACGAGATATAAATAAATGATAAACTAAATGGACATAACTCATCTATAGTGAGGGGAGTTACTATGAATCTATAGTGGAATTATTCATAGTTAGATAATAAGTAATTAATTGATTATGAGTTAATCACTTAATTGACTAATTATTAAGCCCATGATCTATAGGTCCATCGGGTCCCTATGCTAGCCCAAATATCGTAGTCGCGAAATCAAGTAGAAGAAATGGAAATTTTAAGTAAAGTGAATTACTTGAAATAGGGAATATTAATAGTTTAAATATTGAGTATATTTAAACGGTAATTAATAAAAACATTATTAATTGTTTAAATAATGAGTTTATTTAAACAGGAAATTAATAATGAAATATTATTAATTAGATATTATTAATTATTTAAATATTGAGTATATTTAAATGGTAATTAATAATTTGAAATTAATTGACAATTATTAATTGTTTAAATAATTAATTTTATTTGAATGGAAATTAATAATTAAAATTGATTAATTAATAATAAAATATTGTCAATAAAATTATTAATTAAATAATGAGTTTATTTAATGGAAATTAATAATTATAATATTTATTATTAATTATTTAAATAATGAAAATTATTTAAATGGAAATTAATAATTAAATATAATTTGATAATATTTAGACGGGAGAAAATATTAATTATTTAAATAAAATATTTATTTAAATGGTAATTAATAAATAAATTAATTGAGTTGGACTTATTAATTTAAGAGAGAGTTTCTAGCCCATTGGATTAATGAACCCAATTGAGATTGGCCCAAAATAATTAATTAAATAATTTGGAATTATTTATTAAATTAATATGCTAATTTCGGCCATATATGTATTTTTGGGAAGAGATAATTGCTTGAATTATATCCTAAAATAACTACATAGATTTATTTACCCAAGATAAATAAAAATAAAGAAAATAAAATAATCTTCATTTATCCATGGCATTTTCGAAATTGCTAGATAAAGGAAAAGAGATTATCTTTTTCTTTTGTGTTTATCTCTATAGATTAATCCTAATGTGATTAGGATTCCTATTTTTCTATAAATAGGAGGGTTGGGTCATTCATAAATCACACAATACAATTCCATAGAAAGTTGGAACTCTCTCCTCCTCCTCTCCCTCCCTCTTGGCCGATTTTCTCATATCATTGGGAAGAAAAATATTTTTCTTCTTCCCAATTTCTTTAAAGTTCGATCCCACAATCGAATTTCGTTTGATCGATCGGGATATAGCATAGAAGATCCTGGTGTTCGAGGATTGATCTTGTAAAGAAACCTCCAACCAATTCTCCGATTTTACTCAATGTAAGTTCCGGTTTGATTTAAATTTTCGAAAATATAAGCATGAATCTACATGTCTTTCACAAATTGCATGATGTTAATAGATCCGTTATTAAATGTTAATAAGTTTACTAAACAAAATTCCGCTAATTTAGTAAATCATCCCTTCACAACAATCTTAGGCTCTTATTAGCCACAAAACATAAGTTTAAAGACAACAACATATAATGTTTCAACCAAGGAAGCAAAAGTCGGCGACTTCACCGACATTGCGCCGACTTGTGGCTGGAAAGGAAGGTGGATAAGTCGACGAGGGGTAAAGAGAAGTCTTATCCTGAATCAACGACTTTCCATCGACAACAGCGACATGTGATTGAAAACGACAAGTCCATTGGGTTGTCGATTCGAGCGGCTTCCGGACGATTTTGCAGCGATAATGGGCGACTTTCGGTCGACTTTTGGGCGACTTTCGATCGACTTTTTGGCGACTTTCGGGCGACTTCTGACAGAGCATATATGGAAAATTGAAATTTTGACCACTTTTTCTTTGCTTTAATTTTCACTTTCTGACAAATTTTGACAGAGAATCTCCATCCTCTATAAGCAAAGCAATAAGAGCAAAGCAATAATTTAACTTTGTGTCAGAGATGCCTTTGACCATGTTTCCTATGCCTCCATCCTCCTCTATAAATAAATTAAAACTAAACTACAACAACTACAAGCAAAGCAAAATAGCAAAATAATTCCTACGGCAATTTCCATTATGCTGTCTACTGCTGCAATTTCAATTTTCCATTTCCAATCTTCCTTCCTCTTTTAATATCTTTGACAAGTAAGTTTTAAATTGAAGTTTTAATTTTAAATTTGTTGCTATTTAATTTGAGTTTTAAGTTTAAGTTTGATTTTATAAATTTATGTATATATGTTTCATTTTTATTATAATATTGTACATAGAATAATATTATTATTAATCATATTTCTAAAAGTATAAAACACCTTAAAATATATATTAAACTATGAGATAAGTTATAATTTTTTTAATGCACTTACTTAACTATTTAGTTAGTTAAGTTATTTTTAAAAATAAAATAAAAAAAGGTTGTATAAGTATTTGAACATCCTCTATCAATTGGAAGCAACTAGGGCATTAAATTAGTCATCAAATTAAACTTAACTATTAAGTTAGCTATAAAATTTTAATAGTTTTCAGAAAAGAGAAGTAAAATTTATCTTTAACCTAGCTTTCTTTTTATATAAAATAAGTATTATTAAATTTTAAATTTTAAAGTTAAAACTTAAAAGTTAGTTTTAATTTTTTTAATTAATTCCTACCAGAGTCGTACAAAACAAAAGGTAAAAGAAATGATTAGTTTTAAATTAGTAAATTCTAACATTAAAATAAGTTAAATAACAAAGTTATATTTATACTGTATTACTTAGTGAAAGTTACATTATTTTTACTTTGAATTTCAATTTTAATAAGTTTAATTTATTTTTGTAATCATATGTGTTTTAAATTTATATAGATTGAAATGGAGTCTTGATGTCGTTTTTAATCATATGTATTTTTAGTCATATTAAAATTAAGTTAGTTTTGTTTTAGTAAACAACATATATATTTAAAATTTTAAAGTTATAGTTAGTTTTAATATTTTAATTCTAAGAACAATTTAAAAGAGTCAAGTATTACTAATTACACTAATTAGAATTAGTTTTCAATTTCGAACTTTAATACTTTAAGTTTAATTTATTTTCATAACCATATATGTTGTGAATGTGATTTTATGTAGGTTGAAATGGAGTCTAATCGTATCGATTCTGCATGGACCTATTGTGCACCAATTGAGGGCAATAAATTTGGGATTGTCTGTAATTTTTGTGGTGCAATTAATAAAAGCGGGGGAATATCACGGTTTAAGTATCATCTAACAGGAAAAGATCCTAGAAAAAACATAAAGGCATGCAAGGAAGTACCACCGGAGGTGAAGGCAGAGATCGATCAAGCTATAAAATTGAAGGCAAAGATGAAGATGAAAAAGGCAGCGAAAATGGATGAGATACGACACGAGCTTCGTAAAGGTTTGAAAGGCAGTCAGGATGTTTCTACCGATGATTCTGATGATGTTGAAATGTATGCGGCGGATATGGACCCAATCCAAAATAAAGAATATAGAAGGGCACTTCGTGAGTCAAGAAAGACGGCGATGGAAGAAGAACACCTCCGTCAAGAGGGATTTCAACGAGGTCAAGGTTCTGGTACTCTACCACGGTCTACGAGTAGTAGAGAACCATCATATTACAAGTCGGAAGCTGTCAAACAAAAAAGTATTAAAGATATGTTTAAGAAAGGTGGACTTAAAGAGACGTTGGGTAAACTAGTCCCACGCTTCTTCATATACAATAATATTCCTGTTGTGAAGGCTAAATCTCACCACTTCAAGAATATGATTGTGGGAGCACAACAAACGGGTAAGTACTGTATTATATTATCTATTATTCACCAAGTTCATTCATAGTTTTTTTTTAATATTTATATAATTTGTATATTTTTCATATAGGCGTTGGGATTCCGACACCATCTCCTTATGAAATTCGAAATAAATATCTGGATATGGAGTACGAGGGGATGGATTCTTATGTGGAAGAGATGAGGAATAAGTGGCCAACTTATGGTTGCACTATAATGTGTGATGGTTGGACGGGGCCGACACGGAAATCCATAATCAATTTCATGGTCTACTCTAAAGGTAACTCCTGTATTTAAAATCCGTTGATGCATCTGATATGATAAAGGATAGCAAATACATATATGGCCTCTTGAAAGGAGTTATTGCCCATGTTGGAGCTGACAACGTAGTTCAGATAGTCACATATAACGGTTCTGCGTTTAAGAAAGCTGGAGAGAAGATCATGAGTAAATACAATATATACTGGACTCCATGTGCTGCTCATTGTATAGATCTCATGTTCGAAGATATTTCTAAGCGCACAATGGTAGTAAAATTCGTAACGGAGGCGAGATCAGTGACGAATTACATATACAATCATGGGCAATTGTTAGCAAAGATGCGGGAATATTGTGAAGGAGACATCATTCGATCGGGAGCTACAAGGTTCGCAACGAACTAAATCGCTCTCAATTCTTTGTTAAAGAAGAAAGGTGGGTTAAGAAGGTTATTTACGAGTGAAGACTGGCTCAACAATAAATTGAGTAAGACCGCAGGTGGCTGTGCAGTTGAACAAAATGTTCTTTCTCATTCTTTTTGGGATGGAGTTGAGGTGGTTGTCAGCATATTCGAGCCGATGTATTCAGTTTTGCGAATCGTCGACACAGAAGTGGTCCCAACCATGCCTCTTCTTTACGACATAGTTAAGACCATGAAAGGAAGAATCGCAAAACTTCAAGGAAAGGCTTGGGTGCTTGGAATAATTGAAGAGCGATGAGATAAGACATTATCACATCCCCTTCATGCGGCAGGTATATTCTTAATCTAGATTAATATTTAACAGTTTTTTTATCAATAATTTTTAATATTAATGCATGTGAACCTATGTAGCCTATTATTTAAATCCAAGATTTCATTATCGTGATAACGTTGGTGAGGATGTGGAGTTAGTACAAGCTGTGCATCAAGTGTATAACAAACTTTTTCCGAACTGTCCCAGAGTTGCAGATTTTGGGATTGAGGTATGTATTTATCAAGAATTTAAAATGTATATATTATTATTATTTAATTGATAGAGAAATATCACATTCAAATTGCAGCTGACGTATTTTCGCGATGCTAAGAGAGGATTTGGCGATCGAGCTGCTATTGCGTCTCGACAGAAGATGGCCCCATGTAAGGATGCATTGATACTGCAATTCATCTCTTATTTAGTTAGTTACTCACTCTGTCTATATTATGAAATTGATAATTATGTACATGTGTACAGGTGAATGGTGGAACATGTATGGAAATAGTGCCCCGACTGTTCGACAAGTGGCAATAAGGATATTGGCACAAACAGCTTCATCATCTACTTGTGAGAGGAACTGGAGTACATTCGCTCTCATACATACAAAGCTCCGTAATCGGTTGGCATATGAAAAGCTTCATAAAATTGTATTCTGCTACTACAACACGAAGCTGAAATTAAGAGACATGGAGGCTGAAGCAGATAAGGTTGCCGAAATCGATTATGCAGATATGCTGGACTTAGAAGTTGGAGCAGAGGCGGATGACGGTTATGAAGATCCCATGTTTGATTGGGTTCGACCTGCACATTTAGATGATGAACATGGAAATCCTGATCCACGAATTGCAAAAAGGGTCACGAAGTTGGAGTTGATGTGGAGAGGGTCATTTGGGAAGAGGTACAACCTGACGTGGATTTCTCTGTCGATTCTGTTGATAGGGAAAACTTGCTTCAAGCAGGCTATACCCTGAGCCAAAGACAATTACACAAAGGAAAGAGACGAACGATGACTGTTGATGATGATGACGATGACGATGAGACTCAAGGACCATCACATGATGATGGAGGTGATGGTGGAGGTGGAGATTATGAACAAAAAGGACAATCATCCGAACAACCAATGAGTCCTTTTTCTTGTGAGGGTAATTTTGATCACGCGACCCATGATTCAGACCATGGAAATCGTGAAGGTGGTGAGGGGATAGCTGCAATCGGAAAACCTTTTAATCGAATTCAAAGATCGATACATGATTACGGGTCGGATAAAATGGGGTATGGTGACAATGACTCATTGATATCGAGTATGGGGACCATTACTCTTGGTAATACTCAATATGGTGGGGGTCTTTCTGATTTCATGAGTACGGGAAGATCAGAGCACGATCGAGACTCAATAGCATCTTCTCATGCATCGAATTTTGTGCCTCCGGCTCAAGCTCATATTCCAGATGCGGAATCACGGTTTGTGCCTCAACAAAATTACCCTCAACATAATTTTGGCTTTGGAGTTGGAGGGACACAATTTCAGCATAATATCCCTCAATATCAAAACTTCCCTCAGGCTTAAGCTCAATTCAGCAAAACATCCATCACAATCCAAACTTCCCGATGTCTCCCATGACCTCTCAACATGGATCTCAATCAAATGATTCATCATTTATGTATGTCCCATTCTCGATCCCTGTTCCGATGCTTGTTCAAGCTCGAAATTTGGATCATTATCCACGACGAGGGTCTATTTGTGCAAGTGATGACTCATATCTATGGCGTGTCGATAATTTTGTTCGCAATTACGAGGGTCGATTGACATGGCAAGGGTACTTAAATTGGAAACAAAATGAGAGTGATGGTGTTGTTGACCCACCGAGGTATTCATGTCGTTTTTAGTCATATGTATTTTGAAGTCATCGTTGTAATAAAAATGTTTAATGTGATGTGAACGTTAGCTACATTTTCTCCAATTTTTTATAATTTGACAAATTTCATGCACTTATAGGTGTATATTGTCATTATATGGTAGATTATGACTTAAATATCCTACTCTGAAAGTTTCATTTATGAAGTCCAAAAATTAATATAAGTTTCCATCGTTTCCGTGATTTTTATGGGAATATCCGTCGACATCGACAACTCCGTCGACAAGTCCGTATATTTGAACCTCGACATCTTGACCGACATCGACTTTTACTTCCTTGGTTTCAACTAACATTCGTGGAATGTCCCAACATATACATATAAAGTTCATGTCCCGAAAGCCATCCACTCGTGATCAAGCAACACCATCTCCTCCACCTCGTACCCTACTAAGAGTATTACCTGAAAAAGTTTAAGTGTAGCAACATTAGCATAAAAATGCTAGTGAGAATAAGATGGATGCAAACACTTCCATGGACCGAATTCCATATCGGAAAATGTGTCCAAAAATCCTAATGTGCTCTTACTACCCATTTCATATTCCCAAGTACTTTACATAAGGAAATCAATCATATTCTACTATTTCATAATTTCGAAAAGTAAACATTCAAGCTCGTAAATAAAGTACTAAAACAACGAAATAGTACTAAAGCATAACAAAGTAAATAACAAAGTAAATTTCTATCATTTATGTCATTCCACACATTATTTCACATTGTGTTGTGACCACATTGTCACATTTCACAATTTAACCGTGACCACTTGTCACCATTCACATTCACACCGTGACAACATTGTCACCATTCATAACTCACCGTGACCTCACTGTCACCAAATACAAACTATGCCATGACCTCACTGTCACCGTGACCTCACAGTCACCAAACACAAACCATACCGTGACCTCACTGTCACCAAACACAAACCATACCGTGACCTCACTGTCACCAAACAAACCATGCGTATCATAACGCCACACGTACTACTCCTCTTTGGTAGTACTAAATAGCGAACCCCATCGCTAATAATATCATACTAACTTGATTCTACACGAAGAATCTCTCCAAAGTTGCTTTTAACTATCTTGTAACCACTCAAAATAAACAGAGTAATCTAATACTCATCTCCAATCTCCGGAAACCTAAGTCTCCTTTAGAATACAACTTAATCCACCAATAACACCTCATTTTAAACAACACCAAAACTTAATTAACTTTCCTTATACACTTTCCTTAACTCCCAAAAATACATATTCTTGGAAAGTTCTAAAGTCTAATATCCCTCTTAACCTCAATCAAACATAATCGTCAAGCAATTCGAAAGCATAAAAGTAATCGCAACCATTTTAAACTCACCTTATTATTGAAGTCAACTCCGAATCACCGGTTGACCAAAATTCACGATCGATGCACGAAACCTATAATTAAAATACACCTAAAGTATATTAATTAACTGAATCAAATAACGATCGTCACGATACTAAATTAAAGGACAAAACAACCCGGAAATGCCCTCACAAGGCCCACGGCTCAAAGGGAGTTCAAGGTGAAGTTGGTTTTCCGGATTTTTAAGCACTTTAAAAGGGTTTCGAGTTGGTTTCGGGCACTTTTGAGGTTGGTAACATCAATGGGTAAACATGATTTAGGGTTTAGGTCAAAAGTTCAATCCCGAACAATTAAGAAAAACATCAAAACATAACAATTTCAAAACCCTAATCATCATCAAACATGAGAAAAACTAAAAGAAATGGCTTTTGGCTCAAATCTGATTCTAGGGTTTAGGGAAAGTTCTAAATATACATAAAACAACTCCCTCAATCTAAATCTCCGAGTTCCCGAGCAAGAATTTGAAGATTAAAACCAAAAACACCATTAAAACACTATTTGAAGCTTTAGGTTTTGAACTTTAACATACCTTAAAGCCTTGAGAGAACAGACGAAAACCTCGATTGTTGGGATGTGTATAAAGTACGTCTCGAGAGCTTTCCAACGAGCTAAGGCACGATGAAAATGGTCGAGAAACGAAGCCGGGGTGACAATTTCTTTCTCTCCTCTTTCACTACAAAAAAACTGTCAAAATGCGACCAGAAATTTGCGACCAAACAAAAGTGGTAGTTTTTTGGTGACCACCTGGTCACTTTTTTTGAAGGTTGACTCTAAGTGACCATCTGGTCACTTTTTTGCGACCAGATTGCGACCAAAAGCATAAGTAGTCATAAAAAATGGCGCGAAATTATGGCGCGAAATAAGCGACCAATTGGTCACCTAAAAAAAGACCAACTGGTCACATTTTTGTGACTAAAATATGACTTGGTAGCAAAAAATGGCGAGTAATTTTGGAGGGAAAAAAGCTACCAAGTGGTCACAATTAAAAGTGACTAATTGGTCGCAATTTTTGTGACCTTTATTGAGCAGTGATAGCTTAAAATTGGAGGGAAGAAAGCTACCAAGTGGTCACAATTATAAGTGACTAAATGGTCGCAATTTTGGTGATCTTTATTGAGCAGTGGTAGCTTAAAAATTTGGCGAGAATTGTGGTCACATTAAGAAGTGACCAGATGATCGCAAATGCTGTGATTTTATGTGACCAGTAATATATAAATAATTTGGTGGGATAAAAGCTACCAAGTGGTCACCACAAAAAGTGACCATGAGGTCGTAAATTCTGACTTGATGTGACCCGAGGCAGTGAGGAAAATGGCGGGAAATTTTGGCGGGAAGCTGCGACCAGATGGTAGCAAAAATACTACCATCTGGTCACAAATGAGCAGAGGAGTCCATTATAAAAACCCCTTCACCCACTGTTTGATAGCATTAAGAAAAAAGAAAATGAGAGAGTGGATGTATGTTCGTTTGATAGACGGGTATTTGAACGATGAGTTCGTGGCTGGGGTTGAACAGTTTGTTGAGTTTTGCATGACAACTGTCTATTATGAAAAGTATAGTGGAAAGCTACGTTGCCCGTGCGGGAAATGTGACAATAGGAGAATCATACCGGTTACAGAGTTGAAGGTGCATCTTTATAGTCGGGGGTTTGTGCAGAATTATTATCACTGGGTGTTTCAGGGGGAAACACAGGAAATGTTCTACGCTGCATTACAGGAATCGAGACGATACGAAGGTAGCAGCTCGAATGTAGAGGTTGTTGACGAAGAACGGAATGATGAATAACAGTATAGTCAGATGCAGCAAATGATACTTGATGGTGCGGGGTATGGGGGCAATGAAAATTTCCGTGAAAGTTTAAACGTAGACGAAGATGAACGGGTTGTAGAAGAGGAAATGAATCCGGAAGCACGAGATGCTAAAGACAGCCAGCCGACCATTGTTCGATGGGTGTGAGGTAAGTCAACTTGTTGCTGCTGCTACAGAACTCACTACTACAAATTTGGCCTTAGTTGACACCATCATTTTGATGTAAGTTGATATTTTTGCTATGAAGCGTTAACTTATAAGAATTAAGAGTCAACAAAGAAAACTAAAAAATAAGAGAAAAAAACAAAAGCGTCAACTTTGAACAATCCCGGAAAAAGGTGATTAATGATGGCTTTTACATGTCAACTTTCATGCATCAAAACATCAAAATGACATCGTTTTTACATAGCGAAAAATTGTGAATATTGATACGCTTTGTGTGTCAACTATTATTAGACCAGTGGCATTTTCGTAATTAGTAGAATTACGGGATTGAACCCTAAAAACTATTTTTCTTTTCTTTCCTCTTCCTTCCAGCCGCAAATTTCAGTTTTTCATCTTCTCCATTGTTTCATTTTCAAGATTTCTAATGCCAAGCTTCGTTATATGGTGAGATTTCCGTTTTCTTTCAATTCTTTTATCTTCCATTTCCTCTTTCTTGCGTCTTTCAAAAATGTCTCATCCTTGATTTGATTTTTTTCATAGATTAATTCATTCGCCAAGAACCACTGATTTGCATTCCCAATTATTTATGTCGATGTCGTAGTGAACCAACTCATTAGGTGAGTTTGATTTCACATCCAGTTTGTTTTCAAACTATGCATTGTTGTGAATTTTTATTTTTTGTTGTGTCATGAATGGAAATTTCCTAATTTTTTTTATTTATCCATTTGTTTTTCCTAGCTTCTTTCTCTTGTTGTTGGACTTTTCTTAGGGCTGTATTAGGACTGTTTTTCATGTACCTAATTTATCTCTAACTTCTATGTGATACATATTGTAGGGTTATAGACTTTTCTCCGTAAACACAAACTTAACAAAGAATACTTTGACCTCTTTGAAAATGAGATCAAAGAGCTTTGATTATATATTGTGGAGGATTATCTTTACTATTAGATTCTTGGGTGTATAGCATATATTAAGTTGGAAAACCTTATTTTTAGACTTTGTTCCTTTAGTGAATTTCTTCTTCATTATGGGTGATTGTCTTGATGAACAAGTCTTTCCTTTTAATTATGGTAGTAGCAGGTAATTACAATTTTACTTCCATTGAGTTTGCCCTTCTAATTTTGAGATTTTATTTTTAAATAGTAAAAATACTAGACTCCATTTTATACTCTTCATTTCACTTGATTTACATTGTTTTGATCGTCGTTCTTCTTTTTTTGATAGATTGTTTGGGGCTTGCATGTAGCTAATAGGTAATACCCCTATGATGACAAAGTTTTAGATGGATGTGTTGCTCAAATCTCTGCCAAACTCAAAGGAATGCAACCTTGTTCGAATGTTCAATACATGTAAATAGTCCATTATACATAAATAGTCAAACAATTGTCTATAAAAATTATTTTATTTTTATGTTCTAAGGTAAAGAATTGATGCTAACTCAAGGCATTGTGGTAAAGAAAAGAAAGAAAGAAAAGATGAATCAATTAAGGGTATTTTGAAAATTTTAAAAATTATCTTTACTTTTGTTTATATATCAGACCCTATTTTGCTTTATATGCACTCACCTGACTTCAGGTGAAAAATATGGAGATGAACTGAAAAGGAATGCTGATGTGCTTGAAATACCCAAAAATATCTATGATCACGAGTGAGTATATACAACTTGCCAATCAATCTCTTGATCTCACTCAATTTGATTTTTTGTTTTTTTCTTCAAATATTATTGGCCTTCACACAATTTTTTCTTTTGTTTTTTTTGGGTTAGAAAAGAAGGTACTTAGAAGTGTCTAGTCTAAATTGGTTCTATTCTTCATTGTCTTTGTTCGATGTTATAGCAATCTCATCTGCAATGTCAGTTTTAGCTTAATATGTTCTTCGAACTTTTATTGTTGGTTGGATCTATTCCATCTTTTTTCTGCATGTTAGATATTCGTACTTTCAAGTTGGCCCGATGTTATTGAGACGCACCAATGCGCTCACTGCTTAGCTATGGCGAGAGGTGAGGCGACCCTGGTTTGCCTTCAATGGAGCTGAGGCAAGGCAAGGCGATTCACTCAGGCCAACGTTTTTTTCGCCATTATGTTCAGCTTCTTACTCACGAGGGGGCTTTTTTCTTTTATATTATATTTTTATGATATTTTAAGGTCCAATAACTGCTTATTGTGTCTCCAACCTTTGGACGATTACGTCTCGTTTCTTTGTAGGCGGATAATATGGTTGGGTGATTTAAATTACCGTATCAATTTGTCTTATGAGAAGACGAGGGAACTTATCTCTAGAAAAGATTGGTCCAAATTGGCTGAGAAGGATCAGGTATTTTTATGATACGATTTCTTCAGGGTACATGTGCATGCGATAGTTGAAGTGATTTGTTAAGAAATGGAAGTCATTTTGAAAGAGTCAATTTTTAGAAATTCTTCATTTTTCTTTTCTTTTTAGAATCAGGCTAGTAATTTCTTAAATGCCATGTTCAAGGTACTTTAATCTACTTTTGTATGATCTAGTGTTTGATTACTGAACTTTATTATCATAATTATTGCGAAAGTTCAGGATTCTGCAGGCCATAGATCAAACTAACTTGAAAAAACTATTATCTAACTCGTGCTTTATAAAAGCGTGATGTGAAATGATAGAAGCAGGGGCTTGGAAAATGGTTATGTTGAGTTTAGCTGTGAATTATGTGACAAAATGTCTACTTGTTATTAATGGCATGGAAAATAGAGCATGACGATTTAAAGACCTTTTTTTTTGAGTGATAGTGGCATGGAAATTGATGTCTCCAGTCAAACTTGATGCATCCAAAGAAATCAAATGCTCGAGGAAGAGGTAATTAATTTTGTGGTGTTTGAATAGCTCGTGTTTTGATATGTAAATAATGAGTTTTAAAAAATTGAGTTTATGTACTTTGTTGGGTGAGATTTGATTTGAGTTTTATGTTCTTGAACTCTTTTAGAGAGTTTAACAAAATACTCCATTAGTCTACAACGTTATAAGCACTTCAATGTAAAACTATCTAATTTTCCTAAAAATATACAACTAATTAGATAGCTTCTTTGTTACATTACATGTTTGTTTGTCCTTTCGTTCTATCTTGGTTGATCTTGTTTTGAGTTGTATGTATTCTTAGATATCTGTTAATCTCGTTTTGAATAAAATTAGTACATTTACATATAAGTGGAGTGAGAAATATATTTATGATAATGAGGGATGAGTTGTAAAAATAGATGACCGATGTATAACTTCTATATAAAATTACATATTATTTGTACCTTAGATCTATCTCGATCGATTTCGCTTTGGTATGTATTCTTAGGTAACTACCAGTTTTAATTACTTGTTTAAAAGTGATGATCTAGTTGTGTCATCCATACTTTTTAATGCATCTCCTTTCAAGATTATTGTATAGGATGATCTAGTTGTGTCATCAAGGTATTCTTGATTGTTTCAAAATTATAGTAGCATTCTTAGGGAAAAAGTTCACTTGTGTAGTTGTTTCTTATTGAATATAGATATTAAAAATATGCTTCATGTATTGGTTGCTAGTTTAAAGTTGTGAGGATAATTGGAGATTATCTCGGTAATGTGTCTAATATCCTTCAATCTGTTATATGATACTGTTTTAGTTTGCCACTAGTGAAACTTGTTTTTTTCTCATAGTTATATGTGTTTTTATTCACTGTCAAAGTTTCTCCCCATTTGCCGTAGAATTAATTATGGTTTGGTGACTTCACAATAATATTTGTACTTTTATGCACCTTTACTCGTCATAACATAAATTATCCCAAAAAAATGTTCTCATTTTTTTCATTTCTTATGCAACAACTTCTTTTTTTTTCTCTTTTTTTTCATTTGTTCTTTTATGTCGTCTTTTTTTTTGGCAGTGTCCTCATCAATCGAGCAATACTGAGTGTGGATATTATGTAATGAAGTTCTTAAGAGATATTGTTACTCAAATGAGCGTGATAATTACCGATGTGGTAGATACATAATTTTCTAATCTTATACAAATGTTTATTCTTATTTATATAGTAATATTGTTATTCATTTATTTGTAGTTAACGAGAAAAGGACACTTTTCTTAATCGGAGATCGATGATTCTAGAATTGAGTTAGCTGATATTTTGGGCGAATTCATAGTGTGACGATTGCATATTTTTAGAGTTCTGGACTATGCTATTAGTTGTTTTAGATATATAGTGAATTTTTAGTTTCGTGAGTACATATTTGGAAACTCATGTCTCTTAAGGATTGGTTGATTAGTAGACCTTTGAACTCATTTTGTAGGTTATAGTGGACTAGTTTTGTAACTATGGCTAGTGTTCAAAGTTATATATTGCAATGTTTTTTGTGGATGAATATTTGTGACTATGGATAGTCAAATTTATATATATATATATATATATATATATATATATATATATAAATGAAATTTGGTTGGATGTGGCAAGTTTATAGAACTGTTTTTAGATTGAAAAATATTTACATGTTTACAGGTTTTAGTGGATGACAACTTTCCATTTTGCTATAATAATATACATTTCAATAATAATGCTTTCTAAGTGTCAACTTATGAAAACTGGTAGTATAACTGGACTGATAACTTGACTATTATTTTCCGTCAAGTATAATACAATTGATGTAAAAACGTCGTCAACTACACAGACAAATGTAAAAACGTCGTCAACTACACAGACAAATATTGATAATATGAAATTAATAATGAAATATTATTTTATTTAAACAAT
Organism: Gynostemma pentaphyllum; assembly: GCA_028015215.1. Lineage (NCBI taxonomy): Eukaryota > Viridiplantae > Streptophyta > Magnoliopsida > Cucurbitales > Cucurbitaceae > Gynostemma > Gynostemma pentaphyllum. The sequence goes on from CM051352.1 coordinate 32,892,168, forward strand.
TAATAATATTAATATTTTCTCCCGACTAAATATTATCAAATTATATTTAATTATTAATTTCCATTTAAATAATTTTCATTATTTAAATAATTAATAATAAATATTTTAATTATTAATTTACATTAAATAAACTCATTATTTAATTAATAATTTTATTGATAACATTTTATTATTAATTAATTAATTTTAATTATTAATTTCCGTTCAAATAAAATTAATTATTTAAACAATTACTAATTGTTAATTAATTTCAAATTATTAATTACCATTTAAATATACTCAATATTTAAATAATTAATAATGTATAATTAATAATATTTCATTATTAATTTCATGTTTAAATAAACTCATTATTTAAACAATTAATAATGTTTATATTAATTACCGTTTAAATATACTCAATATTTAAACAATTAATATTGCCTATTTTAAGTAATTCACTTTACTTAAAATTTCCATTTCTTCTACTTGATTTCGCGACTACGATATTTGGGCTAGCATAGGGACCCGATGGACCTATAGATCATGAGCTTAATAATTAGTCAATTAAGTGATTAACACATAATCATTTAATTACTTATTATCTAACTATGAATAATTCCACTATAGATTCATAGCTGAACTCCCCTCACTATAGATGAGTTATGTCCATTTAGTTTATCATTATTTATATCTGTGATATAATCCTTCACGTGGAACCCTCATAATTACAAGGAGGATAAATTTACCGTTTTGCCCCTGTAATTACCGCTTTATCCTTGTGTTCCCACCTGATTCTCCAATGAACTTTATCTTTAGTCGAACTAGAGATAAGGTACTTCGTGATCAATAGAAGTCGTGGCGCCACTTGTTCATGTCTCGAATCGATACATCAAGGAGTTTCCTAAAGTTCCTAAAATGTTTAGGTATCGCACTGATACCGTTAATTTATAGGAAAGTTATGAATTCCATCTCGTGAAAATGAGTTCCCAGCTACTTATCTAGTCATGTTCCCAAAACAGAAGTGTATTGAGCGTTCTTACAAATCGCTCTCAACCATGTGAATCAAAGAACATAACTCCATAAATAGGAGTCCGCATTTCACTCAGGATTGAGATCTATCACGGTTGATAAACTTAGTTTGATATTCGATCATTTCTCGTAAACGGTACTAAGGAGAAATTTGATCGAACATCGTGGTCCTGTCTTATACAATCAACATTGCGTATGATGCTTCCATTTCATGTCTCCCACATGAATGATCAGGATTCGATCATTTGTCTATAAACAAAATGTGAAGCTATCAACAGTGTTACCAGGATAAGGTTCCCAAACGTTATCCATTTACTGTAGACACGTTTAAGTTACTCATCTCGACTTTAATCCTCTCGTATGACTCACATACTAAGTCGTGATTTCATAAGAGTAACTTAGGGTTTACTATTTGAATGTTTGATATTTATATATTCCTAATATCATTAATTGAATCAATCTAGATAATATAAAGAACTTATGTTTATTTATTTAATTTATTCTTAATAAATTATTATTATTAAATAATTACAAGTTCTAGGACACCATTCCTAACAATAATTTATGCAAGGTCATTACTTTTCTTATTTTATGTCATAACAAGTTAATGGATGAGGATTGACTACGAGTGTTAGTAATATCATCCTTTGGAAGTTTAGAAAGAAATTACCTAGAGTTTGGAGGATTTTAGGAGTGAATTGTGTCGGATTAATTGGACACAAATCGAAATGCGAGTTTGAGGTCTATTTTTACATTTTATGCTTATTATTCTCACTGGGCTTAAGTTGTTAGCTCATGATATTACAAAAATTTCAGGTAATGCCCTGGTTAGAGGCCTTGGAAGGGGAGATGGTTCTCCGTGATCGAGAGATGCTGACCTCGAGATGGACTCGTTGTTGTAAAGTCTCTGTAATTATTTTGTGAATTTCAAAGACTTTGATGATGTAGATGTTGTATTTAGCTCATAAGAGCTTTTGATGTGGTTTTTATGATATGAAATATTTGAACTCCTGATTTGGGACTTAAAGTCCATGAGATTTTATTAGATTTGAAAAATTAGGATGTAAACAGGTTTTGGCTAGCCAACTTTCAAACAAAACCACGCAAATTTTTCTTAAAATAAAAGACTTCAGCTGTTTTCTCTGATTTAATTTATTTAAAAGTGTCGGGTCATCACAGTTGGTATCAGAGCCGACGGGTTCTATAGACTACATGCAATGCATGTTTGTATTTCATGTTTTGTTTTAAGTCCATTCTCAAAGTCATCATCTGAGATCAGCAGCACCAGGTATTCCTAGACCTTTATCTTTAAACTCGCATATTTATTTCGATTTAGTAAAGGAGTGGTGAATCCTCTTTTACTAGTAACTTATCAAGTTATTTTGACTATGATGCAGTATGCCTCCTAGAAGGGGTGCTAGACGAGCTGGTGTTTGGGCGGCTGCTACTGTGAAGGGTAGAGGCCGAGCCCGTAACCCTTCACCTCCACCACCACCTCCACCTGTGAATCCTGTTGTACCTCCACCTGAGATTCCTGTTATACCGCCACCTGTTCAGGGGCGAGGAGTTTACATCGCTGAGGATGTATATCTAGATTTATTACGGGATGCTGGTAGACCCGTTCTGCCTGTTGTACCTCCACCGATAGCAGCAGATATAGCAGTTGATCAGGTAGGGGTTACTGCTAGGACTCTAAGGGAGTATAAACGATATGCACCTGCTGAGTTTGATGGTAGGTCATTGGATGCATCTATTGCAGAGTTATGGATTGATAGGGTTGAGAGAGCCTTTGAGTTTATTGAGTGCCCGGACCGGCTGAAGGTCCACTGTGGTACGTATTCTCTTGTTGATGATGCTTTGTATTGGTGGAGAGGCCTTCATAGATCACTTTCTCTTACTATGGAGGTTACTTGGGAGGTATTTCTAGAGAGGTTTTATGAGAAATATTACTCAGCTGATTTGCGAGATCGATTAGAGGTGGAGTTTCTGACCCTGAAACAGGGTGATAGATCAGTGACAGAGTATGAGCGAGAGTTTGATCGACTGTCTAGGTTTGCTCCTGGACAGATTACCGACCCTCAGAGCAAGATGAAGAGGTTTTTGGTGGGATTGAGAGCCGAGGTTAGGGGTCATCTACGTACTTTATGTCCGACTACCTACGAGGAGGCTTTAGAGTTTGCCCTTTCTTTAGATTTGGCATCTGAAGAAAGGAAGAGCAAACTAGCTGCTACAGGAGAGACTTCCTCTCATAAGAGGAAGGCAGAGGACGATCATACTGGTCGAGTACCACTGCCTCAGCAGAGACAGCAGCAGCAGGCTCGGGGCGAAGCACAGTTTAGACATTCGAGGGTACAGGGACAGACTCCCCATCATTGTCATAACTGTTTAGGTTATCATGCTGGGATATGTACCCTACCACTGAGATGTTATACTTGTGGTCAGGAGGGTCATGGATTTAGGCAGTGTAGGACTCAACAAGCACAGCCACCACAGTATGGTTACCCGGGGTCAGGGTGTTCAGCATAGACCATATCAGGCACCAGCTGCTTTATATGCTCCTCCAGTTAGGGGCAGAGGTCAGGACCGAGGCAGAGGTCAGTTCAGGGGTAGAGGTCAGGGTGGACAGGCTCAACAGTATAGAATTCCACCGCCACGGATTTTACCTCCACCGCCTTTGCCATTTCCTCCACCGCCACGACCAGATCCTCCACTTGTTCAGCGTCAGGCTCGAGTATTTGCCGCCAGAGAGGAGGCCGAGGCTGCAGGTACTATAGTGACTGGTACTTTGACAATTTTGGGCCAATCGGCTTTTGTTTTATTTGATTCTGGGGCTAGCCACTCTTTTATTTCTTCTGAGTTTGTTGAGTTGGCTACACTTGAGTCTGCACTGTTAGGTTTTGAGATGTGTGTTTCTATCCCAGTGGGGAAGTTTGTTATTGCTGATAGTATGATTAGCACAGATGATTTGTGTTTTATGGGTTGTTGCTTGCATGCTACTTTGATTATCATGCCTATGTCTGATTTCGATGTGATTTTGGGTATGGATTGGCTATCAGCTAATCGTGCCACCATTGATTGTACTGAGAGAGTTGTTGATTTTATGGGTCCAGTGAGACCAGTTTATGTTTTCGTGGGACTAGTAGTCGAGTAGCACCCACTTTGATATCGATGTTAGAAGCTAGTATGCTTCTAGGTGATGGAGCCTTAGGCTATATAGCTAGTGTTGTTGACACTTATGTACCAGAGGCTAGCTTGAGTTCTGTGCCAGTAGTGAAGGATTTCGTTGATGTCTTCCCTGATGAGTTACTCGGTTTGCCACCGGTGAGACAGTTTGATTTTCAGATTGAGGTTGCTCCTAGGACAACTCCATTGTCCAAAGAACCTTATCGTATGGCACCGGCTGAGTTGAAAGAACTCCAGAGCCAGTTACAGGGACTTTTAGACTTGGGGTTTATACGCCCGAGTGTTTCACTGTGGGGAGCTCCGGTGTTGTTTGTAAAGAAGAAGGATGGTTCTATGCGTTTATGCATCGATTATAGAGAGTTGAACCATGTTACGGTGAAGAACAAGTATCCTTTGCCCAGGATAGAAGACTTGTTTGATCAGTTGAGGGGAGCCACTATCTTTTCGAAGATAGATTTGAGTTCTGGCTATCATCAGTTGAGGATTCGGGATGAGGATATTCTCAAGACTGCATTTAGGACGCGTTATGGACATTATGAGTTTGTAGTTATGTCCTTTGGTTTGACCAACGCGCCTGCAGCTTTTATGGACCTTATGCACACGGTGTTCAGGAGGTTCATTGACTCTTTTGTGATTGTATTCATTGATGATATCTTGGTTTATTCCAAGACAGAGGAGTTGCATGCTATGCACCTACGGGAAGTATTGACAGTACTACGAGATCAGAGATTGTATGCCAAGTTCTCCAAGTGTGAGTTTTGGCTGAGGGAAGTGGCATTTTTAGGCCATGTAGTATCGAGTAGAGGAGTATCTATTGATCCCTCTAAGATTGAGGCAGTTACTAACTGGCCTAGACCGACGAGTGTGGCTGATATTCACAGTTTTCTGAGACTTGCAGGCTATTATAGACGGTTTGTGCAAGATTTCTCCAAAATTGCTTCAGCTTTGACACGTTTGACTCGGAAGAGAGTTGAGTTTGTATGGTCTGAGGATTGTGAGAGGAGCTTTGAGGAGCTCAAGAGGAGGCTAGTGACAGCACTTGTTCTAGTGTCGCCTGATGGATCTGGTGGTCTGACTGTGTACACAGATGCTTCCAACAGAGGTTTGGGATGTGTATTGATGTAGCACGGGAAAGTTATAGCTTATGCTTCTTGTCAGTTGAAAGAGCATGAGAAGAAGTATCCGACTCACGATTTAGAGTTGGCAGCTGTTGTTCATGCATTGAAGATATGGAGACATTATTTGTACGGTGAGAAGATTCTGATTTTTACTGACCATAAGAGTCTCAAATATTTCTTCACTCAGAAGGAATTGAATATGAGATAGCGGAGATGGTTAGAGCTCGTTAAGGATTATGACTGTGACATTTAGTATCATCCTGGGAGAGCCAATGTAGTGGCAGACGCGCTCAGTAGGAAGTCTTCTCATTCATCAGCTTTGTTAGCCATACCTTTGAGGTTGATGTGGGATATGGAACAAGCTAAGATAGCATTTCTGACTGCTGAGGTCACTGTGAGTCTGGCTAGTTTGACAGTGGGACCTACTTTGAGGCAGAGGATGATTGATGCGCAGAGAGGAGAGACTCATTTGCAGGCCGGGTTTAGAGAGGCTGAGTCAGATATTCCTAGCCATTTTACCTTTTCTACAGACAGTGCTTTGATGTATCGTAAGAGGCTATGTGTGCCTTTAGGATCGACTTTTAGAAGGGAGTTGTTGGAGTAGGCCCACAGTTCTATCTTCTCTATTCATCCAGGTAGTATGAAGATGTACAGGGACCTGAGAGAGCATTATTGGTGGCCTGGTATGAAGCTTGAGATTGCGGACTTTGTTAGTAGATGCTTGACTTGTCAGCAAGTCAAGGATTTGAGGAAGAGTTCATCGGGTTTTCTTAACCCTCTGAGTGTGCCAGAATGGAAATGGGAGGAGATTTCCATGGACTTTATCAGTGGTTTGCAGAGGACATCAAAGGGTTAAGATACCATTTGGGTGATTGTAGACCGCTTGACGAAGACATCACACTTTATACCTGGGAGGATCACTAACCCAGTGGAGACATGGGCACAATTGTATTTACGGGAGATTGTCAGATTACATGGTGTGCCTGTGAGGATAGTATCAGATCGGGACACTCGTTTTGTCTCAAAGTTTTGGTAGAGTTTGCATTCAGCCATGGGTACTGGCTTGGATTTTAGCACAGCTTTTCACCCCCAGACAGATGGTCAGACCAGAGCGAGTTAACCGATTCCTGGAGGATATGTTGAGAGCTTGTGTTCTTGATTTTGGAGGTAGTTGGGATTCTCAATTGTACTTGGTAGAGTTTGCTTATAATAACGACTACCAGGCTACTATTGAGATGGCACCATTTGAGGCACTTTATGGTAGAAAGTGTCGATCTCCACTCACCTGGATGAGGTTGGGGAGAGAAGGCTTTTGGGACCCGAGTTGTTACAGATTGACTAGTCGGTCGATTGACTTGATTAGAGAGAGGATGAGGATTGCCCAAAGTCGACGGAAGAGTTATGCAGATAGACGACGTAGTCCACTTGAGTTTTCAGTGGGGGACCACGTGTTTTTGAAGGTAGCACCTATGAAGGGTGTTAAGAGATTTGGGAAGAAAGGTAATCTGAGCCCTAGGTTCATTGGCCCTTTCGAGGTACTTGATCGAGTAGGAGCAGTAGCTTATAGGTTGGCTTTACCACCTTCTTTATCGGCAGTTCATAATGTATTCCATGTATCGATGCTTCGAAAGTACATGGCAGATCCTTCTCATGTGATCGATCACGAGCCGATTGTTTTAGATGCTAGTATGTCTTATGAGGAGACACCAGTTGAGATTCAAACATTCGAACAAAAGGTGTTGAGAAACAAGACTATTCGCTTGGTTAAGGTCCTTTGGAGGAACCAAGTGTCTGAAGAAGCTACGTGGGAGCGTGAGGATGATATGCGGGCAAAGTATCCTCAGCTTTTCACTCAGTAAGTTTACTTTTAGGGGACGAAAAGCCCTTTTTAGGAGGGTTGACTGTAACGTCCCGTTATTTTGTGATAAATTTTTTTTATTTCTTTTATTTTAATTTAAGTAATTAAAGTTTATTTATTTATTGGTAAATTAGAATTTAGTAGTTTATTTCGGTTTAAGTCCTTTTAATTACCTTTTTTAGTTTATTTTTGTTTTAATGGTATTAATAATTATTAACGAGCCAATTAATAATTATTGATCACCATTGGGATAGTTTAAGAAGTTCGGGATTCGTTTTATAAGTCAAAAGTCATAAAAGGACGTAACCGTCATTTCCAAATTTCCTAAATATCTAATCACTATTCACATCATCTTCTTTAAATGAACATTGACTCAAATTTGACCAAAATCACTTCCATTTTCTTCCTTCCACCCGTGAGCTTCAAGAGAGAAAAGGGATAATTTGATTTTTGTTCGTTTCTTGCCCGATCTACTTGATTCTGGGTCCATTGGAAAGGTATCGGTCCTACGATTCTTTTCCAACCAACCATCGTACTTGCCACTCGTGTTATACGAAGTTCTCAGTAAGCAAAGTTTCAAACCCTAAGCTTCAAATAGTGTTTTAATGGAGTTTTCTTTGTTTTCTTTCGATTTCTTGCCGTGAAACTCGGTGTTTGTAAATACGGGAGTAGTTTTAAGAGTTTTTGGAAACTTTCCCATAACCCTAAAACCGAGTTTCAGTCGAAACCCTTCCCGTTTGAAATTTACCCTTTTGGGTTTGATTTTGAGTTAGAATTTAATGAAATAATGTTTATTTAAATTCAATTTGGGAAAGGGCTTAATGTTCAAAAACCCTAATTATCGATACCCATTGAAATCGGGAATATCGAATTTGCTTAAAACCAACTCGAAACACTTTTAAATTGCCTAAAAGCCGGAAAACCAAACCCGAGGCCCAATTTCCTTGTGAAGGCCCAGGGCCTCTTTATGGGGGTTTGATGGATTTTCGTCATTTTGTATGTTAGGTTGTTGTGTGATCGATAGTTGATAAATTATTGATTGTGTGATATAATTCAATTGTAGGTGTTTTTGAACCACTCGCTTGATCGTCCCTTCGGACTTAGGAGCAAAGTCATTTTTTATTAAAGGTGAGAATAGTTAGGATTTAAAGTAATTATAGAAAGCAAATAAGTGTGATGGTTTGTAGAATTCGGAACTACGACTAGAATCCGAATCTAAGATTAGAGGGATGTGAGTTAGTGCCCTTAGGATTAGAAGTTAATCCTTTAAGTGAGAACTTAGGAGTTCTCGAGGAAAGTATTGAATCTTAGAAGATTCTAAGTTAGATTCGTTTCGAAGCTTAGGTTGGATCATTGGAAGTTAAAAGATCCAACTTGTTCTTAGAACGGTTAATAGAACCTCAGATTATATTGGAAGTTTAGAATCCTTGAAGGTATAGGTTAATCGTTTAAGATATGATTTTACTTTTATTATTGTTAGCGGAGTTCGATTGACATATCGTTCGTCCGGAGTTTCTTATTTATTTACTTTATTCCCCTTTTACTTTATGTTTGTTTCTGTGACGACCCGTCACTTTTAAATAAATTAAATTCAGAGAAAGCAGCGGAAGTCTTTTATTTTTAGAAAATTTTGCGTGGTTTTGTTTGAAAGTTGGCATGCCGAAAACCTGTTTACATCCTAATTTTTCAATCTAATAAATTCACATGGACTTTAAGTCCCAAATCAGAAGTTCAAAATGATTTATAAACATAAATGTAAAGACAAAAGCTCTTAAGAGCCATTTACAAATATACAACTCCAAAATTATATAAAAATTCACAAAACCATGTACATGGATTTTTACAACTACTTAATCCATCTTAAAATCATCACCCTCTCGATCAAGCGCGCACCAGCTCCTCTCCCAAGATCCAAAACATTACCTGAAATGTTTGTAATATCATGAGCTAACAACTTAAGCCCAGTGAGAATAATAAGCATAAAAAGTAAAGATAGACCTCAAACTCGCATTTCGATTTGTGTCCAAGCAATCTGACACAATTCTCTCCTAAAGTTCTCCAAACTCTAGGTAATTCATTCTATACTCTCCAAAGGATGATACTACTAACACTTATAGTCAAATCTCCTCCATTAACTCGTTAAGACATAAAATGATAAAAGTAAATGACTTTGCATAAAAATATAACATCTCGATTCTCTTTCTTATCGATCATATGCATGAAAGTAATGAGAACATCCCGTAGAATACGCATTCGCCCTTTATGCATGAATGAATGAAGAAGGTGATGCGGACATCCCCCGAAGGGTTTAACATTCTTCCCTCCTTTTCTTTTCTCTCTTTATTTTCTTTTTCTCTGAAGGCGATGCGGACATTCCCCGAACGGTCCAACATTCTTTCCTTCTTTTCTTTCTCATTTTTCCTTTCTTTTTCTCGGAAAGCGATGCGGACATTCCCCGAAGGGTCCAACATTCTTTCCTTCTTTTCTTTCTCATTTTCCTTTCTTTTTCTCGGAAGGCGATGCGGACATTCCCCGAAGGGTCCAACATTCTTTCCTTCTTTTCATAATGCGAGATGTTATGGTATGCTCGCAAAAGTAAATAAACGTAAAGTACAATATTAAAGTAGCTGAAACAAGCATGAAGTAAAAGGGCATAAAGTAAATAAATAGTAAACTTAGGACGAACGATATGTCGATCGAACTCCGGTATCAATAATAAAAGTAGAATCATAACTTAAACGATTAACCTATACCTTCAAGGATTCTAACTTCCAATATAATCCGAGGTTCTATTAACCGTTTTAAAAACAAGTTGGATCTTTTAACTTCCAATGATCCAATCTTAGTTTCGGATCAAATCTAACTTAGAATCTTCTAAGATTCAATACTATCCTTGAGAACTCCTAAGTTCTCACTTAAAGGATTAACTTCTAATCCTAAGGGCACTAACTCACAACCCTTTAATCTAAGATTCGGATTCTAATCTTAGTTTCAAACTCTACAAACCTTCACGCTTATTTGCTTTCTATAGTTACTTTAAATACTAACTATTCTCACCTTAAAGAGATGACTTCGCTCCTAAGTCCGGTAGAGCGATCAATCAAGCGGTTCAAAAACACCTACAATTAGAATTATAACTCAAAATCAATAATTAACCAACTATTGATCAAACATCAACCAAATGTACAAAATGACGAAAAACCCAACAAAACCCCACAAAAGGCTCTCGACCCTAGCAAGAAAAATGGGCTTTGGGTTTGATTTTCCGGCTTTTAGGAAATTTAAAAGTGTTTCGAGTTGGTTTTAAGCAAATTCGATATTCTCGATTTCAATGGGTATCGATAAATAGGGTTTTTGAACATTAACCCCTTTCCCGAATTGAATTTAAATAAACATTTATTCATTAATTTCTAACCCATTTTCAATCCCAAAAGGGTAAATTTCAAACGAGAAGGGTTTCGACTGAAACTCGGTTTTAGGGTTATGGGAAAGTTTCCAAAAACTCTTAAAACTACTCCCGAATTTACAAACACCGAGTTTCATGGCAAGAAATTGAAAGAATTCAAAGAAAACTCCATTAAAACACTATTTGGAGCTTAGGGTTTGAATATGAACTTATCGAGAACTCCGTGGATCTCGAGAGAAAAGTACGACGGTTAGGTGGAAAAGAATCCTAGACTCGAGGGCTTTCCGTTGCAACCGAAATCGAGCCGATCCGCCGAGAAACGAGCAAAACCCAAAAAATCTCCTTCCCCCCTTCATAGCCACGGTTTTGGGATGAAAAAGGATGAGAAAAATGAAGACTTTTGGTCAAAGGGGTATATTTAAAGATGAATGAATAGTGTTTTGATATTTTTAAGAAATCGGAAATGACGGTTGCGTCCTTTTTTGACTTCTAAATCGAAACCCGAAGCTCTTAAATAAATCTAAAGGTGATTAATAATTATTAATTGGCCTATTAATAATTATTCATGTCACCGAAGCGAAATTTAAAGTATTAAAACGATTAAAAGAATTTCGGGCGAAATTAACTACTAAAATTGAAATTACAAAAATAATAATTAAACTAAATATGTAAATTGAAATAATTCAATAACTAAATAACATTAAATAAAATAAATAAATGAAATAAAATAAATTTCACTTCAAAATAACGGGACGTTACAGTCTACCCTCCTTAAAAGACTTTTCGTCCTCGAAAAGTACGTTCACTAAGTGAAAAATTGAAGGTACTTAGACTGTATCTCATCTTCACATTCCCACGTTGCTTCTTTTGACACTTGGTTCTTTCAAAGAACTTAACCAAGTGAATCCCTTTTTATTTCTCATCACTTTTGTTCGAATGCTCTTATCTTAACTGGTGTCTTCTCATAAGACTTAATAGCATTCAAAACTACCAGTTCATAAACAAACACGTGGAACGGATTCTCCATGTATTTCCAAAGCATCAATACATGGAAAACATTACAAACGGTCGATAACGAAAGTGGTAAGGCTAAACAACTAGCTACCACTTCCACTCGATTAAGTAACTCGATAGGCCAATAAACTTAGGGTTCAACTAACCCTTATTCCCAACTTTTATAACACCCTTTATTAGTACCACTTGAAGTATACGAGATCCACTACTACAACTTGAATGGACTACACAGAATCCTGCTGTCAACTTTGGTTAACCTTAACCTTTCCCTAAACAAATGATAGAATCGCTAGTCATTTGTTTCAAAATGAGTATCAAAAGTCTCTTTTCTCCAATCTCATCCAAATGAACGAGAGAACGACAATTTCTTCCATAAAGTGTCTAAACAATGCCAAAACTTCAAGACAAAGCGAGTGTCTCGATCTGATAAAATCTTCACCGGCACACCACAATTTGTCAATCTTTCTTAGGTACAACTGTACCCTAGTCTTAGCTGGATAGATGATCCTTCCAAGAGTAAAGTGTGCGGTTTTCATAAAATGGTCTACAATCACCCAAATGGTATCGTAACCCTTTGGCGTTCTCGGCAATCCACTGATAAAGTCCATGGAAATCTCCTCCCATTTCCATTCCGGCACACTCAGAAGGTTAAGAAAACCTGATGGGCTCTTCCTCAATGCCTTAACTTGCTGACAAGTCAAGCATCTACTAACATAATCTGCAATCTCAAGCTTCATCCCAGGCCACCAATAATGCTCTCTCAGGTCCCTGTACATCTTCGTACTACCTGGATGAATAGAGAAGATAGAACTGTGAGCCTTCTCCAACAGTTCCCTTCTAAAAGTCGATCCTAAAGGCACACATAGCCTCTTACGATACATCAGAGCACTGTCTGTAGATAAGGTAAAATGACTAGGAATATCTGACTCAGCCTCTCTAAAACCGACCTGCAAATGAATCTCATCTCTCTGTGCATCAATCATCCTCTGCCTCAAAGTAGGTCCCACTGTCAAACTAGCCAGACTCACAGTGACCTCGGCAGTTAGAAATGCTATCTCAGCCCGTTCCATAATCCACCTTAATCTTAGAGGGATCAACAAATACTCCTCTACTTGATACTATATGGCCTAAAAATGCCACTTCCTTCAGCCAAAACTCACACTTGGAGAACTTGGCATACAATATCTGATTTCTTAATAATGTCAAAATTTCTTCACATGCATATCATGCATCTCCTCAGTCTTAGAATAAATCAGACTGTTATTATTAATCACAACATCAATAGAATTGATGTACCTCTGGAATACAATATGGATAAAATCCATACGAGCTGCAGACGCGTGGTTAAGTCAAAACACATGACTACAAACTCATAATATCCATAACGCGTCCTGAAAACAGTTTTAGGATTATCTTAATCCCGAATCTTGAACGGATTTAACTGGATCTCAAATCTATCTTCGAAAAGATAGCGGCTCCTCTCAATTGATCAAACAATTCCTCTATCCTTGGCAAAGGATACTTGTTTTTCACCGTAACACAACTCAACTCTTTATAATCGATACACAAATGCATAGAGCCATCTTTCTTTTTCACAAACAACTCCGGGGCTCCCCAACTGATCATATAGATCATCAATCCAATGCAATTGATACTTATTTTACATTGTAACCTGATTCAACCCTCGATAATCAATACACAGTCTCACTAAACTGTCTTTCTTTTCACAAACAACGAGGTGCTCCTTATGAGGACGCACTAGGGTGAATAAACCCTGAGTTTAAGAGTTCCTATAACTCACTCTTAAGCCCTTTTAACTCAGCTAGTCTTTGGTACAGAAGTATCGACAACACTAGCTACATAATCTCAAGCTATATCACTTAGAAGCATTCTAGCTTCTATTATAGATATCAAAGTGGGTGTTACTCGTCTACTAGACCCACAAAAGCATAAGCTAGTCCCACATGGACACATACAATCAAAACTTTCTCGATACAATCGGTAATGATGGTACGATTAGCTGATAGCCAATCCATACACAATATCACATCAAAATCAGACATATGCATAATAAATAAAGTAAAATGTGAGCATCTACTCATAATGCAAATGTCATAAGTGCCATACGCACTATCATCATAATAAGCTTCCCCACTGGGGTAAAAGCACGCATCTCGAACTCAAGAGCTACCAACTCAACATAACAAGATAAAATAAAAGAGTGGCTAGCTCTGGAACTAAACAGAAATAAAAGCCAAACGGCCTGAAAATAATAAAGTATAAATCACTACCATACTGGTAGCTTTTCCTGATAATCCTGACTTTGCTACTATGTTGTGATGGTTGTATCTTATACGCCCTAGAAAAGTGGCGTAAATCCAAGTTTGATCACAACATAGCATCTTGATGGAAGTGTGCATCTCCCTGATGGAAACTGGCATAACTATTGTAGTAAGGATGATCCAATCCTTGTTGAGCTCCACCTCGAACCAGTTGTTATTGTTGTCGTTGCTGTTGTTGATGTTGATGTTGTTGCTTCTGCGGTATCCCTTGACTGGCGTCGTCATTCTTTGCTTTCTTCTTCTGAGAGGTAGTATGTCCCGTCGTAGTTAATCCTCTCTTCTTTTCAGAAGAAGTGAAATAAAAGATAAGGACGACTCCTAAGCCTCCTTATTCAAATCTTGAATGAACTCGACCTCAGAGATCATTTGCTTTCTTGCAAAGAAAATCTGGTGTCTATCAAACACCTTAGTCCATTAACGTCCTATTCTTCCAACATAGGATTCACTTTAGAGTCTATCTTGAAAAGACTTAGTAGGTCCAAACTATGACCTACAAGTTTCTCAAAGTTCACCATCCAATCAGATGGTCAAACACAATGTGAATTGAAGTTCACCAAACCATGACATTGCCTTATAGAAGTTACCGATATCACGATCCATCAACTTCCTTCTATATTTCAATCAATACCAACACACCAGCTGAGTGTTAATCAATCTTGACCATTTACTGAATATGGATCTTCATTACTCGACCTCGAGTATTTCCAATTTAGATTGAAACACCATAGTGTAATAGCAACCAAACTAGACCATTCACCAATTAATATTGCCGTTAATGGTGTTCGTTGAGATTTATCACGTAAAGTCCTTACTTCCTCTTTTGAGTGGCAACACACTTCCCTTTTAGCACAACACTACCATAAGGTTTTACCACTTACCCAAATTCAACTTTCTCAACTCAAACCAGGAACTTGTCCATTGAGTTAAGTCTAGGTTACTGAATTCGAGCCAGACCGAGTTCTTTTCACAATTTCTCACCTCAACCAGGTTTTTCATCTGTTAATACTGAGCTCAAGACAAACATGTCCTCTTTTACACAGAAATGTTCACACACTTCTACTAAGACCACTACTTAGCAATTGTGTGACAATAACACTTTAATCAGCTTTAAGGATCAAACGATTGATCTCTCAGAGTATCTCGTCTCCTTTACTTTGACATTATGTCAATACTCTTAACGAGGTGTATAACCTCCAAAACTGCATGGGGTCAATCATCTTCTCGACACCCTTACCCAAATCTCAAAATGGGTCAAATAAACATAACCACATAGTGGTTTCACAAGGATGTAAACTATCACATTTACAAATAAACAACATTCTCATAACTTTAATACTATTAAAGAATTTAAAGCTGGAGAATAAGGTTCTAGGCATACCTGTGTGCGCGATCTCGAGATGATGACTTAAGAATGGACTTAAAACAAAACATGAAAACAAACATGCATCGCATGTAGTCTGATAACCCTAAGGCTCGATACCAACCGTGACGACCCGTCACTTTTAAATAAATTAAATTCGGAGAAAAGCAATGAAGTCTTTTATTTTTAGAAAATTTTGCGTGGTTTTGTTTGAAAGTTGGCATGCCGAAAACCTGTTTACATCCTAATTTTTCAATATAATAAATTCACATGGACTTTATGTCCCAAATCAGGAGTTCAAAATGATTTATAAACATAAATGTAAAGACAAAAGCTCTTAAGAGCCATTTACAAATATACAAATCCAAAATTATATAAAAATTCACAAAACCATGTACATGGATTTTTACAACTACTTAATCCATCTCAAAATCATCACCCTCTCGATCAAGCGCGCACCAGCTCCTCTCCCAAGATCCAAAACATTACCTGAAATGTTTGTAATATCATGAGCTAACAACTTAAGCCCAGTGAGAATAATAAGCATAAAAAGTAAAGATAGACCTCAAACTCGCATTTCGATTTGTGTCCAAGCAATCTGACACAATTCTCTCCTAAAGTTCTCCAAACTCTAGGTAATTCATTCTATACTCTCCAAAGGATGATACTACTAACACTTATAGTCAAATCTCCTCCATTAACTCGTTAAGACATAAAATGATAAAAGTAAATGACTTTGCATAAAAATATAACATCTCGATTCTTTTTCTTATCGATCATATGCATGAAGGTAATGAGAACATCCCGTAGAATACGCATTCACCCTTTATGCATGAATGAATGAAGAAGGTGATGCGGACATCCCCCGAAGGGTCTAACATTCTTCCCTCCTTTTCTTTTCTCTCTTTATTTTCTTTTTCTCTGAAGGCGATGCGGACATTCCCCGAAGGGTCCAACATTCTTTCCTTATTTTCTTTCTCATTTTTCCTTTCTTTTTCTCGGAAGGCGATGCGGACATTCCCCGAAGGGTCCAACATTCTTTCCTTCTTTTCTTTCTCATTTTTCCTTTCTTTTTCTCGGAAGGCGATGCGGACATTCCCCGAAGGGTCCAACATTCTTTCCTTCTTTTCATAATGCGAGATGTTATGGTATGCTCGCAAAAGTAAATAAACGTAAAGTACAATATTAAAGTAGCTGAAACAAGCATGAAGTAAAAGGGCATAAAGTAAATAAATAGTAAACTTCGGACAAACGATATGTCGATCGAACTCCGGTATCAATAATAAAAGTAGAATCATAACTTAAACAATTAACCTACCTTCAAGGATTCTAACTTCCAATATAATCCGAGGTTCTATTAACCGTTTTAAAAACAAGTTGGATCTTTTAACTTCCAATGATCCAATCTTAGTTTCGGATCGAATCTAACTTAGAATCTTCTAAGATTCAATACTATCCTTGAGAACTCCTAAGTTCTCACTTAAAGGATTAACTTTTAATCCTAATGGCACTAATTCACAACCCTCTAATCTTAGATTCGGATTCTAATCTTAGTTTCAAACTCTACAAACCTTCACACTTATTTGCTTTCTATAGTTACTTTAAATACTAACTATTCTCACCTTAAAGAGATGACTTCGCTCCTAAGTCCGGTAGAGCGATCAATCAAGCGGTTCAAAAACACCTACAATTAGAATTATAATTCAAAATCAATAATTAACCAACTATCGATCAAACATCAACCAAATGTACAAAATGACGAAAAACCCAACAAAACCCCACAAAAGGCTCTCGGCCCTAGCAAGAAAAATGGGCTTTGGGTTTGATTTCCGGCTTTTAGGCAATTTAAAAGTGTTTCGAGTTGGTTTTAAGCAAATTCGATATTCCCGATTTCAATGGGTATCGATAAATAGGGTTTTTGAACATTAACCCCTTTCCCGAATTGAATTTAAATAAACATTTATTCATTAATTTCTAACCCATTTTCAATCCCAAAAGGGTAAATTTCAAACGAGAAGGGTTTCGACTGAAACTCAGTTTTAGGGTTATGGGAAAGTTTCCAAAAACTCTTAAAACTACTCCCGAATTTACAAACACCGAGTTTCACGGCAAGAAATCGAAAGAATTCAAAGAAAACTCCATTAAAACACTATTTGGAGCTTAGGGTTTGAATATGAACTTACCGAGAACTCCGTGGATCATGAGAGAAAAGCACGACGGTTAGGTGGAAAAGAATCCTAGACTCGAGGGCTTTCCATTGCAACCGAAATCGAGCCGATCCGCCGAGAAACGAGCAAAACCCAAAAAATCTCCTTCCCCCCCTTCATAGCCACGGTTTTGGGATGAAAAAGGATGAGAAAAATGAATACTTTTGGTCAAAGGGGTATATTTAAAGATGAATGAATAGTGTTTTGATATTTTTAAGAAATCGGAAATGACGGTTGTGTCCTTTTTTGACTTTTGACTTCTAAATCGAAACCCGAAGCTCTTAAATAAATCTAAAGGTGATTAATAATTATTAATTGGCCTATTAATAATTATTAATGTCACCGAACCGAAATTTAAAGTATTAGAACGATTAAAAGAATTTCGGGCGAAATTAACTACTAAAATCGAAATTACAAAAATAAAAATTAAACTAAATATGTAAATTGAAATAATTCAATAACTAAATAACATTAAATAAAATAAATAAATAAAATAAAATAAATTTCACTTCAAAATAATGGTACGTTACAGTTTCAGTTACTTTATTATTCGCACTTTACTTTATCTACTTTTTGCAAGCATATGCAAGCATAACCATAACATCTCGCATCATTGAAAAGAGAAAAAGAAAAGAAAGTGAGAAAGAAAGGAAGGGAAGAATGTTGGAGTCTACGGGTAGTGTCCGCATCACCTTCAGGAAAAGAAAAGAAAGTAAAACTAAGAAAGAAGGTTGAATGGGTATCCTACGGGATGTACCTGTTACTTCTTCACGCATAGGGTTGAATGGGTATCCTACGGGATGTACCTGTTACCTCATTCATGCATAAGGGTATATGCTAACCTTACATTGCATACAATCGATGGAATATAGAATCGAGATGTTATAATTTATGCAAGGTCATTACTTTTCTTATTTTATGTCATAACAAGTTAATGGATGAGGATTGACTACGAGTGTTAGTAATATCATCCTTTGGAAGTTTAGAAAGAAATTACCTAGAGTTTGTAGGACTTTAGGAGTGAATTGTGTCGGATTAATTGGACACAAATCGAAATGCGAGTTTGAGGTCTATTTTTACATTTTATGCTTATTATTCTCACTGGGCTTAAGTTGTTAGCTCATGATATTACAAAAATTTCAGGTAATGCCCTGGTTAGAGGCCGTGGAAGGGGAGATGGTGCTGTGTGATCGAGGGATGCTGACCTCGAGATGGACTCGTTGTTGTAAAGTCTATGTAATTATTTTGTGAATTTCAAAGACTTTGATGATGTAGATGTTGTATTTAGCTCATAAGAGCTTTTGATGTGGTTTTTATGATATGAAATATTTGAACTCCTGATTTGGGACTTAAAGTCCATGAGATTTTATTAGATTTGAAAAATTAGGATGTAAACAGGTTTTGGCTAGCCAACTTTCAAACAAAACCACGCAAATTTTTCTTAAAATAAAAGACTTCCGCTGTTTTCTTTGATTTAATTTATTTAAAAGTGTCGGGTCGTCACAAGTGATTTACTTATTATAAAAATATGTAATCTTATTAATCATCAATTGACCAGCTCAAATTCTACTATATTTAAAAATATTTTAAAACCATGATTTTTTTTTTATAAATATCACATCAAAATTTACTAAATTTACAATCATCTTTGAATTGTAAAAAAAAATTATTATCTTTGAATAATACTCATTTTGATTTACTTTACTTGTATTTTCCTTACTATTGAGGGAAATGACCCCTACAAATACATCATTTCATGATTCATCTAATAAGATATAAAACAAATGAGTACATACATACAATTCATTCATCTAATTAAATCAGCACTAATGTACCGAAAAATATATACAACATGTATCTAAAAATGCACAATTCATGAATCTAGATCAAAACCAAATAATAACTGAATGAATGTATATCTAACTTATTAATTGTAACTCTTTCTATTTTTAGCATATGTTACTCAAGGATTTTGACTTTAAAACATAAAGAGTTCAATTCAATAAATAAATATATATATATATATATATATATATATATATCACTTTTGAAAATATTATTAAATTTAAAGATTGATAATTGTTGCTTTAACTATACATATAACAGCTACTTTTAAAAGCCAAATTTAAAAATTTACATATTTCGTTTATAACAAATGGCAGTGCATATGAAGATTAAAAAAAAAAAAAAAAAACTAATTATGAAAGACACCCTATAAGGAAATGGAAAAATGGTAGAAGAGAAAGAAAGACACATGGGTTTTGTAAGAAGCCATGCAATATGGTCCACCATCTAACCTCTCTTCATGTTTCTTTTCTCACTCTTTTCTTGGTTCATGAATTGTGATGTTAAATTTAAAGAGAGAGAGAGAGACCCACATATAAAGTGAACATGAATAATATTCATTTTGTCTTGCTTTGGACCACTGCCTATTTGTTTTTTCAGACCGTATAATAATAACAAAATCACCAAATTACTTAACACCCACGAGACCCTCTCAATTTTTTTTTTGAAAAATATTTGGATATTGACGAGTCAATGATTTCTAATGTGTGTTTTTTATTAATAAAATACACGGATAATTCTAAATTAATCTAAATTACAAATTGCACCTCTTTAAGTTTAAAAATGCCCTTGGTACATTGTTATCAAGTTTCTAACACGTGCTTATTCTACGGATGTCATATATTTCAATCCTATATTTTTAAAAATGATTATTTTTAAATAAAAAGTGCAATATATAGAAAATGTCATTATCAACAAATTGTAAAATCTAAAATTCGTAAACAACTATTAATTTTTTTTGATTATTTGAATGGAATTTGAACATATGTCATACGGTAAAATAAGTAAGTGTCTGAAATTCTAATAAACTAACAGACAAATGAGTGTGTTTTGTAATTTACCAAACCACGGAGGTATTTAAAAATATTTTCAAAGCAATATAGGTGTGATTTGTAATTTAGACAAATCATAGATGTATTGAGATTCAAATACTTATTTATTTAAAAAAAAACTCAATTATTTATTACCCTGACTATATTTTATTTAATATGAACGAGGCACATAGGAAACTGAAAGTCAGTTGGATCCAAAGTATCTTCGATCATTCTTTGGCCTCTCTCTCTATATATCTTGGATTAATATAATTTTATGTAATTATTTTAGAAATTAATTCAAACAATTATCTTCCTAAAATACACAGTATGACCAAAATTGCTCTACCAATTAATTTATAAATCTTAATTTATATAATTAATTATTTGGGTCATTTACCAATTGGGTTAAAAAGTCTCTTTTGTAATAAATAAATCCAATTTAATTAATTCTGTAACGACCCAACCTTAATAACAACAGTAAACATGCCAAAACATTTTAAAAGCAACAGAAGACCTGTTTAAATATTTCATCCTTTAAATTCATTTCAAACGAACCCCGGGATTCACAAGTTTGATAAACGAATCAAACAAAACGTAAACAAATATATTCAAAAGCTATAGAAATAAAATCATATTCTTGAAATAAAAGAAAGAGACAAAAGGTATAGAAATCCAAAATGACACGACAAGTAGTAATAGTCCATGAGAGCGCCATCTTCAATGATCGTCAGAGCCCGGTTCCTCGTCCAGAACCTGAAATGTTTTTGGGTAATAATACCATTAGCTACACTAGCTAAGTGAGAAAGAATGCTAAATGAAAAAAAAAACTTAGAGACGACGACAACCTTCAATTGGGAATAACAAAGGACTTATAAAACAAACTTTCTTTCAATTTTAGATTCTTCTTTAAGGTCGTGAGCAAACAAGTTGTCTCTCCTTCGAGACAACTCCAAACAAGACAATAACATGGATTGCGATGTAGTATTCTTTCTTGCTTGGGTCCATCGAAATAGCAACACATCCTAGATCGTGGCCCAATAATATAAAACAAGACGTCGGCCTAACTAGCCTAGGTACATGTTAGTGAACGGAACACATCCTAGCTTGGTCACAAATCCATAGCCTCACTTTATCCAGGGACCGATAGCTACGCCCTTCGATTGTAGCAACAAGAAAGAGATACAACTCTACATTCCCAATCACATACAATCTTTATTCATTCTTGGCAACACAAGCCGGATCTCTCAATGCACCATAACGTCTCCCAATCCACTTGGTACATTGAAGATCCTTATTTCTATGATTATTATCTTTATCATTAACAACTCGTTTAATAGAAATCAATAAACAAGAAACAACGAACAAAACAAGCAAACAACCTACTATACTCTTAACAGCTCAGAGTAGTAAAAGTGATTGTAATCATATGGGGCACGACAACCCTGTTCTTTTCGAAAATGAAATGCAATCAAAACCATGAAATGCTCTTCCCAGCAGAATGGAAGTACAACCTATCTAAAGTGAGCTTTTCATGAGATTTTAAATATGCATAGTAATTTAGAGATAAACATTAGCATCACAATGAATCATATCACAATCAATTTAGCAAAAATGAACCAATTAAAAATTGGGGTCGTTTCCAATCTTTCCTTTTGTCTACCATCCATTCTCACCTTTCGAAAATAAATTTCACTTCACCAAGTATAATGCGAAAGAGTCCGGAGAATCGAATTCAAACACCACCTACACAAATTTAATTCAAATCACAATCAATTTAGAATTTATACTCTTCCGAGTAACACATTAATTAACTCGAACAATGACGTTTGGTTAGGAATTAGTAAATGGCAGAAGGCCTAAATTGGAAGGTTGACCGAAAGCTCCATAAGGGATGGGGATAAATTAAATTCCAACTTGTATTTTATTATTCAATAGTTATATATATATATATATATATTCTCTTATAATCAAATACTTGAACAAAACTTGGTCAAGAAGACTAAATAATGGTGGTGGGCCCAAAGTCTGTAGGAGGGAAGATTTAAAACACAACTTATCAATTACCAATAAATTATAAATATTAAAAAGTAGCCAAAAAGAAAGTATATTAAAGCGAATCCAAATTCTTTTCTTTTTTTTTTTTAGCAAACTGAGAAAACGTTGATGGTGGAGGTTTTGCCAATTTCCAAATAAAAAGAAAAGAACAAAAATAAGACAAAGATTGAGCATGGGCGGCCAAGAACGAAACAAAAATGAAATTGAAGTTGCATGTTAATCTTTTCTCACCCTTGAAGTCTCAACAATGGTGGATCTTATCCCTTTTAGTCCTTGTCTTCAAATCTCACAACCACCACAACACTCCCACGTTCTGATGCAAGTGAAGAAGAAACGAAGAAACGAAGAACTCAAGCTCTCTCTCTCTAATGGTTGCGGCAGTAAGGCCAACCGTGGCTCCTTCCCTCTTGTTTTCCTAACAATCACCACGAGCTCTCAAAACCCCGCTGTTTCTAAGGATGGTGAAAGATAAAATGAGGAAGAGAAGCAAAATGAAAATAAATAAATAAATAAATAAAATATAAGAGGAAGGGAAGGGGTCGTCGGCGGCTGTAAGGGATGGAATAAGAAGATGGTGAATTGTTTCCCCCTTTTTTTTGTAAAGCTAAAGACCAACGGGCTTTGGACCAAACAAAAGAAGAAATGGGCCCACCAAATCACAAGAAGAGGTTAACCCTACCATCTATTTCAAATTTAACTACTCCTCCTTTCATTAATACTAAATTAAATATCAATGAAATTTTGAATTTCTTACTCAACATTTTAATTTAAAACATTTCTCAAAAATCATAATTAAAATAACAATTCATTGTAAAATCAATGTCAATAAGAAATTTGTTTAAGTTGTAAATTTTTTTAAAAAAATTACCTGAAAAGACCGGGATGTTACAAATTATTAGTTTTAATATTAATTTATTTATTAATTACCATTTAAATAAAATACTTTATATAAACAATTAAGAATTAATTACACTAATAACCATTTTAATTCACCCAATTACAATAATGCTGGTGGTTATGATTTTATTTCATTTTTACCTAAAAAACACCATTTATGGTGGTGATCTGGTGGTTTCCGATTTCATTTTTTACCATCTTACTCTTTTATCTCTCCTCTAACCATATCTTATTAATTACAAATCATTTAAATTTATAATTTATTTAATTATTTATTTTAAATTTAAATCATTCTAATTTTAACCATATCTTATTTTATTGAAAAAGATCTTTAACCTAAATACCTCTCATCAACATAACCTCAATTCTAAACTTCCTAGCTCTCCTCTGCTCAATCCCCATAATCGGCGTCGGAATCTGGCTAGCTTCGAAACCCGACAACGAATGCATCCATTTATTCCGGTGGCCGGTGGTCCTCCTCAGAATTTTCATCCTCCTCGCTTCCTTATCCGGATTTGTCGGCGTATATTGGAATAAACAATGGTTGCTGGCTTTTTACCTCTTTTGTATGGCTCTTCTTATTGTTCTTTATATGGCAACGCCGATGAAGACGAATAATATGCGCTGTTCGAGAAGCATGCTCTGAGGTCGCCGTCGATTTTCTTTTCCATCGGCCATGGAAATGGACTTCAAGATTTTTTTCCAGATTTAATGATTTCTTCGATTTTTTATCCAGATTTGAAGGAATTTTTAAAAATGTTTATTTTTGTTCAACATTTATTTTTATTTTCTACTTTCATATCTTTAAAAACTATTCTTTCTTTTTCAATTTTGTGCATTCGCTCTATCTCTGAATGAATCGTTTTTCAGGTTCTGGTGATAGATCTATTGTTTATTCGCTTATATATTTGATGATTTCTGTGATTTTTTTTATCCAGATTTGAAGTATTTTATTAAAATGTTTATTTTTGTTCAATATTTATTTTAATTTTCTATTTACATATCTTTAAACACTGTTACCTCTTTTCCATCTTCAATTTTGTTCCTTCTATCAATTTTGAGTACACATCAATAAATGTTTACTTTAGTAAACAGTTTATAAAAATCCGTACCTTTCAATTCTCTGGCGAACTCGCTTTCTCTAGATTTTATAGAATAAATTTCTTTTAATTAAATGTTTATTTTTTATCTCTGTATTTTGTAGGATGACGAACAAGAAAGACATTCGAATTTTCCTAGAAGAAGATGTCAGAAGTTTGAAGACTTTTCTTTTATTTTTTGTTATAGTTTTATTTTTGTTTAGATTTGAATTTTCCATTAATGTTGTAAAATTTAAGGGATTTTAAAATTTTCCTTAAATTTGGCACAAATTAAGGAGAAATTAAATCGGGGGTATGTTTTGTCTTTTCACAATTGGCCTGCGGTGGTTTTTGGGTAGTTTTGATATTTAATAAAAACATCTGGTATATTAGATATATCCATATTTATTTTGATTATTAGTGAAATTAACTCAACAATTAATAATATAAATATTTTCTCCCAATTAAATATCAAGTAATATTTTGTTATTAATTTTCATTTAAATAATATTCATTATTTAAACAATTAATAATATTCATAAATATTTTAATTATTAATTTTCCTTAAATAAACATGTTGTTTAATTAGTTAATCATACTAGTTGATAATAATTTTGTAAAGACCCGACACTTATTTAACATTTTAAATTCATGAAATGCACAACAAAAGTTTAAAATCGATTAAACCTAATAAACAATTCTAGAATTATTCCATAATTTCACAAACTGGATTGCGCAACCCTCTTTCAATTCAAATCCTCAAAAGTTTAAGCATTTTTCAAAGTTCCAAAATAAGCCAAAACATAGTTCGAATCATAATTCAAATTCAAATCACCATACAAACATAGTTAAAAAAAATGACACAAATCCATCAAGTACTTAATGAAAGAAACATACATTCATCGAATGCTAAACAAGGTCCAAGTCTAATCACCGCTCCACCAATGCATTCATCGAATGAAAGTAACTTACATCAATTCCTCTACCATGTTCTCAATCACGGGTAGTAGTTGAAAAAAAGTAGGTGTAGGTGTGTAGCACCATGAGCATAAAAATGCCAGTGATAGTGTAACGTCCCGTTAATTTTGAAATGAATTATTTTATTTTATGTTATTTATTTATTTCAATTTAAGTATTTAGTTTAATTATTATTTTGTAATTTCGATTTTAGTAGTTAATTTTGACCGAAATTCGTTTTTAATTGTTTTAATGCTCTAAATTTGTTTCGGTGACATTAATAATTATTAATAGGCCAATTAATAATTATTAATCACTTTTAGATTTATTTAAGAGCATCGGGTTTCGATTCATAAGTCAAAAGTCATAAAAGGACGCAACCGTCATTTTCAATTTCTTAAAATATCCAAACACTATTCATTTGTCTTTAAAAACACTTCATTGACTCAAAGTTGACCACTTTCCTCATTCTTTTTCTCCTCCAAACCGTGGCTACAAGGGAGAGGAAAGAATTTTTTTGGGTTTTGCTCGTTTCTCGGCGGATCGACTCGATTTCGGTTGCATCGGAAAGCCCTCAAGTCTAGGATCCTTTTCCACCTAACCATCGTGCTTGCCACCCGTGTTATACGGAGTTCTCGGTAAGTAAAGTTTCAAACCCTAAGCTCCAAATAGTGTTTTAATGGAGTTTTCTTTGTTTCCTTTCGATTTCTTGCCGTGAAACTCAGTGTTTGTAAATACGGGAGTAGTTTTAAGAGTTTTTGGAAACTTTCCCATAACCCTAAAACCGAGTTTCAGTCGAAACCCTTTCCGTTTGAAATTGACCTTTTGGGATTTGAATATGGGTTATAAATTAGTGAATTAATGTTTATTTAAATTCAATTCGGGAAAGGGATTAATGTTCAAAAAACCTAATTATCAATACCCATTGAAATCGGGATTATCAAATTTGCTTAAAACCAACTCAAAACGTATTTAAATTGCCAAAAAGCCGGAAAACGAAACCCGAAGCCCATTTCCCTTGTGGGGTCCGAGAGCTATATGAGAGGGTTTGATGAGTTTTCGTTGTTTTGAACGTTTAGTTGGTGTTTGATCGATAGTTGGTAAAATTATTGATTATGTGATATAAATTCGATTGTAGGTGTTTTTGAACCGCGTGATTGATCGCTCTACCGGACTTAGGAGCGAAGTCATCTCTCTTTAAGGTGAGAATAGTTAGGATTTAAAGTAATTATAGAAATCGAATGAGTGTGAAGTTTTGTAGAGTTTGAAACTAAGATTAGAATCCGAATATAAGATTAGAGGGTTGTGAGTTAGTGCCCTTAGGATTAGAAGTTAATCCTTTAAGTGAGAACTTAGGAGTTCTCGAGGAAGTATTTGAATCTTAGAAGATTCTAAGTTAGTTTCGATTTGAAACTACGGTTGGACCATTGGAAGTTAAAAGATCCAACTTGTAATTAGAACGATTAATAGAACCTTGGATTATTGGAAGTTTAGAATCCTTAAAGGTATAGGTTAATCGTTAAGTTATGATTTTATTTTCATTAATGGTAGCGGAGTTCGATTTACATATCGTTCGTCCGAGATGCTAATTTATTTTACTTGTTTTAATTCCACACTTTATTTATTTACTTTTACAAGATATGCAAGCATATGCATATCAATTGCACCATACCATTATCGCATCATTCATGAAAAAGAAATGAAAAGGAGAAAAGAAAGTGAAAAAGAAAAGAAAAAGAAAAAGAAAGAAAGTGAAAAGAGACGAATGGGACCCTACGGGATTTGCTCATTACTCTAAATGAAAAGAGACGAATGGGACCCTACGGGATTTGCTCATTACTCTAAATGAAAAGAGACGAATGGGACCCTACGGGATTTGCTCATTACTCTAGATGAAAGGAGACGAATGGGATCCTACGGGATTTGCTCATTACTCTAGATGAAACGAGACGAATGGAATCCTACGGGATTTGCTCATTACTCTTGATGAAAAGGAAGTGAATGGTATCCTATGGGATTGACGCATTACTTCATTCATGCATAAGGGTATATGCGAGCCCTACATTGCATATGATTGATGATATAAAGAATCAAGATGTTTTATGTTTATGCAAAGTTTATTTATTTTTCTTAATTATGTCGTAACAAATTAATGGATGAGGATTTGATTACGAGTGTTAGTAATATCATCCTTTGGAAAGTTTAGAATGAAATTACCTAAAGTTTGGAGAACTTTAGGATTGATTGTGTCAGGTAAATTGGACACAAATCGGAATGCGAGTTTGAGGTCTATTCTTACTTTTTATTCTTATTATTCTCACTGGGCTTAAGTTGTTAGCTCATGATATTACAAACATTTCAGGTAATGTTTGGGGATCGTGGAAGAGGAGCTGGTGCGTGCTTGATCGAGAGGATGATGATTTTCGAGATGGACTATGTGTTATGTAAAAAATCCATGTACATGGTTGTTTTGTGAAATTTATATCATTTTGATAATTTGTACTTTGTAATTAGCTCATAAGAGCTTATTGTCGTTGTTTTATGATTATAATCATTTTGAACTCCTGATAGGAACTTAATGTTCCTTGTGATTTTAGATGTCTGAATTTAAGATGTAAACAGGTTTTGGCTAGCCTATTTTCAAATGTAATCACGCCAATTTTTCTTAAAATAAAAGACTTCCACTGTGTTTTCTAATTTAAATTATTTTAAAGTGACGGGTCGTCACAGATAGTAAAATAGAAGTAAGTAATCCTATGAACCAAATTCCATGTCAGAAATTGTGTCAAAATGCCTAACTAATGTATTAATCCTAGTCACAAATTAAATAATGTATTCATTAATTTCCATTTAAATAATTTCATTATTTAAATAATTAATATTGCCTATTATTTGAGTAACTTAACTTACTTAAATTGTTTGTTTCTTTATAAGTCAAATTAATGACTTGATTTTACAACTACAATATTTGGGCTAGTATAGGGACCCGATGGACAAATAGATCATGGGCTTAATAATCAGTTAAATTAATTGATTAACTCATAATCAGTTAATTACTTATTATTTAACTATGAATGATTCCATTATAGATTCATAGCTGAACCACCCTAACTATAAATGAGTTATGTCTATTTAGTTTATCTGAATGTATCTATGATATATCTTTCACGTGGAAAACTCATAATTACAGATGATTTAAATTTACCGTTTTACCCTTATAATTACTGTTTTATCCTTGTGTTCCCACTTATCTCCAATGAACATTATATGTAGTCAAACTAGAGATAAATACATTTGTGATCAATAGAAGTCGTGGCGTATAACGACCCGATTTTAAAGTAAGTCGAGATCGTGAGTAATTTTTACGGAAGCGAAATTGAACCCAAACTTTGAAAAAAAAGTCAATAGTTCTTTTTGGAAAATTTTGTGTGGATATGTTTTAAAACTTTTATCATCGCAAATAATCATACAAGTTATTACACCTGAAAAAACAATTCTGATCAAAGTTGTAATACGTCACCAAGGGTGCACATCCCATCAGACAATCCTAATGAAAGTAGATGCAATCATTGGACACATCACCCCGATTTTCGAAAACCACTAAGCATTTGGTAAGATCAACATATACATGCTTGCAAGAATCTTTACATTAAACAATAGAGAGTCTTTTTCATAAATAATAATAAGCAATTTACATGGAGAGTTATGACATCACATGTCGAAAATATCAAACTATTGACATCCAAATAGTCTTTAACTTCTTAACTACAAACATAAGTTCATATAAAATATCTAAACTTAGCCAAAATACTGTCATCCCACTTAGTTCGAGCCTCAAAGCCTAAGTATGCTTCCTTCATTTCTGACCTCGAGCTTAGCAACGCATACCGGTTCTTGTCCCGAACATCCATAAGTAAAACCTGAAAAAAAAAACAACAAAGATCAAGTGAGAAAAGCATCCAACACATCATTATTTCCCAAGTAATCAACTCTTTGTAACAGACTTTCTTGTTCCACATTCCTCCACTTTATGCCCTTGCATAATTTACTTACTTTATACAATCTCATCACTATGCCATTATATACTTGCTTATCCTCATACCATTATTTCATTATGTCATTGCATACTAATAATTCTATTATGCCATTGCATACTAATATTTCTATTACGTCATTGCATACTAATTATTCTATTATGCCATTACATACCACTCTTCCTTACACATTTGTTCCTTTTGATTCACAATTCAAATTTCGCAATGCATTCTCAATATAAAGTAAACATCAAGTCTCTACCTTTTCATTAGATATAATGCAACAAGACACCATAACTCATACTTAGTATATGACTCAATCATTACCTCAATATCATACGATCATTGATAAACAATCATATAATAGACTCGTTGATTCGATATTTGTACATAAAAAATTATCATTTAGGAATATAATTCCAAATCTATATGCTTCATCAAAACAAGTTATATAGCATGTGAGTAATGTAAAATATCATTAGTTTCGATATAAATCGAACACACGTTCCTAATAGTCTTTAATTCTTAAGTTTAGTTTTCAAGTTTAATCTTACTTAGTTTAACACCACTAAGTATGTGAGTAAGGCTCGTTTACTTATATCAAATTCTAGAATTAGTTTCTACACGAACGAATTCAAGGACTCAACTCGATTCCCGGATGCCCAGTTCCTTGCACATCCACTTCCCATTATATTAATCTAATCCTTAGGACATTTGACTTATAGATACCTCATAAGTGATATCTCTTAACATTTCTGTAAGATTTACCATCAGTAGAACCTTTCTTAATTCTACTCTATTACTAATTTTCAATACTAGTCTTACTTACTAGTTTGCTAAGTCTATCTACCCTTACTATAATTGGGTGATAATTGTTAACAACCATGTTCACATTAATGATTTTCCTAATCTATAATATTCCTTATAATAACAAGTCTTAGTACTTGATCTCTTACATTGAATGGTTCAACTTTAAGTCCTAGACTTTTATTTAGTTTTTATGCAACAAGGGTTAATAAGCCCCCTTTTCTATCTCCATTCCCAACTTATTCCCTTTTGGATTTAGATCGTTATTCGCTAAACTAAACTTTAAGACATTGAGTCCATTACTACCCCAACTCTTATTCTTATAAGGCTAGGTGTAATTTCCCTTCGATGTAGTCTTTTGACATAACCCAAGTACGTTTACCATTCTATTAAACCATTACCATTTCCCAAACAAAGCTTAACCTCCCCTCGTATTAATTAGTGTTGTCATGGTCAATGATAAACAATTAGCTTCTAATCCCAATTATTGTATTAAGGCACATACACAAACAAGTTCCTTAAGTTAATCAAACATCTTAACATAGAAAATATCATTAATATATTTCTTTGAATTTTAGTGTAATCTTTCATTTTATAAATGAAAGTATTACGTTCCAACTAATTAACACTTTGACACTTAAGTCAAACATTCTTCTTACTTACTAACTTAAGTCTACTTCTTTTTAGGAAATTCATGCTTAACTTAGGCTTAACTTAGTAACCATCTAACTTTTAAAGTAGTATCATTCTTTCTAGAATTATTTTAGTAGCAACAATGAACATAAGACTTATTACTTCCTAAAATCATCATCTTACATGGAATTACTTAATCAAAGTTGTTTAGTTCATTTTCAAGTGAAGACATCTAAACTATGGTGAATGCTTAGGTTCTCTTTACTTTCTTGACATTAGCATGCTTGTTATTCCTTATCATATAACTCACTAAAACATTTATCAATCAACATGGTTTCGCTTGAATGTATAAACTCATTTACATGCGTAAGAGATTAACCAATTTTATTCATTAACAACCTATCACACCTTATTTACTATGCCTCTTTTACATATCATGTCATGTTGTGTATTATTCACTTTTAAGCATAAAATTTACCTTCCATTTTATCTCATTCATAATTCACATATTGGTCTTACCTTGACCTTACCTTTATTTGGATAGGAAAAGCAATGAAACACCTACAAGAATTCAATCACATACAAAAATACCAAGCATTAGTATGAATATAACTAACCAAAAAAACCAAAACCGTCCCTTATGAGTCTTTACCCTCCTAATATTATTTAACATTTTAATAATGTTTAAGCCTCATCCCGGGACCCTGAAATAGCCCCAAACCTGCAGACACCAAAACAACCCCCATATTTTTAATGTAAAAACAACTGGAAAGAAGCCTCTTGGTGTATTTTAGTTTAAAACCTATTTGTTCTTTTATCATACCATTGATAGGTGATTCCCAACCCAAAAATCAGAATTTGAAACATAGGTTTTAGGAGAAATCCGAACCAAAACATAACCAAACATCAATTACCAAGTGTTTTCAATTTGCTCAAAACTCAAACAATTACGTATAAATCCAATCCAATTTGAAATAGCTTTTGAAACCCTAAATACCAAATATGTTTATAACTAAAATCAAGATCAAATAATCTTATTTTAACAATTCCTTTTCAAATTCTTTCAACCCAGGAAGAGTAGAAACCATTAGAAGCAAAACCCCCCAATTTTGTTCAAAACCTAGAAATGGAAACTTACCAATTTGAGGTGGAAAAAGAAGGGGGAATGAAAAAACTTTTCTTGATTCTTCTCCTCCTTGAAAATACACAAAAAAAAATAGGCTTTGATTTGAGAAGAATTGATGAAGAAATGAGAAAACCCAAGTTTTTCTCTTTGTTTTTCTTCTTGGTCGAAAAAGAGAAAGGAAGTAGAGAGAGTTGCATCAGCTTTTTGGATGAAATTAATGAAGAAGATGACCTAAAATTGATATATATATATATATATATATATATATATATATATATATATATATAAAGTTTTGGTATTTTAAACTTAGTCCATGCAAGCTTACTCATCCAAAAAGTGACCCAATGCATTGTTAATAGGTCCAAAACTCTTCATTTCTCTCAAACTAACTCCTCCTCCAACTTAACTATGGTTAAAGTGCACTCTTCCTTTAACTTAAAACTAACCATGGTTAATATTTAACTTAATCATGGTTAATAAATCCGACTTCAAGAATAAATTATGAAATAATTCTCCCAAACTCAAATAATTGCAAACAATTCAAAACAATTCACAATATAATTATTAAAATTACTTTTAGGTTCAAATAAATATTTTAATTTATTTCCTAATTATTTCAAAATTTCTCGGGCCCTTACATGGCACCATTCATTCATGTCTTGAATCAGTACATCAAGGAAGTTTCTTAAAGTTCTTAAAATTATTAGGTATCACAATGTCATAAAATATTATTCATCCAAAAACTCTATGCACTAAAAAACACTAGTCATCTGAAATCAATGTTCACTCAAAATCATTCTTTTTCTCATTTTAGTTATGGGTTATAAACTATTTTCGATTGGTGTTCTTGTAGGTGTTGGTTGCTCATTTCACGGTAAGTTGGAACGTTGTTCTCACTCAAGCACGCAAGGTGAGGATAAATAGAATTTAAAGTTAACTTAGAAACCAAATTTGTTAAATGATTCATATGATCGAGAGTTGTGATTAATTGTGGAAGTAAGAGACTTAAAGCATGCTTACCAACTTGTTTAAACTTGGGAGTTAGTTCTAAGTGAGTTGGGTGAACTTGTGAGACTTTTCATGGAAAGTAACTAACTCTTGGTGTAACGTCCCATTATTTTTTTAAGTGAATTTTTTTTTATTATTTAATTTAGTTATTTATTTATTTTAATTAAAGTGTTTAGTTTAATTTTAGAAATTTAGAATTTAGTAGCTAATTTCGTCCGAAAACTGTTTTAATCGTTTTATTAGCTTAAATTAGTTTTGGTTGTATTAAAAATTATTAGCGAGCCCATTATTTATTGTTAAATACTTTTAAGATAGATTAGAAGTAATTAAGTTGAATTGGAATTAGAAACGTGAAATAACGAGCACCGTAACAAGCTTTCTTAAAGAAAATAAGAGGAGGGGCAATATCGTCTTTTACCAAAATTTCTTTATATATATATCCACTTCATATTTTTTAAGGATAAAGATAAGAAAAAAAAAGAGAGGAAAGGTGAAAATTAGTCCCGAAACCCGTAGCTTAGAGAGAAAAAAAGAGGAGAGAAAGAAAGTGTAGCTCCGGCTTCGTTTCTCGACCGTTTTCATCGTGCCTTAGCTCGTTGGAAAGCTCTCGAGACGTACTTTCTACCCATCCCATCAATCGAGTCAATCCATTAAAGATCCAGGAGATACAAGGTGAGGAAGAAATGGGTTTTTGGGTTATTTCTAATCTTGTATGCAAGCCTTGATTTCTTTTTCTCGGGTGTTGTTTATGAATTCTAGTTAGGAAAAATCACTTTGGATGAGGTTGTTGTCTTGGACCTAAACCCGAGTCGAAACCCGTTCTGTTTGTTTTTCTCTCACTTGGTAATGGCTAGGGTGTTTAGTTTGCTAGGATTTTGCGTTTTACTTAATTTTTCAGAAATCGATTATTATGTAAAACCCTAAAATTCGGTGACCCATTGATATCACGGCTTCCAAAGTATCCGAAATCAACCCGAAACACCTCTAAAGTGCATAAAAGCCGGAAAACCAAACCCTCGCCCTCGCCCTCTTCCCTTTGTTTGGCCGTGGGCTCCATAGGGCTTAATTTCGGGTTTTTCGTTGTTTTATGCTTTTAGATGTCGTTTGCTTGATTTTTCGGTTAATTAATGATTTTTAGGTGTAATTGATTTGTAGGATTGTGATTGCTCGTGTGGTTTTCGACCTCGGCACTTTGTAAGCTTGGACTTTACAATCTAAGGTGAGTTTAAGATGGAAGTTAGTAATTTTATGAATTATATTTCATTACGATATTGTTTATCGAGGTTAAGAGGGGAACTAACGTCCAGAAGTTAATGCTTGGTTGGTGACTTTAAACTTGGAAGTGAGTGGAGTGACTTTGAAGTTCTTATGAATTTGGAAGTAATAGATAGGATTTGAGTGCTTTGGAAGTCTTGTAAGATGGATTGAAGAGTTTTAGATGAAATTGGAGATTTTAGATGAAAGTGGATGTTTAAGGAACTTTGAGTGATTCGGGAGTCAAAGTGGCTTAGAAGTTACACTTGAGTGTTGACTCGTGTAATTCAAGCAGATTATGTTCTTTAGTACTTGAGTAGAATCTCTTCTAGATAATCTAACTTACTAGGGAACTTGATGATTTGTGATATGGTAAGACCGTACGGGCTAGTATGTTGATGTTGATCCATATGGTAAACCCGTTACGATGATTTGTGATATGGTAAGACCGTACCGGCTAGTATGTTGATGTTGATCCATACGGTAAACCTGTTACGATGATTTGTGATATGGTAAGACTGTACGAGCTAGTATGTTGATGTTGATCCATACGGTAAACTCGTTATGATGATTTGTGATATGGTAAGACCGTACGGGCTAGTATGTTGATGTTGATCCATACGGTAAACCCATTACGATGAAACTAATTTGGTAACAAAGAAAGTTAGTGCTACAATTACTTATATTCATTAGAATGGTTAGAAAGACTTAGTAATAGTCGGTACTTTTACTTTAAGTCTTAATATCTTTATTTTATGAAAAGCATATTACATATTATATGATTGTATGGAAATTGGAAGTGCAGAATGGGTAGTAAAATGTTATTTAGGCCTTTTGGACACAATTTCCGGTATGGAATTTGGTTCATAGGATTACTTGCTTTCATTTTACTTTCACTAGCATTTTTATGCTAATGTTGCTACACTTACAATTTTTTAGGTAAAACTCGTCGCAAAGTACGTGGTAGAGGAGGTGGCGCCGCGTGACATATCGAGATGATGGATGAACAGGAACATGTCTCATTTTGGTTTAGCATTCATGAAATGCTTGTAATTTGTTAACATCTTCATTCTTTACATTTTGAGCTCGAAAGGGCATTTGTTTAAAATTTCTAAAAGTCTTTGGGTTTTAAAGCTTTCTTTATTAGTTTAAATCTTAATCTGGAATATGCATTCCAAATTTATCGCTTTCTCTGAATTGGGCCCATGTATAAACAAGTTTTGGATAATCCGATTTTTAAACGAAACCATGTCATTTTTTTAAAAATTAAGTCTTCTGCTGTGCATTTGAATTTAAAGGATTTAACGGTTTCGGGTTGTTACACTTGGTGAATTAAAGGCTTATGTATGATTTGGATCTAATCTTTATGATTTTGGGCAATTGGAGTTCCCAGTGTAAGGGAATGTGATTATGAGAATTGAAGATGGAATCACGCTTAATTATGAATTATGGAAATGAGATTTTATTTTCAAGTGAATAATATGTTGTTAATCTAAAGGCCTTATGGTTTGACTTTATTTTATGTTATGAGATTTTGGGATGAGTTATGGATTTGTAGGTTATGGAGTGATTGGAAGTGGAGGTTATTGAGACTCCATTTACGTTCATTATGAAGACTCTGTTTACCTTTTGTTATTTAAACTTCGTTTACCTTTCGTTATTGAGACTTCGTTTACCTTTCGTTATTTAGACTTCGTTTACTTTTTGTTATTGAGACTCCGTTTACCTTTCGCTATTTAGACTCCGTTTACTTTTCATAATTGAGACTTGGTTTACCTTTCGTTATTTAGACTTCGTTTATTTTTCGTTATTGAGACTCCGTTTACTTTTCCCTATTTAGACTTCGTTTACTTTTGTCATTGAGACTTTGTTTACTTTCTGCAACTTAGGACTCTATTTATATTTCAAGTGCATGATGAGACTTTGAATACTTCTTATATATGTTTTATATTTTTAAAGGCAAACATATTAATGAGAAAGGATAATAAGATAATGTAAACGATGTGTGATCTTTACATTATGTTGTATTATCCATGTTTTATATTTTTAAAGGCGAACGTATTAATGGGAGGGATAATGAGATAATGTATATGTTGTGTGGTCTTTGCATTATCTGGTATTATCCATGTTTTATGTTTTTAAAAGCGGGCGTATTAATGGGAGGGATAATGAGATAATGTATATGTTGTGTGATCTCTGCATTATCTGATATTATCTATGTTTTATGTTTACTTATGGCAGACATAATAATGAGAGAGATAATGAGATAATGTATATGTTGTGTGATCTTTTCATTATCTGGTATTATCTATGTTTTATGTTTACTTATGACAGACGTATTAATGGGAGGGATAATCAAATAATGTATATGTTGTGTGTTCTTTGCATTATCTGGTATTATCAATGTTTTATGTTTACTTATGGCAGACGTATTAATGGGAGAGATAATGTAACATCTCGTTATTTTGTGATAAAATTTTTTTTATTTATTTTATTTTAATTTAAGTAATTAAAGTTTATTTATTAATCGATAAATTAGAATTTAGTAGTTTATTTCGATTTAAGTCATTTTAATGGCTTTATTTGTTTAAATAAGTTATGGTGGTATTAATAATTATTAACGAGCCAATTAATAATTATTAATCACCATTGGGATAGTTTAAGAACTTCGGGTTTCGATTTATAAGTCAAAAGTCATAAAAGGACGCAACCATCATTTCCAAAATTTCCTAAATATCTAAACACTATTCCATTTTCTTCTTTAAAATACCATTGACCAAGCATTTGACCAAAAACATCTCATTTTTCCTCTCCAAACTCGAGCAACAAGAGGAAGAAAGTGTCACCCCGGCTTCGTTTCTTGGCCGTTTTGTGTGATTTTGGATGCATTGGAAAGCTCTCGCCGAGACCTTTCTACCCATTCCATTCTTGGAACGTTTCCAACTCTCTAAGGTAAGCCCTAGATTTCGAATTCTCTTAGTATTTCCATGGAATTTGATTCAAGCTTTTGAGTTCTTGGCCAAAACTCTCATTCCCTTCCAATTTTGTTGTTGAATATTGATGGAAAACTTATTGGGTAACTATTACTTGACATTCCCTTAACCCTAAAACTGATTTTCAGTTGAAGCCCTTCCCGTTTGAAATTTACCTTTTGGGGTTTGATTATGGGTTAATTATTATTGAAATAATGTTTATTGTAATTCAATTCGGAAAATGGCATATTGTTTAAAAACCCGGTTTATCGTTACCCATTGAAAACCGGAATTTCCAAAGTACTTGAAATCAATCCAAAACACATCTAAATTGCCTAAAAGCCGGAAAACCAAACTCGAGGCCTATTTTCCCTATCATGGCCGAGAGCATCCTTTGGGATATTCGGGGTTTTTCGTCGTTTTATGCCTTTAATTGTCAATCGATTGATGTATGTTTATTTATTAATTGTTAGATGTAATTATTTTTAGGTGTTTATTGATTTTCCTTGCTTGACCGCTCTTCCGGAGGTTTGGAGCGAAGTTACATCTTCTAAGGTGAGAATAAATAGGATTTAAAGTAATTTTAGAAACCGAATAAGTAGAACGGTTTGTAGAATTGGAGGTTAAGATTAGGATTCAAATCTAAGAGTAAAAGAAAGTGAGCTAGTGCCCTTAGGATTAGGAACTAGTTCTCTGAGTGAAAACTTTGGAGTTTCTCGAGGGGAACATCGAACACTAGGGAGTTCTAAGTTAGAATCGTATCGGACATTTAAAATGGATCATTGGAAGTTAAAGGATCCAAACTTTTAGATAAAATGGTTAAAGGAACTCAAAAATAGAGCTTTGGATTTTATTTGGAACTTTAGAATCCTTGGAAGTGTAGATTACTTAATTAAGAAAGAATCTACTTTGTTTAATTATCAGGAGTTCGGTTTACTTATTGTTCTTCCGAAATTTCTGTTTTTTTACTTTATGCACTTTATGCAATGCACTTTACTTTATGCAATGCACTTTATGAACGTTACTTTATGAACGGCACTTTATGCACTTTACTTTTATTTTATTTTAAATCACAAGATTTTCAAATTCATACTACATAGCTTGAGAGCTTTCACGTAGCTTGCGGGAGCTATTGCACGGCCTGCAGGAGCTGACACATAGCCTGCGGGAGCTATCACAAAGCCACGAGAGCTTACACATAGCCTGCGGGAGTTATTATTATTGTCATTCATCACAAAACTGTTTTTATTTAAATATGTTTATATCAAGAGAAGATGATATAAGTTTTTTGGTCAAAGGATTATAACCTTATACTTCGATGAAGGTTTTTAAGGAGAATTTGAGTTTGATTACTTTCATCTAAACTTTGGGAGTTATTATTCTCCAGTTTTGGAAATTTAGTGAGAAAGTTGTAAGATTTACTTGGACACAAATCTGAATACGGGTTTGGGGTCTAACTTTACTTTTTATTCTGTCTATTCTCACTGGGCTTTGTTGTTAGCTCATGATATTACAACCAATTTCAAGTAATGCCCTGGCTAGAGGTCGTGGGAGAGGAGGTGGTGCTGCGTGATCGAGGGATGATGACCTCGAGATGGACTCAGTTGTTGTAAAGTTTATGTATTACTTTTGTGAACTTTAAAGGATTTTGTGAATTGTACATTGTATTTAGCTCATTAGAGCTTATAGATGTTGTTTT
This sequence comes from Gynostemma pentaphyllum, assembly GCA_028015215.1. Classification (NCBI taxonomy): domain Eukaryota; kingdom Viridiplantae; phylum Streptophyta; class Magnoliopsida; order Cucurbitales; family Cucurbitaceae; genus Gynostemma; species Gynostemma pentaphyllum. Next base: position 32,931,067 of record CM051352.1, read on the forward strand.
ATGATATTACATATTTGAACTCCTGAATTGGGACTTAATGTTCCATGTGATTTTATTAGATTTGAAAATTAGGATGTAAACAGGTTTTGGCTAGCCAACTTTCAAACATAACCACGCCAATTTTTATTAAAATATAAAACTTCCGCTGTGTTTTCTAATTTAAATTATTTAAAAGTGTTGAGTCGTCACAGTTGGTATCAGAGCCTTAGGGTTCTGTAGACTACATGCGATGCATGTTTGTTTTCATGTTTTGTTTTAAGTCCATTCTCAAGTCATCATCTGAGATCAGCAGTACTAGGTATGCCTAGAACCTTATTCTCAAGCTTTAAATTCTTTAATAGTATTAAAGTTATGAGAACGTTGTTTATTTGTAAATGTGATAGTTTACATCCTTGTAAAACCACTATGTGGTTATGTTTATTTGACCCATTTTGAGATTTGGGTAAGGGTGTCGAGAAGGTGAATGACCCCGTGCAGTTTTGGAGGTTATACACCTTGTTAAGAGTATTGACATAATGACAAAGTAAATGAGATGAGATACTCCGAGAGATCAACCACTTGATCCTTAAAGCTAATCAAAGTGTTATTGTCACACAATTGCTAAGTAGTGGTCTTAGTAGATGTGTGTGGACAATTATGTGTAAAAAGGGGACATGTTTGTCTGGAGCCCAGTATTAAGAGATGAAACACTTGTTTGAGGTGAGAAATTGTTGAAAAGAAATCGATTTGGCTCGAGTCCAGTGACCTAGATTTAACTCAATGGACAAGTACCTGGTTGAGTTGAGAAAGTTGAATTATGGTAAGTGGTAAATCCTTATGGTAGAATTTTGCTAAAAGGAAAGTGCGTTACCACTCAAAAGAGGAAGTAAGGACTTTACGTGATAAGTCTCAATGAGGACCATTAACGACAATATTAATTGGTGGATGGTCTAGTTTGGTTGCTTTTACACTATGGTGTTTCAATCTGAATTGGAAATACTCGAGGTCGAGTAATGAAGATACATATTCAGTAAATTGTCAAAATTGACTAACACTAAGTTGAGTGTTGGTATTTGATTGAAATATAGAAGGAAGTCGATGGACTGTGATATTGGTAACTTCTATAAGGCAATGAGATGGTTTGGTGAATATCAATTCACATTGAGTTTGACCATCTAATTGGACGATGAACTTTGAGAAACTTGTAGGTCGTAGTTTGGACCTACTGAGCCTTTTCAAGATAGATTCTAAAGTGAATCCTATGTTGGAAGGATAGAATGTTATTGGACTAAGGTGTTTGACAGACACCAATTTTGCTTTGTAAGAAAGGAAATGATCTCTGAAGTGGAGTTCATTCAAGATTTGAATAAGGAAGCTTAGGAGTTATCCTTATCTTGGATTTCGCATATTATGAAAGGAAAAGAAAACTAGCTACCACAGACCAATTTCCTCTCAGGAGCAGAAGATAGAAGATGACGATGCTAGTCAAGGGACACCACAGAAGCAACAACATCAACAACAACAACAGCAGCAACAACAACAACTGGTTCGAGGTGAAGCTCAACAAGGATAGTATCATCCTTACTGCAATAGTTGTGCCAATTTCCATCAGGGAGATGCACACTTCCATCAAGATGCTATGTTGTGATCAAACTTGGATTCACGCCACTTTTATAGGGCGTATAAGATCCATCACAACATAGTAGCAAAGTCAGGATTATCAGGAAAAGCTACCAGTATGGTAGTGGTTTATACTTTATTATTTTCAGGCCGTTTGGCTTTTGTTCTGTTTAATTCTGGAGCTAATCATCCTTTTATTTTATCTCGTTATGTTGAGTTTACTTTTCAGGGACGAAAAGCCCTTTTTAGGAGGGTTGACTGTAACGTCCCGTTATTTTGTGATAAAATTTTATTTATTTATTTTATTTTAATTAAAGTAATTAAAGTTTATTTATTAATCGATAAATTAGAATTTAGTAGTTTATTTCAATTTAAGTCATTTTAATGGCTTTATTTGTTTAAATAAGTTATGGTGGCATTAATAATTATTAACGGGCCAATTAATAATTATTAATCACCATTGGGATAGTTTAAGAACTTCGGGTTTCGATTTATAAGTCAAAAGTCATAAAAGGACGCAACCGTCATTTCCAAAATTTCCTAAATATCTAAACACTATTCCATTTTCTTCTTTAAAATACCATTGACCAAGCATTTGGCCAAAATCATCTCATTTTTCCTCTCCAAACCCAAGCAACAAGAGGATGAAAAGAGAAGAGGAAGAAAGTGTCGCCCCGGCTTCGTTTCTTGGCCGTTTTGCGTGATTTCAGATACATTGGAAAGCTTTCACCGAGACCTTTCTACCCATTCCACTCTTGGAACGTTTCCAACTCTCTAAGGTAAGCCCTAGATTTCGAATTCTCTTAGTATTTCCATGGAATTTGATTCAAGCTTTTGAGTTCTTGGCCAAAACTCTCATTCCCTTCCAATTTTGTTGTTGAATGTTGATGGAAAACTTTTTGGGTAACTATTACTTGACATTCCCTTAACCCTAAAACCGAGTTTCAGTCGAAGCCCTTCCCATTTGAAATTTACCTTTTGGGGTTTGATTATGGGTTAATTATTATTGAAATAATGTTTATTGTAACTCAATTCAGCAAATGACATATTGTTTAAAAACCCGGTTTATCGTTACCCATTGAAAACCGGAATTTCCAAAGTACTTGAAATCAATCCAAAACACCTCTAAATTGCCTAAAAGCTGGAAAACCAAACTCGAGGCCTATTTTCCCTATCATGGCCGAGAGCATCCTTAGGGATATTCGGGGTTTTTCGTCGTTTTATGCCTTTAATTGTCAATCGATTGATGTATGTTTATTTATTAATTGTTAGATGTAATTATTTTTAGGTGTTTATTGATTTTCCTTGCTTGACCGCTCTTCCGGAGGTTTGGAGCGAAGTTACATCTTCTAAGGTGAGAATAAATAGGATTTAAAGTAATTTTAGAAACCGAATAAGTAGAATGGTTTGTAGAATTGGAGGTTAAGATTAGGATTCGAATCTAAGAGTAAAAGAAAGTGAGCTAGTGCCCTTAGGATTAGGAACTAGTTCTCTGAGTGAAAACTTTGGAGTGTCTCGAGGGGAACATCGAACACTAGGGAGTTCTAAGTTAGAATCGTATCGGACATTTAAAATGGATCATTGGAAGTTAAAGGATCCAAACTTTTAGATAAAATGGTTAAAGGAACTCAAAAATAGAGCTTTGGATTTTATTTGGAACTTTAGAATCCTTGGAAGTGTAGATTACTTAATTAAGAAAGAATCTACTTTGTTTAATTATCAGGAGTTCGGTTTACTTATTGTTCTTCCGAAATTTCTGTTTTTTTACTTTATGCAATGCACTTTACTTTATGCAATGCACTTTACTTTATGAAATGCACTTTATGAACGTTACTTTATGAACGACACTTTATGCACTTTACTTTTATTTTATTTTAAATCACAAGATTTTTAAATTCATACTACATAGCCTGAGAGCTTTCACGTAGCCTGCGGGAGCTATTGCACGGCCTGCAGGAGCTGACACATAGCCTGCGGGAGCTATCACAAAGCCACGAGAGCTTACACATAGCCTGGGGGAGCTATTATTATTGTCATTCATCACAAAACTGTTTTTATTTAAATATGTTTGTATCAAGAGAAGATGATATAAGTTTTTTGGTCAAAGGATTATAACCTTATACTTTGATGAAGGTTTTTAAGGAGATTTTGAGTTTGATTACTTTCATCTAAACTTTGGGAGTTATTATTCTCCAGTTTTGGAAATTTAGTGAGAAAGTTGTAAGAGTTACTTGGACACAAATCCGAATACGGGTTTGGGGTCTAATTTTACTTTTTATTCTGTCTATTCTCACTGGGCTTTGTTGTTAGCTCATGATATTACAACCAATTTCAGGTAATGCCCTGGCTAGAGGTCTTGGGAGAGGAGGTGGTGCTGCGTGATCAAGGGATGATGACCTCGAGATGGACTCAGTTGTTGTAAAGTTTATGTATTACTTTTGTGAACTTTAAAGGATTTTGTGAATTGTACATTGTATTTAGCTCATATTACATCTTTGAACTCCCGAATTGGGACTTAATGTTCCATGTGATTTTATTAGATTTGAAAATTAGGATGTAAACAGGTTTTGGCTAGCCAACTTTCAAACATAACTACGCCAATTTTTCTTAAAATATAAAGACTTCCGCTGTGTTTTCTAATTTAAATTATTTAGAAGTGTCGGGTCGTCACAGATAATGAGATAATGTATATGTTGTGTGATCTTTGCATTTCTGGTACTATCCTTGTTTTATGTTTACTTATGGTAGACGTATCAATGGGAAAGATAATGAGATAATGTATATGTTGTGTTGGTATTATCTATGTTTTATGTTTACTTATGGCGGACGTATCAATGAGAGGCATAATGAGATAATGTATATGTTGTGTGTTCTTTTCATTATCTGGTATTATCCATGTTTCTATTAACTTGTAACTTACATATGAGGAATTGTGGGCATCCATCAGAATCTTAAGTTACCTTTCGTTTGTGAAATACGTAAGTATTGAGGAGATGACTTTCGTTTGGACTATTGACTAGGTTTTGTTGAAACTAGGTGAGTAAGAGTTTATGGAAAGAATGTCGGAAATGAGAATCTTATGTATAGTCTGAGTTGCTATAGAGAAAGGAAATGAGAATAATATGTATAGCCTGAGTTGCTATAGAGAAAGGAATGAGAATAATATGTATAGCCTGAGTTGCTATAAAGAAAGGAATGAGAATAATATGTAAGCCTGAGTTGCTATAGAGAAAGGAAATGAGAATGATATGTATAATATGAGATACGATACTTTGATAAGCTTGAGATCTAGTTCTTGTTTATTTGAGAGATCTCATAATTGAAAGTGTAATGCTTGATGTGAACCCCTTTGAAGTGGTTGGGTAGTAAAAAGTATGTAAGTTATTTTTTGACACAAATCCGAATACAGATTTGGGGTCTAATATTACTTTATTTTCTGTTTAGCTTCACTTGGTTTTCGCTCATGATATTACATTCTTCAGGTATGGATCATGGTCGTGGAAGAGGAGCTGGTGATACTTGATCTTGGTGACGATGATTTCGAGATGGACAAGAAAGTGTATAGTCCATGGATTTATGTTAACTTTATTTTTCATCTTTGATGCACATTTATATATGAGCTCATGAGAGCATTTATACTTTAAATGTTTATGATCTTGAATTATTTTTGAACTTTTCTTAAATATGGAATGCGCATTCCACACTTTAAATTCTCTGATGGAAAATTGTATTTACAGGGCATTGTGATAGTCCAAGTTTTAAACTACACCATGCCAGTTTTTATTTAAAAATTAAGTCTTCCACTGCGTTTTGATTTCAAAATGATTTAAAAGGCACTACAACAAGTATTTCTTTCTATAGCGTCCAAGAAACGCTATGATTGATCTTTCATAGCGTTTTTCATTACGCCATGGTTGCCCACGTAATTAAAAGTCTGAAACATTTGATAGCATTTTATTCACGCTATCACATACGTTATAAACGTTCCTGTCAATTGCATATTTTGAAATTTATAAAAATATAACATAGCGGCTCTGAAACGCTATGTTAAACTTTAATATAGCCGTTTAAAAAAAGCTATTGTATAGTTGCAATAGCCTTTTACAAATGTCATAGTTTCCATAGTACACCTCCCTAACATAATTTGATTTCTATGGAGATGTACTATGGAATTCATCCATCCATAAAGTAGCGTAACAAAAAGTTATACATAAGGGGGATAATGTAAATGCATCAAGTATGATAAAAAAAACCAAAACCATAGAAATAAAGTATATTTGATTACAGAAGTTAGTAGTAACTTTTAATAAAAAGAGAGACCTAGGTTAAACAAAACTCCAATAAAAAAGCCTACTACGCATCATGATCAATTGAAGACATCTACTCTATTAACCTACAAAAAAAAAAGATATAATGTCATTTTATATTATTTTACATACAAATCATAAGTAAATGTCATAAAACTTTATGTTTTACCCATAATCATTTATTTTGGCTTTTTGACCTCATAAAGCTTGAACTCACACCATATGCATCAAACTCATAGTTCTAGACCAACAAACTGATTCTCTATTACAATATAAGCTCAAGAATTGTACAATAATAGAAATCAGTATAAAATTCCTCGTACACTTGAACAGATAGATCAAGAAAGTCAAGCATTTACCATAATTTTTCAAATTCTCGAACCACTTCACCCTCCAATTGACTCTTAAGTATAAAAACCTTACTTTATTCTTGAAATAACTTCAAACTTCTAAAATCAGGCTCCAAATTCATCAAAATAACATTGGAAGAATTTGTATTAAATCTATACCCATAATTATTGAAATATTTTGGACTAATTAAATAAAAGGAACAAACTAAGAAATGGATCCAAATGACTAATATGCTAAAATGTTAAATAAAAACAAATGATTGATCAAAAAGATAAAAGTGAAAGTGTTAGTTTAAAATTATTTTACACCCATACTGCCAGACAAACCTTGAAAAAAATAACTTATGTAACGTCCCGTTATTTTGAAGTGAAATTTTTATTTTATTTTATTTTATTTTATTTTATTATTTATTTAATGTTATTTATTTATTTCAATTTATGTATTTAGATTAATTATTATTTTTGTAATTTCGATTTTAGTAGTTAATTTTGCCCGAAATTCTTTTTAACCGTTTTATTGTTTATTTTTCGCTTCGGTGACATTAATAATTATTAATAGGCCAATTAATAATTATTAATCACCTTTAGATTTATTTAAAAGCATCGGGTTTCGATTTAGAAGTCAAAAGTCATAAAAGGACGCAACCGTCATTTTCGATTTCTTAAAAATATCCAAAACACTATTCACTTCATCTTTAAAATGCCCATTTGACCAAACTTGACCACCAAACTTCATATTTCTCTCCCAAGGCCGTGGGTTCAAAGGGGGAAAAGGGATTTTTAGGTTTTTGCTCATTTTTTGACGGATCGACTCGATTTCGGTTGCATCGGAAAGGCCTCGGGTCTAGGATTCTTTTCCACCCAACTATCGTACTTGCCACTCGAGATCCACGGAGTTCTCGGTAAGTTTCTCTTGAAACCCTAAGCTTCAAATAGTGTTTAAATGGAGTTTTCTTTGTTTCCTTTCAATTTCTTACCGTGAAACTCGGTGTTTGTAAATACGGGAGTAGTTTGAAGAGTTTTTGGAAACTTTCCCTTAACCCTAAAACCGAGTTTCAGTCGAAACCCTTTCCATTTGAAATTTACCTTTTGGGATTTGAATATGGGTTATAAATTAGTGAATTAATGTTTATTTAAATTCAATTCGGGAAAGGGCTTAATGTTCAAAAACTCTAATTATCGATACCCATTGAAATCGGGAATATCGAATTTGCTTAAAACCAACTCGAAACACCTCTAAAGTACCTAAAAGCCGGAAAACCAAACCCGAGACCCACTTTTTATGGGGGGGCCGAGAGCCTCATAGTGGGGTTTATGGGGTTTTGTTGGGTTTTTCGTCGTTTTGAATGGTTGGTTGTTGTTTGATCGATAGTTGGTAATTTATTGATTGTATGATATAATTCAATTGTAGGTGTTTTTGAACCGCTCGCTTGATCGCTCCTTCGAACTTAGGAGCAAAGTCATCTTTTATTAAAGGTGAGAATAGTTAGAATTTAAAGTAACTATAGAAAGCGAATAAGTGCGATGATTTGTAGAATCGGAAACTAAGATTAGAATCCAATCTAAAGTTAGAGGGAGTGAGATAGTGCCTTAGGATTTGAAGTTAATCCTTTAAGCGAGAAACTTAAGATTTCTCGATGAAAGCCTCGAATCTTAGAAGATTCTAAGTTAGATTAGTTTCGGAGTTTAAGATGGATCATTGGAAGTTAAAGGATCTAAGACTTTAAAGAACGATTGATAGAACCTCGGATTATTGGAAGTTTAGAATCCTTGAAGGTTTAGGTTAATCGTTATGTTATGATCTTTACTTTATTTATTGATACCGGAGTTCAATCGACATATCGTTCGTCCGAGATTCTTATCTATTTTACCTTATGTCTTTTACTTTATGTTGGTTTCGATTACTTTAATATTTGCACTTTACTTTATCTATTTTGCAAGCATATGCATAACATTTTTGCACTATTATATATTGTACCATAACATCTCGCATCATTGAAAGAAAGTGAACAAAAGAAAGAAAGTGAGGATGAAAATATAAGGAATGGTGGATGAATGTGAATATCCACGTTACCTTCATGCATAAGGAATGGTGGATGAATGTGAATACCCACGTTACCTTCATGCATAAGGTTGAATGGTGGATGAATGTGAAAATCCACATTACCTTCATTTCATGCATAAATGGCGAATGCGTATCCTATGGGATGTACTCATTACTTTTATGCATATGATAGATGGAATAGAGAATCGAGATGATATAATTATACAAAGTTTATTTATTTTTCTCATTTAAGTCATAACATGCTAATGGATGAACAATTAGACTAAGTGTGGTAATTAGTACCATCATTTGGAGAATATGGAATAGAATTACCTAGACTTTGGTGAATTCTAGGAAAGATTGTGTCAGTTAATTGGACACAAATCGAAATGCGAGTTTGAGGTCTATCTTTACTTTTTATGCTTATTATTCTCACTGGGCTTAAGTTGTTAGCTCACGATATTACAAAAATTTCAGGTAATGCCCTGGCTAGAGGCCGTAGAAGGGGAGATGGTGCTGCGTGATCGAGGGATGCTGACCTCGAGATGGACTCTTTTGTTGTAAAGTTTATGTCTTTATTTTGATGAACTTTAAGAACTTTAATGATTTGTACTTTGTATTTAGCTCATAAGAGCTTAATGTTGATGTTTTTATGATATACATCTTTGAACTCCTGAAATGGGACTTGATGTTCCTTGTGGATTTATTAGATTTGAAAATTAGGATGTAAACAGGTTTTTGGCATGCCAATTTTCAAACATAACCACGCAAATTTTCTTAAAATAAAAGACTTCCGCTGTGTTTTATGAAATAAATTTATTTAAAAGTGTCGGGTCGTCACAACTTATAAGTTGACAAGTTTGTTACAAACCCGATGACTGGTATAAAGAAATAATTTTGGAGTCGTTAATCCTGCAAGGTTTCCAAAGGATGAAAAACAAGATAGCAAACCAAACTCTAATGACATTTCTATGTAATTGTGGTTCTTTTTCTATCAACATGAATTAGAAAAACTTATTATAAATTGGTAAAAAATTTATAATCCCCTTGGTATTGGTTGATTCCTCATCACCCTTTTTCTACTATCTCACTTTTAGTGAAAGTCTAAGTTTAAAAAAACATAGAAATTGGTGTAGAAGATATGGGAGATAAATACCTTAGAATCACGGTCTATATGACGTGTCTCACGTACTCAACGAGGCTCATGGATAAAACTATATCCAATTTCCTGGAGGGGTGATAAAATTTATTTTAGTTGCTGGTGTTAGACCCATCCATGTCTATATGTACCTAAAAAATGGAGTATAAACCACCTGCAAATATCCACCAATGTAATAAACAACATTGAACATATAGACTTCAATATAATAAAGGGGTAAAAGTCTTACAACAGGACTAACAAGAACTTTTAACTTTCAGAGAGGTAAGAAACTTGTAAAGTCACCCAATGCAATAATGTCAATCGGTAAAACTAAATGTGGCTCATTTTTAAAAACTATAAGAGAAATGTATTTGTGCAAACCATTCACGCAACCCTGTCACATCAAAGAAATAACTGCATACTTTCAATATAAAAAAAAATGATAGAGCATTCAATAGAAAACCAATAAAAAAACGCACTACTTGGAATGGTAGTGATACATTTTATAGATATAGAACTTCTACCCATTGCATTCATTAGTGCCAACTCCCACAAAAATTTCATAGACAGCTTCGATTGTTGCATAAATAGGTATTACAATATACCAAACAAAATACATTTCAAGCCAAAATCAAACAAATTGAATACATATTAAAACTCTCAACTTAACAGCATGCAAAAAACTGACTTTCAAAATAGATAGAAAATGATATCATGTGTGTCCCATGCCATAACGCACAGTATCTCGATTCTCAACAAGAGCTTACGAAGCAAAATAATGAAAAGACATTATTATTAAACTACAAACTAACACACGTCCTCTTAGTCTTACCACACAATGTGTGAAACAACTTATCATCTTGGGAACAAGAACTTATGAATCAAACTATCACAAGACAAGAGAGGAATATGGTTTACTTTTTTAACGATAAGAAACATTTAAATTAACATTAAAGAATACATTTAACACAATAGGTATTACAATTATGCAAAACAAAATACATTTCAAGCCAAAATCAAACAAATTGCATACATAGTGAATCTGATCATCAACAAGTTTGTTTTAAAAAAAAACATAATCTAAAACAAAGTAGTTATCAAATGATCCCTTGATAAATAATTTATCAATCAAAGATCAGACTATTAAGTGCATCGTTCCCGTGCTACCAATAAACAATTATTTCTAATTTAATCAATCAACAAGTGACATTCTTAACATTAAAAAAGGAACTTAGCATTAATAGCATCACATTCCATTGATTTTTTTCCGGTACTTGATAAGAACTAAGAAGTATCACCTTTTGGTTCCAATGGAACTACCCTAGATTTTTTCAGTCTCTATGAACAGAAAACTAATCACTAATTTAAAGTTTTATGAAAGCAACCTGCAGCAGTAAATGATAATTAATTTTATGATGGAAGAGCTTACTACTCAAAATTAAGCATACTGCATAATTTCAACAACAACAAAAATAAGGATTTACAGCAAGTGCAAACTTACATGGGAATAAAATAAATAAATAAAAAATAGCAAAGAAAAAGGGGAAGGGAAAAATGAGAACTTAAAGATGTTGATGTTTTCAACAATTATCTAATGGCCATTGTAACATAACAAGACACAGGGAGAGTAAAGCTCAACTTGAGAGTCGTCTGAGGATCTTGAGGATTACTTGGTGTGTTTTTAACATCCACTTTATTTTCACCAGCTTCAAGTTTCTCATTCTTTTTACAGCACCCTGATTGTTCAGTGTAGTCGGATAAACCTTCATCCTTCGATTTATCACACACATTTTCTTCCTTGGTAATTCTAACACGTTGAGACTTCAAAAGATTATCTAAATCAGTCTCTGCCTGGGGTAAATTACGATCAATAAATGAGATCAATTACCTGCCAAAATAACATAATAAAATCATTTAAAGAATAAATAATCGTTAGAAATTATCAATTTAAACAAAACTAAGAAAGTTCCACTCATAGTCCATCGGTCTTTGAAAAACTCTTTGATAACTTCATGTACCTCATGTTCATTGTCAGGTATTTGATACTCTCCATCTTCATCGGAGTATTCATCCATTATCATATCATAGAAGCTACAACATTCATATGGTCATGAAGGGATGATTTACTAAAATAGCGGAAATTTATTTAGTAAATTTATTAACATTTAATAACGGATCTATTAACATCATGCAAATTGTGATAAAAATACGAAGAACATGTAGATTCATGCTTAATTTTCAAAAATTAAAATCAAACCGAAACTTACATTGAGTAAAATTGGAGAATTGGTTGGAGGTTTCTTTACAGCATCAATCCTCAGCAACACCGGATCTTCAATACTATATCCCGATCGATCAAACGAAACCCGATTGTGGGATCGAACTTTAGAAGAAATTGGGAAGAAGAAAAATATTTTCTTCCCAATAAGACTATGGGGAAATCGGCCAAGGGGGGAGAAGGGAAGAAGAGAGAGTTCCAATTTTCTATGGAATTGAATTCTATGATTTATGAATGACCCAACCCTCCTATTTAGGGGTGTGCACGGTTTGGTTTGGTTCGGTTTTGGAGTAAACCGACAACCGAACTGTACATATCAGTTCACACAATAGAGGAACCGTTCGGTTCTATCTTTCTTCCTAAACTGATCAGTTTCGGTTTTTCGCGGTTCGGTTTCGGTTCATACAACAATAAGCTAGCAAACGGGAAAAAACTTCCACCATTGACGGATCTAAGAAGGGACTGGAGGGAAAAGTCTCATTTGCCAGAGATAAGAGTAAAAAACCACCATATAGAGTAATAGATCTAACAAATAACCACCATATCGAGCATATATGTATTTTTTTTAAATAAAAAAAAAAACCTTTGAAAAGCATGGATCTGAATAGAAAACCACCATAGAAGCCTATATCTAATTTGAATCAAGAACCACAAAAACACATAAATATGAACAAATGAAATGGCCATTGTGGATAAAAAGGAGGAAAATGAAACTCTGTACAAGTGAGAAATAGAGTTGAAGAATAAATGATGATAAAAGGAGAAGATGGAGAACGATTTAGGGCATTTTTTTCAAGGCGTGAAGATAATATAGAAAATTATTAGTTTTTCCCAATTTTTACAAAGGAAGCGGTTCGGTTCGGTTTTCTGCGGTTTTTTATTATGCAAACCATGAACCAAACCGAAAGTGTCGGTTTTTGAAAATCATAAACCGAACAACCAATATTAAGGGAAAAAACCGGACCCAACCGGCCTGTTCGGTTCGGTCCGGTTCGGTTTAGCGGTTTTTTGGTTTATTTGCACACCCCTACTCCTATTTATAGAAAAATAGGAATCCTAATCACATTAGGATTAATCTATAGAGATAAATACAAAAAAAAAAAAAAAAAAAAATTATCTCTTTCCTTTATCTTGCAATTTCGAAAATGCCATAAATAAATAAGAGAATATATTCTTTTCTTTATTTTATTTATCTTGGGTAAATAAATCTATGTAATTATTTTAGGATATAATTCAAACAATTATCTCTCCCAAAAATAATGATATGGCGAAATTCATAAAATAATTAATTAAAAAATCAAATTTATTTATTAATTATTTTGGGCCAATTTCAATTGGGTTCATTAATCCAATTGGGCTTGAAACTCTCTCTTAAATTAATAAGTCCAACTTAACTAATTTATTTATTAATTACCATTTAAATAAAATATTTTCTTTAAACAATTAATAATATTAATATTTTCTCCCGACTAAATATTATCAAATTTATATTTAGTTATTAATTTCCATTTAAATAATTTTTATTATTTAAATAATTAATAATAAATATTATAATTATTAATTTCCATTAAATAAACTCATTATTTAATTAATAATTTTAGTGACAATATTTTATTATTAATTAATTAATTATAATTATTAATTTCCGTTCAAATAAAATTAATTATTTAAACAATTAATAATTGTTAATTAATATCAAATTATTAATTACCATTTAAATATACTCAATATTTAAATAATTAATAATATTTCATTATTAATTTCATGTTTGAATAAACTCATTATTTAAACAATTAATAATGTTTATATTAATTACCGTTTAAATATACTAAATATTTAAACAATTAATACTGCCAAGTAATTCGCTTTACTTAAACTTTCCATTTCTTCTACTTGATTTCACGACTACGATATTTGGGCTAGCATAGGGACCCGATGGACCTATAGATCATGGGCTTAATAATTAGTCAATTAAGTGATTGACACTTAATCAGTTAATTACTTATTATCTAACTATGAATAATTTCACTATAGATTCATAGCTAAACTCCCCTCACTATAGACGAGTTATTGTCCATTTAGTTTATCATTATTTATATCTGTGATATAATCCTTCACGTGGAATCCTCATAATTACAGGCGGATAAATTTACCGTTTTGCCCCTGTAATTACCGCTTTATCCTTGTGTTCCCGCTGATTCTCCAATGAACTTTATCTTTAGTCGAACTAGAGATAAGATACTTCTGTGATCAATAGAAGTCGTGACGTCACTTGTTCATGTCTCGAATCAGTACATCAAGGGAGTTTCCTAAAGTTCCTAAAATGTTTATGTATCGCACTGATACCGTTAATTTATAGGAAAGTTATGAATTCCATCTCGTGAAAAAGAGTTCCTAGCTATTTATCTAGTCATGTTCCCAAAATAGGAGTGTATTGAGCGTTCTTACAGATCGCTCTCAACTATGTGAATCAAAGAACATAACTCCACAAATAGGAGTCCGCATTTCACTCAGGATTGATATCTTTCACTGTTGATAAACTTAGTTTGATATTCGATTATTTCTCGTAAACGGTACTAATGAGAAATTTGATCGAACATCGTGGTCCTGTATTATACAATCAACATTGCATATGATACTTCCATTTCATGTCTCCCACATGAATGATCAGGATTCGATCATTTGTTTATAACAAAATGCGAAGCTATCAACAGTGTTACCAGGATAAGGTTTTCAAACGTTATCCGTTTACTGTAGACACGTTTAAGTTACTCATCTCGACTTTAATCCTCTTGTATGACTCACATACTAAGTCGTGATTTCATAAGAGTAACTTAAGGTTTACTATTTGAATGTTTGATATTTATATATTTCCATATATTTCTAATATCATTAATTGAATCAATCTAGATAATATAAAGAACTTAAGTTTATTTATTTAATTTATTCTTAATAAATTACTATTATTAAATAAATACAAGTTCTAGGACACCTGTAACGTCCCATTATTTTGAATTGATTTTTTTTTATTTTTTTTATTTTAATTATTTATTTAAGGTTAATTTAAAAGTAGTAATTTCGATTTTAGTAGTAATTTTGCCCGAAATTCTTTTTAATCGTTTTAATATTTTAAATTCGCTTCGGTGATATTAATAATTATTAATAGGACAATTAATAATTATTAATCACCTTTAGATTTATTTAAGAGCATCGGGTTTCGTTTTATAAGTCAAAAGTCATAAAAGGACGCAACCGTCAATTCCGATTTCTTAAAAATATCCAAAAACACTATTCCATCATCTTTAAAAACACATCTTGACCATAGTTGACCATTTCATCTCATCCTTTCACTCCCAAGGCCGAAACTACAAGGGGGGATTGGGGAATTTTTGGCTTTTCTACGTTTCTCGCGGATCAGCTCGATTTCGATTGCATCGGAAAGCCATCGGTCATATGATTCTTTTCAACCCAACAATCGTGCTTGCCACCTATGATATACGGAGTTCTCGGTAAGTAAAGCTTCAAACCCTAAGCTCCAAATAGTATTTTAATGGAGTTTTCTCTTTGATTCTTCGATTTCTTGTCGGGAAACTCGATGTTTGTAAATACGGGAGTTGTTTTAAGAGTTTTTGAAAACTTTCCCTTAACCCTAAAACCGAGTTTCAGTCGAAACCCTTCCCGTTTAAAATTTACCTTTTTGGGTTTGATTATGGGTTATTTATTAATGAATTATTGTTTATTTAAATTCGATTCGGGACATGGCATAATGTTAAAAAACCCTAATTATCGATACCCATTGAAATCGGGAATATCGAATTTGTTTGCAACCAACTCGAAACACCTCTAAAGTACCTAAAAGCTGGAAAACCAAACCCGAGACCCACTTTTCATGGGGGGGCCGAGAGCCTCATAGTGGGGTTTATGGGGTTGTTCGTTGTTTTCAGCGTTTAGATGTTAATTGATCGATGTATGTTTATTTATTAATTGTTAGATGTAATTAATTGTAGGTGTTTCGGATCGTTGTTTGATTGTGTTTTCGAAAACTTGGAGCAAAGCTATTTTTTGGCTAAGGTGAGAATAGTTAGGATTTAAAGTAATTTTAGAAAGCGAATAAGTATGATGGTTTGTAGAATAAGAAGCTAAGACTAAAATTCGAATCTAAGATTAGAGGGAAGTGAGTTAGTGCCTTAGGATTAGGAGTTAATCCTTTTAAGTGAGAACTTAGGAGTTCTCGAGGAAAGCATTGAATCTTAGAAATTACTAAGTTAGATTCGTTTTCGAAGCTTAGGTTGGATCATTGAAAGTAAAAGATCCAAACTTTTATTTAGAACGATTAATAGAACCTCGGATTATATTGGAAGTTTAGAATCCTGGAAGGTATAGGTTAATCGTTTAAGATAGGATTTACTTGTATTAATGTAGCGGAGTTCGATTTACATATCGTTCGTCCGAGATTCCTATCTATTTTACTTTATGTCTTTTACTTTATGCCCCTCTACTTTATGCTTGCATCGACTACTTTAATTCCGCACTTTACTTATTTACTTTTACAAGGATATGCAGGCATATGCATATCATATTTCACCATAACATTTTCGCATCATTCATTGAAAAAGAAATGAAGGGGAGAATGTTGGAGCCTCGCATCACCTTCAGAAAAAGAAAAGAAAGTGAAAAAAAGAAAAGAAGGGAGAATGATGAACCCTACGGGAAGTTCACATCACCTTCAGAAAAAGAAAAGAAGGGAGAATGATGAATCCTACGGGAAGTTCACATCACCTTTAGAGAAAAGAAAAGAAAGTGAAAGAAAAGGAGTTGAATGGTATCCTACGGGATGTTCGCATTACTTCTTCATGCATAGGGGGTTGAATGGTATCCTACGGGATGTACGCATTACTTCCTCATGCATAAGGTTGAATGGGTATTGTAACGTCCCGTTATTTTGAAGTAATTTTTTTTTAATTTTATTTAATTTTATTTATTTTATTATTTATTTAATGTTATTTATTTATTTCGATTTAAGTATTTAGATTAATTATTATTTTTGTAATTTTGATTTTAGTAGTTAATTTCGCCCGAAATTTCTTTTAATCGTTTTAATACTTTAATTCGTTTCGGTGACATTAATAATTATTAATAGGCCAATTAATAATTATTAATCACCTTTAGATTTATTTAAGAGCATCGGGTTTCGTTTTATAAGTCAAAAGTCATAAAAGGACGCAACCGTCATTTCCAATTTCTTAAAAATATCAAAACACTATTCATTCATCTTTAAATATACCCATTTGACCACAAGTTGACCAAACCTTTCATTTTTCTTCTCTCATTGCCGTGGGCTTCATGGAGGGTTTGGGGGGATTTTGGTTTTTCTTCGTTTCTCGACGGATCGGCTCGATTTTGGTTGCATCGGAAAGCCCTTGAGCCTAGGAATCCTTTCCACCCAACTATCGTGCTTTTCTCTCGAGATCCACGGAGTTCTCGGTAAGTAAAGTTTCAAACCCTAAGCTCCAAATAGTGTTTTAATGGAGTTTTCTTTGTTTTCTTTCGATTTCTTGCCGTGAAACTCGGTGTTTGTAAATACGGGAGTAGTTTTAAGAGTTTTTGGAAACTTTCCCTTAACCCTAAAACCGAGTTTCAGTCGAAACCCTTCCCGTTTGAAATTTACCCTTTTGGGTTTAATTATGGGTTATAAATTACTGAAATATTGTTTGTTGAAATTCGATTCGGGAAAGGGCATAATGTTAAAAAAACCCTAATTATTGATACCCATTGAAATCGGGAATATCAAATTTGCTTAAAACCAACTCAAAACACCTTTAAAGTACCTAAAAGCCGGAAAACCAAACCCGAGACTCACTTTTCATGGGGGAGCCGAGAGCCTCATAGTGGGGTTTATGGGGTTGTTTGTTGTTTTGAGCTTTTAGATGTTAATTGATCGATGTATGTTTATTTATTAATTGTTAGATGTAATTAATTGTAGGTGTTTCGGATCATTGTTTGATCATGCTTTCGGAAACTTGGAGCGAAATCTTATTTGGCTAAGGTGAGAATAGTTAAGATTTAAAGTAATTATAGAAAGCGAATAAGTGTAATGGTTTGTAGAATTGGAAACTAAGACTAGAATCTGAATCTAAGATTAGAGGGATGTGAGGTAGTGCCCTTAGGATTAGGAGTTAATCCTTTAAGTGAGCACTTAGGAGTTCTCGAGGAAACTATTGAATCTTAGAAGATTCTAAGTTAGATTCGTTTCGAAGCATAGGTTGGATCATTGGAGGTTAGAAGATCCAAACTTTTAGATAGAATGGTTAAAGGAATTCGATAATAGAACTTTGGTTTTTAGTTGGAAGATTGGAATCCTTGGAAGTGTAGATTACTTATTTAAGTTAAGATCTACTTTTATTAAAGTATCGGAAGTTCGATCTACTTAATGTTCTTCCAGATTTCCTATCTATTTACTTTATGCATAAGGACATCTATAATCCTTTTACTTATGTCTTTTACTTTATGCCCCTTTACTTTATGATTGTTTCGGCTACTTTAATATCCGCACTTTACGTTATTCACTTTTGCGAGCATACCATAACATATTGCACCATAACATTTCACATCATTGAAAGAAAAGAAGGGGGAAGAATGTTGGAGCCTACGGGTAGTGTCCGCATCACCTTCAGAAAAAGAAAAGAAAGTGAGAAAGAAATGAAGGGGGAAGAATGTTGGAGCCTACGGGTAGTGTCCGCATCACCTTCAGAAAAAGAAGAGAAAGTGAGAAAGAAAATGAGGGAGAACGATGGATCCTACGGGATAGACCACGTTACCTTCTTCATGCATAAGGGAGTATGCGAATCCTACGGGATGTCCTCATGCATTCATGCTTATGATTGATGATATAGAGAATCGAGATGTTATATTTTATACAAAGTTTATTTACTTTACTTATTCTATGTCATAACAAGTTAATGGATGAGGATTTGACTACGAGTGTAGTAATATCATTCTTTGGGAGAATAAGATTTGTTGTAAACCTTGTATATAGTATAAGGTATATATAGAAAATGAGATATAAATGCTATATGCATTTACGAAACCATACTAGAAATATTTGGAATGTAGTTCCACAATTATATTGGAGAATTGGTAAGTAAAAGTGGAACATTTTGATATAAACTCTTTGAATGGATTGATAGCAGAGAGTAAGTATGTTCTTGGACACAAATCGGAAATGCGAGTTTGAGGTCTATCTTTACTTTTTATTCTTATTATTCTCAGTGGGCTTAGTTGTTAGCTCATGATATTACAAACATTTCAGGTAATGTTTGGGATCGTGGAAGAGGAGCTGGTGCGCGCTTGATCTAGAGGATGATGATTTCGAGATGGACTAAGTAGTTGTAAAAATCCATGTACATGGTTTTGTGAATTTTATATAAATTTGAGATTTGTACAATTGTATATAGCTCTTAAGAGCTTTTGTCTTTACTTTTATGTTTATAAATCATTTTGAACTCCTGATAGGAACTTAATGTTCCTTGTGTTTTTAGATGTCTGAATTTAAGATGTAGCAGGTTTTGGCTAGCCTATTTTCAAACATAATCACGCCAATTTTTCTTAAAATAAAAGACTTCCGTTGTGTTTTTCTAATTTAAATTATTTTAAAGTGACGGGTCGTCACAGGTATCCTACGGGATGTACCTATTATCTTCATTCATGTACATAGGGCAAATGCAAAATCCTATGGGATGTCCTCTTGCATTCATGCTTATGATCGATGAATTAGAGAATCGAGATGTTTTATTTTATGCAAAGTATATTTACTTTTCTTATTTATGTCATAACATGTAATTGGATGAGAATTAGACTACGTGTGTTAGTAGTATCATCCTTTGGATATTATAGAATGGAATTACTTAATGTTTGGAGAAATTTAGGATTGATTGTGTCAGATTGATTGGACACAAATCGGAATACGGGTTTGAGGTCTAATCTTACTTTTTATGCTTATTATTCTCACTGGGCTTAAGTTGTTAGCTCATGATATTACAATATTTCAGGTGTTTGGGTCATGAGAGAGGAGCTGGTGTGGCTTGATCGAGATGATGATGATGCTGAGATGGATTAGTTGTCATTTAAAAGTTCCAGAACTTGCCTTATCTTATTTTGTTTTGTTTTCGGTCTTTAAGATGTAAAATTTGTTATAAGCTCTTAAGAGCTTTTCATTTCACTTTTATTATTATAACCTCTTTGAACTCCTGGTAGGAACTTGAGTTCCTTGTGTTTTTAGATTTCGGATTTTAGATTGTAAACAGGTTATGGATAGTCCAAGTTTTAAACATATTCATGCCAAATTTTTATTAAATTTAAAGTCTTCCGCTGTCAATCTGATTTTAAATTATTTAAAAGTATTGGGTCGTCACAACACCATTGCTAACAGGTCAAAGAGAAGAGCTAACATGAACACTAGACCTAAGAACCTTCAGCTTCTTCTGTGATGAAACAGAAGCTGAAGCCATGATGACCAGAGCTGGTATTCTTGAAGGATCAATCCTTTCATCTATTTGTGCAAACCATTCAAACAACCAATTAACATCAAGTTGAGGAAAATTTAAAAAAACCATTCAAACATCAACCTACAGGAAGATAAGTTAGAAATCTTAATATTGGTAAAGAAAAAATATCTCTAAATGAGTATATTAATTTATAGACGAAAACACAAGGCATTTTTAAAGTTTAAAGCATGGGATTGTATTACGGTAAATGGGGGGCATCGAATATCACCATTGAAGAGGAGGAAAAGGAAAGGGGAGATGAAGACAAGCTAGCTATTTCATTTGCAATGCAATCTGTTTCAATTTAATGCTACCTGTCAATACAAACTGCAGGATACACTTCCATCATACCATTGCAATGGTTCTTACATAAATCAATGTTATTCTCATTGAGAAACCCTTGTTCCAACTCTTATAGTGTGGTTTCTTTCTTAAATACTCTAAAATCTCATAATCACTAGCTGTAAGTGTGAGAGATGGACAAAAAATCTATAATATCACATCATTAGAAGTAACAACTCTAACATAAAGTTACAAGCATGACATGACAACTAGGGGTGAAAGAAAAAACCGAACACCGAAAAAATCGGAAAATTAAACCGGACTGGACCATAAAAATTGAAACGTTCCATTTCTATTCTTAAAAAACTGAATCGGCTAAAACCAGAACCAGAACGGCTTATAAAAAACAAGTAAAAATCTCATACTCCTTCCCTAATTCCCTCTAGTTTTTATTTATTTTATTTTATATATTTATTTATCACTTTATTTTTTTATATTTTGTATATTTATTAATCTAATTTTTTTCAACTAAGTTTTTGTGTATGTTTGATTTTGTTTTGTTTCATTCTTCAATAAAGGAGGATTTTATCTTTAAATTAAATGCAAATGGCCTTTACTAAAAAAAAGGGGGAAAAACTGAACCAGTAAAAACTGTTCAAAATCAGACCCATTCTCATTGTAAATCGAATTGGTCTGATTTTTAAAATTAATTGAAAAATCGGACCAAACCTGGTTTCACCCCTAATGACAACTAACCTGAAGCAAATTTGATAATTAAGATACCTTGCAATCTAAAAAAATACTTGATGGCATTGATAAATTGAATCATCTTCATATAACGACTAACAAATAAACTAAGAAACAAGTAAACGATGAGAAGTTCCATTTCTTATTCAAAAAAAAAAAAAACTTAACATGTAAACAAAGTCCATAGAAAAAACCACTAAATTTTCACGGTGAAATTAAAGCACAAAACCAGAATTCTTTAATGGGCAAATACTGCATAGCTTTATTCACCAACAAATCCTCCACAACTTCAAAACATCAATATTCATGGCAAATACATTTTGACACTTAATATGTCCAAAACGATCGGGCAAGCACTAGATACCTCTCCCAAGGTTTTTAATCTAAACTTGCTACTAACTCATAAATTCTATGTAGCTGTTGAAAAGATTTTGTATAAAACCTTTTGGTTGTACAATAATGTAGAAGAGGAAACCCATGTGAGCAGCTGTTATCAAAGAACTTTACAGTAATGATTAAAAATTTAAGTGACCTCAAAATCCTAATATCTTAAATGGTTGAATTGAAGAACTTAGATTTGTACATAAGCTAGAAATCCATACTTTAATCAATCTAAATATCTAGTCAACCATGAGTATCATTGCTTCCAGAAATTGCTCTTCTTTGACACCTAATAACTATATAGATTCATTGAAGTTTCATGCCCTTAGTTGAAAACCATAAGGTATTCAGTTGAAATTGCCTATAATAATTATTGGATGGATTAGGAAGAGCGAAGAATCATGAAATATTTGAGAGGTTGTTAGAGTAATTTGTTGCATAGAAAGAAGATGATGACCATGTGAATAATAAAGATGAATCATGGAAGAAAAGAGAAACTTGTTGCAGGGAAAATACGGTTTTGAAGACGAATGGCGTGAAAAAAAGTTTCAATTTTTTTTAGTTTAACTTTTAAATAATTCAATTTTTTTAATTTTTCATAGCGTGCCATTCACGGAAACGGAAATTTTTTGAAACCCGCCTAGATTTTTTTTCAATTTTTTATAGCGTTATATATATATATATATAATGCTATAATTCAATGCTATTAAATCATTAATTTGTTGTAGTGAGTGCTGGGGTTTTTGCCCTAAATCTTATGTAATCCAATTAAACTATAAATAAATAAAGGAATTATTAATTAATAATATTTACATTGTCATTTATTATTAGTTTAATAAATGTAATCCATCATAAGATCCAGAGTTAATTATGATAACTTAAAGTGAGCATATGATGCGGGAAGATTCACTTAAGTGTAACTCAAAAAGTCTGTGGTACATGAATAAAGGTTGGGTGCCTTATTTCTGGTAACATGTAACGTCCCGTTATTTTGAAGTGAAATTTTTTATTTTATTTTATTTTATTATTTATTTATTTTATTTTATTTTATTATTTATTTAATGTTATTTATTTATTTATTTATTTCAATTTAAGTATTTAGATTAATTATTATTTTTGTAATTTCGATTTTAGTAGTTAATTTCGCCCGAAATTCTTTTTAACCGTTTTATTGTTTATTTTTCGCTTCGGTGACATTAATAATTATTAATAGGCCAATTAATAATTATTAATCACCTTTAGATTTATTTAAGAGCATCGGGTTTCGATTTAGAAGTCAAAAGTCATAAAAGGACGCAACCGTCATTTTTGATTTCTTAAAAATATCCAAAACACTATTCACTTCATCTTTAAAATGCCCATTTGACCAATGTTGACCACCAAACTTCATATTTCTCTCCCAAGGCCGTGGGTTCAAAGGGGGAAAAGGGATTTTTGGGTTTTTGCTCGTTTTTCGACGGATCGACTCGATTTCGGGTGCATCGGAAAGGCCTCGGGTCTAGGATTCTTTTCCACCCAACTATCGTACTTGCCACTCAAGATCCACGGAGTTCTCGGTAAGTTTCTCTTGAAACCCTAAGCTCCAAATAGTGTTTTAATGGAGTTTTCTTTGTTTCCTTTCGATTTCTTGCCGTGAAACTCGGTGTTTTTAAATACGGGAGTAGTTTTAAGAGTTTTTGGAAACTTTCCCTTAACCCTAAAACCGAGTTTCAGTCGAAACCCTTCCCGTTTGAAATTTACCTTTTGGGATTTGATTATGGGTTATTTATTAATGAATTATTGTTTATTTAAATTCAATTCAGAAAAGGGCTTAATGTTGAAAAACCCTAATTATCGATACCCATTGAAATCGGGAATATCGAATTTGCTTAAAACCAACTCGAAACACATCTAAAGTACCTAAAAGCCGGAAAACCAAACCCGAGACCCACTTTTTATGGAGGGGCCGAGAGCCTCATAGTGGGGTTTATGGGGTTGTTCGTTGTTTTGAGCTTTTAGATGTTAATTGATCGATGTATGTTTATTTATTAATTGTAGATGTAATTAATTGTAGGTGTTTTGGATCATTGTTTGATCGTGCTTTCGGAAACTTGGAGCGAACTCTTATTTGGCTAAGGTGAGAATAGTTAGGATTTAAAGTAACTATAGAAAGCGAATGAGTATAAAGGTTTGTAGCATTTGAAACTAAGACTAGAAACCGAATCTAAGAATAGGGGGAATGAGCTAGTACCCTAGGATTAGGAGCTAGTTCTTTAAGTGAGAACTTAGGAGTTCTCGAGGAAAGCATTGAATCTTAGAAGATTCTAAGTTAGATTCGTTTTCGAAGCTTAGGTTGGATCATTGGAGGTTAAAAGATCCAAACTTTTATATCGAACGATTAATGGAACCTCGGATTATATTGGAAGTTTAGAATCCTGGAAGGTGTAGGTTAATCGTTTAAGTTATGATTTTACTTTTATTATTGTTAGGGGAGTTCGATTGACATATCGTTCGTCCGGAGTTTCCGATTTATTTACTTTTATGTCCTTTACTTTATGCCTTTTACTTTATGTTTGTATTGGCTACTTTAATTCCGCACTTTATTTATTTACACCAAAACATATCATATTGCATCATAACATCTCGCATCATAGAAAAAAAGTGAGAATGAGAAAGATATGAATGGGAGAATGATGGGTCCTACGGGATAGACCACATTACCTTCATAGAAAAAGAAGAGAGAATGAGAAAGACGTGAATGGGAGAATGATGGATCCTACGGGATAGACCACATTACCTTCACAGAAAGAAAAGAGAAAGTGAGAAAGAAAAGGAGGGAGAACGATGGATCCTACGGGATAGACCACGTTACCTTCTTCATGCATAAGGGCGTATGCGAATCCTACGGGATGCTCTCATGCATTCATGCTTATGATCGATGAGAAAGAGAATCGAGATGTTATATTATATGCAAAGTTATTTACTTTTCTTATTTTATGTCATAACAAGTTAATGGATGAGGATTGACTACGAGTGTTAGTAATATCATCCTTTGGAAAGTTTAGAATGAAATTACCTAAAGTTTGGAGAACTTTAGGATTGATTGTGTCAGGTAAATTGGACACAAATCGAAATACGAGTTTGAGGTCTATCCTTACTTTTTATTCTTATTATTCTCACTGGGCTTAAGTTGTTAGCTCATGATATTACAAAAATTTCAGGTAATGCCCTGGCTAAAGGTCGAGGGAGGGGAGATGGTGCTGCATGATCGAGGGATGAAGACTTTGAGATGGACTAGGTGGTTCTAAAAATCCATGTACATGGTTTTGTGAATTTTATATAATTTTGGAGTTGTATATTTGTAAATGACTCTTAAGAGCTTTTGTCTTTACTTTTATGTTTATAAATCATTTTGAACTCCTGATAGGAACTTAATGTTTAGGGTTTAGGGTTTAGGGTTTAGGGTTTAATGGTTTTAGATATTTGAATTTAAGATGTAAACAGGTTTTGGCTAGCCTATTTTCAAACATAATCACGCCAATTTTCTTAAAATAAAAGACTTCCGCTGTTTTCTCTGATTTAATTTATTTAAAAGTGACGAGTTGTCACATAACACCACTAACATGGCCCACTTGTGAATTGACACAAGTGATCTCATCTGGATTGCTTATGTAGAGACATGTAAGTGGGGGTGTTGCTGCAATAGGGATTGTAGTAGACTGGACTAAGATAAACTTAGTGTCTTCTGGGAAAGCCGTTACAGAAAGACACTTCGTTTATCAACCAGTTGATCATGTACAATTGATCTTAATCCTGAGTGGATTACAAACTCTTGTTCGCAAAAGACAAGTCTTTGATTTGCATAGGTGAGAGTCACTTGATACAGTTTGCTCAATATGCCTCCCACTTTAGTGATTGCATTTTGCTTATAGCTGGGAACATAATTACACAAGAATTGGAATTCACTCTTTTCCATATAGGAAAATAGATAAGTAGTTCCCTTATGGACTGATTCAGTCTTGAACAGCGGAGCCCCATATTCCTCTGATCAGGGAAAAGGTTAAAGACGCATAATGAAGATTATGTAAGGTTGTTCATTGGAGAATCAGTTGGGCTTAAGGAACAAGATGTATCATGGAGGTTAATACGGTGCAAATACCTAGCCATGGATACGAACTAACTTGTGAAGGATCAAAGTGTAGTTAATGATTATAGTCAATGGAGATAATTATGTCTATAGTACTAAGAGTGCAACTCCAGATATTTAGTGGAGTTATCTAGGAGTTATCTAGGAGTTAATGAATGAGAATTAATTGATTAAAAAGAGTTTTAATCAAAAGTAATTCTGGATCATTGGAGCTTAGTCCTATAGGTCCATTAAGTCTTCCAAACTAACGCATGTAATTGAGAACATAGATTAATATGATTAATTTCTTTGGAAAAATAGAATTAAATAGAGGAGTCTATTTGATTAATTAAAAGAAATTAAATAGAGGAGTCTATTTAATTATTTAATTAATGGTGGAATTAAATAGATGAGTCTATTTAATTATTAAATAGAAAAGTCTATTTAATTAATTATGAGAGATTAAATAGAAGAGTCTATTTAATTAAATTAATTTTGAGCTGTCCAAAATTAATGGGGATTTAAATAGAGGAGTCTATTTAAATATTTAATTTGAGATTGTCAAATTAAAGAGGAAATAAATAAAAGGAGTTTTATTTATTTAATTATTTAATGGAATTGTTCCATTAAATAAAAAGGAAAATAAATTGCCCAATATTGTCATGTGATGGCGATTGGGACGTGGAACCCATGGTGGGGTCACACGCCACCTTGGTCAAAGAGTTGACTAAGTTTTGCATTTTATTTTATTTAAAATATATGAATATCTTATTTTAAATTAATGTGATTAATTTAAATGGAAGACATGGAATAATATATTTAAATTAATATTGATTAATTTAAATAAAAGATATGAGATATTTTATTATGGAATAAAATATAATATCTTTATTATTCAAATATATTTTAGAATATCTTATTTAATTATATAATAATTAAAAGATATTCAAAAGATTTTCTGAGGCCTTAGTTTTCTTATAAATAGGATCCTTGGGGTGACTCCAAAACACACAACTAAGAGAGCAAAAGAAAAGATTCAGGAAATTCCTCTCATCCCTCTCTCTTAGCCGTCAGCCACAGTGTGGTCAAAGGGAAGAAATTTTTCTTCCCTTTTCCTTTTTCCAAAGGAGATAGTGCCCACGCACCGATTCTCTGTTGTGCTTAGTGAGGAAGATTTTTTTGGTGGTCCCTGGATCGTAACCAGGAAAGAACAAGGAAGAGCCAGACACTTCTCTAAAAGAGTTAGTATTTCTTTTATGCATTTAGATTTTGATTATATTATACTACAAGGAAAGATCCTTGGGACTTCCGTTTGAGAACTCTTTTAGAGGCCACAATCCCAACAGTGAGGAGTTGGGTCATCATGACAAAGGGAGTTATGAGATTTGAAAAGAACGGAAAACTTAGTCCAAGGTTAATTGGTCCTTTTGAGGAGGATTGGTTTTCTAACCTATAGATTGGCTTTACCACTAGCTTTATCAAGTGTTCACAACATATTTCACATTTCGATGCTCAGGAAATATGTTTCTGACCCGTCTAATGTATTAGACTTTGAGTCTGTTGAGTTGAATGCAAATTTATGGTTTGAGGAGCAGCATGTGTAGATTATTTTTAGTGAGCGAATGGTCTGAGAAACAAAACCATTAACTTGGTTAAAGTTTTGTGGAGAAATCAGACTCATGAAAAAGCTACTTGAGAGCAAGAAAAGTAGGCGCGTAAGACTTACCCCCATCTCTTTACTGAGCAGTAGCACTTTTCGGGGACGAAGAGCCTTTTTATATGTTGGTTTGTAACAACCCGTTACCCAATAATTCCCTTTTTAATTCATATTATTTTGGTTAAATAATATTATAGTATTGGAAATAAGGAATTTGATATTTAATTAATTTTATTTCCCTTTTCAGGAATTAATTAAGCTAAATGTCATTAAATTGATTAAAAGGAAAAAGAAAAAAAAAAGGGAAAGGCTCAGTTGAACATACAGTTAATCAAGAAGACAGACAAAAGGTAGGGCTTTTCTTCATTTTCTTTTCATCATTGCCTTCGCCCCAATCCTCCTTTCTCCCATGAATTTTGATCGATTTTCCATCATCATGTTCACCGTATAGGTGTGGTTCTTTATGGTGATCATTTGGATGAAGTTTGAAATTGTTAGAAGGCTTTTTCTCCAAGTTTCAATAAAGGTAAAAATCTGATTTTTCCTTTTAAATTCCAGATTTTAGTGTTATTGAAAAAGCAATGCATGATAATCCTTAAATCTTGAACTTTCTTGAAAAACTCAAAACCGATTTCTACTTTAAACACTAAATCAATTTCTTTCTTTCTAAACCTTTTATGTATGTTTATATACTATTAATTAAACCCGAAATCGACCTAAACCAATGCAAAAGGTCGTAAAAACAGCACTTTGGTTGAGAATTGAAAAGAGAGATTGGAGTTGAGATGCACACACGCACTTTGAGATCCTAATTCCCTTTGTGTGCTTAGCTAACTCTAAATTTATTTTGGGAATTTGAACAAGTCAATGATAGGAGATCCTTAGCCAAAACCAACCAAGAGTCTTGTATAGTTGAGTTTTTTCATTTTATTTTCTTTTTTTAGTAGCATTACTCGAGGACGAGCAATGATTCAAGTTTGGGGGTGTGATGAGTCTATGAAAGTAGAGTTATAATGCCCTTATCTTGTTAATATTTCAAGAGAATAAATGAGTAATAAATAGATTTTTGGCAACTGTAGCTTAGTTTTAGGACTTTTATAATTTATCTTTTATTTCATAGCTTTTTAGTCTTCTTTGCCTTTTTGATGATAAATTGAGCTTAAATGTGTTAATATATGCCTTGATAGGTTTAATATGTATTTTGGAGCTGATTGGAGATGTTTTGGAGCAAGAAATTGATGATAAACCAAATGGAACAAAGCTGTTTTTGGTAGAGGTTTGAAGCAGCTCTGCACGCCAGTGCATGAAGAAATCTTACCCCGGGTCTGAAGCAGTGAACAGTGCATCTGCCAGCTCATTTAATGAACTCGTTTTTGTCTTTTTTGCCCTAGTTCTAGCCTTTGTTTTCAGCGTTTTTTAGCCCTAAAAACAGAACATCTCTTGGTATAAAAGCTTCCATTGATGTCTTAGAGAAAGGGGGATGCTTGAGGATTGTTAAGGAGGTTTAGGGGATATTTTAGGGTTCTTAAAGGGTGGCCTTAGAGGCCTTGCCACATCCCTTTGGAGAAGAAGACTCGTGAGAAATCCGGGTTTTTCATCTTCAATTTTCTGGAAAAGAAGGAGATCTAAGCTGATTGTGAAGGGAGGAAAAGCTCCTCAAACCTTAGGGAAGTTTCAACTCATCCTTATCTTCTCTTTTTTTACTTTTAGTAGTATAGTTTTAGCCATTTAGTTTAGATTTATCTTATTGTATGGATTATATTTTGGGACGTTATTTATTGATTTATTGCTTTATTTTATGCATATGAGTAGCTAAATTAAGTTTCGGTTCATGTAAGGTGTGGGGAACAAATGCAAAAAGACTTGATTTTTGTTGAATCTTGAAGAATGAATGTTTGTGTAGTTACTTTCTTAATCTATACCTCTCCATAAAACTTCATGAAAATGAGAAGGAGAAGATTTCTTTTGCATTGATAGATGAATTAAGGAATGCTATAAAAGAAAGTTAACTAATTTATGAGAACTATGTCACTAGATATAGGGTAAAGTTCTTATAAGTTTGGATGTGATGTTGTATTTGGAACTTTTAATTACTAAATATTAGAAATAAGCTTATGTAGTTGATATTTAAAGTTTGTGAGTTTTGAAAGAAACCATATCGCATTCCATTCACACACATATCCCCATATCCATTTATTCCATCAAAACTTAGGAATCAAGAAGAAAAGTTTGTAACTTTGAGAACAAAAGCTCCCTTAGACCATACATGAACCCTCTCATCTAAAAGTAGACCAAACCATACTTAACTAAGCACTCGAAACTTGTCTTGAAAAAAACTATCCTCGTGGGACACGATACTCACTTATCACTACTATTACTTGTTGACCATGTGCACTTGCATGCCATCATTCACCACCTAGTTTGATCACCATTTTCATCCAACACAATCCAATAGCCATATTTACAGGAAAAATTGGTATTCTAATCTAATTAGAATTTCAATTATTAATTACAAAGATAATGGGAGATATAAATTTCTCCCTATTTCACTCAAATTTTCATGAGAGGGAATATAAATAAGAAAACAATATTTTTATTTTTATCTCTGCCATATTTGAAAACTCTTATTTATTTTTGTATTTTAAATTATAAAATTTCAAATAATTATTTCTAATTAAATACTATATGGCCGAAAAAGTTAATGATATTAGTTACCATTAGATCCCATCCCATCCAATTAAATAATTTTTTTGGATTAAAAACAATTAGTTTCATAAAACCAATTGGGTTTAAATCTCTATATTTATTATTAAATAAAATAAACTCGTTATTTGATTAATAATATAAATTATTAATTTCTATTTAAATAAACTCATTATTTAAATCATTAATAATTTTTAATATTAATTCTCACTTAAATAAACTCTTTATTTAAAAAATTAATGTTGTCTTAATTTAAGTAAATTAATTACTTAAATTTATTTGTTATTCCTATTTAAATAAATAATTTGGTTTGTCACAACAATATTTGAGCTAGCATAGGGACCCGATGAACCTATAGATCATGGTGTAACTTCCATAGTTTTTACAGGTATATTTTTTTATTTGCTTTTACGTTTTAATTATTTAAGTTAGTTAATTAAATATTAGATGTGATTATTAGTTTTTATTTAAAAGTGTTATCTAAAGACTAGGTGTACTAAATATTATTAATAGACTAATTAATAATAATTAATCACCTTTTAGCTTAGATTATTTTGTGTTTGGTTAATTTTAATGAGAAAGTTTGTGTTAGATGGCATGTGGTTAATTTCTAAAGGATGAAGGAAAGTTAGAAGGCCTTTTTACAAGAAATTTCCGTCTCATAAAAATAGGCTTCTACAACTTCTCCCGTTTGAAAATAAAGCCGAAAACTCTCCTCCCCATTTCCCTCATTGTCGCACAAAGGAGAACTCGCAATGCTGAATAATTTTCGTTTTCGCTCCATTTTGCTCGATTCTTTTGCGTTGGAACGCTCTTTCCAAGAAGAATCTTTCCATCTAAGTCTTGGAGCTTTTCCGGAAAGCCCTAAAAGGTGAGGTTCATAAATTTGAGTTGTAATCTTCAAGTTCCATATCATGGAACTTGAAGATTTCAAATCAAAGAAAAATTTAGGCTATTTCTTGCTAATTTCCCATGGCCATAGACTTCAATTGCAAACCACCAACCCCCATTAATACCCTTCAAAACTATGGTCATTATGTGGTGTTTTCCCCTTGATTTTTGTTTATTTTCTTTACATTTATTGTCTAACCCATGTGTAAATATCATAAAATAATTCACCCATTGAATAAAAGCACCCAAGAAATGTCCCTAAACGATGGATCATCACAAAAACACTCCTATTTAGACACCCCTTGTTTTGCTTTATTTGGGTGAGAGCTTCCATGAGGACTTACCGGGCTGTTTTTCATTTTTTGACATTTTACTTAGCATTTGTTGTTTGTATGGTTTAATTAAGTGTATTTAGGTGTAAATAATTGTAGATGGTGCGTGATCGCTCACTTGAGGATTGAATTGGGTTATTGATTATAAGTTATAATCAAAAGGTAGGGATAGATAGAATTTACGGTAAATTTAGGAACTAAATTCATGAAAGACTTGTATGACTCGGTAGATAAGTAAAACTTGGAATTAAGAGGAATTGATCATGCTTAACTAAATGGAATAGGATTCAGGAGTATAGAAATGCTTTTTGGCTTAAGAGTATTTTGGGCTTAAAGTTTTGTTATGGGATGTTTAGTTTTAGAGAAGTATGTTTATAGTTTGTGTAACGACCCGACCCTAAGATCTGGTCCAGATTGCGAGTACATTCAACAGAAGTGTCGTAAAGCATCATCTTTATAAACAAGTTTTTGGTTTAAAAATGCTTTTCATGGAATTACACAAACAATAATCAACAAGCATAATTACCTGATAAACAATTCTGGCTAAAGTCGTAATACGTCGTTTAAGGTGTGCATCCATCACACACCCAAATAAAAGTAGATTAGAGAAAATGAGGTACTTCATAGATAATAGTAGAAAGTCATCACAAAGTATCACCAATATCGCACGACAAACCTATCAGACTATTTGTTAGACCTAATTCTTAGTTTAATTCCGATTAATTTCGTTATTGAGGCAACTTAAGACAATCATACAATTCCAATTTACAATTTATAGCCCACAGATTTCAATGTTGCAACAGTTAGTGCTTGACATAAGGCGGTAAACAGAATTATAAAGAAATAAAATGAGTAAGGAAGAGATCGACAATGAAAATGATTAACGTGAGAAACCTGAAGGGATAATTTACTAAATCACGGAATTTTGTTTCGTAAACTAATTAAAATTTAATTACGGATCTATTAACATCATGCAATTTGTGATAAAAACATGTAGATTCATGCTTTAAATTTTCAAAAATTGAAACTCTAAAATTTACATTGAGTAATATATGGAGAATCACATGGAGGTTTCTTTACAGCATCAAATCTTCAGCAACACCAGATCTTCTTGCTATATCCCGATCGATCAAACGAAACCCGATTGTGGGATCGAACTTACGAAGAATTTGGGAAGAAGAAAAAAATATTTTTCTTCCCAATAGACTAGGGAAATCGGCCAAGGGGGGAGAGAGAAGGAAGAGAGAATTCTGAATTTCTAAGGAATTTAATTGAGTGATTTATCAATGACCCAGGCCTCTTATTTATAGGCTTATGGAAAATATAATCTAATTAAAATATTCCATAGAGATAAATACAAAAAGAAAAAAGATATTATCTTTCCATTATCTTTGTATTTTCGAAAATAAATAGATAAATAAGATATTATTTCTCATAATTATCTTGGAAAATAAATCAAGTAATTATTTTGAGGATACAATTCAAACAATTATCTCTCCCTAAAATAAATATATGGCCGAAAATATGATAGTAAAATAGTTAATAAATACAATTTATTTAATTAATTATTTTGGGCCAATACCAATTGGGTTCATTAATCCAATTGGGCTTGAAACTCTCCCTTAAATTAATAAGTCTAACTTAGTTAATTTATTTATCAATTTCCATTTAAATAAAATATTTTATTTAAACTATTAATATTTTTTCCCGACTAAATATTATCAAATTATATTTAATTATTAATTTCCATTTAAATAATTTTCATTATTTAAATAATTAATAATAAATATTTTAATTATTAATTTCCATTAAATAAACTTATTATTTAATTAATAATTTTATTGATAATATTTTATTATCAATTAGTTAATTTTAATTATTAATTTCCGTTCAAATAAAATTAATTATTTAAACAATTAATAATTTTCAATTAATTTCAAATTATTAATTTCCATTTAAATATGCTCAATATTTAAATAATTAATAATGTTTAATTAATAATATTTCATTATTAATTTCCTGTTTAAATAAACTCATTGTTTAAACAATTAATAATGTTTATATTAATTACCGTTTAAATATACTCAATATTTAAATAATTAATATTGCCTATTTTAGTAATTCACTTTACTTAAAATTTCCATTTCTTCTACTTGATTTAGCGACTACGATATTTGGGCTAGCATAGGGACCCGATGGACCTATAGATCATGGGCTTAATAATTAGTCAATTAAGTGATTAACTCATTGTGACGACCCGACACTTTTAAATAAATTTAATTTAGAAAACATAGCGGAAGTCTTTTATTTTAAGAAAAATTGGCATGGTTATGTTTGAAAGTTGGTTAGCCAAAACCTGTTTACATCCTAACTTTCAAATCTAATAAAATCACATGGAACATTAAGTCCCAATTCAGGAGTTCAAAGATGTAATATCATAAAAAAACATCTATAAGCTCTTATGAGCTAAATACAATGTACAATTCACAAAATCCTTTAAAGTTCACAAAAGTAATACATAAACTTTACAACAACTGAGTCCATCTCGAGGTCATCATCCCTCGATCATGCAGCACCACCTCCTCTCCCACGACCTCTAGCTAGGGCATTACCTGAAATTGGTTGTAATATCATGAGCTAACAACAAAGCCCAGTGACAATAAATAGGATTTAAAGTAATTTTAGAACCGAATAAGTAGAACGGTTTGTAAAATCGGAGGTTAAGAATAGGATTCAAATCTAAGAGTAAAAGAAAGTGAGCTAGTGCCTTAGGATTAGGAACTAGTTCTTTGAGTAAAAGCTTTGGAGTTTCTCGAGGGAAACATCGAACACTAGGGAGTTCTAAGTTAGAATCGTATCGGACATTACAAATGGATCATTGGAAGTTAAAGGATCCAAACTTTTCGATGGATTGGTTAAAGAAACTCAAAAATAGAGCTTTGGATTTTATTTGGAAGTTTAGAATCCTTGGAATTGTAGATTACTTAATTAAGAAAGAATCTACTTTATTTTAATTATCGAGAGTTTGGTTTGCTTATTGTAAATCCAAAGCACTTTATGAATGTTACTTTATGAACGACACTTTATGCACTTTACTTTTATTTTATTTTAAATCACAATTCAAATTCATACTACATAGCCTGAGAGCTTTCACGTAGCCTGCGGGAGCTACCACATAGCCTGCTGGAGCTATTGCATGGCTTGAGAGCTGACACATAGCCTGCGGGAGCTATTATTATTGTCATTCATCACAAAACTGTTTTTATTTAAATATGTTTATATCAAGAGAAGATGATATAAGTTTTTTGGTCAAAGGATTATAACCTTATACTTCGATGAAGGTTTTTAAGGAGAAATTTGAGTTTGATCACTTCATCTAAACTTTGGGAGTTATTATTCTCCAGTTTTGGAAATTTAGTGAGAAAGTTGTAAGAGTTACTTGGACACAAATCCGAATACGGGTTTGGGGTCTAACTTTACTTTTTATTCTGTCTATTCTCACTGGGCTTTGTTGTTAGCTCATGATATTACAACCAATTTCAAGTAATGCCCTGGCTAGAGGTCGTGGGAGAGGAGGTGGTGCTACGTGATCGAGGGATGATGACCTCGAGATGGACTCAGTTGTTGTAAAGTTTATGTATTACTTTTGTGAACTTTAAAGGATTTTGTTAATTGTACATTGTATTTAGCTCATAAGAGCTTATAGATGTTGTTTTATGATATTACATCTTTGAACTCCAGAATTGGGACTTAATGTTCCATGTGATTTTAATATATTTGAAAGTTAGGATGTAAACAGGTTTTGGCTAACCAACTTTCAAACATAACCATGCCAATTTTTCTTAAAATAAAAGACTTCCGCTGTGTTTTCTAAATTAAATTTATTTAAAAGTGTCGGGTCGTCACACTCATAATCAGTTAATTACTTATTATCTAACTATGAATAATTCCACAATAGATTCATAGCTGAACTTCCCTCACTATAGATGAATTATGTCCATTTAGTTTATCTTTATTTATATATGTAACATATCATTCACGTGGAACCCTCATAATTACAGGCGGATTAAATTTACCGTTTTACCCCTGTAATTACCGATTTATCCTTGTGTTCCCGCTGATTCTCTAATGAACTTTATCTTTAGTCGAACTAGAGATAACGTACTTCTGTGATCAATAGAAGTCGTGACGTCACTTGTTCATGTCTCGAATTAGTACATCAAGAGAGTTTCCTAAAATTCCTAAAATGTTTAGGTATCGCACTTATACCGTTAATTTATAGGAAAGTTATGAATTCCATCTCGTGAGAATGCATACCCAGCTACTCATCTAGTTATGTTCCCAAAGCAGGAGTGTATTGAGCGTTCTTACAGATCGCTCTCAACCATGTGAATCAAAGAACATAACTCCATAAATAGGAGTCCACATTTCACTCAGGATTGAGATCTATCACAGTTGATAAACTTAGTTTGATATTCGATCATTTCTCGTAAACGGTACTAATGAGAAATTTGATCGAACATCGTAGTCCTGTCTTATACAATCAATATTGCATATGATACTTCCATTTTATGTCTCCCACATGAATGATCAGGATTAGATCATTTGTCTCTAAATAAAATGTGAAGCTATCAACAGTGTTACCAGGATAAGGTTCCCAAACGTTATCCATTTACTGTAGACACTTTTAAGTTACTCATCTCGACTTTAATCCTCTCGTATGACTCACATACTAAGTTGTGATTTCATAAGAGTGACTTAAGGTTTTACTATTTGAATGTTCGATATTAATATATTTCCATATATTCCTAATATCGTTAATTGAATCAATCTAGATAATATAAAGAACTTACGTTTATTTATTTAATTTATTCGAGATAAATTATTATTATTAAATAATTACAAGTTCTAGGACACCATTCCTAACAAAACCTCCAATTGGTAAAAAATCACGAGGCCCCTAGCCCAGAAACAATCCACTAGTTAGTAACTTTTCAAAAAGAAATTTAAAGCATAAGACAAAAATTTCGAAAACTTCTTTTTATAATTTCTTCATGATGCTCCTTGCAAAAGTACGTTCCGATGGATTCGATCACAAGCTCCCCTCGTGAAGATTTGAATCAAGAACCTCCCATTCTTATTTTGATCACCACAAGCTCCCCTTGCAGATTTAGATCAAGGAACCCCCTTCCTTGATGTGTGAGCAAATTAACTTCTTCCTCCCGAAGAATAAAAAACACTCCTCAAGTAATTACAATATAAAGTTTTGGAATAATAATCCTTACAAAATAAACTCTCACATAAATGATATAATAAGAACAATAGGCTGATAAAAGAGTGAGATAGAAATGATAAGAAGCTTGGGTAATCAAGCTGATGGAAAACCTTTGTTTCATAGTAAAAACAAAGATCAAGCTCAAAAAAAGAAAATTTGCCCATCATAAAATTATCTTGCCATAGACTCATAAGGCAGCAACTACGATGGTGATAGAAATAATTTCTTATTGCCTGACAAAAAATATAATAAAAAGAAGGTTGATTTTCTAATTGAATAAATACCAAGAATAAAAAGCCAGTAGACGTTTGATTTATTGTCAAGGTATGCAATCAAAACCCAAAATCTAATCACCCATGAACGACTCAATCAATTTATTTTTAATAAACCACCATTGCATGATTGAATGAAAATTTTCCAATTTAAAATACTATAGTAAATTAAGTTTCCAAAATTAGTTTTTGACAGCTTTTACACACAAGGCTCAAACGTTTACCAACTCATTTTCTAGGCTGAGCATTCAAATTTAAAAATACAACCAAAACCAAAATAGGTTTTTGTCAAATTAAATTGCCAACTATTTAAATCAAATAAGAAGGAAAAATTATATTTAAATTTTCCAACACTATTGATGGGACATTTACGCTAACAGAGTTCAATTCTATCGTTTATTACAACAAAAAACTAGAGCTAACACTTATACTTTAGACAAAATGAATCCATCTTCCTTAGCTCGAGCTCCATCCTCCTAAGTATGTTCGCTTGAAGTTCTGATCTCGAGTCCATCAACGTGCACTAGCACCACAACCTTGACTGCGGTTAACAACTGAAAAAAAAAAAGTTATCAAATGAGTACGTAAAGAAACAAGTGTTATTAAATTGTAGTCGAAAAACCAGTTCTATGCCATTTCATACTTTAGTTATCCTTCCACACTTTCATTATACTACATTCACCCTTACACCACTTTCATTATGCCATTGCATAGTTAACCAACCGGGAATCACACAGATAACCTTAGTAAACATCACATAACTTCTCACAACTCCTCATTTCCATTCACAGTTTGAATAATCAAGATATCATCGTTATATGTTGTTTAACCAAACAAAACTCAATTAAGAGTATAATCAAATATAAAGCTTATGGTCAAGTAATAATAATCAAAGAGCTATAAGACTTGTTGATTTCCCATTTTTACAATTTGTATGGAATTGCATAATCAATGTTCTTAGATCAATTTGAGTAAAGAAATCTAAACTATAATGACTAATAAGTTTAGGTTCTCTTTGCTTTTAGTCTTTAGCATGCTTAATATTTCATAACTCATAACTCATAAATCATTCAAGCATCATATACTTTATGACATTTAATATGATTTCTATTAAGTGTCTAAACTCCATTTGCATGCTTATGTGAACATTCATGCTTTTATCAACAAAATGTAACAACCTAAAACTAAACGTGTTTTAGATGCCAATTAACTATCTTATGTTGCTTTAAAAAGCAACTTCTATCAATTCTTAAGTTCACATATTAGTTATTCATATATAATCATGGAACTAAAACATACTTTAGGGGTGTAAATGGGGCGGGGCGGGGCGTAAATGGGGTACCCCGTTTATACCCCGCCCCGTTTAAGGTTTTTTCCCACCCCGCCCCACCCCAATTAAATTTATCCCCCGCTCCGTTTATTAAACTGGGGCGGGGCAGGGTGGGGGATAAACGGGGTAGAGGAAATTGTAAAAAATGCATGATTTCATATATTTTTTTATTCAAAATTCAATTTTTTCAATGATAATAGTACATAAAAATAAATAAATAAAACTCTCAATCATAATCCAGATGAAAATAAACCTAGTAAATTTAAATTACAAAAAAAATAAAATTAAAGTAGCTAAACGGGTGGGGCGGGGCGAGGTGTAAAGGGGGGGGGGGGTGGGAGGGAATTCCCCCGCCTCTGCCTCGTTTATTAAACGGGGGAAACGCCCCTGCCTTGTACCCGCCCCGTTTATTAGGCGGGTTTGACAGGGGCAGGGCGGGGAAGCGGTGGGTCGGGGTCTTAGCTTTCACCCCTACTTAACATATAACATTTCAAAAATATCATTTAAGGCTTACCAAACCTCCCTTTTAGTACTCACCTTGATTATGGAATAAAGGAAGATCAAAGCACGTACATATAATTAATCACCTTACATTAATACCAAAATACATATACATAAGTTCAATTAGACTTGACTAAACTCAACCCCAATGATCCCAAAACAGACCACAAACTCGTAGCATGAAAAACATGGGAGGGGGGGGGGGGTCGACCTCTTAATGGATTTTGCTTCAAAATTGTTTGTTAATTAAATATATCATTGATAGATAGTTTTTTAGCCCAAAAATCAGAATTGAACTTATAGGAAATATGAAATGTTACCCCAAAACATATTCAAGATTGATTTGGATTTTATACAATTCCATTAACACCAAACATAAACATATATTCATAAAATCAAAACCAAATTGTAAAATCATTTGAAACCCTAAATTGAAAACATATTTACTTTGAAATTCAAGTTCAAGTCATCTAATTTTAATCAATTTCTTTTGAATTCCTTCAGCCCAAAGAGTTTAGCAGCCATTAGAATGAAAAAGCTCAATTTCTACCCAAACCCTAGAAAGAAAACTTACTATTTTGAAGTAGAAAACAAAGGGGGAAATGTAACGTCCCGTTATTTTGTGATAAAAAAATTATTTATTTTATTTTAATTTAAGTAATTAAAGTTTATTTATTAATCGATAAATTAGAATTTAGTAGTTTATTTCGATTTTAAGTCATTTTAATGGCTTTATTTGTTTAAATAAGTTATGGTGGTATTAATAATTATTAACGGGCCAATTAATAATTATTAATCACCATTGGGATAGTTTAAGAACTTCGGGTTTCGATTTATAAGTCAAAAGTCATAAAAGGACGCAACCGTCATTTCCAAAATTCCTAAATATCTAAACACTATTCCATTTTCTTCTTTAAAATACCATTGACCAAGCATTTGACCAAAAACATCTCATTTTTCCTCTCCAAACTCGAGCAACAAGAGGAAGAAAGTGTCGCCCCGGCTTCGTTTCTTGGCCGTTTTGTGTGATTTTGGATGCATTGGAAAGCTCTCGCCGAGACCTTTCTACCCATTCCACTCTTGGAACGTTTCCAACTCTCTAAGGTAAGCCCTAGATTTCGAATTCTCTTAGGATTTCCATGGAATTTGATTCAAGCTTTTGAGTTCTTGGCCAAAACTCTCATTCCCTTCCAATTTTGTTGTTGAATATTGATGGAAAACTTATTGGGTAACTATTACTTGACATTCCCTTAACCCTAAAACTGATTTTCAGTCGAAGCCCTTCCCGTTTGAAATTTACCTTTTGGGGTTTGATTATGGGTTAATTATTATTGAAATAATGTTTATTGTAATTCAATTCGGGAAATGGCATATGTTTAAAAACCCGGTTTATCGTTACCCATTGAAAACCGGAATTTCCAAAGTACTTGAAATCAATCCAAAACACCTCTAAATTGCCTAAAAGCCGGAAAACCAAACTCGAGGCCTATTTTCCCTATCATGGCCGAGTGCATCCTTTGGGATATTCAGGGTTTTTCGTCGTTTTATGCCTTTAATTGTCAATCGATTGATGTATGTTTATTTATTAATTGTTAGATGTAATTATTTGTAGGTGTTTATTGATTTTCTTTGCTTGATCGCTCTTCCGGAGGTTTGGAGCGAAGTTACATCTTCAAAGGTGAGAATAAATAGGACTTAAAGTAATTTTAGAAACCGAATAAGTAGAACAATTTGTAAAGTCGGAGGTTAAGAATAGGATTCGAATCTAACAGTAAAAGAAAGTGAGCTAGTGCCTTAAGATGAGGAACTAGTTCTTTGAGTGGAAACTTTGGAGTTTCTCAAGGGAAACATCGAACTTTAGGAAGTTTTAAGTTAGAATCGTATCGGACATTAAAAATGGATCATTGGAAGTTAAAGGATCCAAACTTTTAGATGGATTGGTTAAAGAAACTCGAAAATAGAGCTTTGGATTTTATTTGGAACTTTTGAATCCTTGGAAGTGTAGATTACTTGATTAATAAAGAATCTACTTTATTTTAATTATCGGGAGTTCGGTTTACTTTTGTTCTTCCAACATTTCTGTTTATTTACTTTATGCACTTTACTTTATGCAATGCACTTTACTTTATGCAATGCACTTTATGAACGTTAATTTATGAACGGCACTTTATGCACTTTACTTTTATTTTATTTTAAATCACAAGATTTTTAAATTCATACTACATAGCCTGAGAGCTTTCACGTAGCTGCGGAGCTACACCCACATAGCTGCGGGAGCTATTATTATTGTCATTCATCACAAAACTGTTTTTATTTAAATATGTTTATATCAAGAGAAGATGATATAAGTTTTTTGGTCAAAGGATTATAACCTTATACTTCGATGAAGGTTTTTAAGGAGAAATTTGAGTTTGATCACTTTCATCTAAACTTTGGGAGTTATTATTCTCTAGTTTTGGAAATTTAGTGAGAAAGTTGTAAGAGTTACTTGGACCCAAATCCGAATACGGGTTTGGGGTCTAACTTTACTTTTTATTCTGTCTATTCTCACTGGGCTTTGTTGTTAGCTCATGATATTACAACCAATTTCAGGTAATGCTCGTGCTAGAGGTCGTGGGAGAGGAGCTGATGCTGTATGATTGCAGGATCATGACCTCGGGATGGACTAGGTTGACTTAAAGTCCACGGACTTCGTTTTTGTGAACTTTATATAATTTTGGATTTGTAAATTTGTAAATAGCTCTTAAGAGCTTTTGCCTTTACTTTTATGATTATAAACACCTTTTGAACTCCTGGTTAGGAACTTAAAGTTCCTTGTGTATTTTAAATTGTGAATTTAAAATGTAACAGGTTTTTGGCTAGCCACTTTTCAAACATAACCACGCCAATTTTTTTTAAAATATAAAGACTTCCGCTGTGTTTTCTAATTTAAATTAATTAAAAGTGTCGGGTCGTCACAGGAAATGAAAAATTTCTTGTTGATTCTTCTTCTCCTTGAAAATCCACACAACTTTGAACTTTATTTGAGAAGGTTTGGTTGAGAAATAAAAAAACCCAAGGATTTTGCTTGGTTTTGGTCTTGGCTGAGAGAAAGAGGGGAAGAAGATGAATTGCAACAGATTTTTAATTGTAAAAATGAGGAATAAAGATAATTAAAACATATATATATATATATATAACCTTAATTGAATTAGATATATATATATAACCTTAATTGAATTAGTGGGGGTATTGTGAGAAATGGAAGATTTTGGGTCATTTTGCAAGGCATAGGGTCACTTTCCTTAATAGGAAATTTAGATGGATTAATTTGCAATTAACTAAATATAATATATATATATATATA
This sequence comes from Gynostemma pentaphyllum, assembly GCA_028015215.1. Classification (NCBI taxonomy): domain Eukaryota; kingdom Viridiplantae; phylum Streptophyta; class Magnoliopsida; order Cucurbitales; family Cucurbitaceae; genus Gynostemma; species Gynostemma pentaphyllum. Next base: position 32,973,151 of record CM051352.1, read on the forward strand.
TATATATATATATCCTTGGTTTAAAACTAACCACGGTTAATTTCTAACTTAACTATTGTAACGTCCCGTTATTTTCGTAGTAATTTTTTAATTTTTTTTAATTTATTTATTTATTTATTTACTTATTTATATAGTTATTTATTTTAAATTAGATTAATTAAGTTAGTTAAATTAGTTAGGTTAATAAATGGTGGTAGTTTAGTTAATTTAATAATAATGGAGTGTGAGACCTCATCTTCCCTTTTTGTCATATCCCTAAAAAGTAGGGCAACTACTTTTGATATTATCCTTTTATAATAAATTATTTTTCTTTTATTATTTGAGTTATTAAAAAGAAATGGAATAAAAAAAGTGAAGGATAATTATCTCTTCTCATTCACAGCTGCTCAGCCCCCCCTCTCATTCCTTTTGTTTTTGTTTTTATTTTATTTTAGTTCTTCTTCTCCTTCGTATGAACGCAACCCACAACCCCTCTTTCTCTTTATTCATTTATTTTGCTTGTTTTCTTTCTCTTCGTGAAGCCGCAAACCCACCACCCCTCAGCCACCATTTCTCTCAATTTCACTTCTCTTCATGGTCAGCCGCCGCTCTGCCATTGAAGCTCAAGGTTTGATTCACGAGCGACGGTTCCCACATCCAACGAGCGGTGTTTCTTCCACGCATTTTATAGGTGAGTTTAAAATGAGCTTTAGTGTTTTAATGGCTCGGATTAATTGACGATTTAGTTGAGTCGAGGTTAAGGGTTGTATTGTGGAAAGTATGTTTGGGCTAAGGAATGTGCATTAAAGCGAGATTCTCGTCACTGAATGGTATTAAGACTTGAGGGCTAAAGTGTGGTTTTGTAACGTCCCGTTATTTTGTGATAAAAAAAAATTATTTATTTTATTTTAATTTAAGTAATTAAAGTTTATTTATTAATCGGTAATTTAGAAATTTGTAGTTTATTTCGGTTTAAGTCCTTTTAATTACCTTTTTAGTTTAATTTCGTTTTAATGGTATTAATAATTATTAACGGGCCAATTAATAATTATTAATCACCATTGGGTTAGTTTAAGATCATCGGATTTCGTTTTAGAAGTCAAAAGTCATAAAAGGACGTATCCGTCATTTCCAATTTCTTAAAATATCTAAAATTACTATTCATTTATCTTTAAATATCACAAATTTGACAAGTTTCCTTTATTTCTTCTCTTCCTTTCCTTGCTTGGCCGTAGCCTTCATCCACCATTGATGTGGATTTTCTTTTTTCGTTTCTCATTCGTTTCTCGATGGATCGTCGTGTTTTTGGTTGCGTTGGATTGGTAGGGACGAGGGCTACCTATCCAACCTACCTTTTCGGAGTTTCCCGTTCTCTAAGGGAAGTCCCAAAAAGTAAGTTTTCAAAACTTTTTAGATGGTTTTGTTCGTTTTTTATTATAAATGAGTTTTGAAGTTGAAATCATGAATTTCTATCATGGAATTTGACGATTTTGATAGTAAAACCAAAAGTTACGCTTAATTATGAAATCACGACTAAGTATGTGAGTCATACGAGAGGAAGTAACTTAAAGTGTCTACTGTAAATGGGTAACATATAAGAACCTTATCCTAGTAACACTATTGATAACTGTCGATTTTTTTATAGTAGACAAATGATATTATACGGATCATTCATGTGGGTGACATGAAATGGAAGTATCATATACAATGTTGATTGTATAAGACAGGACCACAATATTTGATCAATATCTCAATTGTATCGTTAATGAGAAATGATCGAATATCAAATTAAGTTTATCACCGTGATAGATCTCAATCCTGAGTGAGATGTGGATTCCTATTCATGGAGTTATGTTCTTTGATTCACATGGTTGAGAGCGATCTGAATGAACACTCGATACACTCTCGTTTTGAGAACATAACGATATAGTAGCTGGGAACTCATTTACATGAGATGAAATTCATAACTTTCATATGAATTAACAGTATCAGTGCGATAAATAATCATTCTAAGAATAGGAAACTTCCTTGATCTACTGATTCGAGACATGAACAAGTAGAGCCACGACTTCTATTGATCACATAAATACTTTATCTCTAGTTCGACTACAAATAATTTTCATTGGATAATCAACGGGAACATAAGGATAAAGCGGTAATTACAGGGGCAAAACAATAAATTTAATTCACTTGTAATTATAACTATAAGTGTTTCACGTGAAGGATATATCACATATATAAATAAAAGATAAAGTAAATGAACATAACTCATCTATAGTGAAGGAAATTTAGCTATGAATCTATAGTGGAATTATTCATAATTGGATTATAAGTAATTAACTGATTATGAGTTAATCATTTAATTGACTAATTATTAAGTCCATGATCTATAGGTCCATCAGGTCCCTATGCTAGCCAAATATCATAGTCGCGAAATCACTTGAAAAAATTAATATAATTTAAGTAAGATAAGTTACTTAAATAGGCAATATTAATTGTTTAAATACTGAGTATATTTAAATGATAATTAATATAAACATTATTAATCGTTTAAATAATGAGTTTATTTAAACAGTAAATTAATAATGAAATATTGTTAATTAAATATTATTAATGGTTTAAATGTTGAGTATATTTAAATGGTAATTAATAATTTGTAATTAATTGATAATTATTAATTTTTTAAATAATTAATTTTATTTAAATGGAAATTAATAATTAAATTAATATTATTAATTGTTTAAATAATGAATATTATCTAAATGGAAATTAATAATTAAATATTATTTGAAAATATTTAGTTGGTAGACAATATTAATATTATTAATTATTTAAATAAAATATTTTATTTAAATGGTAATTAATAAATAAATTATTATTAAAATGCGTATATGATTTAAAAGTGTCAATTTCATCCCCATCCCTTTGAGTTAGTGTCAATTTCGTCCTTGCTTTTAAGAGGTTCACAAATGTCCCTATCATTTTGTAACGTCTCGTTATTTTAAGGTAATTTTTTTTATTATTATTAATTATTTTATTTATTTATTTAAAGTATTTAAGTTAATTTTGGAATTGACTATTTAGAAGTAAATAGTTAATTTCGGTCGGAAACCTTTTTAATCGCTTAATTAGCCTAAACGAGTTTCGATGGTATTAATAATTATTAATCACCATTGGGTTAGTTTAAGTGTTTCGGGTTTCGTTTTAAAAGCTTAAGGCAAGAAAAGGACGTATGCGTCATTTCTGAATTCTTAAATATCTAAAGACTATTCATCCTTCTCCTTTATTAAGCCAAAATTAGACAAAAATCATAAATTTCTTCTCATCTTTTCTCCCCAAACCCGTAGCTTAGAGAGAAAAAAAGAGGAGAGAAAGAAATTGTCACCCCGGCTTCGTTTCTCGACCGTTTTCATCGTGCCTTAGCTCGTTGGAAAGCTCTCGAGACGTACTTTCTACCCATCCCAACAATCGAGTTTTTCATCTATTCTCTCAAGGCTTTAAGGTATGTTTAAGTGCAAAACCTAAAGCTTCAAATAGTGTTTTAATGGTGTTTTTGGTTTTAATCTTCCAATTCTTGGTCGGGAACTCGAAGATTTAGATCGAGGGAGTTGTTTTATGTATATTTAGAACTTTCCCTAAACCCTAGAATCGGGTTTGAGCCAAAAGACATTTCCGTTAGTTTTTCTCATATTTGGTAATGCTTAGGGTTTTTCAAATGTTATGTTTTTATGTTTTTCATAATTGTTCGGGATTGATATTTTGACCTAAACCCTAAATCACGTTTACCCATTGATGTTACCAACCTCCAAAGTGCCCGAAACCAACTCGAAACACTTTTAAAGTGTTTAAAAATCCGGAAAACCAATTCCACCTTTCACCTTCTTTGGGTCGTGGGCCTTGTGAGCTTCATTCCCAGGCTGTTTTGTCCTTTATTTTAGTATCATGACGATCGTTGTTCATTTCGGCTAATTAATATACTTTAGGTGTATTTAAATTATAGGTTTTATGCATCGTTCGTGATTTCGGTCAACCGGTGATTCGGAGTTGACTTCTTTTATAAGGTGAGTTTAAAATGGTTGTGATTACTTTTATGTTTTCGAATTGCTTGACGATTATGTTCGATCGAGGTTAAGAGGGTTATTAGATTTTAGAACTTTTCCAAGAATGTATATAATTGAGAGTTAAGGAAAGTGTATAAGGAAAATTAGTTAAATTTTGGTGTTGTTAAAAGTGAGATATCATTGGTGGATTAAGTTGTATTCTCAAGGAGAATTAGGTTCCGAAAATTGGAGAAGAGTATTAGATACTCCGTTTATTTCGAGTGGTTATAAGATAGTTAAAAGAAACTTTGGAGAGATTCTTCGTGTCGAATTGAGTTAGTATGATATTATTAGCGATGGGATTCGCTATTTAGTACTACCAAAGGGGAGTAGTACGTATGACGTTATGATACGCGTGGTTTGTGTATGGTGACAGTGAGATCACGGTATGTTTGTGATTGGCGACAATGTGGTCACGGTATGTTTGCGATTGGTGACAATGTAGTCATGGTGACAGTGAGGTCACGGTATGGTTGTGATTGGTGACAAGTGGTCACGGTTGAATTGTGAAATGTGACAATGTGGTCACAATGTGAAATAACGTGTGGAATGACGTAAATGATAGAAATTTACTTTATTATTTACTTTGTTATGCTTTAGTTGTTTTAGTACTTTATTTTACGAGCTTGAATGTTTACTTTTAGAAAGTTCGATATAGTAGAATGGGATTTATTTTCTTATGTAAAGTACTTGGGAATATTGAATGGGTAGTGAGAGCACAATAGGATTTTTGGACACATTTTCCGATATGGGATTCGGTCCATAGAAGTGCTTGCATCCATCTTATTCTCACTAGCATTTTTATGTTAATGTTGTTACACTTAAACTTTTTCAGGTAATATTCATAGTAGGGTAAGAGGTGGAGAAGATGGTGTTGCTTGATCATGAGTGTATAGCTTTCGGGACATGGACTTACATGTATATTTTGGGGCATTCCATGAACGCTAGTTGAAACATTATATGTTATTGTCTTTAAACTTATATTTTGTGGCTCATGAGAGCCTAAGACTTGTTGTACATATTATCGAGTTTATTTCCTTTGATTTTGTCATGAAATGAAGTATGTACTTCTTTGTTTTACTTTCTTTGAAATGGGCCCATGTAAACAGGTTTTGGTAGTTCATATTTTAAACGGATCCACGCCAAATTTTTATAAAAATAAAGTCTTGCGCTGTTTATTCTGATTTAAAGATTTAATAAAATTCGAGCCTTTACACATTTAATATTGTAAATCTAAATCGTCATTGCCGTGAAAGAAATAAGTAAAATGTAATACAATATTCCAAGTTGATTACATTTTTCATTTTATATTTGTCACGTAGATAAAAACATCACATTATGATGCGGAGTTGGAAGACAAACATAGAAAATAATGATAAATTAGTTGGTATATAATTAACGTCTACAGGGGGGAAACAACGATGTTTTTATCTACGTGGAAAATACAAAACAAAACATGTAATAAAAGTGGACGGTTTTGTTACATTTAACCTATTTCATTCACGACATGATGATTTAGACTTCTAATATTAAACGATAGGGATGTTTGTGACACTTTTAAAAGTTTAGGGACAAAATTGACATATATTTGAAATGATAAGGACGATAGGTATAAATTAACCTTTGAGGAAAATTGCATAAACCACCCCTGAACTATAGAGGTTCCAACATTTACCTCCTTAATTTTTCAATTGGAGCAATTGGACCCCTGAATTATTCTAAGCGTTAAAATTGGGCTCAAGAAAAATTAATTTGTCAAATTATCCGCTTAAAATTATTATAAAATCTCTATAAAGGTCGTGTCTCTGATGGTTTTTGTCCCATTCCGACCTAGTCCATGACCCCGAGCGCAGCACCCTTTTGAGGGCGGGAATGATAATTCTTCACGGATCTCACATCTCCCCACCCTATTGTATTAGAGATGTATTTTACTTCTCTACAATGATTTTCGAGAGTTTAATTTTAAAAGCTATAGAAGTAATTTGAAAAATTAAATTTTATTGAGTCCAATTTCAACAATTTGCTAACTTAAAGGGCTCCTCAATTACTCAAATTGAAAGTTTAAAGATGTAAGTGTTACACTTACAACTCATATAGTTTAGGAGTGGGTTGTGAGTGCAACTTTTCCTAACTTTTATTTATTTATTTATTACTTTAGACAGTGAGTTTCATGTGGTCTTGGAAGCACCGAATGGAACCCTTTTCATCATCAATAATCATCAATGACACGGTCTTAATTATACGATTAGGAAGACCAGACTTGTCTTTTCTGATTGGCCGATTCTTTCATTTTCCCTCTTCCCCAAAAACAAAATCGATTCCACTCTCCCACTCCCATTTTAGCGCGTGATCGTATACGCCCGCGTTCAGCCACGTTTCAATCCTCGATCTCTTCCCCTATACCGCCACTCAACTACAAAGCGCGTGGCTTCACTCCACCGCCCTTCTCTTTCTTCTTCATATATTGAGTCACAAAAGAAAAGAAAACAAAGTCCAATTGGTTTATCCATTTTCAAAAACGAAGCAGAAGTGCGCACGTTAACGGATACCAGCGCGTCATAGCGCCAATAGAGTGAGTCTGCTAACGTGAGCTTGTTCCGATGGCCGAGTTGACCCAGGCAGAAGTATACTCGCCAAGAACTCTGCAAGTATGGAAGACACTGTTGAATTGGTTAGCTTTCTTCTTTCAAATCTTTCTTGGAATCCTCAGAGCTCTTGGACATTTTCGTCTTCTTTCTTCTTCTTCTTCTTCTTCTTCGCCATCTCCGTCGCCGTCTTCTTTCAAACCCTTGCCGGTCGTTGAGCTTCCTGACCTAGATTTTCCGACTGCCGCCTCCGCCGTTGAAGATGGAGATTCCAACGACCGCCTCGAGAAACTCACGGTATTGTCTTTTTTTTAAATTAATTTTTTTCATAATAATCGAAGATTATATTTTGACTATTTATGTTTAGATTCGATTTCGGATTACCTTTGCTTGAAAGTAGGGATTGTTTGAGAAATTTCACATTTATTAACTCATTAGTTGGTAATGGTTATCAATTTGGTTTTTAATAATTTTGATTTTTTTTTACCGGAGGAGAAGGAGAAATATGCATTTTAATATGGAAGATATGTACATGAAAATTTAGAAATTATCTATATATTCTATAAATGCTTACACTACTTTTAGGTAATCTTTTCCATCTTAGAACTGAATCTTTATGATTAATATTTCATCTGTAAAGCTTCTAGTGAGAAAGTTTGTTGTGTGAACTGAAGTAATTTGAACAATTATATTTAGTTCCATAATGGCATTTGAAGGTTTAAATTTCTATGTTTTTCTTTTTGGGAAAATGGAAATGTCGTTTTGTTTGTCCTTTCTGTTTCTCTTTTCTTTTCCTTCACCTGTCTGCTTCCTTTATATAGATTAATTCTGCATTTGATGACTTGCAATTCGGGCTATTTACTGAAATACTTGGCTTGAGCGCAATAGGAGAATCTTCCTCGATAGCCATAGCTAGTGTAACGATGCTTGGAGTGCTAATTGTGAAGCTTTTTTTTTATATTTACGCACCTTCTATTGTAGGGGCCAATTGGAATGCTTTTTTTAAAACTTCTTGGTTGTACTTTTTGGCCGGCCTTTTCACTCATCAATGAAAAACTTGGTTTATTATTAAAATAAAATCCTGAATTTTTTGACATTGGACAATTGCAGATAGTTCTCGATTTGGATGAAACTCTTATATGTGCATATGAGACATCTAGTTTGCCGGCTGTTATTCGTAATCAAGCAATGGAAGCTGGATTGAAGTCATTTGATCTTGAGTGCATATCTTCAGAGAAGGTGTTTTGATTTACATTAATCTCCTATGTACTTGATTTTCTCTGATTCTGATTAAAAATATCTTACTTTGGTATGTTGGAATTTGAAGGACTCTGAAGGTAAGCCTAATGTCAACTACGTTACTGTCTTTGAGCGTCCAGGTTTACATGATTTCTTAAAGCAACTTGGCAGATTCGCAGATCTTGTACTCTTCACAGCTGGTCTTGAAGGTTTGCATGTTTTATTGTCCATTATATTATCAAGCAGGAATACTCCACCTCCCTCCACCACCCTAATAGGGGAATAATCAATATTAAACGATGTCATAAACGTGTGCATCAGGGTATGCTAGACCCCTTGTTGACAGGATAGATGAGGAAAATCGATTTTGTCTTCGACTTTATAGGCCTTCAACAATTAGCACGTAAGTACTATTTTGGTTGACCTTTTTTTGTTACTATAACTAATATTTGCTATTTTTACTTCTTGAATCTGGTCGATGAACACTAAGTTAATGCTTTCTAAGTCGATTAAAAGACAGTATGAATAGGGCTATATATAGTCCCAATGAGTTGTACTTTCTCTCCAACAACAAGTTTACGGAATTAAGGAGTTTCAATAAAAAGATTCTCATGTTCTCTATGTAGTTAAGGTCCGATAAGTTTTATAGTTATTGACGCTGCAGCCAATTATTGACTATTGGTTAGTTTGTTTGATTAGTAGTTAAAGTCATGCGATTACTTAGAAATCCAGTGTATTATTATGTCATCTTGAGACGTAATGAGGACTCACGTCAGTTTCAAAGTTTTCTACACATTCCAAATTTTAATTGATCCGTACACCATTTTCTGGGATCATGTTAAGCGTTTCAATGGCCATAATGTTGTTCTATGTATAATATTTTTTGAAATTGAAACTATAAAGTATAAACTTTTCAAAAGAATTTCAAATGGTGTATGGCTAAAACCTCACAAATTTCAACAGAAATTCAAGCTTTAGTTACTTAACTAACTTTCTGTAAAACCTCTAATGTAACTAATTTACAGGGAATATCGAGATCACGTGAAGGATCTATCCTGCCTATCAAAGGATCTAAGAAGAACAGTCATCGTTGATAACAATCCATTCAGTTTTTTATTGCAACCTCTAAATGGAATTCCTTGCATTCCATTTTCTGCAGGGCAACCACACGATTCACAGGTGGGAAAGTTTGATGATTCTGAACTTCTTGTGCATCTTTACCATAGTTCAATTCGTCAATTGGTGACCATCTTTTCGTATTGCTTGTTCTATATACAGCTTCTAGATGTCATTCTTCCACTTCTAAAGCACCTCGCGCAGCAGAATGATGTCAGACCTGTACTGTACGAAAGATTCCATATGCCAGAATGGTTTCAAAAGCATGGAATTCCTTGAGTTTAAAAGAATGGTTAAATGAAGATTTATGCAAGAAAAAGCTACATTCTTCTCTGAACATGCCAAAAGGCTACACGATTACCTTGTCCAAGGACCGGACTTTAGCAGTCGGAATTCTGATTCTTGAACTTTTGTATAGCTTCAACTTGTACCACTAGGTGTAAATCCAAAATCTTCGTCCAATTGGTATTTCATATTATTTGCACTCTGGAAATGTTCTTATTTACCGTTTACCTTTGCATTTATAATTCGTGCTATGGCGTTGGACGTTTGTAGAATTTTTCTGGAACTTATTAACAATAATTACTTGTAGACTGGTTAAGCTTTTCACCATTGGCATGGTTTCTCAACCATTCTAGTTCTCCCCAAAATTTTCCACTTCCTACAACATTCTTCATAGGCTATCCAGAACTGGATTGAACCTAGTCAGTTATAAATTCTGTGCCAAAGTACTTCACCTGTTGTTTGTAATTTGATGGGAAACATCAAACTTTCGTATCACATTTTTTTTATAGAATATATAAATACAATATGTTTAAAAATAAGGTCAAATACTATTTTACTTCCTATACTTTCACTCAAGTTTTATTTTCGTCTTTGGATTTTCAAAATTAGCGTTTTTAGTCCCTCGACGTTTGAAATGTTAGCTTTTTAGTCCTTCCGTTAATTAACCGTCATCCTACCACGTCATCAATAATGCCACATCAACGACTGACAGAAGGACTAAAAACATAGGTTTTTGAAAGTTGGGGACCAAAAACGCCACTTTTGAAAGTTTAGGGACGAAAATGAAAATCGCGTAAAAGTTTAGGGACAAAAAATGTAATTGATCCATTTTAGGTGTAAAACTTAATTATACATTATCTTATGTGCCAGAGTTACTATATCCTCTAACATTGAATCTTTTATAGTTTACAACTAATTCCACAAGCAATTTTGAAATCATCATTGTATAATCAATGACATGTTTAGGTACTATTTGAAAAGCAATTTTTTGAACTTTTAGTTTCTTTATATAGCTTTTTGTGTAATAATTAGAGTCATCAATCATTAATCTATTTAAAGAAAAATAACTAAATAATTTTAAAATGTAGATCACCAATAAAACTATCTAAAAGAAAATAACTTTAAAAAAATAGTAATCAAATATATATACTATCGGAGTAACAAAGAATTGAGTATTTAAAAAATATTATCAAGCATGTTTGGAAAAATGAGCTATTTTATACTTAAAATTAATAGTATTATACATATACCAAATTACTTATAGTAGCTATGGATTTAAATCAATGAAATTTAAGTAAATATGAAACAACCTAACTCTAATATCCATTTAGTAAATGAGATCACTATTCCTAATCTAAAATTTACAACGACAACTAAAACAAAGAGATTAGATTGACTTAGTAGTAACAAAATAGGCTTAAACTTGTATTGATCCAACACTAAAAATAAGTAACGACCCAACTTAGACTTGATATAATGTAAGACATGACTCGACCCAACTCGACAAAAATAGTAAATTACTAACTAGTATAAAAAAAATTAAATCTACCACCCACCACCAATTCTTAAGAAAAATAAATAAGAAGATAAATACCCACAATATGCACCATTTTTTTTAAAATAAATATTCTCGCTTAATGACGTATAACAATTTTAACATGAGGTAAAATACAATTTTGATCCCTAAACTTTCACTCGAATTTTATTTTCGTCCCTGAACTTTAAAAAAGTGGCAATTTTAGTCCCTAACTTTCGAACACCTACCGAAAAGGCTAGTTTTCCAAATATTACCATTTCGGTCACTAAATTTTCACGCGAGTTTCATTTTTGTCCCTGAACTTTCAAAAGCTGCGTTTTTGGTCCCCCGACTTTCAAAAACCTACGTTTTTAGTCCTTCTGTTAGTCGTTGATGTGACATTATTGATGACGTGATAGACTGACGTGAAAATTTTTAAGTGACGCCGATGTTGCAAATTTTAAAACCACCTAACTTAAATTTTCCACGTCAGCCTACCACGTCATCAATAATGTTACATCAATGACTAACTGACGATCAACTAAGGAAAACTTAACGGAACAACTAAAAAGGTAACTTTTTGAAAGTCGAGGGACTAAAAACACTAGTTTTGAAAGTCTAGGGACGAAAATGAAACTTGAGTGAAAGTGTAGGGACCAAAATGATATTTTACCTTAAAATTATTTATAGATACATTATTAAAAAAATAGTGAATCATTTATTTACAATGATAAATGATTATTGATTGTAACCTAGGATAATCACTTTATAGAAAACCAACTCATTAATATGTTTAATAATTTGACATATTTGTTCTTATTTCTCTTAATATTATAGAAAATTATTCTAAATTAACAACCATCTTTAATTTGACTAGATTTAACCACGTGTGATGCACATGTAAGATTCTTGACTTTGTTTTATTTTGTTAAATATTAATAAATGAAATGATATAATAAAATAATATATACCTTAAAAAAATTTAGAGAAAATTCACAAGATGATATTTTAAAAAATAGCCAACTTTTGAAAATTTTCAAAAATGACATTTTTCTTAAAGGCGTGTGTGGGTCTTTCCTTTGGGAGAGGGAGAAAAAAATGTTATTCTTGAACATTTTCAAAACTTTTTCTATTTTTTATCAATTCATAAAATGCCATTTTTGAAAACCCCCTAAATTTATCAACGGCAACATCACATGTGTCCTTTTTTGAGCAATTCTCGAACCAACATTCATTCTAAATTGAATTTGGTATTTGATAGGATTTGAGATTGAAGTAGTTTTCACCTTTGGGAACAACATTTGACGTTAAAATAAATATCTCTAACATTCTAAAATCTCACTTATCAACTTTGGTGTTTATTTTTTGTAATTGTAAATATAGCATTATTTAAAAAGCATTATCAAATATATTAGATTTTCTTCGTGTGATTCAGTGATTAACAATGATCAATGTTAATTGTGTCAAATGATTGACATTGATTATTGTTAATCATTGAATCACACGAAAAAAATCTACTATATTTATAAATATTTTTAAATGTGCTATCCATTGAAATTTCCTGTTATCTTTCATTTCATTTTTATTGAGAACAACATGAAAGGTTGAAGAGAGAGAAGAATTTAGACCTTTAAAAGGCAGTCATTTGATGAAGAAATTAGAAAGATGAAATAAAGACGATAAAGAAAAGATAGTATAGAATTTTAATTTGTAATTTTTTTTAATAAGACTAACGATAAACATAACAAAAAACAAACAATAAAAATCTCTTCTTTTCAAGTTGAAGTCTCAGGTGCGTCAATGTGATATTTCCTATTTGAACCTTGATTAGAAGCTTTTTTTACAAGACCGATGAGCCAAAATAAAGTTTAGATCCCCTTCAAGTATGAATGAAGTTAGATTCTTGCCAACTCCAATGCCTCACTTATGAAAGATCCCACTTCAATAAAGGAATTATATTAAAGGGTACAACACCATTTTAATCCCTGAACTTTCACTCATATTTCATTTTCATCCCTAAACTTTTAAAAGTTACATCTTCTTCCCTAAACTTTACGATTCGTTCCGTTTTAGTCCTCCCGTCTATGTTTTTCAGTCTGGGACACTACTTGTGACGACCCGACTCCTTTTAAATAATTTAAAATTAAAATGCAGCGAAAGTCTTAGTATTTAAAAAAAAAAGGCATAGATACGCTTAAAATTTGAACTAATTAAAACCTGTTTACATTTTTCACAATTAGAGAAATCGTAAAGACAAGGAAATGCACATTTCCTGATGCAAAGTTTAAAGGAGTTTCAGAGTTATTAAAGTTTAAAACAAAAAGCTCTCATGAGCTTATATACAAATGTACAACCCAAAAAGAGAATATAAAATAACATAAGTACATGGACTTTAAAACATCTCTAGTCGCCATCATCGTAATCCAGATCATTGAGCACCAGCTCCTCTCCCACGATCTCAACCATGGTCGATACCTAAAAAATTATAATATCATGAGCTAAAACCCAGTGAAGATAAACGGAAGATAAAGTAACATTAGACTCCAAACCTGTATCCGAATTTGTATCCAAATAAAGCTTACATACCCTTTACCTTTCAACCACTTCAAAAGGGTTTCACATCAAGTATCCAACTTTTACTTACGAGATCTCCCAAGTAATCATGAACCTAGCTCTCAAACATTTAGAAGAATGTGTTTCATAACACACATACCATTTCCATTTCTTTCTCTTTAATACTTCATACTAGACATACGGTTTACATTCCTTTATCTTTAATAAATCATGCTAACCTCACTCGGTCTTAACATATTCAAACAACATAACTTGCAATTAATGTCGCTAATGTTAGCACATGCCGTCTCAACATTATTCATTAACTCGTTCAATACATGTAAAGTACACTCGGCCTTTACATTAATATAACCAAAATCATGCTAAGCTCACTCGGTCTTAACATTAACATACCAAAATCACGCTAAGCTCTCTCAGTCTTAACATATATAACTAAAATCATGCTAAGCTCTCTCGGTCTTAACATTAATATAACCAAAATCATGCTAAGCTCTCTCGGTCTTAACATATATAACCAAAATCATACTAAGCTCTCTCGGTCTTAACATATATAACCAAAATCATACTAAGCTCTCTCGGTCTTAACATATATAACCAAAATCATGCTAAGCTCACTCCGTCTTAACATATTTTAAACAAGATTAACACTGCAGTTCCTGATAATAATGCAAGTACACGTAGCCTTAACATTATTCATTAACTCGCTTTATCTATGTAAAGTACATGCAACCTTTACGTCCATACAATCAATAACACATGAATAATGTCAGATATTGAAAGTACACGCAGCCTACAATATCTCATTATCTCGCTACAATGTAAAGTACACACAGGCTTTATATCAATAGAGCCATCAACATGCTTATAATGACAGAATTGAAAGCACGAGCAGTCTAATAATACCTTATTATCTCGCTTTCCAAAAACAAAGTACACATAGTGTTTTCAATAATATCTTCCCACCTCTAGTGAATAATGATAGGTAATGAAAGCTCACTTAGTCTAACCATTACCTCATTATCTCACCCACCGAATACATGGTACACTCAGCCCTTGCATCACTACAAGAGAAATGCGAATTAGCGACGGAATATTAGCGACGGAATATTAGCGACGAATTGAGGCAATAGTTCGTCGTTATAAGGAATTAACGACGCAATTAACGACGAACAGCTTGACGCTATTTTTTCCATCGTTAGACGAAACTAACGACGAAATGCCTCGTTCAATAACGAGGGAAAAGTATACCATCGCCGTGTTTCATTGACTATAATTGAGCGATGGTTTCCATCGTTATTATAGTCAAAGACACATGTTGACCTTAACGACGCATTGAGTCGTTCTATAAGTCAAAGTCATGTTCCACTATAACGATAAAATATGTAGTTAATAGTCAAAGACACATGTTGACCGTAACGACGCATTTAGTCGTTCTTTAAGTCAAAGTCATGTTTCACTATAACGATAGAATACGTCGTTATTTAAGTCAATGATATATTTGACTATAACGACGGAATGCGTCGGTCCATTTTATTTTTATTTTTTTTAAATTTAATTAGGGTTTAGGGTTTTGATTACAAATTATTGTGATTTGAAAATTAAATTTAATTAAAAAAAAATTAAAGTAAATTTAAGAAAATATAATATTAGATAAATAATATTAAAAATCCCAAAATAATACAAAATAATGTTTTTTTCCTAAAACCTAATTGACATGAGGATCAGATGGAGGATCGGGAGGAGGGAAATCAAAATCGGAAGTCGAAGAACCCTCACCGCGCATCTGCGCCATGAAGATGTCCATCGTTGCCTTCATCGACCTCTCGAACTCGAGCCTGGATCGTTCGGACTCATCGAAACGAACCGTAATCCCTGTCACCTCCGCCATGAGCCGTGCGTTGCTCTCTCAAAGCTCTGCAGTCTAAGCCCCCAAAGTATCATTGCTCGCACGAAGCTGAGCAGCCTTGCTCGAACGAGCTGCCTGGGAAGACAGAGGCTGATCTGCGTAAATGACAGGGCCGAGGTTGCCGAGTCCAGGAACAGTACCGTCTGGACGTCTCCCTCTTGGTGCCTCGAGAAAAGTCGACTCGATATCCTCCTGTGTCGGCAGGGTGTCGGAGCTCGGTAAGAAATCAGCGAGAATCGCTTCGTAACGAGCCTGAAAAAAAAAACAAATCATTTCATTCACTAATATACTAATAATCAATAAATTTGAAAAAGAATAAATAATAATTAACACTTACCGCTTTCTCTCTTGCCCTATCGTCTACAAAAGTCTGAGTATCTCCACCTTTGGTGTGGAGAAGGATAAAGAGCTCAACAGCATGAACAGGACGACTCAATTCTTTCTCCTGCGAATGTTAAAAATAATTAACGAATAATGAATAACTTACAAAAATAAAGTAAAAGTTAATTAGTATAGAAAATAACTTACGAGTCGTTTCTTGTGCTCGTATGTGGAGCGTGACCCTCCAGTGTGCTTCGACAGGTTGGCGTTCCGGTTGGCGCTATTGATCATCGAAATGCGCTGGGCATCCGGTGTCTGATTACGTGCCAAGATTTTCGCCAAGCCTTCACAGAAATGTGGGCCAACCGTTTATCGGCAGGGGCATGGCGAATATTGTAGCCATTGTCCCTGTATCGAATGCCACCCTGATGATGCCAGGGAGCGTATATGACCTCATCGGTCAGCTCCTCTGGAATATCAAAATATTGCAGAAAAAATTAACTGTCAGTTTTCGAAATATTATATATATATAATTAAATATAATATTTTGAATATATTTACCTTCCATGCCTCAAACATCCGCAGCTTGTGCGCAGCAGAGACGCTCTGCCAACGAGGGTGTCCTCATACAGAAGCATCTTCAATACCTCCGTAAATCTCCTCGAAACCTCTCGTGATGGATGTAACCTATTGAAATGAAAAGAAAACATTGAAAAGTTAGAATTTGTAAATGATAAATAATTAATGAAATAAGAATACAAACTAAACAAAACTTACTGGCCGCCCTCGAACGATAGGCGAACCCTCCTAGAAATAGACATCTGAACGGGCTCCTGCGCCGGGTCGCTATCCTCGTGCTTGCTGAATGATCGTGTCAGGGATATCCCCAAGACATACATCATCCTCCTCACTGGGGGTTGACTCCCTGAACTACAGGCACCAAGTGTGCTAGAAGGTGCTGGAGGGCGTCTACGGGGAGGCATGACCTACAATACAATAATTAAGTAATTAAAATTCTAACCTATAAACTATATTAATTTCAAACTAAATTAACTAATTAACATATAGATAAAAGAAAACATACGCATTTCAAACTAAATTAACTAATTAACATATAATTAAATGAAAACATACATACACATTACAAACTAAATTAACTAATTAACATATAATTAATTAAAACTAACTAAATACATATAATTAAATGAAAACATACATACTGATTTCAAACTAAATTAACATATAATTAATTAAAACTAACTAAATACATATAATTAAATGAAAACATATATACTAATTTCAAACTAAATTAACTAATTAACATATAATTAATTAAAACATAACTAATTACATAAAAATAAATACATATTACATACATTATCTAAATTACACAAAATGAAATTAAAATCAACTAATTTTAAAGTAAATTAACAAATAACATGGTAATTAGAAATTTAAACTAATTACATAAAACCAAATATTAAATTTGAAGAAACTTACTTGGATTCGTTCCAAGGATTGAGGTTTTTGAGAAAGGGAAAGGATTTTCAGAGAAATGGGAAGGAATTGGCTGAGGGAATCGAAGAAGGAAGAATTATGTTTGAGAGAAAAAGAAGAAAATGGAAGAAGTATGGTGAAAATGGAAGAAACAGTTCTGTTTTTTAAGGGATTTAACGACGTCTTCCATCGTTAATCACTAAAAAACTCATCGCACGTGTTTTAGTAACGACGGAATCCCTCGTTCCAGCCATGCAGTTCGTCGTCTACGTTCTTATGGCGATGAACAACACGACGCAATTCATCGCTGATATTTATATACACGATGTATTTCGTCGCTCAAGCCACTTTTCAAATAAAGTAAAAGTGACTATTCATATTCATGGGCGACGAATTGCATCGCCCATTCGCGCCACAATTTTTGTGAAATTTTTGATCTTCACGCCTTATTAATGACACTTAACGACGAAATTAGTCGGCCAGAAATTTGAACAGTTTCCAATAAACTATCCGTTTGACTTGGGAACGATGCATTCCGTCGTTAATACCACATTCTATATTTAGTGAAAAATATCCCATCCTTGAGATGTTACGACGCATGGCATCATTATCTTTAATGTATATCTGAACTCAACGATGCATTCCATCATTAACACCATTCTATACTTAGGAAAAAATTATCCCATCATTGTGTTCTGTGAGGTTGTACGACAAATGGCATCGTTATATTCAATGTATATCTGAATTCAACGATGCCTTCCGTCGTTAATATTTGTTTTTTTTGAATTATTTCCCCCGTTACACATAAACACTTCAATCATCGTAATCAGAATCATTCATCTTTTTTGAATCAATGCTGTCTTCTTCAGTGTCTTCTTCGTTTGTTTCATCTGGAGAAGAATCTTTGTCATTTTCAGGTGGAACATAGACATTCCCTTCATCAAAAAGTGTCTCTGATGAATCATTCAACGGACGCGCAGTGTCAGAATTAATACCTTCATCGATATCACGATTTTGCACTTCATCCTCCTGGAATGCAACGTAGTTCTCATTATCTTTATCTGGGAGGCTGTCATTTATTATCATCGGTCTTACTATACAGACAACTAACCAATCAGATAAATCTTGACGGTGAGCGGGATAGTTTAAGTAGTAAACCTGAATTGCTTGTTGTGCCAAAACAAAACGATCTTGGGTGTGCATGTGTTTTCTCCGGTTCACCTCAACAATTTTAAGATTGATATTATTGTGAACTCCACCTCGTTGCGTTGTTTCAAACCATGTGCAGTTAAAAACGAGTGTACGTTTAAGACTCGGACCTGCAAATTGAAGCTCAATAATCTCATCAATGATTTCATAGAAATCTTTTGCATTGTTCTCGAACACTTGACCCTTTATACATATGCCACTGTTGTTTGTTGCCCGGTTCACTGAATGAGCTTTTGTTTAAAATCTGTAACCTTGCACCAGATAACTGGTGTAAGATCTTGCAATTCTGGATGGACCTTTTGCGATCCATATTATACGTTGATCACCGATCGAAATTGTGGGATTGTCAACGTAATTGTAAAACCAGGAACGAAAAATGTCTATCGATGATGTTCCCTTCTTCTGATTCAGTAATACCGGAATGTGATGGTCGTACACATGAATTCACAAATAATCTACATAAAATGTATTAATTAATGAAAATTTAAACAAAATTATTCATGTTAAATAAAACAAAACTCCATGAATGAGAAAAACTTACTCAATATATGGCTTTACTTCCGCACTGTTAATTGCATAATAAATAATTCTGTACGACATGGTACTCCTCATCACTTAAGTTTCTCCGCATAGATTTGCCTAAACCTTTGCCTGGTATGATAAACATATCCAGGTCGTTCAAGTCTTCACCTTCTGGAAGATTGTCAACCACGTTACGATTCACTGGGCGAAAGTGGTCGGAGATATGTTGGTTGAAGTAATACGAACAGAACGTAGTTGTCTCGTGTACCAGGTACGCATTACAAATCGATCCTTCCACTCGTGCTTTATTTCCAACAGTTTTCTTCAATCTATGCAAATATCTAGAATTCGTGTAGTAAAATGAATCTAAAATTTAGCATCATGTGTATTTAAATATACTAAAAAGGTCAATTAACATAATAATATTTTACCTTTCAAACAGGTACATCCATCTGTATTGAACAGGGCCCCCAAGTAGTGCCTCATACGGTAGATGAACAGGAAGATGCTCCATCGAATCGAAAAATCCGGGTGGAAAAATTCGCTCAAGTTTGCATATTATAACTGGAATCTCTCGGTTTAATGATTCGATTGTCTCTCGTGTTAAATCTGCGCATGTCAAATCTCTGAAGAACACACTTAACTGCGCCAACGGTTCCCAATGTTTCTGTTCGAGGAATGGTTTGAAAGCAACAGGTATCAATCGTTGCATAAAAACGTGACAATCGTGACTTTTCATTCCGAAAACAGTATGACTCTGCACGTCAATGTATCTCGAGAGATTAGAAACGTAACCATCGGGGAAATTAATCGATCGCATCCATTCAAACAGTAATTTCTTCTCTTCTGTATTTAACATGTATTTGGCCTTGGCGTAGTGCCCATCTTCATCCGGCTCTAACTCGGGGCGACGACATATTTCTTGGATGTCATACAGTGCCTTCAGGTTGTCTTTCGTCTTATTTGGCACATTTAAAACTGTATTAAAGACATTGTCAAACACGTTCTTTTCGATGTGCATTACGTCCAAGTTGTGCCTAATTAGTAAATCTCCCCAATACGGTAAATCCCAAAATATACTTCGTTTCTTCCATCCAATGTTTTTACCAGCAGACTTGTTTGCAACCTCATCACCTATTTCAATATTTTTTTTCATGCCAATAGAATCTAACCCGTGTAATATTTCGATTTCGCTATAAACTCGGGGCGGGCCTTGGTTACGTGCATTACGATCCTTATACCAATCTGTCTTGTTTGATCGAAATAAATGGTCACTCGGTAAAAATCTTCTATGACAATCGAACCAACACATTTTCCGTCCATGTTTCAAAGAGAAAGCTCCAGTGTCAATCATGCAATGAGGACAAGCAAACTTTCCTGGATGTGCTCCAACCTACGATAAGTTTAAATTAATTATACATATTATTATGCAATGAAAATAATTTATAATTAATAAGCTATCGTGCTTACCAGATAACATTGAATATGTCGGGAAGTCACTTATCGTCCAAATTACTGCAGCTTTCATACAGAAATTTTGTTTTCTCGATACATCGTAAGTCAACGCTCCATTATTCCACAAATTAGTCAGCTCAACAATAAGAGGTTGGAGGTAGACATCTAACCTTTGTTTTGGACTCTTTGGACCTGGTACGATAACCGTTAAGAATATCACAGGATCTTTCATACACATCGATGGAGGGAGATTATAAGGTGTCAACATAACAGGCCATACAGAGTATTGTGCACCAGAAGCGCGGTACAAGTTAAAACCGTCAGTACATAACCCCAATCTCACATTTCTAATCTCACTTGCAAATTCTGGATGACAACGATCCAAATGCTTCCACGCGTCAGCATCAGATGGATGTTTCATATGACCATCCTCTTGCGAATGCTCGTAATGCCATCTCATATGAGATGTCGTGACTTTCGATGCATACAATCGTTGAAGTCGAGGAGTGATCGGTAAATAAAACATACGAGTATGTGAAATGAGAGTGCGTTTACCTTGTTTATATCTCGGATGGAAACAGAATTTACAATTATGGAGACTCGAATCTCCATCACCCCAGAATATCATGCATCCGTTCGGGCAACAATCAATCTTCTCAACAGGCAACCCGAGACCCTCCACTAATTTTTTCGTGTCTTATAAACTTTCTGGCAGCATGTTGTTCACAGGAGCGCAACGAAGAAACCATTGTGCAATCGAATTAAAACATCTCTCTGGAATATGATATGCCGATTTTGTATTTAGAAGCTCCGTAGTTGCAGCCAGTTGACTGACATCACAACTCGGGTATAACGACATACTTGCTGATTCGAGCATATGATACATACGTTGCGCTTCTGGATTCATTTCCTCCTCCTCCTCCTCTAGAATAGTTTGATTATCGTCTTGAGTATGATTAAACGTACCTTCGTATATCATATGCTGCATTTGTCCATACTCTTGCTGTCTTTCATCATGATCTTCTTCCAAATTCGGTATAACATTTGAGCTGCTTCCTTGGTACAACACGGCTCACTCCAACGCCGAATTATATTGATCGTCAGATTCCCCTTGATAAACCCACTTGAAATAATTCTTCACAAACCCACGACTATACATGTGTTTCTTCACATCAAATGAAGAATATAACTTCTTATTTTTACATTTTCTGCACGGACATCGTATCATTTTTCCATTACGAACAAAATCCTCAGTACTTTCACAAAACTCAACGAATTCTTCAACCCCTGCTACGAACTCATCGTTTAAATAGCCTTCTAAGAGACGAACATACATCCATTCACGCATTTTTTTTTTGCAGTAGAAAAAAAAAACGCAAAGAAATAACAAAATGGTTTTGATGATGAGTTCTTTGCATTCTTGAGGCATATATATACTGTGAACTAATGACGAAATCGGTCGTTACTATCTAAAATAACGATAGATTTCGTCGTTCCAATAGCGGGAAACATTCCCTCCATAACGTGGGGCGACGCAATCTGTCGGCCGTTTGCGCGGGAATGTTTCGCGCCATCGTATACGACGCACTGCATCGTTCCCTATTAAGGCGGGAATTATGGCGCCAATTTTAGTGACGTCAACCATCGTTACTTCCAAATTCTTTTTTCCGTTAAATATATTTGATTAATTAGGCGACGGAATTCATCGCTGAAAGTCAACTCTTCACTCGAGCGATGCATTCCGTCGTTACATTGGGACGCATTCGCGTTTCGTCGCTAGAGCTCCGTCGCTATTACGATAGTTTCTTGTAGTGCATTCCCTCATATATGTATCATAGTAATTATGGATAATGCTAGATAATGTGAGCACGCGCAGTATGGTTTTGGTTAATGTTTGAAAGAGTTTGATTTTGGGTTTTCCATGTTCATCGTGATGGATTTGAATTTGATCATTCCGTTAATTAAAATCGAATTTCTTCTACTGATGTGATATGTTTGCATCAATTTATGAATCATCAAGTCTATTATCATCACAATTCTATAAAAAAAAATATGGGTTGAAAATACGGTTTCATATTGATTTTTTGGGATGAAATTTTTGAGTTGTGATTTGGTGGTACAGTTTCCATTATGGACAAAATTTGAAAATTTTAAAGATTTAAATCAATTTGGCAATTAATTCTTTTCTTGGATGATTTCAATACAGTAAGAACTGAGAACATATTTTGATTGAATTGCCATTTTTTTTATAAATCTGTTAAAAAATAAAAAAAAAATAAATAAAAGATCTGTTTGTTGTGGCGTTCGTCGTAGATTTTCTTTTTGCAAATCACGATTGAATCATTCAGTTTAAAAAAAAAAAAATTCCACCGTAGGCCGCTAGTGATTTAAAACTGCAGGTGTGATTTTTTTTCCCCTTCTTTGTTATTGATGACAGAAGCCACGTATATGTATTTAAGTAGTCTGCAATATAGAATTTGGGAAAATATTTGACTTATTTGGAATTCATCAATACAGATTGATGAAATATGGCAACTGGATTTATGTGGAATATTGAATTTTGTTTCCAATTTGTTTGCACTCATATGGCAATAAATGAAGGGTTCGATTGAAATGATCAAATACAAAAGACCTAAAAGTGTTTTTCAAAACCCTCAAGTAATTATTGAGTTTTGGTTATTTAACTACCAACTTATTAACATTAATAATTTGGTAGATATATCAAGGATGGATTCAGTTTCATCAATTTTGACTCTAATTGATGAATTAATTCGGTGGGATCTTCATACCCACAATTCATGATACATAGTATTTTAGATGCGCAAAATTTAATTTTGAATATTGTTTTCAATTTTGAATATTGTTCTAAATTTATTATGTGATATCATAAAGGTATACAACTTATGGTCGGCCACTTTGGTATATACAATTTGTATTTGGTAAAGTTTCAATTGTATCATGCGGCTATATAAGTTAATAAATTAGATTATGGGTAAGTCATGAAATTTATATTCATGATATCATGATATTTATGACCCATATTTTATTTATATATGAATTTTAGTTGTATATACAATATATAACTATTTTGAATATAATAAATTTGACATTTGGCATATATATTAAGGATGTTTAACATTTTCAATTGAATTAATTGAAACAAGATGTCGCCAAAGTGACCTCTCTTGTGTAAATTTTTTCTTGAGGGATGTTAAATGTTAAAAGTGTATATGAATTCATGCGAGTATTAGCCGGCCTAAAGGAAGGTTAATGTTTGGCAGAGAATTATATGCACACTTGTGATAAATATGTGACGATTATAAGGCCATTTACATGTAAATAATAAATCGATCCAAATATTGTTTTATTATTTGACATGAACTTATTGTCAATATGTTATCATAATTCAAGACACCACTTGCAGTTAATATTACTGTCCAAAGACTTGATATTAATGATGTACCGGTATCTTGAGATGGGAATCGCCAGTCTTTGAATTTATTGATTATTATGATGATAAAGTATAATGTGAGCATGGTTTGCTTTGTTCTCTCTAATTAAGATATTGGCTAAACTAAACGATCCAGGGGTATAAATTTTATGATCCCACACTTAGGAAATTTTTGGAAACAGGATTTACAATATTTTTCGAGGAAGTTGAGTTTGGGGAAGAAATAAAGTTAAAGATAATTGAGGATAAAGAAACTTATAAGGATACCGATTTTATGTTGGTATAATTATTCCCGAGGAACAAACTCAACAACCTCAAGAATTAGTATGTTTAAGGAGATAATTTTAATCTCAATAAGTGCTCGAAAAGCAATCTTGCAGTTAAGGAAATACAAAAGGTTCTTACTCTTTAAAAGTGTGAAGTATAATGTATTTTTAGATATGTACGTCTTCGGATACTGCGTACATTTTTTGGTAATCCTGGTGTGGATCATTAGAAGGCAGCCAAATAGGTTAAAAGGTATTTGTAGAGAACTAAAGATTATATGATCACATATAAGAGGTCGGATAAGTTAGAGATCATTTGGTATTCCGACTCTAATTTTGATAGATGCCAAGATAATAAGGAATCCACTATAAGGTTATATTTATATATTAGCTGGTGGATCTAAGTTTTAGGGAAGTGTCGAATAGACACTCATAATTTCTTTTATTAAGGCAGCAAAATATAAGGCATCTAATCATTGAATATGGTTCTAAATATTTATCACGAGGCTGCGCATTTTAGAGGGTGTTAAAAGACCACTCAAAATTTATCATGATAATAATAAGTTAGTTATGCCATATTCTAATAACAATAGGATCTTGTATTGTGACGCCCCGTCACTTTTAAATAAATTAAAATCAGAGAAAACAGCGGAAGTCTTTTATCTTAAGAAAATTTTGCGTGGTTTTGTTTGAAAGTTGGCATGCCGAAAACCTGTTTACATCCTAATTTTCAAATCTAATAAAATCACATGGAACATTAAGTTCCAATCAGGAGTTCAAGATGTAATATCATAAAAACAACGATAAAAAGCTCTTATGAGCTAAATACAAAGTATAATTCATAAATCCTTCAAAGTTCTCAAAAGTAAAATTCATAAACTTTACAACAAAAGAGTCCATCTCGAGGTCAGCATCCCTCGATCACGCAGCACCATCTCCCCTTCCACGGCCTCTAGCCAGGGCATTACCTGAAATTGGTTGTAATATCATGAGCTAACAAACTAAGCCCAGTGAGAATAATAAGCATAAAAAGTAAAAATAGACCTCAAACTCGCATTTCGATTTGTGTTCAATTAATCTGACACAATTCACTCCTAAAGTTCTCAAAACTCTAGGTAATTTCATTCTAAACTTTCCAAAGGATGATATTACTAACTCTCGTAGTCAATCTGTGATGACCCGTCACTTTCAAATAAATTTAATTTAGAAAACACAGCGGAAGTCTTTTAATTTATGAAAAATTTGCGTGGTTTTGTTTGAAAATTGGCATGCCGAAAACCTGTTTACATCCTAATTTTCAAATCTAATAAATCACATGGACTTTAAGTCCAAATCAGGAGTTCAAATATTTCTTATCATAAAAACCACATCGAAAGCTCTTATGAGCTAAATACAACATATATATCATTAAAGTCTTAAAGTTCATAAAAATAAAGACATAAACTTTACAAACAAAAGTGTCCATCTCGAGGTCAACATCCCTCGATCACGCAGCACCACCTCCTTTCCCTCGACCTCTGGCCAGGGCATTACCTGAAATTGGTTGTAATATCATGAGCTAACAAACTAAGCCCGGTGAGAATAATAAGCATAAAAAGTAAAGATAGACCTTAAAATCGCATTTCGATTTGTGTCCAATTAATCTGACACTTTCTTTCCTAGAATTCTCCAAAGTCTAGGTCATTCTATTCCATATTTTCCAATTGATGATACAAATTAGCATACTTAGTCTAATTGTTCATCCATTAACTTGTTATAACATGATTGAGAAAAATAAATAAACTTTGCATAAATATAACATCTCGACTCTCGTTCTCATCTATCATATGCATAAAAGTAATGAGTACATCCCGTAGGATACGCATTCGCCATTTATGCATGAAATGAAGGTAATGTGGATTTTTACATACTATCCACCCTTATCCTTATGTATGAAGTAGTGTGGACAATTATCGTATTCCACCAGTACTTATGTATGGAAGTAGTGTGGGCAAATTATCATATCCCACCAGTACTTATGCATGGAAGTAGTGTGGGCAAATTATCATATCCCACCAGTACTTATGCATGGAAAAAATGTGGACTTTCTCGTATTCCACCATTAATCTTTCGTTTTTCTTTCTCACTTTCTTTTCTTTTCAATAATGCGAGATGTTATGCATATGCTTACATATGCTTGCATAGATAAATAATGTAAAAGTAAATGATAAAGTAACCGATACATGCATAAAGTAAATGAGCAAAAGTAAAGACATAAAGTAAAGGACATAAGTAAAAATAGATAGAATCCCGGACGAACGATATATCGATTGAACTCCGCTAATAAAGTAAAGAATAAAAACATAACGATTAACCTAAACCTTTAAGGATTCTAAACTTCCAATAATCCGAGGTTCTATCAACCGTTCTTTATCAAAGTCTTGGATCCTTTAACTTCCAATGATTCATTCTAAAATCCGAAACTTAATCTAACTTAGAATCTTCTAAGATTCGAGGCTTTCAACTAGAAATCCTAAGTTTCTCGCCTAAAGGATTACTTCAAATCCTAAGGCACTAACTCACTTCTTCTAACCTTAGATTGGATTCTAATCTTAGTTTCCGATTCTACAAATCATCGCACTTATTCGCTTTCTATAGTTACTTTAAATTCTAACTATTCTCACCTTAAACAAAGTGAAGACTTCGCTCCTAAGTCCGAAAAGAGTGATCACACGCGCAGTTCAAAAACACCTACAAAAGGATTATATCCCGAAAATTAACAAATTTACCAACTAACGATTAAACAACGACTAAACAAGCAAAAAGACGAAAATCCATCAAACCTACCCCTTGGAGGCTCTCGGCCCTCCCTAAAAAAAAAGGGTCTCGGGTTTGGTTTCTTGGCTTTTTGGCAATTTAAATACGTTTTGAGTTGGTTTTAAGTAAATTCAATAATCCCGATTTCAATGGGTATCGATAATTAGGGCTTTTGAACATTAAGCCCATTCCCAAAACGAATTTAAATAAACATTTATTCATTAAATTCTAACCCATAATCAAACCCAAAAGGGTAAATTTCAAACGGGAAGGGTTTCGACTGAAACTCGGTTTTAGGGTTCCAAAAACTCTTAAAACTACTCCCGTATTTACAAACACCGAGTTCTACAACACGAAATCGAAGGAAATCAAGTAAAACTCCATTAAAACACTATTTGGAGCTTAGGGTTTCAAGAGAAACTTACCGAGAACTCCGTATAATACGAGCGGCAAGTACGAAGGGTAGATGGAAAAGGATCGTAGGACCGATACCTTTCCAATGGAACGAGAATCAAGTCGATCCGTCGAGAAATAAGCGAAACCCGAAAATTCCCCTTTTCTTCTTGATGCTCACGGCAAAGGAGGAGGAAAAATGAAAGTATTTTGGTCAATTTGTGGTCAATGGTTCATTTAAAGAAGATTAATGAATAGTGTTTAGATATTTAGGAATTTTGGAAATGACGGTTGCGTCCTTTTATGACTTTTGGCTTAAAAACGAATCCCGAACATCTCAAACTATCCCAATGGTGATTAATAATTATTAATTGGCCCGTTAATAATTATTAATACCATTAAAATGAAAATAAAATAAAAAGGTAATAAAAAGAACTTAAACCGAAATAAACTACTAAATTCTAATTTACCGATAAATAAATACACTTTAATTACTTAAATAGAAATAAAATAAATAAAAGTTTTTTTTTATCACAAAATAACGGGACGTTACACAATCCTCATCCAATTAACTTGTTATGACATAAAATAAGAAAAATAAATAACTTTGCATATAATATAACATCTTAATTCCTCTTATTGTTTTACTTTCCATTATGAAATATACAATTCTTTCTCCATTATATAATTCCACCGATAATATGCATGAAGGTAATGAAGACATCCCGTAGGATTCGCATTCACCTTTTATGCATAAATGAAGGTAATGTTGACACTCCCCGTAGGGTCCAACATTCTCCCCTCCTTTTCTTTCTCACTTTCGTTTCTTTTTCTCGCTTTCGTTTCTTTTTCTCACTTTCATTTCTTTTTCTCGGAAGGTGATGCGGACATTCCCCGTAGGGTTCAACATTCTCCCCTTCCATTCTTTCTCACTTTCCATTTCCACAAATGATATGCATGAAGGTAATGGAGACTCCCGTCGGATCCACATTCACCTTTTTGTTTCTCGCCTCCCTTCTCTTCCATTTCAATGATGTAAGATAATATGGTGCAAGATGTTATGGTGCAAGATGTAATGGTTATGCTTGCACATGCTTGCAAAAGTAAATAAAGTAAAGTAGGAATAATAAAGTAACCGAAACAAACATAAAGTAAGGGGCATAAAGTAAAAGACATAAAGTAAATAAATAGAAAACTCCGGACGAACGATATGTCAATCGAACTCCGGTAACAAAAATAAAAGTAAAATCATAACTTTAACGATTAACCTATACCTTCAAGGATTCTAAACTTCCAATATAATCCAAGGTTCTATTAACCGTTCTACATAAAAGTTTGGATCTTTTAACTTCCAATGATCCAACCTAAGCTTCGAAACGAATCTAACTTAGAATCTTCTAAGATTCAATAGTTTCCTAGAGAACTCCTAAGTTCTCACTTAAAGGATTAACTCCTAATCCTAAGGGCACTAACTCACATCCCTCTAATCTTAGATTTGAATTCTAGTCTTAGTTCCCAATTCTACAAACCATTATACTTATTTGCTTTCTATAGTTACTTTAAATCCTAACTATTCTCACCTTAATTACAAGATGACTTTGCTCCTAAGTCCGAAGGAGCGATCAAGCTAGTGGTTCGAAAACACCTACAATTAAATTATATCACACAATCATTAATTACCAACTATCGATCAAACAACAACTAAACATACAAAGCGACGAAAAACCCAACAAATCCCCACATGAGGCCTACGGCCCTATCAACAAAAAGGGTTTCGGGTTTGGTTTTCCTGCTTTTCGGCAATTCAAAAGTGTTTCGAGTTGGTTTTAAGCAAATTCGATATTCCCGATTTCAATGGGTATCGATAATTAGGGTTTTCGAACATTATACCCTTTCCCGAATTGAATTTAAATAAACATTATTTCATTAAATTCTAACCCATAATCAATCCCAAAAGGGTAAATTTTAAACGGGAAGGGTTTCTACTGAAACTTGGTTTTAGGGTTTTAGGGTTATGGGAAAGTTTCCAAAAACACTTAAAACTACTCCCGTATTTACAAACACCGAGTTTCACGACACGAAATCGAAGGAAATCAAAGAAAACTCCATTAAAATACTATTTGGAGCTTAGGGTTTGAAACTTTACTTACGGAGAACTTCGTATAATACGAGTGGCAAGTACGATGGTTGGTTGGAAATGAATCGTAGGACCGATACCTTTCCAATGGACCAGGAATCAAGTCGATCGGGCAAGAAACGAACAAAAATCAATTTTCTCTCTTTCTCTCTTGGAACCCACGGCCTAGGGAGCAAAAATGGATGAGCATTTTGGTCAACTTTGGTCAATTGAGATATTTAAAGAGAAGGTGAATAGTGTTTTTTGATATTTTAAGAAATTGGAAATGACGGTTGCGTCCTTTTATGACTTTTAACTTATAAAACGAATCCCGAACTTCTTAAACTATCCCAATGGTGATTAATAATTATTAATTGGCCCGTTAATAATTATTAATACCATTAAAACGAAAATAAGCTAAAAATGTAATTAAAAGGACTTAAACCGAAATAAACTACTAAATTCTAATTTACCGATAAATAAATAAACTTTAACTATTTAAATTAAAATAAAATAAATTTTTTTTTATCACAAAATAACGGGACGTTACATGTATGTTCCTAGTTGTGAAGGAAAGAAACAGAGTAAACAAAATATAAAATAGAGCACATTCGGTCAAACTCCACGATAATGGATCCACTTACTAAAGAATTACCACCCAAGGTCTTTCATGAGCATACCGCTCATAGGGTGTTATCCTATATTAGGATATTTCATTTCAGTGGGGGTTTGAGTAATTAATTTTGTATTGCTCTATTTATAGTTTTATGGATATATTGTTCAAGTATTTTTGATAATTTCTGATCAGAAGTAAGGAAATTAAGTTAATTGCACTCTGTTACATTCAATTATAGTTTTGATCTCACTAAAGTAAGGTAGGACCAGTTGGAATAGATATGTACAGATCACACTACATATAATTTCCATGCTATGCATCCATGGTTGATCTATGTCATTTAGTCATGTTAGTGTTTGTGACCATTGATGGGTTTAGTTACGATAAATTTGACGAAGACTGCTTTGATCCAATACTGATATAACTAATGGACGAGATTGTTTAGGAACTCTTTATTATGATAGCATTCTTTAGAGATCTCATAAGGTTAAGCACATCTGTAAAGTTTACATATGTGGTCCAGTGGGAGATTGTTGGAAAAATTCAATAATTGGGACCACACATGTAGTTATTTAATGTGTATGCTATCTTTTGATTAGCCAAATTAAAGTGATCTATTAAAGTTTTATTATTGGCTTAAGAGTAATTACATAATATCATGAATTATATAAGCATAGATACCATTTGTAGTTTCTTATTTGATGAGGGGCCAAATAGGAAATTAAATAAGTTAATAACTGACCAAGCAGTTATTTTGGACAGTTTTTAAGGAAGGGGTTATGTCCCCATTCCACTGTAACTTTCACGTAACTTCTTCCCCTTCTGAGAAGTTTTCTGATAGTGAGATTACAGAAGGAATTGGAAGATCCAAACCCGCACGGTAATCGTTGTCGATCATGAAGTAAGGTATGCTTCCGCATTCGGTCTTTCGGTTTTCATTTCTCTTGAATCAGTTATAGGCTAAATTTAGAAATCTCCCAACAAGTGGTATCAGAGCCATGCCCCTACCCTAATGATGTGGGTGGAATCCTCAGGTGCCGAACAAAGTGAGGAGCCTCGGAGACCCTATCCGTTGTGGGCTCTATCGGACAGGCAGTGCGCTCCAAAGAAAGGGAGTTGGCTTGGATAGAGTGGACGGATGGAGGGGAGGTTGGGTGGATTTGTTCGAGGGGAGGATTGTAAGAGTGCGAACAAGTTTCCACATCGGTTAGGGAAGGGGATGATCATGGAAATATAAGGGGAAGGGCACATCTCCATTGGTATAAGGCCTTTTGGGTAAAACCAAAAGCAAAGCCATGCGGGCTTAGGCCCAAAGTGGACAATATAATACCAATGTGGAGTTGTGGTGGCCCGGTGTCCCCCTAACAATATATATATATATATATATATATCAATTCAAAATTTAGTATGAACTGGATTTATTAGTGTATATAATTTGATGATTTTAATTATACCGGTTGTAAGGATGCAGTTTTAAGTTATTTTTTTAATTTGAAAACCTAGCATGTTTCGTTAAAGAGGGTTGGTAAAGAAAGCAGTCAGATATTTTTTTAAAGAATAAAATGCCAAAAAAATAATGGAGATCAATTGAGTATGTAAAATGTAGTGCATATTGTCGAACGACAAGATGAAGTTTTCCTCTTTAAATTATTACAATATGATATAAGAAAAACCTCACTACAATATGAATATACTATATGGATCGTTAATTTACTGGATCTACAATTTCTTCTCTAGTCTACTAATGTGACGACCTGACTTTTCAGAGTTTAAATTCAAAACATAAACACTGCGGAAGACTCATCAAACATAAATATCTTTATTGAAAAGTTTTAGATCATAACATCGGTCTTAAATATCATTTTGAAACAAAATATTGATTCCAAAATCTTTACTATGAAAAAAAATAATAAAACATAAAATAGTTCATAAAGTTGACTCATCAGATAAAATAAACAAAATCTCTAAACAAGACTGATTGTTAGCACACAATATGAACATCTTATCTTTGCCATTTCATCAACCGCCACCTCTTGTCCTTTTATTACCTGAAAAAAAATATAGCTTTGTGAGGCTAAATCCAGTGAGAAAACAAACTAGGCTAACATGTAACGTTTAAATAGTCTCTAAACGACTCATACTGAGTCCCAAGCTCTCAACCACTCTCCAAAAACTCTTGATCACATTTTTACTTTACACCCCAAAACACATCTCAATACATGGATAGGCAACTCTACTGGCTCCATATCCAAGGCTAACTCAAATAATCCTTTCCATTACATAATAGTTCTCACAACTCAACTTCCAGTCATCAAACGCTTCGCTCCTAAATGGCTATACCATAATATATAATTTAATAGTTAAACCTCTTAACATATCAGAAATAACATGCAACACTAGAAAATGTGGTCTTTCAAGACTCCTCACATTTATTAGTACCTGGTTATAGGCGCACCTATAATTGAACATCTAATATTCATTATTACGAGCAATGAGTATTAGCATCTAGTTATGAACTCATCCACAACTAAATAATCACCAAATGTTAAGCTCGTAAGACTTAATATTAGTACCTGAGTTATAAGTTCGTTCAATTAATGACCGACCCTTACAACCTGACATGCAATCACACAAGCTTTCTTATAAAAAAAATACATCTTTAGATCAATAAAATATCAATTAACCTCAAAATAGAGAAACTCAAATTTGAAACCAAACAATCTAGTAAAAACTATCTTTCTGCGTAAACAAGTAAAAATTGCCGAAAAACTAAAATTATCGAATTCTCATTCCTTATTCAATTTCCAATGGAAAATAGAATTCATAATCCCTAAAAAATTTCAGAATCATTATTTACATCATTAAAATCCAAACCAAACTCAGAAACAATATTTTCTACAAGGCAATAATAAAATTTTTAGGGATTACAAATTCTATTTTCTACAAGGCAATAATCAAATGTTCTTAAAGTCTAAATTCATCCTAAATTTCAAGAATTGAATTAATAAATATTTAAAACAAAATTATCATTGGCAAGAGCTTTAGATTTCTCCAAAACTCTACCATTAACTAGTTCGTTCACTCACATCAAGAACGCGTTTCCAAGTCTGATTTCCACCATCGATCAGATCTTAAATAAGCATTCTAAATATTAAAATATCTCCTAAATTCAGTAGCAATTAATACCAAAATAATTTAGGGTTAATGGCTAAAAAAGAGGCAATCAAACGACGAACCAACTCGTCGATTGAAGGAGGCAGCCGCGCAGAGGCTGCTACATCTTGGTATGGTTGAACTGAGGCCTTAGGGTCTTAGTTTGGTCCTTTTTCTTGGCTCAGGGTGATCCATTTTTTATGGGTTTTTGTTTTGGTGAACGGAGAATCAATGTCGATTAGGAAAAGAGCAAAATAAGTATAAATTAAATGACGAAACAGACAGATTCTTAGTGAGTTTTTCGAAAATCAATAACTCATCAATAACATGTAAATTCTAGAATTTTAAAAATTCCTAAGACCAAGAAAAACTTACCTAGAACGATAGAAGTCTAAACCTAACGATCATCGATCTTCCCTTAGACTCGAACACGCTTCGAAACGATCACCTATCACACAAAGTTCGAAGAAAACAATCAATTCTCCACCAAGGCGTGGCGACGTGAAAGGAAGGAGAAAAGAAAGAAACTTTACCTTATTTTTGTTAACTAACTCAAATGAGCTACCCTAACACCTTCTTACTTAATTTTCCTAATTACCAATTCCTCCCTTATTCCACTAAATTGCACAAAAGGTCCTCCTCCCACAATTTACCACCCAAAAAAGCCTACAACTACAATAATAATATTCTTAATTAAATTCCAACTAGATAATATTATTAACTAAAATAATATTAAATTAAAAAATTTACAATTACCTTGTATCGGGGCGCTACAACTAATCATTCTAACTCTACCAACAACTCACCTTTTTTTTCCTTTCTTGGCATTAACCTACAACTTTTGTCTATAAATTTGTTGGTTTTCATTAGAGAGCAAGAGTGATGGAGGCAAGAAGAGATACAAGAGAAAGCTTATGGGCGCCCAAGAACAAATTTTTTTAGAGAGAGACTGTAACGTCCCAAGTTTTTTATTCAAGTAAATTTTTTTTTAATTAATATTGAGGATTTAAATAACTAAATAATATTAATTATTTTCTGATTTACATTATTTAGCTTATTGGTTAACTTTTACTTGAATTAAGTGTTGTTAGTGAGCTAGAAGCAATTTTAAATTAAGTTTGGTTAGACAAGTGTCTATTTTGATGACATGCGATTTTCTTTTTTGAGAATCAAGAGGTTGAGGGGTCTATTTGTAAACAATCAAAGTTTTTACCTAAGAAAAATCGGGCCCCTTCTTCACCCAAGATTTAGAAAAAAAAAAACACAAATTTCTCCATCCTCCTTCCTCATTTTTAGCCAAGCCAAGAAACCAAGAGAAATATTGAGTTTTCTTTCTCATTTCTCAACCGTCTTGAGCGACTTTTGTTGTGTTAGTTTGGGTATAACTTGGGAAGTCTTATTTCAATGGTTTGAAGAAGACGTAATTTCCTTAGAAGCTCCAAAAGGTGAGATTTCTAAATGTATTTTATGTTTTTTTTGTTCTTTTGTTGCAGTGTAACGCCTAGGGTTTTTGTCAGGTTTTGTTAAAGAGTATTTATTAAAAATTTCTTAAGTTTGTTATTTTATATGCTTTAATAAAAATTAAAAAAATGAAATAAACATGGTATGTGTGTTTTCTTTGAATTCTTATATTTAATTTTTAAATGGAGGTTATTTATTATTTTTGGTAACTTGGTTAGCCATGGTTAGGTTAATAATTAACCATGGTTAGGGTTAATGGAAGTTAGAAATTATTTAACTATAGTTAATAGTTAGTGGTTGTTAGTTTTAAAGAAAATTAAGTTAATGGCTTGTTAGCAAGAGGTGGAAGTGTTAAGGATGATGTAACGTCCCGTTAATTTTTATTTTATTTTATTTAATTAAAGTATTTAAATTTAATTTAGAATTTATAACTTAGAATTTACGAGTTTATTTCGTTCATAATTCTTTTAATTGCTTTATTAGTTTAAATTAGTTTGCGGCTTATTAATAATTATTAACGGGCCAATTAATAATTATTAATCATCTTTTTATAAGTTTAAGTGCTTCGGGTTTCATTTTTAAAAGCTAAAAGCAAACGAGGGACGAGTTCGTAATTTCCGAAATATTAAAATATCTATTCACTATTCATCTCTTCTTTAAAAACACATTTTTGACAAAAAGTTGACATTTTTCTTCTCTTCATTTCTCCTTGAGGCCGTAGCCCCCCTTTCCTTGGGAGATTTTTTTTGGTTTTTCTTCATTTTTCAACAGATTTACTCGATTTTGGTTGCGTTGGTGTAACGACCCAAAACTCGTAAAATCCTTTTGATTTCAAATGTACAACGGAAGACTTGATTTTACAGAAAAACTGCATGGATTCGTTTAAAAATCGGATTATCCAAAACTTGTTTACAACCCAATTTTTCAGAAAAAGCAATAAACCTGGAATGCGCATTCCATACTATGATGAAACTCCTAAAGAAAGTTTTAAAGTCCAAAAACATATACAAATTATACAAATGCTCCATCAAGCTCAAAATAAAACATAAGAAAAATGTAATGAAATGTTTGTAAGCATTCAAGAATGCTACACCCAAAACCAGTCGTGTTCCTGTCCATTCATCATCTCGATAAGTCACGCCGTGCCACCTTCTCTACCTCGTCCTTTACCGCGATTCTAACTTGAAAAATTTTAATTGTAGCAACATTAGCATAAAAATGCTAGTGAGAGTAAAATGGAAGCAAATAATCATATGAACCAAATTCCATACCGGAAATTGTGTCCAAAAGCCTATATTTCACTTTTACTACCCATTCCACATTCCAAATTCCACACAGAATCAACATACATAATATGCTTCTTGTAAAGTAACGATATTAAGACTTAAAGTAAAAATACCGGTTACTACTAAGTCTTTCTATCAATTCCAATGAGTATATGTAACTGTAACATTAACATTCTTTATTACCAAACCACTATCATCTTTATCGGGTTTACCATATAGATCAATATCACATACTAATCCCGTACGGTATTACCATATCACAATCATTGTATCGGGTATACCATATGGATCAATATCACATACTAAGCCCGTACGGTATTACCATATCACAATCATCGTATCGGGTATACCATATGGATCAATATCACATACTAAGACCGTACGGTATTACCATATCACAATCATCGTATCGGGTATACCATATGGATCAATATCACATACTAAGCCCGTACGGTATTACCATATCACAATCATCGTATCGGGTATACCATATGGATCAAAATCACATACTAAGCCCGTGCGGTATTACCATATCATAATCATCGTATCGGGTATACCATATGGTCAAATCACATACTAAACCGGGGAGGTATTACCATCTCACAATCATCGATCGGGTATACCATATGGATCAAAATCACATACTAAGCCGCATACGGTATTACCATGTCACAATCATCGTATCGGGTATACCATATGGATCAAAATCACATACTAAGCCCGTACGGTATTACCATGTCACAATCATCGTATCGGGTATACCATATGGATCAATATCACATACTAAGCCCGTACGGTATTACCATGTCACAATCATCGTATCGGGTATACCATATGGATCAATATCACATACTAAGCCCGTACGGTATTACCATGTCACAATCATCGTATTCCCTAGTAAGTTAGATAGAATTCTACTAAACTACTAAAGAACATAAACTACCTAAAGTTACACTAAATAACTCTCAAGTGCAACTTCAAGCCTCTTAGACTTCCAAACCACTCAAATCCTATCTATTACTTCCAAATTCATAAGAACTCCAAAGTCACTCCACTCACTTCCGTGTTTAAAGTCACCAACCAAACATTAACTTCCGGAAGTTAGTTCGCCTCTTAACCTCGATAAACAATATCGTAATGAAATATAATTCATAAAATTACTAACTTCCATTTTAAATTCACCTTAGATTGTGAAATCCAAGCTTCCAAAATGTCGAGATCAAAACCACGCGCTCGATCACAATCCTACATAACGAATACACCCAATATTCATTAATTAACCGAAAATCAAACAAACGACAATTGAATGCATAAAACGATGAAAAACCTAGAATTAAGCCATAAGGGACCACGGCCAAACAAGGGAGAGAGGGCCCGGGTTCGGTTTTTCGTCTTTTATGCACTTTTAGAGGTGTTTCGGGTTGATTTCGGATACTTTGGAAATCGAGATATCAATGGGTAACTGTATTTTAGGGTTTTACATAATAATCAATTTCCGAAAAATTAACTAAAATGAAAAAATATAACAACCTAAACATCCTAAACATAGCCAAGTGAGGAAAAAACACACGGAACGGGTTTCCGTTTCAATTCGATGTTAGGGCCAACGATGGACATACATCAACCCTAGACACTTTTATTTTAGCTAGAAACTTCAATTAATCAAAGGATAAAGGAGGGATTCAAGCATGAATCAAAGATGGAATTTCAAAATCAACAATACCCATATTTTAAAGAATTTCCCTCACCTTTTCGTCCCTTGGAAGTGGATGGAAAGGCTTCAAATGTAGGATGGGTAGAAAGCTTGTTGCGAGAGCTTTCCAATGAGCTAAGGCAAGAAGAAATCGGTCAAGAAACGAGGGAGATCCGACACTTTCTTTCTCCTTTTTCTTTCTCCTCTTCTTACTCGGGTTTGGGGGGTTTTGGGAGAGAAATATATGAGCAAATTTCTAATTTTTGCTAAATATGAGTTTTTAAGGAGATGATGAATAGTATTTTGATATTTTTAAGAAATTAGAAATTACGCCTACGTCCTTCTTTTACTTTTTGCTTTTAAAACGAAACCCGAAGATCTTAAAATAATCCAAAGATCTTAAAATAATCCAAAGGTGATTAATAATTATTTATTGGCCCGTTAATAATTATTAATGTCACCGAAACTAATTTAAAGTAGTAAAAGGGTTAAAAAAAGATTTTCGAATGAAAATAATTACTAAAATCGAATTTACTAAGTTTAAACTAAACTTCAATACTTTATTTAAAAAAAAAATTTACCTCCAAAAGTTACGGGACGTTACAATTGGATAGCCCTCGGTCCAAACATTATTTTCAACCTACATTTGGAACTTTTCTTACATTTTCGAGAGGCCTCAAGGTAAGACAAAGTTTCTCAATCTTTAAGAGTTTTGTTCCAATTGATATTTTAATGGAATCCATGGTTGAAATCTTTGATTTCTTGCTTCAATTTCTTGCCGAGAAACTCGAAGATTTCAATTAAGGAAGTTGTTTTTCGTAGTTAGTAAACTTCCCCTTAAACCTAGACTCGAGATTAAACCAAAACCCGTCCCGATTGATTTATCCAAATAGTGGGCTGATATTGGGATGTATTTAATTGACTTATATTATGTTGTAATTAAATTCGGGAAAGCAACTATTGTCCAAAATTATGATTACCCATTGAAATTGCAAGCTTCCAAACTACTCGAAACCAACACGAAATGCACCTAAATTGCCTAAAATCCGGAAAATCAAACCCGAAACCCATCCCCCTTGATGAGGCTGAGGCTCCCCTTAGGGTATTTCTGGGGTTTTTCATCATTTTATGCTTTTAGATGTTGTTTGTTTGATGTTTGGTTAATTAATGATTTTAGATATAATTTAATTGTAGGTGTTTTTGGACCACCGCTTGGACGCTCTTTCGGAACCTTGGAGTTAAATCCACTTTGTCAAGGTGAGGATAAATAGAATTTAAATGTAAACTTAAGAAACTGAACAAGTTGAACGACTTGTATGATCGAAAGTCGAGATTAAGATTTGAATCAAAAGGATTAAAGTAAGTGAGCTAACTTGCTTAGTTTTGAGAGTTAGTTCTAGTTTGAGTTGAGAGAGAGCTCTTAGGTGTTTTGAAAGAAAAGATTAACTCTTGGAAGTTCTAAGTTTAGATTCGCTGCGACGTTTACTAATGATTATCGAAAGTTGAAGGTTCCAAGTATAATTGGGTGAATAAGGAATTTGTATATGGAACTTTGTACATTTACTAAAACAATGGATTGGAGACTTTTATGATAAAGTTAGTAACTCGAATTATCTGAAGGCCGTTTGGCTTGACTTATTCATTATTTTTCCGAAGTTCCTACTTTCTTGTTTTATGAATAAAGGGTGTTCTTTTGATTACTTTGAATGATATTATTTGTTTTATGATACATATATGAGAGAATGCAAGGGTGTATTGAACCTTGTATAATTATTATGTGAGAGAATGCAAGGGTGTACTGAACCTTGTATAATTATTATGTGAGAGAATGCAAGGGTGTACTGAACCTTGCATAATTATTATGTGAGAGAATGTAAGGGTGTATTGAACCTTGTATAATTATTATGTGGGAGAATGCAAGAGTGTATTAAACCTTGTATAATTATTATGTGAGAGAATGCAAGGGTGTATTGAACCTTGTATAATTATTATGATACATATATGAGAGAACTAGATTCTTGATTGTTTGGGAGATCTAGTGGTGAAAGTTGGATACTTGATGTGAAACCCCTTTGAAGTGGTTGAATGATAAAGAGTATGTGAGTTTACTTGGACTCAAATTCGGATACGGGTTTGGAGTCTAATGTTACTTTACTTTACGTTTATCTTTACTGGGTTTTTGCTCATGATATTACAATTTTGCAGGTAATGCTCGTGTTCAGGGTCATGAGAGAGGAGCTGGTGCGGTCTGATCTAGATGATGATGATGGCAAGATGGACTAGAGATGCTTTTAAAGTCCATGGACTCATTTTATTTTACATTTCTCTTTTGGTATTGTACATGTGTATATAAGCTCATGAATGTTTTTTGTTTTAAACTTTTATAACCATGAAACTCCTTTAAACTGTGTAACAAGAAATGCATTTCCTAGTCTTTACAAATTCTCTGATTGTGAAAATGTAAACATGTTTTGGATAGTTCGAATTTTAAACGTATCCATGCCTTTTTTTTTTAAAAACCTAAGACTTCAGTTGCATTATGATTTTAAATGATTTAAAGGAGTTAGGTCATCACAGATGAGGTGTTGGCTTGTTAGTAAGAGATGGAAGCAAAGTCGGGATTAATTATTTTACTATTGTCTTTCATTCTCTTCATTTTGATAAAACAAAAGGTAAAAGGAAATTTTTGGTCCATTCTCTTCTTCTCCAAACCGTGGCTTCAAGGGGCCAAGCAGGGTGTTGAATTTCTTCATCAAATTTTCATCTCCAAGCTAGAAATCAAGGGATTTTGGGTGATTTGTGAAGGAAACAAGTAGATAGGAAGATTGGAAGAGGAATTTGTAAGATTGAAATTACCCTTTTACTTTGAGTTTTCTTCACTTTTAAAATTCTGGAAATAGACTTTCAATTTATAATTTCAACCATAGGTTTTACATCACAAGATTTTTCTTAAATTTGGAAACCATGTGTAATGACCCGACCCAAAACAGAGGCTAGGCCGTGAGTACTCTTAGCGGAAGCGCGTAAAACATGAAATTCAAGTAAAGTGTAAGGCCCCGGATTTGAAAAGTAAGTTTAATTAAAATTTCTACATGTGGTTGCTTGTGTGTTAAGTGTTAAGCATTTGAGAAATTATTTTCTATTTTTTGATTTGATTATTTGATGGTTAACTATAGTTAAAAGCTAATTAAGGGTGGAAAATTACATAGAAGAAAGCTTTTAACCATGGTTTGTTAAGAAGAAAAGGTTAGTTAGTAAATAAAACTAAGAGTAAGGACTAAGTAGCAAAATTGAGAGTGGAGTGGCCTTGGTTTTTGGATGAAGAGGTGGGGGAACCATTGTGCAATTTGACCATTTTAGTTTCAGCCAACTTAAGTATAAATATTTAGAATTAAAATAAAAACAAAATCCATTCTTTCTCTTCTACCTTTCTCCACCGTCCCCCACCATTTCTCTCCCAAGAGGTGATTTTTGTCTTTACCCAAATTCTCTTGAATATTGGTTAATCTAGTTGGTAATTGGTTGATTTGTTGAAGAATCATCAACTTAGGAAGATTGAAGCAAGAATCCTTTGGTTTAGAAGGCTCTAAAGGTAAGATTTCAATTCAAGAACTCAAGCTATTTCTATGTTTTCCATGGAGTTTTTGGGTGGTTCTTGATTGATGTTGTAGACTACTTGTTGCTTGGGTTTCTTTCATTTTCAAATTCTGGAAATTTACTTTCAAATGATGTTTATAAGCCCTAGGTTTTACTTTTAAAAAATTCTTTAGAACTTGGAAGCCATAGATGAACTCAAGCTTTGAAACTCCATTAATGGCAATTTTTCAAGCTTCTAGCTTTTCAAATTTTTGAGTTTTCTTAACTTTTATTAAAAAAACTCCCAATTCTGGAATATATGTGTGTCTAGATAGGTATTTTATATATGAAAAACACCTTGAAAGAGAAAACAAATGGTTTCTTGAAAATTCTCCATTTGGCCAAAATATTATCCTTAAACTAGCTAGTTTTGGGACTTTTTACGCTAACCGGGTTTGAGACTTTAATTGTATGTTATTGGCTGAGTTATTAATGTCATTATGAGTCTAAATAAATTTGGAATGGATTCTTTTAGGAGGAGGCCAAGCCTAAGCAAGAATTGGTTAATTTGACCAAGGTGAGAACAAAAGGAATTAAAGTGATGGTTGTAGTGTTTGATCATGGTTGCTAGTGTGACGGTGCGGATTAAATGCTAATGTTAAATAAGGATGATTTGGGAACACCACTTGATGTTTGAAAGTAAGGGGAAATGGAGGTTGAGGACGGAATGGAAATCATTGTCCAAACTAGGCGTATTGTTGAGAAATCGGAATGAGTGGAATTACCTTGATATATCCTTGATTCTACTAAAATCTTTGAGTTGTTCTTTCATGTTTACTTGAATGTATACATGTATCAAGTTGAAAATCGAGTCATATGCTAATTTGGATTTGTTTTCGTATATGCTCGGTGTGTTAAAGATTGATGTTCGATGAGTATTCGCATAGTTGAGATGTTAAAGGATAATTCTCGAAGAATTACTTTATATTCTCGTTTGTGTACTTTAAAAGTGTCAAGTGAAAGAGGGAGTCATACATTGATTGGGATTCATTCTTATATGTGTTCGTTAAGCTAAAGATTTATTTCCGATAAGAGTCATAAAGAAAGCATGGCTAATTACATCTCATTGCATTCATGCATATCATGTGTTTGCTGAATGGCCATGGGGTCGTAACCTATGTAATGGTGTATGGTTAGTGGACGTTACATATGGTTACCGTGGCGGGTTGCATGTATGTAACGACGCGATTTCCGTTGAATCCTTTAAATTCAAATGCACAGCAGAAGACTCAAATTTTAAAGAAAAACGGCATGGGTTCGTTTAAAAATCGGATTATCCAAAACCTGTTTACATTGACCCAATTTCAGATAAAGCAGTAAACATGGAATGCGCATTCCAGATTGATATTTAAACTTCTAAAAGAGTTTAAAACCATAAGACATTTACACATTTAAACAAATACTCTTCTGAGCTCAAAACATAAGTAAGAAAGTAGTAAATATGAACAAAGCATTTCAATGATGCTTTACAAAAATATGTTCCTGTTCTTGTCCTTCCATCCTCTCGACAGGTCAAACGATGCCACCTCCTCTACCACGTCCCTTACAATGAGTTTTACCTAAAAAAATTTAAGTGTAGCAACATTAGCATAAAAATACTAGTGAGAGTAAAATGAAAGCAAGTAATCATATGAACCAAATTTCATACCATAAATTGTGTCTAAAGGCCTAAATTGCTCTTTACTACCCATTCCACACTTCCAATTTCCACACAATCATACAATTTAAATATACTTCCCATAATAGACTTTCAATCCCATATGAATATGAAATAGAGACTTGAAGTAAAAGTAATAACTAATACTAAGTCTTTCTACACAATTTTATTGAATATATATAATTATATCACTAACTTTCTCTGTTACCATACAAGTTTCATCGTAACATGTTACCGTATAGATCAACATCAACATACTAACACATACGATCTTACCATATCACAAGTCATTGTAACAAGTTACCGTATGGATCAACATCAACATACGACCACGTACGGTCTTACTATAGAACAAGTCATCATAACGTGTTTTACCGTATGGATCAACATCAACATACTATCACGTACGGTCTTACCATAAAACAAGTCATCGTAACGTGTTACCATATGGATCAACATCAACATTCTACCACGTATGGTCTTACCATAGAACAAGTCATCAAGTTCCCTAGTAAGTTAGATAATCTGAATAGAATTCTACTAAGATACTAAAGAACATAGACCACTTAGAATTACACTAGTTAACTCTCAAATGCAACTTCTAAGCCACTTTGTCTCCCGAACCACTCAAAGTAACTTAAACTTCCACTTTCATCTAAAATCTCCAATTTCACCTAAACTCTTCAATTCATGATACAAGACTTCCAAACCACTCAACTCTTACCTTTTTCACCCAAAATCACTAGAACTCTAAAATCACTCCACTCACTTCCGAGTCTAAAGTTACCAACCAAGTAATTACTTCTAGAAGTTAGTTTACCACTTAACCTCGATAAACAATATCGTAATGAAACTTAACTCATAAAATTACTAACTTCCATTTTAAACTCACCTTAGATTTGTAGTCAAGCTTCCCAATAAGTCGAGATCAACTTCACGCGATCAATCAAAATCCTACAAATCAATTACACCTAACAATCACTAATTATCCGAAAATCAAGCAAACGACATCTAAATGCACAAAACGACAAAAAACCCGGATTCTAGCCATTTGGTGCTCTCGACCATACATGAGAAAATGGGTTTCGGGTTTGGTTTTCCGGCTTTTTGGAATTTTAGAGGTGTTTCGGGTTATTTCGAGTACTTTGGAGGTTTGAATTATCAATGGGTAACCATAATTTTGGGGGTTTTTCACAATAATTG
Organism: Gynostemma pentaphyllum; assembly: GCA_028015215.1. Classification (NCBI taxonomy): domain Eukaryota; kingdom Viridiplantae; phylum Streptophyta; class Magnoliopsida; order Cucurbitales; family Cucurbitaceae; genus Gynostemma; species Gynostemma pentaphyllum. The sequence continues at coordinate 33,017,182 of CM051352.1, forward strand.
ATTCTCAAAAAATTAAGTAAAATACAAAACAATAACAAACTAAACACACTAGCCATCACCAAGTGAGAGAAAAACAAACAAAACGGGTTTTCCATTCAACTCGGGTTTAGGTCCAAGACAACAACCTCATCCAAAGTGATTTTTCCTAACTAGAATTCACAAACAACACCAGGGAAAAACGAATCAAGGCTTGCATGCAAGATTGGAAAAAAAAACCCAAAAACCCATTTCTTCCTCACCTCGTATCTCCTAGATCTTGAATGAATTGGCTCAATTGATGGGATGGGTAGAAATTATGTCTTGAGAGCTTTCCAACGATGGAAATGGTCGAGAAACGGTCAAGAAACGAAGCCGAGGCGACACTTTCTTTCTCTTCTCTTTTCCTCCTCTTCTTGCTCGGGTTTGGAGCTTCTATTTCACTTTTCATTTCCTTTTTTTTTATCATTATCCTTGCAAAATATGTAGTAGATATATATATATATATATAAAGAATTTTTGTTAAAAGACCATATTGCCCCTCCTCTTATTTCCTTAAGAAAACTTATTCCGAGTGCTCGTTATTTCACGTTTCTAATTCCAATTCAACTTAACTACTTCTAATCTATCTTAAAAGTATTTAACAATAAATAATGGGTCCACTAATAATTTTTAATATGACCAAAACTAATTCAAGCTAATAAAACGATTAAAAAAATTTTCGAACGAAATTAACTACTAAATTCTAAATTACTAATTCTAAAATTAAACTAAATACTTTGATTAAAATAAATTAGTAAATAAATTAAAAAATTTCAATCCAAAAATAACGGGACGTTACAATGTAGCTCCGAGGCGTTGTGTAACAACCCGAATTTTCACTCAAGGGTATTTTAATTATTTCACCAATTTTGATCCAATCGACATCATTTTTAGTTCATATTAATCGTCACGTCAATACGAATTCAAAGCAATTGACTAGGCTCAATTCCGAGTTCCGAGTAAAAAGTTATGGTCTGAATACCGTTTATGTCCTTTTAGTTATTTTTCTTAAAAAGGCATTTTAGTATTTTTTCCAGCCAATCAAAAATTCATTTAAATAATACTGAACCCTAGGTCAACTTCTCTCTCTCTCTCTCTCTCTCTCCGCTGCCGTGAAGAACCCTTTGCCAGAAAATGTTCAAAAACATCACTGTTATTCATCAATTCTGTAAGGTAATTCGTATACTTTCATTATTATCATTCATGCTCTTCTTCTTGCTGCTAGTTGGCCAAATCACCTATGAAATTCTAGTCTTTTCATTTGATTTCTGTTCGCAGTCACCGGGTTCGAGTTCTTCATTAGAAACCAAGGATTTAATGTGTTTAATTCTATAATATGACAAGGTAATTCATCCTCTTGTATTTACCTTCGAGTTTGTATAAATTTTACGTCAAATGGATGTTGTTTTCACTGAGTTTCATTTGAAAATAAAGCTCGCCAGAGTTAGGTTTTCTCTCGCCGGAATATGGGCTTGAAGTTCACCATTTTCTGAGTTTTTCTTCTTGGATTTGCTCTAGTTTGAAGTTTATTTTCATTGGGTTCTTCACTACGTTTGATCCGACACGAGTGTGGGGCGATTTTTGGTAAGCTTTTTTCGTTTAAAAAAAAAAGAGAAGGAAAACACAATCTGCGTTTTCCTTGAAGTCGCGCGCTGATGGAGGAGGAAGAACCGGTCCAACTGGACCGGCTGGGCTAGTGCAATTGGACTGGTTCAGGGCCAATTTCCCTTCAATTTGAGCCGGTTTTTGTCCTGTTAGTCTGGTTCTCGCCTAATTAACTTCGAATTAATATTTTTACAGGTCTCGGGCATTGTTAGGAGTCATGTTGGATTTATTTCAAGGTCGTTTGTTATCTAATTTGCAATTAAGGTAAGTTACTTCCTACTTAGAAGTTAAATTAAATTCCATGTGATTGATTGCTTGATGTGTGATTAATATGAGATTTAGCGGTGATGAAATTGTTTATTTTGAAAGTATTATGTGCACGTTTTGATTGTGAATCATGTCTATATTTGGTTTATGATCGGTAATTGGTTAAATGCGAATATTGTTTATAATTGGTTTATGTTCATTAATTCCTCGTGCTTGCTTGTTTATTGTATGATTATTAGAATTTTTTAAGAGATGATTTATTGATTTAAATATTATTATTATATGCTTGTTTGATTTGCATTTATTGTATTTATTTAGTTTATGTTTGTTAGTGGGTTAGGAGTTATAATTAGGGCGTAATAACGGTTTAAGTTTAAACTAACATAATAAATACTTATTAAATTTGTAAAGTTGGATGCTTAGCATGGCACGTATCATGGGTGGCTCTATACCCCACTATGATACCTATATGTAAATTTAATAATAACAAAGAGATAAAAATTTGATTGGTGGTTATATCTCGAGTCGAACATAATAAATATTTATTAAATTTGTAAAATTGAATACTATGGCATGTATCATGGCTTGCCTTGATACCTATTTCCAAGCTGGATAGTATGGCCCGTATAGTTTGTGATCGCGTATTCCACATTTATACATGTGTACAAATTTAATATAAAATAAGAGATGTTGTAGGCTAAGTACCTACCAATTACTTATAAAGCGTGAAAATGGACGAGTATCCATAAAGTGTTATGATTATGATGTTTAAATTTGATTTACTTATTGAAGTTGAGATTTAATCTACTGAGCTAAAAATTCACGGTATTCCATGCCCTGCAAACTTTTATTTTGCAGGTAACATTGATAATAATGGAAACCATGGCGATTGAGGAGGATGACGCTACACTGAGAGGCCCTTAGGACTTGTCACTTATTCTTTCTTTCTTTTTTTAATATTTCATTTTATTGACTATTTTGTCCATGGTTTTATGGATTTTCAATTTTCATCAAATTTATTTGTTTTTTATTATTTAAATTGGCGCAAAAATAAACGTTTTGTTTTGAATAGTTCATTTATCGAGTAAAACTTTCGCAAATTTATTGTTTTAACTCGATTTTAATTATTGTTTTATGTAGAGTGTATGTGTCACTACATCTAGAGTTGTCTTTTGGTCTAGTATAGCACCTCGTCAGCGCCAAGTATGCCTTGAAATTAATAAATCAAATTATATTTAAATGATATTGTTGCGTTTATAAGATGGAAACTGTATTGTATAAGTTAAACTCTGAGAGGTTTCTTTTATTTTTTTAATCTAGAATGCCTCCACACATGGCAAATCATGAGCGTAGAGGAGCTGCATGAGTACCAGATGACGATGAACTATTGAATTCCTAGGAATCAACACGAGAGGATAAGAAGATCAACATATTCCCATTGCACCTGCTCCTGCCATGACTTTCTCTAATGAGTAGTTCTCCTTACTTATCGAGACATTGAGTAGAGCACCACCTGCACCAGCACCGACAGTTGAGCTAGTAGTTGATCGATTCGGGGTGATAGTGGATGCCAAGTTTCTTACAATGCTTCAGATGAGATTAATACAAACTTTTGATGGGAAGTCTAAGGACCTTGCAGCTATTGATGCATGGGTATACCAGTTAGAGGCTGATTTTGATGAGATTAACTGTCCTGAGAGGTCGAAGGCTCACTGTGGTGCTGCAATGTTGAAAGAGGGAGCTCGATATTGGTAGGATTCTACTGTGAGATCTATAGACCTTGTTGATGGCCTTATACCTTGGGAGACTTTTAAGGTAAAATTCTTTGACAAGTATTATCCTAAAGCTTATAAGTACCAGATGAAGAAAGAGTTTTTGACCTTGTCTCAGAGGTCGAGATCAGTTACTTATTATGAGAGGGACTTCGATAAATTATCTCGTTTTGATCTTGAACAAGTTGATACGGAAGCTAAAAAGATGGAGGCTTTCATTATGGAGCTTAGATAGGATATTCAGGGAGGAGTGGAAGCTCATTTTCCCACCACTTATGCTATTGCTCTTAGTATTGCATTATTCTTGGATAAGAGTAGTTCTGTCATGAACCAACAACAGGTATCCTAGGGACAAACAATTGGGCAGAAAAGGAAGTTTGATAAGTCAGAGAATCAACTTAATCAGGATTTCGCTCCGAGGCGAATAGGACAATCAACAACATCTGAATAGGTTAGCTCAGACTCCGAGGTACACTTATCTGATCTACAGTCTCGCCATTATTTGAAGCATCATACAAGGCAGTGCATGAAGGTAAAGTGCTTTCATTGCAATCAATTGGGACACATTGCTACTCAGTGCCCTACTATAGCGACTCAACTTAATCAGAGGCCAGCTCCCAAGACTCTCCCCCCTCTGCCTCAACATAACCCTTAGAAAGGTAAGACTTTATTACAACTAGTGAGAGACTTTTGATTTTAGCGTTGTGGTTAGTCATTTGGCATTTTTTATTTTTCACTCTGGTAATTCTTTCATATATTGTTTGTTTGTGGGACACATTGTGATTGAAGTAGAACCTTTAAGCTTTGGATGTCATTGTTTACACCAGCTGGGGTGTTTATGTTAGCCAGCTAGAAAGTTAGGCCTAACCCGATTTTAATTGTATGGTCCCAACTAAGTGTAACTTTGATAGACATTCATATAAGTTATTTTGTTCTGATGCTTGGCTTGGATTGATTGGTTTCCGATCATGTCGTTATAGTTGTTGATAGTAAGACTTGAAACGTGAAGTTTGGGATGGTTAAAGTTTCATAGTGAAATTAGAAGTTCGAAGAGACAACTTGAGAACACAAGGGTGATGTTAGCTAATACCGTGTTTGTTCTTGTAGTATGGACACTTTTTGAGGACGAAAAGTTCTTAAGGAGGGAATATTGTAACAACCCGGATTTTCACTCAAGGGTATTTTAGCCATTTTACCAATTTTTATCCAATCGATGTCATTTTTAGTTCATATTAACCGTCATGTCAATATGTATTCAACGCAATTGACTAGGCTCAATTTCGAGTTCCGAGTAAAAAGTTATAGCCTGAATATCGTTTATGTCTTTTTATTTATTTTTCTTAAAAAGAGCATTTTAGTATTTTTCCAGCCAATAAAAATTCATTTAAATAATACTGAACCCTAGGTCAACTTCTCTCTCTCTCCCCGCCGCCGTGAAGAACCCTTCACCGGAAAATGCTAAAAAACATCACCGTTATTCATCAATTCTCTAAGGAAATTCGTACACTTTCATTCGTTCATGCTCTTCTTCTTGCTATTAGTTGGCCAAATCACCTATGAAATTCTAGTCTTTTTGTTTGATTTTTGTTCCCAGTCACCGGGTTTGAGTTCTTTGTTAGAAACCGAGGATTTAACATGTTTAATTCGATAATATTACAAGGTAATTCATCCTCTTGTATTTCCCTTTGAGTTTGTATAAATTTTAAGTCAAATGGACGTTGTTTTCACTGAGTTTCATTTGAAAATAAAGCTTGTCAGAGTTGGGTTTGCTCTCGTCAGAATATGGGCTTGAAGTTCACCATTTTCTAAGTTTTTCTTCGCGGATTTGCTCGAGTTTGAAATTTATTTTCGTTTGGTTCTTTGCTATGTTTGATCCGAGACGAGTGTTAGGCAATTTCTGGTAAGCTGCTGTCATTTAAAAAAAAAAAGGAAAATGTAATCTGCGTTTTCCTTGAAGTCGTGCGCTAATGGAGGAGGAAGAACCGGTCCAACTGGACCGGCTGGGCTGGTCCAATTGGACTGATTCAACTAGTTCAGACTGGTTCATGGCCAATTTCTCTTCAATTTGAACCGGTTTTCGTCCTGTTAATCTGGTTCTCGCCTAAATAACTTCAAATTAATATTATTATAGGTCTCAGGCATCGTTATGAGTCATATGTACATGACCAGGGGTACGTATCCTGTTTTTAAAAAACAAAGTGGATGCAATCATTGGACACATCACCCGGTTTTAAGAAATCAAAAGATTTGAAATTATAATCGATAAATAAAAACAAAGGATCAAAACGTAAAAAAAACAAGGTTCCTTTATAACTTGGAACCAAACTTTACATAACATCTCCTGAATAAGAACAAGCGACATTTTTCTTTATACAAATAAAAACACTTAGTTTACACAAAGTATTTCTCATGTAAACAATAACTTCGAGATCCAAGTGTAACGCCCGTCTTGTAAAACAAGCCTAAGCCGCGAGCACGCAAAGTGGAAGCGTAGAACTTTCACATTTAGTTTAGAACAAAACGACAAAACAAAAACCTGGGCATGAAGTTTAAATAAAATCTTTATAAAACCCTATTTAATATTCACATTCGGCTCGTCGGCTGCTTCAAAATAATAAGTATATTTGAAACACATAAAGTACATAGTGCACCGAAGATATAGTTTTTTCAACCCTTTTTAAACATACAAAGTCATATACAAAAGTTTCAAAAGACTTGACTTCAAGACGGGAACACAAACGACCCATAAAACTACACCCAAATGTAATGGCCCGAGTTTTAGAATAATAATATAGTTTATTTATTTTATTTATTTAAATTTATAAATTGGTTCAATGGGTTTTACTATTGATATTTATATTTTAAACTTATTAAATGAATTGTTTTGAATGGTTATTACAGGTTAAAATAGTTAACTATGGTTGGGTTACAACCTAACCATGGTTAAAGTGAAATTAAAAAGAAAAACAAAACAAAACAACCAAGCATTCCTTTTCTCTTCATCTGCTCACGCCGACAGCCATAAGAGGAGTTGTGTTTCTTGTTTTCTTAGTCAATTCTAAGAAAAAGCCTTGACAAAATTCAATCCCAAAATAAAACAAACTGATTATCTTCTTAATTTCATCTTCTTTCTCGCAAACTGAGGATTAAAGGCTGCTCAAATACTCTCTTTTTCTCCCCTGCTGCTCGGCAGTAGCAGCCCCATGGGGGAAAACATTGGGGTTTTCATTTCCTTGCTCAAATCTACTCAAATCAAAGCCAAAAGTGTGAGTTTTTATTATTATATTCTAAATCTTGAAGATTTGAGGAGTTTTCAACAAGTTTTCATGATGAAAAGTGAGTTTTCTTTCTAGGGTGGTTTTTTCTTAAAAGTTGGGGGTTTTGGATATTAATTTTGATTTAAGCATAAGGTTGTGAAATTCATTGAAAGAGCATGTTAATCAATAAAATTGAGACTTTTAAAATAATAGACTAAGTTTTGGATAGGGGTTTTCTTTTGATTTGAACTCAAATTTGAAAGTTGAATTATGAAATATATGTTTTTATTGAAATTAATAATAATCTTCATGAGTGACTTTCTAGAGTTTCTTAAGATTGTAAAACCTAAATGATGTTCTTATGCTAATTTATTTAAAACTCATGAACCTTGTGAATTTATTCTAAGTTGAGCATGGAAACTATTTAGACACTTTTCTATGATTAAAAACATAGTCGAATGCTTCTACCCCACTAATTGAAAGTGTTGAAGGCAAGAACGGGTTATGGGGAGAGCGACCTTGCAAGGGTGTTTTGGGTTACGGTAAGCTTAAATGTTTCTACTTGGATTTAGTATAGTTATGAAACAAGATTATGTTATGGATGTTTTCAACATGTTTAGATAGCATGAAAGGATAGGAAACCGGGGTTGGAACTCAAGCTCAAAGCCTCCATTGTTGTCCATTTAAAGTTTTCCTAGTTTTCCTAATTTTGAAGTTTTCATAGCCTTCTCTTAATGTCTTTCAATTATGGATTATTTGGGTGCTCAAATACATATTTTACATAAGAAAAGAAAGTTAGGAACTTCAACCAATGAATTTTCAAGAACCCCTCAAATGGCCAAAATTGCCACTTTTCAATTTAGCTAGTTTAGAGACTTTTTGGAGCAAATCGGGTTCCGTGGTTTAGTTTAATATTCTTACTGAATTTTTTATGATATTGTGAGCTTAAAGTTATTTGTCAAATGTTTGTGATTGATGAGGAAAGAAAAGAAAAGATCAAGCCTTGTTTTAACCTGAAAAGTGAGAACAAAGAGGATCAAAGCGATAATGGCATTGTTGTTGGGGTTGTTTGGAACGGTGTGGGGGTGAATATTAGGGTATTCATGGTTGGTTTTGAGGTCTCTTTGATGTATTATATAAAGGGGAATCAAAAGTTGTGGAAGAATCAGAAGACGATGGCTAAACTTGGCAAGCAGATGAGAGCTCGGAAAAGAGTAGAATTACTTTGAACCATCTTTGCTTTACTTATTACTTGAGCCGTTTTTCATGATTACTTGCATTCACACATGTGTCAAGTTAAAGATCGAGTCGTATACTGGATTGGGGATTTAATTTCATTTATGCTCGATATGTTATTGCTTGACGAGAAATGCTTAGACGAGATGTTAAGGCATAATGCTTGAAGTGTGACCTTATATGCTTGATGTTCACTTTGAAAAGTGTGAAGTGGAAAGATAGAGTCATATGTTGAATGAGAATTACTCTTACTTATGTTCGATTCGCTAAAGTTTCCTTTTTCTGATAAGAATTGCAACTAGGCATGTTCAATTACACTTCATTTTATTCATGCATATCATGTGTTTGTGAAATGGCCATGGAGTCGTAACCTATGTAATGGTGAGTGGTTGTTGGATGTTACATAGAGTTACTAGGATGGTTTGTAGCTCCGAGGCACTGTGTGGTGAATGGCCTGGATGCTAGAGTGGTTATTACAATAACCTGGAAGAATATAATGAGCTACGACTCGAGTGATAACTGTGATGGTATGTGAAATGCGCGTAGTGAGACGCGGGAATTGTGTATGGAAGAAAATATTGGTTGAAAGAAATTAGTGGAATGTGGTAAACATACATGTTTATATTTCATAGCACATTTTATTCATTCATTAGTGTTTGATTTCGCTTGAGCATAACATTCCGAAGATTTGTATAAACATACATGTTTAATCATTTGAACATTTCTATGTATTTTTAGCCATTACACCTACATCATTGCATTATGCCATTAGCTCATTTTGAGATAGCCTTGAGTTCGGATTTTACTTTTGAGATGGTTTCTGAGATGTACGTTAAAAGACAAGTGAAAGTGTAAGTGAGATGTGGCACTGGTTTGAATATAAGATCATATAGAAACACTCGTGCTTGTCTGTGGAAACTTAACTTTTAAACATACATGCTTTGTCTTCTTGCCATCTCAATTGCATCATATCGATTCTTGATTTTCGTTAACTTCTAACATTTATATATTTTGGGATGTGTGTAAGAGTTAAGTACGTGGAACATGTTAACAAGTACTGTAGGTTGGCTTGGGCCTGAAGGTTGAAAAGTTAGGTGAAACGGGTTTAGGGAAATGCAAGAGAAAGAGAGGTAATTGGTTTAGCTTTGTTTCGGTGAGATTCAAGAGAGTGTTAAGGCAAAGTGTAGCAAGTACCGAGGTTAGGTAAGCACGAGATGGGAATAAGAGGTGCGAACGGATTTGAATTAGTTTTTAATGGTTTAGAAGTTGACTTAACTGTTCATCGTTAATTTAAAATCAGAAATGTGGGAGTTCTTAGTTAGTGTACGAGATGAGCTATAGGAGGCAGATTCTTTAGTAAAGACTGAGAGGGAGCGAGAGACTCGAATTCTTTGACCCACTTCATACAATGAATTCCACATGTAAATTTACTTCCTTTTCTTATTATTCTCACTGAGTGTCATGCTCAAAGGTGCTACATATCACCTTTTAGGTTTTCATTCCAGTCGAGGTCGTGACGAGGAAGATGGTATGCGTTGAAGCTTGAATGCCAGACTTTGGAATTGGACTAGTTGTCGTCATTTCTCGAGCTTGAGTTGTGTTAAATGCATAAGAGATAACTTATGAAAATTGTTTTTTTTTTATTGTTGTCGTTTTGTAAAATTGTATATTTTGTGTCTTGAGCTCATCAGAGCATATTTTCATACTTGATTTCCACGAAGTCGTTTTGAACTTCCTTTACGTTGTTTTTCCCTGTTGGGACCATGTAAAGCAGGTTTTGGTTAGCTCAATTTTTAAATGGACCCAAGCAAATTTTTCGTAAACATGTTGCCTTTCGATGCGTTTTGTTTAAATTGCGACTAGCTTAAATTGTTTTTCGCGCTTCCGCTAAGAGTACTAGCGGCCTAGCATCTGTTTGAGTCGGGTCGTTACACATAACTAATTCTTTGCATGACCGGTGGCCTAACCCAAAAGCTTCCATCTTGAAGCATCAATGAGCACCACCTGCCGCACCTCGTCCACGAACCCTACCAGTACCTGAAAGATGATATAAAGCACCTTTGAGCATGACACTCAGTGAAAGAAAAAAGAATTAAAATGATGATATGCGATGCTCAGGAAAGATATGCTCTAATGGAACCAAACACAAATGAATGCATAAAAATGTGCTAGAAAGCATAAACATGTATGTTTGATCAGATCATTGGCATTTCAAACTCATAACCCAGTCAGATCAATAACAATCAATCTGATACCCCATTTCATCATACTTTCCAATCCAACATTTACTTACGTTTACATCTCTTGTGTTTTACTACGCACATTTCACAAATCATTACATAAATCACTCGAGCCATAGCTCATTTGTTCTTCCAGGCTAGCGTAATAGCCACTCTAGCATCCGGGCCATCCACCACACAGTGCCTAGAAGATACATGCAATCCACCTTTGTAACCATATGTAATGTCCAAAAACTACTCACCATTACATAGGTTACGACCCCATGGCCATTCAACAAACACATGATATGCATGAATGAAATGAAATGTAATTGAACATGCTTTTTTTGCAATTCTTATCGAAAATGAAACTTTAGCACATCGAACGCAATTAAGAATGATCCCTATTCAGCATATGACTCTATCTTTCCACTTGACACTTTTCAAAGTACAGATCAAGCATATAAGGTCACACTTCAAGCATTATACCTTAACATCTCAACTATGCATTACCCGTCAAGTAATTATCTGAAATATATTGAGCATAAATGAAAATAAATCCCAATTCAGTATATGACTTGATCTTTAACTTAACACATGTATGAATGAAAATAATCATGAAGAATAGCATAAGTAATATCTAAAAGCAAAGTTGGTTCAAGGTAAATCCGCTCTTATCCGAACTCTCAATGACATGCCAAGCTTAGCCCTCATCTTTCGTTTCTTTCATAGCCTCTGATTCCCTTTTATTTCATACACCAAAGAGACCTCAAACCAGCCATGATCATCTCCAATATTCAACCACACCATTCCACTAACAACCACAAAAAACACCGCCATTACCACTTTCATTCTTTTTGTTCTCACCTTTACATACAACCTCCAAATTTTCTTATGCTTGTCTTCCTCCTACATCAAACCATCAAAAACTCATTTAGTCTTTAAATAACATTAATAACTCAGTTCATAACATATATTTAAAGTCCCAAACCCAGTTAGTAGAAAAAGGTGAGTTTAATAACTCAGTCCATAACATATATTTTGTAGGTTTTGGCAAAACATAGCTCGTTTGATCCTCCGACTCTTAAATCAAGACTAATTAGCAAAGGTGAGTTTAAAGTGGCAATATGTGGTGTTGTGATCGAGTTTACATGAAAATTTTGTTTGATCGAGGTTAAGAGAATTTTTCGGGAAAAAGAGAGAGTTGAGACGTTTTGGTCGGAGAGCGTAGTCTTGGATGTGAGTGTGTGTTTTTGGATTATTTCGAAATATGTGGAACTAATGTGAGTTCAGGATGAACTTTGAGGTTGAGCTTAAAAGCAAGGGGTAATTTTGATGTTTTGGTTAAAACCTTGAAGGAAGACTTCTGGGTTGACTAGGCTTTGTAACAATGTTTCCATACCGTTATGGATGGTTAGTGATCTTGACTTGCTTACGTTGAAAATGATGAGTGACAAGGAACGAGAATGGTGATGATATGACGGTTGACTTCTTTAAGCCTTTTTCTTTAATTTATGTTTCTTGTAAGTTCGGGTAAGGTAGTGTTGTAATTACCATTTTATTTATATGTTTTTACCTATGCTATGATTGATGGAAATTGTGATTTGTTTTGAGATATGGAAAGTGGATTTATGACTCGATTGCGAAACGGAAAGTGGAAATGTGATTCGGTTGTGGCATGGTTTGTGGTACATGTGGTAACACGGTACGTGGTAGTGTGTTCAAGTGCAAAATACGATAACACGATATGTGGTAACATGTTGTGGCATTGTAACGACCTGTTACAAGGTAATTTAAATTTTTGGTTATAAATATTTACTTTAATTATTAATATCGAGTTTTGGAAATTTGATTAAAATTTTCTTAATTGCAACCATAGACTTGTTGGGTGGGGAAGGATTCATTAGCAATTTGTTGGAGTGGAAGGATGACTTATCAATTAAAGGAAAATTTGGTTGAGGTGGCAAGGGTTAGCTCATTTATTCACAAAAGAAAAGTTAGGGAAAAACTTTTCTCTCTTCTCCTTCCTCTCACGCCGCCCCCCCCATTGGAGAAGTCCGGAGTTTTGCTCATTTCTTCATCGATTTAGGTGTCAATTATAGGTTTGAATTCGAGTTTGGAGTGGTTGGGAATCTTCGTTATCAATCAAAAGGTAAAAAAATTCTTCTCCTCTTGATTTCTCCATGAAGCCGCTGCCGCCTAAGGTTTTTAAATTGATGTTCTTCATCAATTTTTTTTATTGATAGGTGATCGTTTAGAACGTGAATAATAGTAGGGTGAAGATCGGAAGGCGGATCCTTGATTTTCTAACATTGGGTAAGGCTCTTGAATTGATTTATGAACCTCTTAAATTCTGGAAGTTTTTTGTTAGCATTTATAGTATGAAACTCAAGAACCCATCCTTGAAACCCACCCCATCACTTTGCAATTCCCAAACCATAACCTTATTCCTAATCAATTTTGATCTACCTAGCCTAGAATCAAAAGACCATCAAAATCAATATCCCGAAGCTCAACCCCATGACCAAACTGTGACCCGAAGGCCACAGTTTAGCCGCAGCAAGGGTGCAATAGCGTCGTGGCTGTCCCCCTTCACAAACGGTGATTTGTTCGTCATTTGTTTACCCCGTTCTTCGAGCCGTTGAAACCAATCCTTTTTAAATATTTTGGTACTGTTTAATCATGAATTTTAATTGCCTTAGACCTTCATTTCAGGTCTAGTTCATTGTGGAAAAGTAGCTTGATAATTTGGTTTTTAGCAAAATCAAGGTGAGTTAACGATTTGATCAATGATGGAGTTTTAGAGAAATCTAAAGCTCAAAAAGTAGTTTAACTAATCCTAAATATTTATTTATACTATTTTGGAAATTTAGGAAGAGAATTGATAATGGGAACATCCGAAAATTACTTGGGAGAAATTATTTTTGGTTAGAACGAGTTTAGACGTTTTTTTTGGAAAAATTGAGGTTTCTAGTTTCAAATCCATTCTGAATGTTTATAATATATATTTTGGAATATTTGGGAGTTTTATTTCACCCTTAGCCATGAGAATTTATTTGAGAAGAGTTTAAGTTGAATTTTGGCTTTTCAGCAGTTTTACCATTTTTCGCCAGTTTTGTTATTTAATCTTTAATCTGATTGTGCTGCTGTAATTTGATGAATTAAATTTATTTTATGTGAGCATTATCGTGTGCATATTGTTGAGAAGTTTGAGAATGCTGGGCTGATAGGTTGTGATAACTAGTATTAAGGCTACAGTTATGGGTGAGCTCATAATTAGGTGCTAGTACGAATGATTTACTAGATGATTTAGTTATAGTTGCGGCTATAACCAGGTACTAGAAAGTGATAGTGGTCCCAAGAGACCGCCTTTCTAGTGTTGTGTGTATAATTAGTTGTTAGACTTTAAAATACTAGATAATATTTTGGATATGTTAAGTGTTTGATGTTGGGAATTTGTGGATGAAAGCCTTGGGTATGAAACTAGAGAGAGTTGTCTAACCATGTAAGAGAGATTTTAGTGAAAGGTCTTGAATATGGAATTTTGAGATAAATTGCCTATTCATGTAAGTGGATTGAGATTTGAGTTTATGTGACGCTTTGAGCGTAAGAGTTATTGGAGAGTGTTGAGTGCTTGGGACTCGGTATGAATCGTTTAGAGACTATCTAATTCTTTACCTATTGATTAAGTCAATTTCTCACTGGCTTTAGCCTCACAGTGCTATATTTTTTTTTCGAGTAATAATGGACCAAGAGGTGGCGGTTGATGAAGTGGTGAAGATGAGGGGTTCATGTCGTGGTGGCCACCTATTGTTTATTCGTTATTGATCATGAATAAAATATTGAATTTTATTGGTTTTATTTGAGTTAGTGAATTTTGAGATTTATTAGTCTTTAATTGTTTTGATTTGTTTAAGGACAAAGTTATTAGTACCTTTTGATTTTGTTTTAAACTTTACAACTCCGGAGTTGCTATTTTATTGAAATGTTTATTTGAACTAGTGTGATTTTTCACAATTTCCAATAAAGATTATTTCATGAGTCTTCCGCTGTTATTATTACTTTGTTTTAAACTCTGAAAGGTCAAGTCTTTACATAAACCAACCTCGATTCTCCCAAAAGTACCAAGAAACTCGAAACACCCTTTGTTCATACTTGTTCAGCTGAGAGTGATAGGGAGGCATTCTGAGCTGTTTTTGACTTTTGCTCGTTAATTGTTGATCGTTATTGTTTGTTTAGTTAAATTAATGTATTTTAGATATAATTAATTGTAGGTGGCATTGATTTTTGCTTGACGCTCTAGTTGTGATGTTAATTGTTTACTTTGCTTAAAGGTGAGGAGAAATAAAATTTAATATTAATTTAGTAACTAAATTGTTTGAACGATTTATATGATCAGGAATTAAGTAAAACTTTGGAATCAAGTGATTGAGCATGCTATATTATAAGTATTAGAATTTTGGTAGTGTAGAAGTGAATTCATGATTTTAGAGTAGTTTGAGTTAAAAGTTGGGTTTTGATATGTTCGTATTAGAAAACAAGTTTATTGATCATCTCTTAATTTTTCTTGGCTAATATACTTGTCTGAGAATGTTGGGTTTTCTAGATATGGAATTTGGAGGAAACTCATGAATTGCAGGTTATGGAAATTATGAGAGTCATGGAAATCTGTTTAGTATATTGCTTATTTGGGACTCTGCTTATGTATTATTTGGGAATCTATTTCTGTTTATTGTACCTTGAGACTCTGTTTATGTTATAATGCATTATTTTGTGGGAGAAATAATGACATATTGCATAGACTGCGTGTGCTTGCATTATTTGGTATTATTCATTGTTTTGTTATATATATGTAATGTAGGTTGCGTGAACTTTGCATGAATGGGGGAATGAATAATGAGATAATGTTTAGACCTTGTGAACTTGCATTATTTGGTATTATCCATGATTTTACTATGATACATATATATATGAGGAATGCAAGGAATTTACATGTAATTGGGTGAGATAATGGAATCATGCATAAGTTGCGTAGCATCATTTGTCATTATTCACATATGGAATTATTATTGATAAAAAATGTAAAGGTTGTGTTTACTTTGCATGTTTTTGAGTTAGATAATGATGAGGTTGCATGAACTTAACATTATTTGTCATTATTCACATGTTTATAGTAAATAGTTGAGGCTGCGTGAACTTAGCATGTAATTGTTAAAACCATGGGAGATGTAATGATTTTAAGGCATTGATTATGACTAAGGCTATCATGAGCTTGGATGATTTGACTACCTTTTGTTATGGATGTTACGTATGTTGGGAGTTGTTATGATGTTTCGTTTTGATGTTTGCTTGAGTAGTCAAGACTTAGTAGGATCTTTGAACACAAATCCGGATTTGGATTGGGGATCTAAAGTTACTTTACTTTCCGTTTATCTTCATTGGGTTATTTCTCATGATACTATTTTTCAAGTGTGAGGCGTGGTCGCGATCGAGGTCATGAAATTGGTGCACCTTGATCTTGGGGTGATGATGATGAGATGGACTAGAGTGATCTTGTAGTCCATGGACTAATTTATTTCTCTTTTATTTACATTTGGTCTGTTGAGCTCATGAAAACGCTTACTTATATTTGATCATTTCTCTTCACATTATCAATTTTGTTTAAACTCTTGACATCAGACTTTGTTTTATGATTTAAGGGGTGTACATCCCATTTTTTAGAATTGACTAGGAGTTTTTCCATTTTTTGAAATGATGAAGGGTTTAATCCCATTTAATTACAGGTGTTTATTTATTAAAAGTTTTTCGCTTACGTCATTTATGTTTTAATTTCAAAAATAAAGAGTCAGGTCTTTACAGTTGGTATCAGAGCCTTTCGGTTTTGTAGATTTCATGCGCTGCATGTTTTGTTTTGAGTCCATTATCTAGTTATCATATGAGATCAGCGACACCAGGTATCCATAGACCCTTACTTTAGAATTTAGTTGTTTGTTTATGCTTTAGTAGTAGAGTAATGAGCCCTCTTTACTAGAAGTTTATCGAGGTTCTATTGTGTTATAGTGTGCCTCCTAGAGCTGCTGTTAGACGAGGATGAGCGAGGGAGGTTGCCCCAATGAGAGGTAGAGGACAGGCTCGGGACCCCACCCTCCACCACCACCTCCACTTGAGGATCAAGAAGGTGAGAGGGATTTGATACTGAACGACGTTGAGCCTGATTATAAGCCTTCAGTGGTCTAGGCACCTAGACACAGACGTAGAGTCACTATGTTAAAGGAGGATTATTTGGATTTACTGTAGGATACTGGTAGACCGACTGAGCATGTAGTGCCTCGGTTAGGAGAGTGGAACCTGTGGTTGCATAACCTGGTATTACAGATGTAGCAAGGATGTAGAAAGAGTACAAACGTTATGCACCCGTTGAGTTAGACGGGACATCTATTGATGCTGCTTTGGTTGAGAGATGGGTGAGTAGAGTAAAGATGCCTTTTGTGTTTATTCAGTATCCTGGACCAGCTGAAGGTCCACTGTGGGACATACTCACTTGTTGATGATGCTCTAAATTGGTGGAAGTTAATTTCTAGAAGATCCTTGTCTCCCACCTTGGAGGTGACTTAGGAGATGTTTAGAGAGAAGTTTTTAAACAATTATTACCCTGAGGACTTGTGTGATACATTGGAGGTGGAGTTCTTGACACTGAAGTAGGGAGACAGATCAGTTGCAGAGTGTAACGACTCGACCCTAAAGCAGGACGAGATCGTGAGTACATTCAACAGAAACGTAATTGACCCTAAAATGCGAAGGAAATCAATAGATCTATTATTCACTACACCTGTTACATAGTTTCGGACGAAGCCATAATATGCTTCCAGGGGTGCGTATCCCATCACAAAACCTAACAAAAGTAGATGCAATCATTGGGCACATTACCCCGATTTTTAAAAAATCTAAACATTTAATAATTCAAAGCAGATCATAGTCGCAAAACCTTTTGGGGAAAACAAAGTTGATTTTATATAAATCATAATTAAAGAACATACAATATAGTCATTGATGTTACAAGTCGAACCTATCTGACTATATGATGTGGCATCCTATTAATCAAAAGTTTAGTCTAGAAATCCTATTACAAACGACAACTAGGACTAAACTCATCACCCTTAATGCCAAAAGTACATCCATCCCATATGGATCAAGCGTCAAGCATCTAAGTATGTCCTCTAGAATCCCGAACTTGAGCCTATCAAGGCATACTAGCTCCTTGACCTCGACCATTCCACAGACAATACCTGAAAAACAAACAATGATCAAGTGAGAACACAAACAAATCAATTTAGTACTTCTCTAGTAGTCAAACACCTCATAGCTTCTTTCTATGCCATTACATACTTTGATCACCCTTACATAACTTACCATTATTGCTTCGCATATTTTAATCATGCTTTCTTACTCAAGCCATGTTATGCCATTGCATACTTTAACCATTCTTGATATCAGGCTTACTTACTCAAGCCATATTATGCCATTGTATACTTTAATCATGCTTGCTCACTCAAGCCACGTTATTTCATTGCATACTTATAACCATTCTTAAACTAACCGGGAATCACACAGATAACCTCAGGTAGTTACCGCTATCCACATCCACAAGTTTACATTTACATAGACAATAAGTGAGTATGTATTTAATTCTACTCATAATACATAATAAGCGCCAAGCTCCTATCTAGCTCAATATTTATAAAATATAGCAAGACACTATTTATAACCATAATCAGTATATAACTCAATCATTACTGTATTAGTATATGAACATAGGTATTTAAACATACAATATGTTCTTTGATTTGACATTTACTACATAAATGTAGTATCAACCATGCATCATACTTAAAGATATCATTAGTTTCGACATAAGACTAACATGCTTTACTAATAAGATCATTTTCCTCTTTCGTGAGTTATCTCACAACCACATCATGCTTAAACGGTAGCCTTCAGGTATTTGATTAAAAACTATATCACATGCATCAACTTAAATTTAGTTCATAATGAACTAATTCAAGTAACCATTATAATCTCAAATACCAAGCTTTACTATCTATTTCCTATTTCATTTGCTCTTAATCTTAAAACATTCCAAGTTAATGACCATCCTATACATTAAGCCTCCATTGGTACTTTTCTAAGATTCTTCATAAATTAAAACCTCCCATAACATTAACTTTTAATAACTCACATTGCTACCCTTCTACCTATGTTCTTAAACTCATGTTCATATTCGAATTTAGATCGTCATTCAATGGTCTAAGCCTTAAGATATCAATTTCATTACTACCATTGTTCTTTAATTTTATAGAGCTAGGTGTTGTGTCGCATTAGCAGGTTCTATCTAACCACTACAACCCTAATCAAACATATTTTCATTTTTTCTATATCAATACAAATGAGTAATGTAAAATTACAACTTAATTACATTATCAACTCTTTTGAGTGATTAACTAAACTATTACTATGTTCTTAATTTTTACTTGAACATCTAGTTCTTAACTTACAACATTAGGTAGCAAACAATAAACTTAAGACTTTATAGCTTTTAACTTTCACATTTAGTAATGATTTTCTTTGTCAATGTTTACTTAGATCAACTTAGTAAAACTTCTAAACGATGGTGATTAACAAGTTTTGGTTCTTTTTACTTTGGACATTCGCATACTTGATGTTCCATAACCCATAAATCATTCAAATCATTCCATAGTTTATGACAATCTATATGTCTTTTACTAAGTTTCCTAAACCTCTTTACATGCTTAGATTATCATTCATTTCTTACATGAACAACAAGTAGTAAGTAAAACTAAACTTCTAAGTACATGCCAAATGATCAACTTTTATTACTTTAAAAATAAGCTTCTAGCTATTCTGTAGTTCACATAGTAGTTTACCATACATAATCATGAGCTATGACATATTTAACATTTAACATTCAAAATACCATCTTAAGACTTACCAAACATCCCATTTAGTACTCATCTTCGGATAGGAAGAATGAATTGAACACCTACACCATTAAACAATCACATACAACACTAAGCATTAGCAAATATGCTATACATTCAGTTTTTATTTAAACTAACCCAAACCAGCCCATATGAACCTTTAATCCCTTAATATCATTTATAAACATTTTTTTAATTTGTAGGCATCATCTTGGAACCCCAATACAGTTTCAAAACATGTTCAAAGTCAATTTAGCTACTACATAATTCAATTCCCCCAAAACTCAAACAAATACCCATAAAACTCAATTAGAACCCCAACCTTAAAAGTTTTTTATAAGAAAATAAAAGGCCCAATTCTTACAAGTTTTAGATGGTTTTATCAAATTCTTTGATAACCAAGAGGAACCCAAACTTAATTTAACAATTTTTCCAAATTTCCCACTAGCTTAAGAAAAATTATAAAATCATTAGAAATTAGAGGGGCAAGCTAAGGATTCTTCTTGATTAGGCTTCTACTCAAAATTGACTTTGATTTGGAGTAAAACCATGAAGAATTGAAGAAACCCATCAATTTCCTTTTCATGGTGATGTTCACGGCTTGGCAGAGAGAAGAAGAGAAGAAAAGTGCATAAAATTGTTTTATTTTTAATGAATTTTGCTATTTAAAGTATCTTCTAAAGTTCTGACCAATTGCCTAATAGTCCAAATGCTTTGTGTTAGCATCATAGTTACCCCACTTCTTGCAATTTGACCCTTAACCTTATTTTTATACTCAAATCAACCAATCCTTGATCATAGTTATTTTATTATCTAAACTTTATCCTTTACTTTAACCAAGGTTAAATTTTAACTCAAGCATGGTTAACTCTAGTAACCATAGTTAATTAATTTAAAATACTCATCTAACTTCATAAAATTTCAAACATCCTTTATAATTAAATTCCCAATTGCTAAAACATTTACATAAATAATTTTAACAATTAATATTAATATTCCTAAAACTTGGAACCTTACCTAGAATATGAGAGAGAGTTTGATAGGTTGTTCAGATATGCTACTGGTCATGTTGTAGATCCATAGAGTAAGAAGAAGAGGTTTATAGTTAGGTTGAGGGCTGAGATTAGAGAACATATACACGCCTTGCGGCCTACTACATATGAGGAAGCACTTGAGTTTGTTTTATCTCTGACCTAGAGTCCTCAGAGAAGAAGAGCAAGTTAGATGATATATGACAAACTTACTCGCTGAAAAGGAAGGAGGAGGAAGACCATGTTAGTCGAGAGACTCTGTCACATCAAAGGCCACACCTACATACTCAGTATGGACAACAGAGGGCTCAAAGAAAGTGTAACGTCCCGAGTTTTGAGGTGATTTTACTTATTTTACTCTAATGTGTTATTTTATTTTATTTTATTTAGTTATTAAGTTGGAGTTACTAAAATTTAATTAGTTCCATTGTTAGAGCACTTTAGAAACGAAATTAGCGAGCACGGGACGGGTTTTCTTAAGGAAGTAGCATAGGGGGCATTTTGGTCTTTTCATTTGTCTCTCATTTAAGACTTCCTCTCCCATTTAGCAAGAAAAACAAAATCAAAAAAAAAGAAAGAAAAGGAAGGACCCGTAACAGCCCCCCCCCCACGGCCAAGAAAAGGAGAGAAAGATCCGGGGATTCCGACGCCGTTTCTCAACCGTTTCAATTGATTCCGGTTCCGTTGGAAAGATCTCGACAAGAAATTCCTATTCCGACCATCAATCGAGCCAACTCATGCGGATTCCGTGAGTTACGAGGTGAGAAAGAATTTCATAAAAATAGGTTTTAGTGTTTTTCTTTCATTCCAATCTTTGATCCAAGCTTCTAATTCTTCTCCCATCATGTTAGTTGTGATTTCTAGCTAAGAAAAACCCTGAAAACCAAGCTTATTTCCCTTAATCTAGACCCCAAGTTGAAAGAAAATCCGAGCCCTCGTCTCTTTTTTGATTTGTGACTGTTTTGGTGTTGTCTTTCCTTTTTAAATTCTGTTTTTGCTTTGAGTTTTGATGAGAGGTTGTGCATGGGAATTTTCGAAGTGTTGCCCATTGGTGTTGCCTGGTCGGGGAACCAACCCGGTGTGAACGTCAAAACTGTTGCCCTATACAAAGGAAAAAAGGTTTGAGAGTTGTTGTGGGATTTTTAGCGGGCTTTTTTGGTCGTTTCTTTTATTAAGAATTGGATAAAAGATATTTGATAGTTTAACACGGTAGGTTACTTGCTTCACTTGTAGGCTGTGATCCACGAACGATCGGAAACCCAACCGGCGGGTGGTGGAATTCTACACTTGTAAAAGGTGAGATTAGAACGAGTTGTAAATAATAATTTTCCCTCACATCGCAACCATTAGTGGTAGCTCAAAGTTGAGCGTTTACTCTTCTCTAAGTAATTCGGAAGTCGAAGAAGTATGAGAGATTGGGTTCCTAGTTAAACTTATGTTGGGTTCATTAGTTAAATGGTTTAGGAAGCAAGATTGCACACGTGAAATTAGCTAGTTTAAGAAGAGTTGGTGATTGATTCCTTAATTTTATCTAACATTGAGAGATATTGTTGAGACCATGTTCAGAGGGCTTTTGGTTACACATATTTACTCTAAGCGATGGGATTCGCTATGTTGTGCTATCCAAGGGGAATAGAACGGTTAATCAGAAAAGCATGTGATTTGATTGGTAATTCGAGAAAGCATGTGATTTGCTTTGTAATTAAATAAGCATGTGATTTGCTTAGTAATTCAAGGAAGCATGTGATTTGCTTGTAGTTGAGAAAGCATGTGATTTGCTTTGTAATTGTATAAACATGTGATTTTGCTTAGTAATTGTGTAAATAAGTGTTTTACTTTATATCCGTATAAAAGTGTGATCTACTTTGTACTCGAACCTTTGATTTAGATACTTAGAGTTTTGTAGCTTGAACGAATCATTAGATGCCGAGTTCTTCATAGAATCCTATTGTGAACGTTGTTTGCTCCTAGAAATAAGTTCAAGAAAAGCATGGCCTACCCATGACATTGGATGCATTTTCGATTAAGATTTGAGTACTTATTGTTATTTGTACGACATATTGGATGTCACCCACATGAATGATCTAGATAAGATCATTAGTAATTTATACAAAATGGACAATTATCAGTAGTGTTAACAGGATAAGGTTCCTGAACTTGATCCATATATTACAGACTCTTGAGGTTACTTATCTCGAATTGAATCATCACGTATGCTTCACATACTCAGTTGAGATTTCATAATACTAACTTTAGGACTTTACTATTTGAATGTGTAATATATCTAATATCGTTAATGAATTAATAAGTTAAAATGAACTTCATTCTATTTATTTAAAATAAATTATTTTTATTGAATAATTACAATTCCTAGGACACTATTCATAGCAGCCACATAATTAAAAATTTCAACTCAACAACTCATTAACGGTTAACTAATAGAAAACTTAACAGAAGGACTAAAAAGGAAGGTTTTCAAAACTTGAGAGAAAAACCTGTTAGGAATAGTGCCCTAGAACTTGTAATTAATTAATAAATATAATTTATTTTGAATAAACTAAATAAATAAACTTAAGTTTTTTTAAACTACATTGATTCATTAACCATATAAGACATATATGTATATATTATTAAAAATTCAAATAGTAAAGCCCCAAATTTAGTTTCATGAAATCAAAAGTGAGTATGTGAAACATACGCTAGGATACAAGTCGGGATGAGTAACTTAATGTGTCTACAGTAAATAGATAATGTTTGGGAACCTTATCCTATTAATACTATTGATAGTTGTCCCATTTTTTATTGTGTACAAATGATCTTATCCAGATCATTCATGTGGGTGAAATGGAACTATCATATACATATTGATTGTATAAGACTGGACCAAGATATTTGATCAATATCTCAATTATATAGTTTACTAGAAATGAGCATATATCAAACTAAGTTTATCAATCAGTGATAAATCTTAATCCTGAATGAAATGTAAACTCCTATTCATGGAGTTATGTTCTTTGATTCACATGGTTGAGAGCTATCTGTATGAACACTCAATACCTGCCGCTATGGGAACTTAACAAGATAATAACTTGGAGCAAATTACACAAGATGTAGTTCATAAATTTTCGAAAAATGATAGTAGCTTTAAGAAACTCCCTTGATATACTGATTCGAGACATGAACGAGTTGCGTCACTACATCTATTGATTACAGAAGTATTTTATCTCTAGTTCGACTACAAATAATGTTCTTTGGAGAATCAACGGAAACACAAGGATAAAGAGATAAATTTAATCCATCTATTATTATGATTTTTCCATGTGAAGTATATATAACAAATACATTCTGTAAGGCCCCGGGATTTGCAGAGAAAGTTTAATTATAATTTCTACATAATGTTTTCTTGTGTGTTAAGTGTTAAGCTACTTTAGAAATTATTTTCTATTTTAGTTTGATTTTTTAGTGGTGAAATATAGTTAAATGTTAACCAATGGTGGAAAAATCATTTGAAAGAAAGCTTTTACTTTTAACCATGGTTAGTTAAGGAGAAAGGGCTAGTTAGCAACTAAAACTTGAACCAAAGACTAGTTAGCAATTAAGTGAGTGGGAAGTTCTTAATTGTTAGGTGAAGAGGTGGGAGGACCATTTTCCAACTAGCCAACTTTAAATTCAGCCATTCAAATGTGTATATGAGTGAAATTAAAAAAAAAAGGGAAAAAAAAAATTCATATTTTCTCTTCTTCTTCTACCTCCAACCGTGAGCTCTAAGGGCTTCCAAGAGGTGAGTTTTGCCCTCTTCAAATCTTCATAGAGAGAGTTTAACCAAGGGGGTTTTGCTTGATTTGTGAGTGAAACAAGTAGATAGGAAGATTGGAAGAGGAATCTACAAGTTTTGAAGTCTTCAAGGTAAGAATTCATCTATGGATATTCAAGTTTTTCATTCTAGGTTTTGGGTTTTGGGTTTTTTCTTGATTGTGTTTGTAAAACCGTTTTACTATGAGTTTTGATATCTTTTCAATTCTAGAAATTGATTTTCAAGAACCAATTACAAACCCTAGGATCTATTATTTTAAAGCTCTCTTGAGATTGGAAGCCATGGATGAACACTAAGCTCAAAGCCTCCATTAATGGTAATTTTGCGAGCTTCTAGCTTTTTTAATTTTTGGTTTTTCTTGACTTTTACTTAACAACTCTCAATTCGGGAATATATGAGTGCCTAAATATATATTTGACACATGAAAAACAACTTGGAAGAGCAAGGAAATGAAGTCTTGAAAATTCTCAAATTTGGCCAAAATACTAGTCTTTAACTTAGCTAGTTTTGGGTTTTTTATGTTCAACCGGGTTTCAGGCTATGTTTAAATGTATTGGGCTGAGGTAATTATGTTATCATAAGTCTAAATATGTTTGGAATGAATTGTTGTAGGAGGAGGCCAAATTCAAGCAAGACTTTCTTAATTTCCAAGGTGAGAACAAAACGGGTTAAAGTGATGGTATGGTTGGTTGAACGTGGTTGTTATTGTGAAGGTGTGGAGTGGTTTTTAAATTCATATGAGGCTGATTTAAGATCAATACCTAGTGTTTGAAAGCATGAATTAGGACGGTTAATAGCAAGGTGAAAACCGGTTAGTCAAAATAGTCGTGATTGTGAGAAAGCGGGATGGGTGAGTCTATTATAGTTATAAACTTCCTTTTATTAACTCATTGAGTAACTTCTATATGCTTATTGGGACATATATGTATATATATATATATATATGTGTGTGTGTGTGTGTGTGTGTGTGTGTGTGTGTTTGTGTGTTGTGTGCTTGATAAGTAAGGGTTACTATTCGTTGAATTACTTTATATATGTGAAATGATAAAGGTTAAAAAGTTGATAAGTAGATGTATGGTATGAGAGGTTTTCTTATTGTTTAGCTCATGGTAAAAGAGAAATAACAATTGATATTTGGGCTGATTATGAAGTGTAATTATATGCTTGATTATAAGAAAGGAAAGTGGTGAAATTTAACTGAAGGAAGGGGTGAATGAGTGGAGAATAGCTTGAGTGTGGAAACATGTTGAATGGAAAATGTGAAAGGTTTGAGATGACTTGCTCCTAATTGTTTTTTAGATATTTACCATGTTATGTACATTTATAAATTATGCCATGTCAAGTGAAGATCGAGTCATATAGTGATTGAGATTTATATTCATATATACTCGATGTGAAAGATCAATGTTTGATATGTTTATATCTGATTTTGATAAGAGAGAAAAGTAAGCTCAATTATTTATATCACATTGCATTCATGCATATCATGTGTTTGTTAAATGGCTATGGGGTAGTAATCTATGTAATAGTGTGTGGTTGTTGGACGTTACATGAGATTACCTTGGCGGGTTGTATGTAGCTCCGAGGTACTGTGAGGTTGGAGACCCGGATGCTAAAGTGGCTATTATGATAGCCTGGAAGAGTAAAAGAGCTACGGCTCGAGTGATTGTTGAGTTAGTTGAGAAATGCATGGTAAGACGTGAGTAATGTAAAACGGGAATCGTGAATGTTAAATGAAAGGTTGTGAATATGAAATAGGAGATGTGAAATGGTAAGTTGGCATTGAATTGATCAAAGTGAACGAGACTTGACCATATACTTGTTATGTTGTTAGTTTTGATTGAGCATACATGTTTAAGCTTTTGAATAAACATATGCAATCATACTTTTTTAAGTCTTTTTGATTATGTCTTCAAGAGTTATATAAGTAGCTACCGAGATAGCTTCCGATGTGCGTTAAGACGCGAGTGTAAATGAGAAATGATATCGGTTTTGAATATGAGTTCAAGTTGTTTCAACCATGCATTTGCATTGTCGCTGAATTCTTATAACATACATGTTTAAGCCTTCAATTATTGTTTATGTATGTTTTTTTTGTGAAGAGCTATTATGTTAGTTTCCGAGACGAACGTAGTAAAACGCGGAAAAGTGTAAGCGAGTTGTTGCATCGGTTAGCAATTGTGATGTGTTAATCATACTAATGCTTGCTGTGGGAATTTTAATATTGGACATACGTGTTTAGTTCCAATGTCATATTGAAAGCATGGGTTCAAGCATAACATCACTTTAATTCATTTTGTTTTCACTGAGTGTGTAACGTCTTGTTACTTTTGAGGTATAAAATTTTTTTTTTATTTATTTTATTTTAATTTAAGTAATTAAAGTTATTTTAGATTCAGTAATTTAGAATTTAGTAGTTTATTTCAGTTTAAATCTTTTTAATCGCATTTATAGCTTAATTTAGTTTTGGTCGTATTAATAATTATTAACGGACCAATTAATAATTATTAATCACCATTTGTATAGTTTAAGAACTTTGGGTTTCGATTTAGAAGTCAAAAGTCATTAAAAGAACGTAACCATAATTTCCAAAATTCTTAAATATCAAGGTACTATTCACCTCATCTTTAAAATGCCATTTGACCCAAAAGTTGACCAAAACTTCTCATTTTTCCTCCTCCAAAACCATAGGCTTCAAGGAGATTGGGAGAATTTTCGGTTTCATTCGTTTCTCGACAGATCGTTCCAATTTTGGTTGCATCGGAAAGCCCTCGGTCCTAGGATTCTTCTCCACCTAGCAATCGTGCTTTCCATCCGTGTTCTAAGGACCTCACGGTAAGTTAAACTTTCAAAACCTAAGCTCCAAATAGTATTTTAATTGAGTTTTCATTTTGAATCTTCGATTTCTTGCCGTTAAACTCGATGACTTTAACTACGGGAGTTGTTTTAAGTGTTTTTGGAAACTTTCCCTTAACCCTAAAATCGAGTTTGAGCCGAAACCTATCCCATTTGAAATTTACATCTTGTGGGCTGTTTTGGGATGTACTTTTATTGATTAATTGTTAATTGTAATTAAATTCGGGAAAGTAATTATTGTCCAAAACCCCGATTTATCGTTACCCATTGAAATCGAGAACTTCGAAACTACTTGAAACTAACTTAAAACACCTCTAAATTGCCTAAAAGCTGGAAAACCAAACCCGAAACCCAATTTCCTTCAAGGGGCCGAGAGCAACATTAAGGGATTTTCGGGTTTTTCACCGTTTTATGCTTTTAGGTGTTGTTTGATCGATGTTTGGTTATTTATTGATTGTTAGACATAATTTAAATGTAGGTGTTTGTGGACCGTTTGCTTGATCACTCTTTCGGACTTCGGGAGCGAATTCTACTTTTGCCAAGGTGAGAATAATTAGAATTTAACTTAGCTTTAGAAAACGAATAAGTAGAATGATTTGTAGGATTGGAAGTTTAGATTAAGGTTTGAATCAAAGGATAAAGGAAAGTGAGCTAGTATACTTAGGTTTAGAGCTAGTTCTAGTTGAGTGAGAATACTTACGGATTTTCTCGAGAGGAACGTTTAACTTTGGAAGTTCTAAGTTTAGAATTGATTCGGAGTTTAGGTTGGATTATTGGAAGGTTGAAGGATCCACGTATAATGGAATGACTAAGGAACTTGAATAAGGAAATTTGGATATTTATTGAAAAGTATAGAATCTTTGGAAGTGGAGACTTATTCGTTAAGTTAAGATCTTACTTTTATTAAAGTATCGGTGGTTCGATTTACTTATTGTATTTCCGAAATTCCTATTTATTTACTTTATGCATAAGGTCATTTATGATCCTGTGACAACCCGACTCTTTTAAATTCATTTAAATATAAAACACAGCGGAAGTCTTTATATTTAAAAAAAATGGTGTGGTTATGTTTGAAAGTTGGATAGCCAAAACCTGTTTACATCTTAAATTCTGAAATCTAAAAACACAAGGAACATTAAGTTCCTATCCAGGAGTTCAAAAGAGTTATAATCATAAAAGTAAAGACGATAAGGTCTTAAGAGCTATATACAAATGTACAAATAAAAAAATGTATAAAATTCACAAAAACTAAGTCCATGGACTTTTACAACACCTAGTCCATCTCGAGGTCATCATCCATCGATCATGCAGCACCATCTCCTATCCCACGACCTCTAGCCAGGGCATTACCTGAAAATGTTTGTAATATCATGAGCTAACAACAAAGCCCAGTGAGAATAATAAGAATAAAAAGTAAAGTTAGACCTCAAACCCGTATTCCGATTTATGTCCAATTTGCCTTACATATTCCTTCCTAAAGTTCTCTAAACTCTAGGTGATTCCATGATCTATAATCTTTGGAGGATGATAATACTAGCACACGTAGTCTAATTCTCATCCATTAACTTGTTACGACATATATAAGAAAAGTAAATAAACTTTACATAAACATAACATTTCAATTCTTTATCCATAATTTATATTTCCATCGATAATATGCATGAAGGTAATGAGGACATCCCGTAGGATTCGCATTCGACCTTTATGCATGAATGAAGGTAATGTGGAACTTCCCGTAGGATCCACATTCTCCCATATGAATGAAGAAGGTAATGTGGGCACTTCCCGTAGGATCCATCATTCTCCCTTCTTTTCTTTCTCACTTTCTTTTCTTTTTCTCTGAAGGTAATGTGAACTTCCTGTAGGATTCATCATTCTCCCTTCTTTTTCTTTTTCACTTTCGTTTCTTTTTCTTTGGAGGTAATGTGAAACTTCCCGTAGGATTCACATTCTTCCTTCTTTTCTTTCATTTAAATGATGCCAGATGTTATGCATATGCTTGCAAAAGTAAATAAAAGTACATGTGAATATTAAAGTAGCCGTAACAAGTATAAAGTAAAGGGGCATAAAGTAAAAGACATAAAGTAAATAGATAGGAATTTCCAGAAGAACGATAAGTAAATCGAACTCCCGATACATTAATAAAAGTAGATCCTATCTTAAACACATAATCTATTCTTTCAAGGATCCTAAACCTCCAAATAAAATCCAAGGTTATATTAACCATTCTATCTAAAAGTTTGGATCCTTTAACTTCAAATGATCCATCCTAAGCTTCGAAACGAATCTAACTTAGAACTTTCTAAGGTTCAATGTTTTACTCGAGAAACTCCTAAGTTCTCACTCAAAGAACTAGCTCCTAATCCTAAGGTCACTAGCTCACTTTCTTCTATCTTAGATTCAAATATTAATCTTAGCTTCCAATCTTACAATTCATTATACTTATTCACTTTCTAAAGTTACTTTAAATCCTAACTATTCTCACCTTAGTAGAAGTGGTTTCGCTCCAAACCTCCGATAAAGTGATCAAATCAAAGGTCCAAAAACACGTACAAATCATTATATCTAACAATCAATAATTACCAAATAACAATCAAATGACATCAAAAAGCATAAAACGACGAAAAACCCCATAATGTCCCAAAGGGTGCTCTAGGCCAAAACAAGGAAAATAGGCCTCGCGTTTCGTTTTCCGGCTTTTATTCAATTTAGAGGTGTTTTGGGTTGATTTCAAGTACTTTGGTAATTCCCGATTTCAATGGGTAACGATAAACCGGGTTTTTGGACAATATGTAATTTCCAGAATTTAATTACAATAAACAATATATCAACAAAATAAACCCTAAAACAACCCCCATGATAAAAATTTCAAACGGGAAGGGCTTTGACTGAAAATCGGTTTTAGGGTTATGGGATTGTTTCCAAAAACACACCCCTGTACTAAAAATCATCGAGTTTCCCGGCAAGAAATTGAAGAATCAAAGAGAAAACTCCATTAAAACACTATTTGGAGCTTAGGGTTTGAAATTTAACTTACCGAGAAGTCCGTAGATCATGGGTATAAATCACGATTGTTGGGTGGAAATGAATCGTAGGGCCAATACCTTTCCAACGAACGAGAATCGAAGCGATCCGACGAGAAACGAACGAAACTCAAAAATTGGGAAATGGAAAAGGGGGCCTCGGCCAAGAGAAGAAGAAAGGAAGAAGAAGATGAATTTTGCTTGGTCAAATGACGTCAAAGGCATATTTAATAAGAGGTGAATAGTGTTTGGATAGTTTTTAAGAACTTGGAAATGACGGTTGCGTCCTTTTTATGACTTTTGACTTATAAATCGAAACCCGAAGTTCTTAAACTATCCCAATGGTGATTAATAATTAATAATTGGCCCGTTAATAATTATTAATACCATTAAAACAAAATTAAACTAAAAAGGTAATTTAAAAAGATTTAAACCGAAATAAACTACTAATTCTTAAATTACCGATTCTAAAATAGACTTTAAATGCTTAAATAAAAAAATAAATAAAAGTTTTTTTATCACAAAAATAACGGGACGTTACAGATCCATTTACTTTATGCACTTTACTTTATGCCCTTCGGTTACTTTAACATTCATATTTATGTTTATTTACTTTTGCAAGCATATGCATAACATCTTGCATCATTGAAATGAAAGGAAAGTAAAGCGAGAAACAAAATAAGGGAGAATGTGAATCCTACGGGAAGTTCACATTACCTTCATTCATAAGGGAGAATGTGGATCCTACGGGAAGTTCACATTACCTTCATTCATATCATCGGTGGAATTATATCATGGAGGAGGAATTGTATATTTCATTATGGAAAGTAAGACAACAAGGTGAATTGAGATGTTGTGCTTATGTAAAGTTTATTTACTTCTTTTTATACTTGCTTTTATGATTTATTGGATAAGGATCCGTTTATATAGACTAGTAATATCTTCTTGGAGAAATTATGGATTATGGAAGTACTTTTCAATTGTTTGAAAGTTAGTTTTCTAGAGTTTAGAGAACTTTGGGGAAAGAATGTGTAAGTTTATTTGGACATAAATCATAATACGGGTTTGAGGTCTATTATTACTTTTTATTCTTTTATTTTCACTGGGCTTGTTGTTAGCT
The DNA here is from genome assembly GCA_028015215.1 of Gynostemma pentaphyllum. NCBI lineage: Eukaryota > Viridiplantae > Streptophyta > Magnoliopsida > Cucurbitales > Cucurbitaceae > Gynostemma > Gynostemma pentaphyllum. The sequence continues at coordinate 33,048,396 of CM051352.1, forward strand.
CATGATATTACAAAAAAGTTTCAGGTAATGCTCATTCTAGAGGTCGTGGGAGAGGAGCTGGTGCTGCTTGATTGATGGATGATGACCTCGAGATGGACTAGGTGTTTATAAAAGTCCATGAACTTAGTTTGTGTACATTGTATCTTTTGATTTGTACATTTGTATATAGCTCTTAAGAGCTCCTCGTCTTACTTTTATGATTATTAATCCTTTGAACTCCTGAATTAAGAATTTGAAATTCCTTGTGTTTTAAATTTCTTAATTGAAAATGTAAACAGGTTTTTGGCTAGCCAATTTTCAAACATAACCACGCCGTTTTTTTTTTAAATTATAAAGACTTCCGCTGTGTTTGATTTTAAAATGATTTAAAAAGGAGTCGGGTCATCATAGAGTGTCATGCTCAAAGGTGCTCTATATCACCTTTCATGTTTCGGTAGAGGTCGAGGATGAGAAGCGGCAGGTGGTGCTCGTTGATGCTTCGAGTTAGGGACCCTTTGGACTAGGCTAACGTGTTGCAAGACTTGGGTTTTGCAAGTGACTTGTGGTTCTTTTTGTGTTTCGGTTTTAAGTTGAGTCTTTAGAAATATTTATAAGTAAACTTTGTACATTTTAAAGACTTATAATAACGGTTTAACTGGTGCACCACTTTTCTTTTGGTTTTGAATTTATGTGATACTCTGAACCGACCGACGAGCCGATGTTTTCTATTTAACAGGTTTTCTTTATTTTGTATATGAAACTTGAGATTTACGAATATTACATGTCGAAATTTTCATTATTTTTCTAAATCAACTATTTTAAGCTTAAATTTTCGCTTCCGTGTGCGTACTCGCGTCCTGGGCTTTTAGATTAAGTTGGGTCGTCACACATTCAGATAAACTAAATGGACGTAACTCATCTATAATGAGGGGAGTTTAGCTATGAATCTATAGTGGAATCATTCATATTTACATAATAAGTAATTAACTGATTATGAGTTAATCAGTTAATTAACTTATGACAATTAATTAACTGATTATGAGTTCATCAATTAATTAACTGATTATTAAGCCTATGATCTATAGGTCCATCAAGTCTCTGGACTTGCCCAAATAACGTTAGAACAAAACAAGTCATTTATTTGACTATTGAATAAAAAAATAATTTAATTCAATTAGTTTAACTTAAATAACTAGCAATATTAATTGTTTAAATAATGAGTTTATTTAAATGGAAATTAATATCAATATTATTAATTATTTAAATAATGTGTTTACTTAAATTGTAATTAATAATAAAATATTATTAATAAATAATTATTAATTATTTATGTAATGTGATTACATTAAATGGAAATTAATAATTTAAAAATGATTAATAATTTTAAATATTAACAATTATTTAAATGATAATAGTAGATAGGAGCAATTACTGAAATAGCATATTTTTGCATACTAATTACTGAAATGTCAGAACTTTTCAAAAATTACTCAAATAGCATAATTTTAGTTCAACAAATTCATTGAAAATAATAATAAAAAAATGATCAAATAGTTCCATAAATTATTGACCTTGAACTTAAACAACCAAAAAACAAAAAAATTCGTTAAAAATACCTATAAAAAAATAGTTCAATGATTAATTGAATTATAATTATGCTATTTGGGTAATTTTTAAAAGGTTCACACATTTTAGTAATTAGTTGCAGATTTATGCTATTTGAGACAAATTCTTTAGTAAATAATATATTTATTATTAATTTAAATAGATATTAATTAATAATTATGAACAATAAATTTACAAAAATCAGAAAAATGATATTATTGTTTAAATTGAATAATTTATTTATTTGAATAATAATATCAAGAATTAATAAATAAAATTTATTAATAAGGAAGAATTTAAATTGAACTAATGAATTCAATAGATAATTGGTTAAAATTATTGATTAAATACATAAAGATTTATTTAAATAAAATATACCAAAATCGTCATATGTAGTATATTTATGTAATAATTTTTGAATTATTTTGTCTAAACTAAATACATAAAAAGAATGTTAATCCAAGACAAATTAAATAAAGAAAAAATTAGTTTTTCTTATTGATTTTACATGCATAAAATCGGTCATATAAGATAAATAAGGAATTGTAACGACCCGATTTTTCAGAGTTTAAAATCAATATAAAAACACAGCGGAAGACTCAATAATTAATCTTTATTAAAATATAAAATAAATTTGCATCGTCTCAAATAATCATTTCAAATAAAATAGTAATTCCGGAATTACAAACTTTAAATAAAAAATTATACGAAAACAAATAACATCGACTTAAATATAAATTCGAAACACTAGAGAATATCAATTCTCAAAGTTTTAATAACCCAAATCATAAATTCAATTAAACATCACATAAAATTCATAAATAATTATGAATGACAAAATGATTGCCACCAAACAATATGAACCCCTCATCTTCACCACTTCATCAACCGCCACGTCTCGGTCCATTATTACTTGAAAAAAAAGATAGCATTGTGAGGCTAAAGCCAGTGAGAAAACAGTCTAACTAACATGTAAGATTTTTAATAATCTCTAAACACATCATACGAGTCCCAATCGCTCAAACACTCTCCAATAACTTCTGAGGCACAAGTACACTTAAACTTCAAGTCTCACTCGCTTACATGAATAGGAAATTCTCACTAATTCCATATTCAAGACCTCTAATAATTCTATACATGAATAGGCAACACTACCAGGTTCCATATTTAAGGCCTTCAATAATCAATCACACTTGGATCATCAATCTTTCCGTTCTCATAACCGGAACAAATATCCATAATGCCTCATAATCTCAATCTCATTCATAAAACCCATCCAGATAGCGTAAATAACATTAAAAACAATAAATAAAAAGAATACATACAACACTAGAAATGCGGTCCCTCGGGACTACTAACATGTCACTACAAAAAATTATAGATATAATAAGATTTAATAATATTTACAAAACGCTATAAATAATTATAAAAAAAAGCTGCAAATGTTTTTTTCTAGATTTTTTGTTTGCCCCCGCCCCCCAAATGGTCTTGAATTTCACTAAAAAATTTAGCCCCACTTTCTCATCCGATTTTTTTTCTTTATCCTTTTTCTCATATCAATTTCTCTCATTCTCTCTCACGAAATCATCTCGATTTTAGATGAAATCCACCTCTTTCCTTTCCAGTTTTGAATAGAGGCTTTGGTTCTTCGAATCTCACAGTGAAAATGGCGATACAAGTTAGTAAGAAGATAAAGGTGAATCAATTTCATTTCCCCCTCATTTTCTATCTATCTTCACAACGATTCCTCAATCAAATCTCAATTTGAATTTTACTCGATTAGCATCACCCACCCCTTTGTCTTAATTTGATTTATGTCTATTAGAATGACTCGCCCCTCTGTCTCGATTTCACATGTTTTTTCACCCAAATATCTTGAAATTGATTAACATCACAACCCAATGAAGTTTATGATTGTAAGATAGGGTTTGGCTTCAAATTTACGTCACCGTCCTCCGTCTCGATTTCACATGGAGTTTGTGATTGTATGTTTTGGATTTGGGGTTTTACTCACACATCACCTTCAATCATGCACATTAGGTTCATTTCTCTCTTAGTTTTGATAATTTTACTGTGAAATTGAGGCTTCAAAAATGGTCTTTTTAGCATTTGCATCTAGTATTTAAAGTCTTTTCATTTCTCATTGTTTTTGTAAATTGAACACCATGCTTTTCTTGTTTGGATTTTATTTTGATGGATAAATAATTTTTGTTTTGAGATGCTTTTTTATTGATCTCTTCTGTTTTTTCTTAGTTCTTTTTGGCTCCTCTATGACAAAATCATCCCCTTTTGTGCAGAAATCAGTGAAAACCATAAAAATTCTAACTTGTAAGTATTCTGTTAATTATTTCATAAACCAAATGAGCACTTATGAATGATTTTCAGTGATTTCAAGAGTAAAAATAAGAAATTTTTTTTGTCTAATGTTCTTTTGTTTATAGAATTATTGTATTTTAGGGTTTTCATAGGGAAAGTCAATGGATTTGATTAACACATAGGCATTTAGTTTCTTTTATGAAAATAAATTTTTAATGAGAAATAAAGTTTTGTGGAGGATGTACTAAATTCTTTAGGAAGAGAAGTAACTCATATAAAGCTATGGATAAAGAGTTGAGATCACATCTTAATCTTGACTGTTTTTGTAGTGGAAGTACCATTAATACCATAGTAAAACAGGCTTAAGAGGATGGATTTCCTTTCCCATCATTTTTTTTTTTTTTTTCTATTTATGTTTCTTACTTGGTTGTCTTCGGCTCTAAAATATTTTAAAGGGAAATATAGGAGACTCTCATACAATCCTTGCTTCCAAGGACATAAAATGATTCCACATTTGCGATTCAATTGATAGTGGATCTAAAGCCACATTTACCGTGTATGTTCGATACCATTTTATTCATTTTCTTACCTACTTAACGCTTGATTTATGAGCTAACTTGTTAATTTTAATCATACTTTGTAGAGGAAGCTCAAAGAATAAAACGATAAAAGGTATTGTCTTTGCATTGTAAGATGAACATGAAGTGCTTAGATCATCCCCTTTTATTATTGATCAGTTCTACTTTCTTTTGGTTCTCTTAAATTCTCCTTTTTTTTGTCGAGAAAATAGTGGAAATAAATAAAATGAACTTGTGACTGGATTCTATATCACCTGTAGATATTTTGAATCAACTAAACTGATTTAGATTCTTATTATTTGTTTTTAATGAGAACTACTATATTTCAAGACTCATTCTTAGACTTAAAATCATTGAAGCTGTAATATAGTGCATTGTTTTATTTCTTTGTTGTATGATAAAGATCTCTTTTTGCTCTTAAACAGGCATATGGGACAATTACAGACAATAGTCGTGAGTCTGTAGTCATGAGTGAGTCAGCCCCGACAACATCAAAACTCATTGTATGAGTCAAATGTGTGTTTTAGGCACTATGTCACCGAAGACAAATTGCTCATGAAATTGATTGATTTAGTAAAGTTGAAAACATAAGTTTAATTATTCTTGCAAGTTTCTTGTCATCGATATGCTTTTTTCTATTATGCCTTTAAATGTATACATAAATGATTTTTTTTTGTTTATTCATGGATAGAAAGTAATTTTCTATTAAAAATTTATTAATTTTTTAACAATATAATATGACTGGTTTATCCAACTTACATTTTTTTATTCACGACCCCATTATCAGTTTTAATTTTGCATGTCGATTATTAACATTGACTTGTTGGGCTTCATAGTTTGGTACTTGCACTATGTAAATTTCGGGAAAAGGTGACATTTTTTTGGCGTCACCTATTCGAATAGGTGACGGTTTTTCGACCATCATCTATGCCACCGTCACCTGATGTAATAGGTGACGGTCGGTAAAAAACCGTCACCTTTACGAATAGGTGACGGGTAAAAAACGTCACCTATTTGTATAGGTGACGGTGTTATCCCGTCAACTTAAAAAGCGTTTTTTGCGTCACCCTTTCTAGAAAAGGTGACGGTTTTTACCCGTTACCTTTTGTCTAAAATTTGAAAAAAAAAAAATTTTTTTCTTAATTGATTTTAATAATATTTTTACTATACCTATCAAATTTAATTAAAATATTACAATAAAAATTAAAATATCACAAAATGGCTACATAAATTACAATATTTTCAAGCAAAAAATTAAATTACATCATACTTGAACAATAAATTAATTACATCATACATGAATTACAATATTTTCCAGCTACAGTCCTCATAACAATTGCACATGAAGGTTTTTCCTCCTTGTAAAGGTCACATAATTGGGTTGCCTACAAGGTAAGCAAGCATAATAAATTATCTTCCAAGAATGTCAAAAGATTTCATAGCAAAATCCATGTTTTAAAACAATGACAAACAACAAAGGGAAACCACCTGTGGAGTTTGAACACCAGGCCACTTGGCAAATTCATAGCCAAGGCGTTCAGATTGTGTGGCCATTCTAGATGATATCTTAATAACAGCAACTGCTTCCTTTGAAGAATTATGGTCAGTAGGAAGGTGATTAAAGAGTGAAAAGAAAACGACTCCCCCATAATTAACAGTGACCTATATGCAAATGCAATGCAGATAATTTTAGGGGCCAGTAGGGGGAGGAAATATCTATCAAGACATAAAGTAGTATTATTATGTGTGAAATAACAACAAATTACCTGTAAAAACAATTTACAAAAACTTTCCCATATCCCCAATTAATCATTGACAACAGTAACAACCATTAACAATCTCAGTTCAACAGTAAAAACATTAAAATTGCATCTTACCTCATCTAATTCCCGTTCATGTTTAGGAATAAATGCAGCATCCACCTATCTAGTTCTAAAATCCTGTAACAAAACGTCAATGATAGTAATTAGCATTTTTTTTCTTGCTACACCTATTAGAACACTTCTAATTGGTGCATTTGAGCATTTTGGAGGAATTATGAATCTTAAGATGCCATCAAACTTCAAACTACAAATATTACAAATAAAATTACATAAGCAGTTTGACAAAAGAAATCTAACTAGTATAATATGCAGAATGCAACAACATACCCATGGCCTCAACTCTCAATCTTAACATGATTTCAACTTGTTCAAAGTAACTTTAAGCTTTATCTATGTATGACAAATTTTTAAACCTCAAATATATACAAATTTGATTGCTCAAGAACCATAAATGAGTTCTAAAATCAAAATTCTATAACAGTAAAATACCAAGAAAACATTAAATCAATAACAAAAACCATCTCAAAAGAACAAACACACAAATACATTGCATGGTTTGAAGAGCTAAAAAACCAACTATAGAACATTCTCATGAGAAATTTCATAACCACCTTCACCAATAACATTCTCATGAACAAAACTTAGATAGGTTTTGTTTCATCAGGCTATTTTATAAGAAAAATGACTTCTAAGAAAAATACAAAATTTTGAATATCTAATAATGATGCACCACATAAATTTATACCTTGTAGACTTCGCTTCATTTTCCAACGTTCTCCAGCCGTATATCTAAACAAAAAGAAACAAAACTTGAAGGCTTCATGGAAATTAAGACCTAGAAGAATATAAAGGCAAGGCAAATTGATACAATAAATGCCAACCTTTTCATGGCCATTGCAGTGGAGATAAAACTATAAGAAACGTGAATGATGCTGAGAACAAGAATGAATTAATGAAGCTGCTTAAGACTTTCATAAGAAGCAAACGATTCACGAGCCTAGAGGAAAAATAAAAAGGTTATAAGTAAAGTTTGAAAATCTCTTTGCAAAGCCTGTTCATGAATCTCTTTTTTAGATAAACATTATATGTGTATGTGTAATGTTATTGACAAATGAATATAGAATAAAACAAAAAACTTGTTTAAAGAATAAAGTATATAACAAATATGAAGTCTTGAGTAACAAATTCTCATACTCACTCAAAAATTAAAAAACATATCAAGAAGAAAGAAGCAAGCAGGTGAGATATTTCTCAAAAGAAGTAGATACAATTTCTAATGCTCGAACAAGAAAGAGATATAAAAAATGAATTTTCATAAGTGAGATCATCAATTGAATCTCCTACTCAAGGAAAAACATAAGTGAGATAATCAATTGACAACATGAACATCTGTCCAACAATAGCAGAACCCAAGGTGGAAAACAAAGCAAGATATTAGATCATATCAAAGCTTTACACAAAGAAAGAAGTATGCAGGTGATGTATTTCTCAAAAGAAAGAAATATGGTGAAAATGGCATACATGTAACAATTATTTTGCAATTCAGAAGAAGATAAGTTAGATAATGCATTTTGAATGGCATACTAACCTGCATAAAACGAATAAAAACTATTAGTCACGAACTGATGAATGATAGGCATCAACAATAATACATGGCTTCTATTTTAATCAACATTTATAAGCCATCTTCGACATTCTTTCACTAATGAAAGTCAAAGAAGAACATACATTTAGGAGCTTCCCTATTCTGCTGTAAAACCGAACCTCTGCTTTAAGATCCTGAAATTATATGTTAAAAAAAAGGAAGATGATGCAATTTGAACAAACAAAATATAGTACGGTACATAATGAAATAACTAAGTATAAGTTCATTTTAATAAAGAACTAAGTTATGGCTAACATAGATGAAAAAGGCTATAACATGACAATGATCAAGTTTAATAGAACATAAAAATTTCTTCAATAATAGTCAAGTGTATTTACAGCGAGCAGTTAAAATTTCTACACATTCTCCCGTATAATCATGGCTTGGATTCTTCTCTTTACAACCTACATAATATATTTTGAGTTATTAGAAAATTCTTCAAATAGGACAACTAATAGGATTAGGATGAAAAACAGGAGAAGAAAAGAGCAAAAATATCATGAGCATTTACATATAAGAAAAATATCTTCCCCGTTAACAGCCATTTAAAGAATGCAACTATCCATCCCTCAAATAAGATTCCATCTCAAATAAAAGTACCTCATCAGGATCATAAAGAAGATATTCAAAAGACGCTTGGCTTCATCCTCCAATAATCAAGCTGTAGGCTTAACATCATATAACTAAAAGATCACGATTGAACAACTAAAATATTAGGAGAAAAATCATAGGGAGATGACCTGTTGTTGTTGCAATAAGAAACTATTTGAATGTTCACGAAGAACGATTTTTACAATCCAAAACTGCAAAAAATAAATCGCATATAGTTTAATTGGAACGAATACATGAGTATGACTAAGTTCTCCAATCTCAATTAATACTAGATTACACATTATGGAGAAAACAAGAGAGCATTTGATAATTTCTAAAGGCAACAGAAAATTTAGACCTATAATTAAATTGAAAAACATTAAAAAATCAATCATTTTTTATAGTATATGAATATTGGTGTAGCAATGAAAGGCATGAATCAATACCTTACCTATTTTGATCATCAACCTTTGTAAACCCTTTCAAAATCTCTTCACAATCAAATTTATATCCTTGAGCTCTCATGTCGTTGCTGGAAGTTTACAAAATAAGAAACACTGTAAATAAGATGGAAATGGAGATGGCTTTTAAAAACCTTACATCAGAAACAAACATTAATTTATTTAAATGTTTACAAAACAAACACTACTAAATCCTACAACACAGCCATCCAAATGAAACCAGTCCAATATATGAGAAGTACTAGTATTTCTTATATGATTTGCATAACTTCAATTACACTAGAAGCGCTTGGGATATTAAACCATAATGGAACTAACCATGAACTTCTTAGATCTTCGAGAACTTTCAATAGCTATCCAAGTATTTCATCGAACACATAGAGATCAATAGATAAGTTCGTCAACTTACTAAGCTAAAAGATCTAAGAAGAAAACCCTAATTTCAGAGACTTTATCTGAATTTATTGAAGAAAAAATTAGTAAACTTGAACAATTTGCGAAAAAATGCCTCGAACGTCAACGGGCAAGAATATGATATTCTACTTTAGACCCGAACAACCTTCTTGAAGAACAACATTGGGGACAGCTTTGAGGGTGTTGGTGTTAATGGTAACTTTGAATCATGAGCTCGCGAATCAAAAGGAAAGGTGATCATATCTTAGTTTTTTTGGCTTCGAGGTTTTGGGTTCGATTTTCAATAGATCTGGTTTTACAACGACGAGCTTCACACGAAAACAAAATCGCGAGTAGCTTCCGATGGGATGGCGAGAGTCTAGCAAATGGGGAACTCGTGATGGGGAAACGAGGAAGAAATCATATCGGGGGGGGGGGGGAAAACGCTGGAGAGATTTGATTGAAGGTTTTGATCGAGCGAATGAGAACTATCGAAGGGGCGATTTTGTTTCAATGATTTGGGAGAGAGAGCGAGAGGGTTTCGTTTTCTTTTTTTGCCCCCGAGTCTTCATCCACTATTTTCTTTGAAGGAATGGTTGACGTCTTTTAAAAAAAAAAACTATTCATCCGCTTTTTATTTTATTGTGTCACCTATTAAAATAGTTAGTGTGGCCTATTCCTATTTTTCTTATAGTGTTGGTATTCTTCTAATGCATCCTTTAAAAAAATTTATTGACATTTTGAAGTATCTTAATCTTAGTTCCTCCAAATTCCTAGTGGAAATCCATGACTGATCTACAATGTCAAATCTTGAGCACTTGATTATTAGAGAATTTATAAGTTTATTATAATTTATCTACTAAATTTGATAATTAATTATGTTTCTCTATGGTTAGTCACTTTTTGGAATTGATGCATCATCTTTACAACTTATGAGATAACATGGAGCAACAAATGGATGGTTTAAAACTATTAGCAACTGAGCCATATATCAAAGGTAAAAATTTCATTTATTTTTCTCCCCTCAATTATTTTTCATGTTTGGATACTGCATAAATTTCATTGAGCGGGTAAAAATTAGTTAAATTAGAATATAATTGTACTTTATTCCACGTTTTTACTATGTTCAAAGTTCCCTCAAGTTGTTAGATATTAAAGCTTGGTGCTAAGCTAAAAGGTTTCTTTATATTTAAAGTTTCTAATGTTCAAATTAATTTCAGTTTAATTTTTTCTCAATCCTTCTGCATCCCTTTCTCAGATGGGAGAGGGAGGGAGAGAGAGATAATTTGTGATTGGGAGGGGGGGGGTATTAATATTATCATATATTAGTTACCATTAACACCCTTGGCTAAGTGTAAGTGGATGTCTATTTTATTGTTATTTAAAAGCTGTTAATATCACATGATTGGGCATTTAAAATGATAATCTGAGTATCACTTGCATGTTATTTAAATTGTTAACTTTTTTGTTTAATATATTTTTATTAGTTGTGTGAGGTGTTCTTCAATTTACTAATTCTGCTTTGGTATAGCAAAAGTAGTGTAAGCCATTTTCTCTTTTTCCTCCCCTTTTTCAAATGTAATGTTTAGTAAGGCAAGGCATAAGGTCCTTTTAATTGTTTTCATACTGTGATGTAAACTTGGCTACTATGGTGGGCTATGCATATTTCAATTGACTAAATGGTGAATTTGATAGGCTGATTTATGATATTGATTATGAAAACCCAGTAGTCTTTTGTAACATGGCCTTATGGCTGATGTTGGATATATGATGTGTTTTATTATAATATATTTTTTTAAAAAGTAGGTCTTATGGACATCATAATTTTTTATACTTGTTGCTTGAATTTCTTTTCAATGTGAGTAGAGAAGGAAGGGTCAAAATACCATGACTTTGTACAAGTAACTCTTAAGATTAACAATTAAGAGACCTATGGACGAAGCTTTGGGTTGTACAATTACATGAAATTGATAAAGTTATATATGAGGATGTAGATTGTTTAAATCACTATCTTCTCAATGAATTTTATATTTTCTCCTTTTAATTTTTTTTAATGATTTTGTGTTGAATAACATTTTTCTTTGATATATTTTATAGGTTCATGAAGAAGAGACTATTTCACTACAATGGATTATAGAGGTGCACATATAGAATTGGGTTCCACCACTTTAGTTTCAAAATTTAGTACTTCAACATGTAACGAATGGTGAATTGATAAATTTCGTACTTTTTGTTATTGTTCAACTTGAATGTTTTTAAACTTATTTGAGGTGTAATGTACAGAGGTTGAAATTACAATATATATTGAAGTGTACTTTTTTGGATCATTGTGTTATTATTAGAAGTTTTTTAAGCTTTTTTTTTTTAATTATTGTCTTTGATTAAGTTCTTTTACGTATATTTTGTATTGTTAAACTGTTGTAAGGGATAATATATTTGTATTTATAAAATGATGCATGTGTGAAAATTTACAACAACTATTATTTACAACTATTTCATATCTTTGATAGCTTTCATTTTTCTCAAACGTGATAGCTTTCATTTAAAGTAATGATTTTATAACATATTTTGCATCTTATAAAATCATTTCATAGCCTTTTTTAAATCCTATAATATATTATATAATAGCGGTTTTAGAACTCTATTAAAATCCCTTCATAGCCTTTTAATTGCAGGGGTTGTCACGGCGTTTTGTAAAACGCTAACCCTAAACCCTAGGTACTATGAGTCTATAACTAGGTAATAGCGTTCGTCATATACCTACGATAGGGTTTTTTAAAGGCTATCGTAGGACTTTTTCTTGTAGTGCACTTTCTAGTACCTAGTTATAGACTCATCTATAACTGAACATCTAATAATACATTCTTACGAGCAATGTATAAATGTATATTTGTACCTAGTTATGGACTCTTCCATAACTTAAATATGATTAGTTGTTAAGCTCGTAGCCTTAACACAAATTCTCACAATTCGACCGGTCTCAAACCACAACATTCCCTTCATCAAAAACACATAAAAAATACATTATAATATCAATTATAAGTCATAAACACAGCAGCCCAAGTTTCATATCAATCGGATCACTAAAAACTGACTTTCTACGTAAACGGGTAAAAACTGTCGAAAACCCAAAAACTCACTTTGTAACGTCCCGTTATTTTAGAGGTAATTTTTTTTATTTATATAAGTATTTATTTATTTAAAGTTAATTTAGATTTAGTTATTTAGATTTAAATAGTTATTTTCGTTCGGAAACCTTTTTAATCGCTTAATTAGCCTATTTTAGTTTTGGTTGTATTAATAATTATTAATAGGCCAATTAATAATTATTAATCACCATTGGGCTAGTTTAAGTGGTTCGGGTTTCGTTTTTTAAGTAAAAGTAAAAGAGGAACGTTGGCGTTATTACCCGATTTACTAAAAATCACAAAAACACTATTCATCATCCTTTAAATACCAACACTTAGCATTTTTTTTCACCAAAATTCTTGCTTCTCTTCTTCCTTGCTGCCGTGAGCATCAAAGACCCCCCCCCCCCCCAAATTTTTGATTTTCTTTATTTCTCAACGGATCTCATCGATTCTATATCCGTTGGAAAGCTCTTGTCCCGGGGATCATTTCCAACCTACTATTCGTGATTTCCGCTCGTTTTATCGAGGCCTTAAGGTATGTTAAAGTTTCAAAACCTAGAAGTGAATAGTGTTTAATGGAGGTTTTGAGTTGTAATTTTCGAATTCGTTCATCGGGGCTTTAAGATATCATTCGGGAAAGTCGTTTTATTCATTTTTAGGAACTTTCCCTAACCCTAGATTCGGGTTTGAGCCAAAAAGCCATTTATTTCAATTTTCCTCTTGTTTGTTGTTGATGAGAGCTTTGAATTTGATTAGTTTAATGACTTTACTAAATTGCTCAGGATTGAAATTTTGACCTAAACCCTAAATTAGGTTTACCCATTGAGTTTACCAATCTTCAAAGTACCGGAAACCAACCCGGATTGTCTTTAAAAGTGCTTAAAATCCGGAAAACAAATTCCTTTTCTTCCTTCCCCTTAAGCCGGGTGGGCCTCTTGGCTTTATTTACGGGCTGTTTTGTCTATTATTTTGGTATCGTGTCGATCGTTGTTCATTTCGATTAATTAATATACTTTAGGTGTTGTAATTATAGGTTTTGTGCATCGTTCGTGATTTTTGCTCAACCGGTGGTTAGGAGTTGACTACCCTTATAAGGTGAGTTTAAAATGGTTGTGATTACTTTTATGCTTTCAAATTACTTGACCGATTATGTTCGATCGAGTTAGTTAAGAGGGTTATTAGATTTTAGAACTTTTACAAGAATGCTTGTTATTTGGGAGTTAAGGAAAGTGCATAAGGAATTTAGTTAAGTTTGGTTGTTGTTCAAAGTGAGATGCTTTGGGTGGTTTTAAGTTATATTCTTGAGGAGAATTAGATTTGGGGAGCTTGGGAGAAGAGTATTGTGTACTCCATTTATCTTGAGGGTTTGGTCCTCCATTTATCTTGACTAGTTTTAGAATAGTTAAAAGAACTTTGGAGAGATTCTTGTGTAGAATCAAATTAGTACGATATTTTTAGTGATATGATTCACTTTTAGGTGTTACTAAGGGGGGGGGGGGGGGGGGGGGGTTTTGGGCAAGGGGGGGCGGGCGGGCGGAAATGTTTTTGATTTGGACTTGCATACTTTTATGCACGGATGTCGCGGAATGTTTTGATGTTGTGACTTGCATACTTTATGCCCGGATGTCACGGAATATTTGTGATTGGTGACTGCATATTTTATGTATGCGGATGTCACGGTACTTGCATAGGGGGTGGTTTGGAAGGGGGTTACGGGAATGGTTTGTGATTGGTGACGGGGGGGGGGGGGGGGGGCTTGCATATTATCGTTATGCACGGGCGGGGGGTGACTTGCATATTATCGTTATGCACGGGGGGGCCACGGAATAATTATGATTGGTGGACAAGTGGTCACGAATGAAATGAGAAATTTACTTTGTTATTTACTTTGTTATTTACTTTGTCATTAATTTTGTTAAGCACTAGTATCATCTTAAACTACGGGCTTAACTTTAAATTCCAGAATTGGGGGGGGTTTGATTATTTATGTAAAAGTACTTGATTATTAATGGTTAGTGCAAGAATACTTAGATTTATTTGGACACATTCTCCGATATGAATTTGGTTATGAAAAGTGCTTGCATCCATCTTTTACTCAAAAGCATTGTTTACTAATGGTGCTACACTTAAACTTTTGGGGTCGAAGAGTCCAACTCTTCTACATTAAGGCTAGTCAAATCTAAGTTTGAGCATTTTAAGAATGCAATATATACATATAACTTGAAATAAAGTCCTAAAACTTTATTTTGTGGCTCTATTTGTAGCCAAAGCGTTCCATATATTATATTATGGAATAGGAATATATGTGAATTAAAATTTTCTCGAGATGAGTTCTTTAAAACGGTTTAGGGAGTTCGTATTTTAAATGGATCCACGCCAAATTTTTGTAAAAATAAGTCTTCCATCTTTTTTCGATTTTAAAGATTTGTGAAAATTCGAGTCTTTACACACTTTTACGCTTTCTAAATCAATTCTTTGAACAAAAATCATCTTAAACTCCAAAAATTCCAGAATTAATATTCATATCATTCAGAAACAAATCGATCTAAAGAAAATTCACTTTTACCAAAAATTGTCTATTTTGGCTCTAACTGAAAGTCCAACTCTCCCAAATTAAAATCGATATCTCCAGTCCAAATTCATCCAAACGTTCCATAATTATATTAAATAATATATTGAATTGAAATATCTATGGTTTGAGCTTTAGATTTCTCTAAAACCCCACCGTTAATTAAACGTTAACTCACCTCGATTATGCTAAAAACCAAGATAAACCAAGCTAATTTCCGCCACGAACCAGACCTGAAATGATGATCTAAAATATTTAAAAACTATACTAAAACAGTACCTAACGATATCATAAAGATCGGGGTTCAACGGCTCGATGAACGGGACAACCAAACGACGAAAAAGTTCGGCGTTTGAAGGGGCAGCAGCCTTGCCACTGCTAAACCGAGGTCTTCAGGTAACGGTTTGGTCATGGGTCAAGGCTCAGAGTGATAAACATCGATGGGTTTTTAATTTAGGGCAAGGTGAATCAAAATCAATTGGGGTTTTAGGCTTTTAGATTAAGGTTTGGGATCAAAGAAGTTGGTGTCACAAATGAGTTCTTGAAATCAAGAACTCTTGAACTATTATAAAAATCCAGATTTTAAATAAAAGTAAAATTGAATTGAAACTCACCCAAAGCAGCAACAACCTCCGATCTTCACTTAAAATTAACTACGCCTCGAATCGATAACCTATCAAGCAAAGTTGATGAAAACCACATCAATTTTCATATCCATAGTGGTGGTGATGGCATAAGGATCAAAAGAGAAATAAATTTTTACCTTTCATTCATCAATTGATATTCCAATGGCTCCTAATCTCGTGTACACTTCGAATCATCACTTGAAAGTAAGAGAAATTGACAAAATCATGAGTGGCAAGTCACAAGGGGTGGTGGAGGCAATGGAGGTAATAATGAGAGTCTAAAATCCAAAAATAGAAAATGGGAAGTCATCTTAGGTTAAAAATCCCGAGTTGTAATAATTATGAAACTGCCACTCACCTTTAAAACGTCTATATCTTGATCACCAGGTCTCAAAATGACAAACTGTTAGTTGCATAGGAATATTGACATCAAGAAGTCAAAATATTAATCAAATCACAAGGTTCAAATTTTGAAGTTTTCAAGAAAAATACCATAATACCCTTTTTGAAAGAACATGATATTCTGCTCTAATTAATCGATCAAGCCTGATTAATATTATTTAAAAAAAATAATAATGATTTTTAACTACCTCATAACGGGGAAGGAATAAAACTTTTTATTCTTTGCATTTAACTTGCTAGTTTTCCTAATTTAATTAGAAGACTATTTTGCCTATAAATACATGGTCTTGACTCTTCATTATTCACTCCAATTCAATTCTTGAAATTGAAATATTTTCTTCTTCCTTCGTCTTCCTCTTGGCTGATTTTACTAAAGTCATAGGACGAATATTCTTTTTCTTTCCTTAAACCAAATTTCTTCTAGTTCGATCCCACAATCGGGTTTTGTTAACATTTGTGGATATAGTCTAGAATATTCAGTGATAAAAGAACCCTCCAACCAATTCTCTATATTTACTCAATGTAAATAAAATGTTTTGATTTTTCAAAAAATAGCATGAATTTATATGTTTTTATTCAGTTTTGCATGATATTAAAGTACATCCGTCTCTTACATGTTAATTAATCTAGATTAATTAGAAAAACTTCCATTGCGTTAACTTGTAACATCCTTTAAAAATGAAAAATTTAAAAGTTTAGAGACGAAAATGGAAACTCTCTAAATATAGGGATCAAAATCATATTTTACCTTTATTATTCATTCCTTTAAAAGGGTGGAATATACATTCTATTGGTAGAGAAGAATGTCCATTCCATTGCATATTGACCAACCAAAGAGTGGAATGAGATTCCTAAATGTCATTCTCATTTCATTTCCTGAAAATCAAACATAGCTTAAAGAGTTTCATTATTTCTATTTCTAGATTTATTCAAATTTTTCTGTCTGATCTTTGCGAGTTTGTGATAGGAAACATTATTAAATAGGCTATTCATATGGAATATGTGGGCGATCAACAATGCAAGTAAATTTTTAGTACCAATAGCTGTTCTTAATAAATTTTAGAGAAGAGCCAAAAAACTTTGTACCAGTTGTGGGGTGAAATTGGATTACACGTGGAATTTTACAACTGGATAATATTTGTTTACGCACCTAGTCTGACCACGGTACTTGGGCACCTGGTCTAAGGCACCTCGTCTAACTGCGGTGCTGAGCACCTGGTCCAAAGCACCTGGTCAAAGGCACTTGGTCTGACCGCAGTGCTGGACACCTGGTCCAAAGCACCTCGTCTGACCGCAGTCTTCGATATAGACCTAATACTTAAGATTGAATACAAGTATCCACTTGAGAAACGACTTGTGGAGCAACCCACAAGCCACACATAATTGAGAAGCAACACATGATCAAATCCCGATACGACACGTGGCATGATGATGTCATCAACCTAATCTCCTATAAATTGGAGAAGAAATTCATTCATTAGGTAACTAATTCTACTACTATTCTCTCTGGCACACTAGCTTTGTTTGCTCTGACTTTATCATCGGAGGGTGTTAGGCCGGCACCACACAGGTGCACTTTTTCTTTCCTGTGCAGGAACCTACGTAGCACGCCGTCGAAGCAGCGCACTACCTCCAACTCGTCCCATGTATTAAGTTCGTTGCCTACGTGGAATCTCTGCTTTTTACGCAATAACATTTGGCGCCGTCTGTGGGAAGAGTATATAACTAAGTGATCTACCATCAAGGATGAGTCAAAGAAGTCAACACGGTGATGATGTAGACAACGGTGAAAACCGTAACCCTCGTAATACGAGATATCAAACTCGTAGCAATAGAGAACGATGACAACAGGAAGATGAAAATCCAGAATTGGTAAGAGTTGCACCCGTGCCAGACAGAAGGGTTGATGTCTTGGAAGAGCAAGTTCGAGGTGTGAATAGGGATCTTGCAAAAGTACTAGAGATACTCACACAAAGGACAGATCACCAAGCCCCCACAGACAACCATGATCAACGATCAAGGAAAGATAAAGAAAAACAACTAATAGAAGGTGTTACAGAGTCGCAAAATCATGAGAAGGGTGGTTCGAAGGGTAAGTCGAGACTACATACTCGAGACAATTCCCCTTCTTCCAATAAGTTTTCTCCCAAGAGGCATCCAAGTATGAAAGGAAGGTCTGACCTTAGAGAAGTCCTCAATGAAAAAAGAAAAGCACAAACTAGTATAGCAAAGTCCACTGCTGAAAGTTCACAGCCTTGGGCACCAGAGCTAAAGAAACTCCAAGACGAGCTTGGACATATGAAGAAAGAGTATCGTGGAAAGGCTCTTCTTGTGTTAGAAGATCTCCTCGAGCAAACTGAACCACCATTCACAGATGACATCATGGAGGTAGAACTTCCTACTAAGTTTAAAATGCCAACTATGGCGACTTATGATGGTTCAAAGGACCCGGTTGAGCATGTTGATTCATTTTGGACCTAGATGGAGCTCTAGGGAGTCGAAGATACTATCAAATGCAGGGCATTCCCTCTTACATTAGGAGGCTCGGCATGAGGGTGGTATAGGCAACTCAAGCCCAGGTCAATCTCTTCATTTAAAGACCTTACTTGATCATTTGTAACTCAATTCCTCGGTGGAAGGGATCATATAAAACAAGCCACACATCTGTTAACTGTGCATCAGAAATCTGGGGAATGTCTCCGAGACTAAGTTGTGAGATTCAACAGTGAAGCGTTGAAAGTTGAAGGTTACAGCGATGACATAGCTTTAACCGCAATGATGACTAGATTGAAAGACGAAAAGTTTTTGTGGTCTCTAGGGAATAAGACTCCTACTACTTACACAGAGCTCATTGCAAAAGCACAAAAATATATGAGCGTGGGAGAATTGCTTAGTGCAAGAAGAGCTCCAGAGGAAGGGGGTAGTAGCAAGCATTCAAAACATAAAAGAAAAGAACGAACATAAGATACTACCCGGAAGTATGATCGTGTTAGGGATGATAAGAGAAGGAAGACGGAAGATCGACTTGATAAACAAAGTCTTCCTTCTAGTAAATTCAAGAAGTACACCCCCACCACCGTACTAGCAGAGCAGCTACTCATGGAAATCCAAGATAAGAACTTGGTTAGGTGGCCGTCAAGGATGAAGGAGGGATCTAACAAAAGAAATAAAAATACCTTTTCCACAAGGATCATGGTCACACCACCTACGACTGTTTTGACCTCAAGGAGGAAATTGAAGCTTTAATTCAAAAAGGGTAAGTAAAGTAGTTTGTGATAAGGAGAGAAGAAGGACAACACGAAACTAGACCCGAACGAAAAAACCAAGACCGAGGTGGTAAAAAATCTTTAGGTGGTGACATAAGAACTATTTTTGGTGGACCAGCTGGTGGAGAGTCGAGTAGAAAAAGAAATGTGAGCACTCGAGAAGCAAGTCATGCCCCACCCAGATTCGAGGTCTTTTCTAATTCTACAATGCCTGTTCGAAAGACAAAAATATATTTTGATGAAGAAGAAGTGGTTGATATCCATCATCCTCACAATGATGCCTTGGTGGTGGTAATTATTGTGGCTAACTTAAGAGTACATCGGGTCTTGGTCGATGGAGGTAGCTCAGTAGACGTACTCTCTCTCATTGCTTTTGAAAAATTGGGATTTGGAAGAGAAAAATTAAAAAGAAGTCCAGCACCCTTGGTGGGATTTGGAGGAGAGCAGGTCATCCCTGAAGGGAGTATTGAATTACCAGCTAATTTCATAGAAGAGCCCAACACCATCACTAAAATGGTAGAATTCATAGTGGTCGATTGCCCATCAGTTTACAATATCATATTGGGAAGACCTACCATCCATGCTCTCAGGGCTGTACCTTTGACTTACCATCAAATGATGAAGTTCCCTACTTCAGGCGGGGTAAGGGTGATAAAAGGAGAGCAAAAGGTCTCCCGAGAGTGTTACTACACAGCTATGAGAGGTGCTACACCGGTAAACATGATTGTGGTAGAACAAACTAAGGAAGAAGTTCGGTCTGCAACGACCTTCCTGGCTGAAGAAGCAGAGCAACCTCCCTTGGTAGTACCGCTGAAAGAGTTCGAACAAAGAGCAATGCCAATAGAAGATATGGAGTCTGTCCTGCTTCTAAATGAAGAAAAGTTTGTCAAAATCTGGACAAGACTGGGGGGTCAGCAGAGAGATGACTTGATAAAAATTTTGAAAGAAAATATTGACGTGTTTGCCTGGACTCATGAAGACATTCCAGGTATCCTAAAATCATGGTTCATCGTTTGAATGTCGACAATACCTTCCGTCCCGTTAGACAAAAACGTAGAGTGTTTGACCAGACCACGAACAAAGCTATAGCTAAAGAGGTAGAAAAGCTTTTAAAAGCAGACTTTGTTCATGAAGTACACTACCCGGACTGGATGTCCAATGTTGTTCTTGTTAAAAAAGCTAACGGAAAATGGGGGGTATGTATAGATTTCACCAAGCTTAACAAGGCATGTCCAAAAGATAGTTTCCCTCTACCTCGAATTGACCAGCTGGTGGACACTATAGCAAGGCATGAGATGATGACTTTTATAGATGCCTACTCAGGTTATAATCAAATCAAAATGTACGAGCCTGACCAGGAGAAAAAATCATTTGTGACAAGTCAGGGGTTTTATTGCTACAACGTTATGTCGTTTGGGCTGAAGAATGCAGGTGCGACCTATCAACGAATGGTGAATAAAATGTTCATAAGACAGATTGGGAGAAACATGGAAGTCTATGTAGATGACATGTTGGTCAAGAGCCGCCAGGCAGACCAACATACCTCAGGCATTTGATGTGCTAAGAAGGTACCAGATGAAACTTAACCTGGACAAATGCGCATTTGAAGTAACTTCAGGAAAATTTCTTGGGTTCATGGTCCACCAAAGAGGTATAGAGGCGAATCCCGACAAATTGAAAGCTGTCATGAACATGGAGTCTCCAAAGAACCTTAAGCAGCTACAAAGTCTTAATGGCAAAATAGCTGCGCTGAACAGATTTATATCCAGGGCAACTGATAAATGTTTAACTTTCTTCAAGATTCCTCGGAAGGGAAGCAAGTTTGAATGGACGGGGGAGTGTGAGAAGGCCTTCATAGAGCTAAAGGATTACTTTAGCTCCGCGACTCTACTCTCCAAGCCCGTCCTAGGTGAAGAATTATTTTTATATTTGGCTGTGTCAGAAACGGCAGTGAGCTCAGCTCTAGTAAGAGAAGAACGTGGAGTTCAACTACCTACCTACTATACGAGCAAAGCCAAGTTAGACGCGGAGACGAGGTACCCGCAAATGGAAAAATTGGCACTAGCTTTAATAACCTCAGCTCGAATGTTGAGGCAATAGTTTCAAGCACATGGGATTGTAGTTCTGACAAATCACCCATTGAGGCAAGTTTTACAAAAACCGGAAGCGTCAGGTCGACTGATGAAGTGGGCTATGGAACTCAGTGAGTATGATATTCAATACAAGCCAAGAACTGCTATAAAAGGCCAAGTTGTGGCTGATTTTATAGTAGAGCTCATACCTGCAAAAGAAGAGACACACTTAACCCACGAAAAAGAACTTGATTTAAACAAAGAACTCATCCCTCCACAAAAAGAAGGGTCCATTTGGACACTCTACGTGGACAGATCTTCCAACATGGAAGGCTGCGGAGTAGGCCTTATCTTAGTCTCACCTGACCAAGCTCACATTAAATACGCTTTAAGGTTTGGATTCAGAACTTCCAACAATTAGGTTGAGTATGAATCGCTTTTAGCTGGGTTGCGGTTGGCAAGGAAGGTAGGGTAACCCGTATCAAAGTGTTTAGCGACTCTCAATTAGTTAGCAATCAGATAATAGCAGAATATCAGACTAAGGGAGAATGGATGGCAGCCTATCTAGAAAAGGTTAAAAATCTTCTTTGCCCCTTTGAGTGGTAGGAGGTAAAATAAATACCACGCTAAAAAAACTCTAATGCTGATTCGTTAGCATGCTTAGCATCCGCATACGAGACTGAATTAAGTCGTACTGTACTTGTAGAATTTTTTCCCAACTCAAGTATAAATGACCTGGAAGCCATGGATATTGAACAAACATTGCAGTCGACCACCCCTTCCTGGATGGATCCCATCATAAAATTCTTATAAGATGGGGAGCTACCTCTCGACAAAGCTGAAGCACGAAAACTTCAACGTCGAGCAACCCACTATAACCTAGAAGGAGATGTGCTATATAAGAGGGGTTTTTCTCTTCCACTACTTAGATGTCTTCTATCTGAGGAGGCGGACTACATAATGAATGAGATTCACGATGGAGTATGTGGTAACCATTATGGAGGGAGGTCATTGGCTCACAAAATTATATGGCAGGGCTACTACTGACCCCTTTTACAAGAAGATACCAAGTCATTCTGTCGAAGGTGTGACCAATGTCAACGTTTTTCTACGGTCCCAAGACAACCACCTAATTACTTAACAAATGTCACAAGTCCTTGGCCATTCGCTCAGTGGGGGTTTGACTTGATAGGACCATTTCCTCAAAGAAAATGTCAGACTAAATTTGCGATTGTAGCTGTGGATTATTTTACTAAATGGGCTGAAGCTGAAGCCTTAACTACAATCACCGAACGCAAAATTACGGACTTCATGTGGAGGAGCATAGTTTGCAGGTTTGGTATTCCTTATGCCATTATCTCAGACAACGGGAAATAATTTGACAACAAGAAGTTCAAGTCTTTGTGTTCAGAGCTTTGTATTAAGCACTTCAAGTCCTCTCCCGCACATCCCCAAGCTAATGGTCAAGTGGAAGCGGTGAATAAAATTATCAAAAAGAACTTAAAGACAAAACTAGAAGGGTTGAAGGGGCTCTGGGCAGAAGAGCTACCTAATGTGTTATGGGCATACAGAACAACAGCTAGAACTTCTACAGGCGAGACTCCTTTCTCACTTGCGTTCGGAGCAGAAACGGTTGTGCTAGTTGAAATAGGTCTCAATTCTCCAAGAATACAACATTTCAATCTAGAGATAAATCAAGAATGCCTAAGGTTAAGCCTTGATCTCCTTGAAGAGCATAGAGAGTCTTCTCGTCTCCGTGTTGCTGAGTATAAAAACCGGGTGGCACAATACTACAACTCTAGAGTCAAACCACGCAATTTCAAAGTGGATGACCTTGTTCTCAAAAAAGTGTTGCCAAATACAAAGGACCCAAATAGTGGGATCTTAGGACCAACTTGAGAAGGACCATACAAGGTCACTGAGGTAGTGAGACCAGGTACTTACAGATTGAAAGACCTCAACAACGAGGCATTACATCATCCATGGAATGCAGAGCACCTCAAGACTTTTTATCAATGATGTCTTTATAATTTCATTTATGTTTGAGCTGTTTCAGCATTTTTCATTCACTGTAATTTCATTCAATAAATGAAACTAGACCACACTCTTTCAATTTCATAAACTTACTTGTGTTGAAAAGAACCAACAAAGCATAAGGAAAGGCTACCACTAAGTGAGAATCTGAGCTCAGCCCATAATAAGCTACTTTAATAACTCATAAACTCAAGTAACACTTTAAGTTATAAAGTGCAGCTTGAGTGGGGGCCTACTGCTACTACTTTGCTTGCTACCTGCACTATTACTACGCATTACGCTGTTCTACCAACAAGAATGAGCGACAAACACAGCAAAAATTAAGTTTTTGTTCTTTCTAAGTTCATTTTAGGTGCAGGGCTATTTAGCCACACTTGATTGATAAAACTTAGAAAGAACAAAGACTTAAATTTATTAAAAATTCTAAGTTCATTTTAGGTGCAGGGCTATTTAGCCACACTTGATTGATAAAACTTAGAAAGAACAAAAATTTAAGTTTATTAAAAATTCTAAGTTCATTTAGATGCAGGGATATGTAGCCACACTTGATTGATAAAACTTAGAAAGAAAAAAAAAACTTAAGTTTATTAAAAATTCTAAGTTCATTTTAGGTCCAGGGCTGTTTAGCCACACTTAATTGATAAAACTTAGAAAATAAATAAAAACAGTAAATGAAGGCAACATGAAATATGAAATAAATCTGAAGATGAAAAGCAACATAAGTTCGGAGATATCCTAAATAAAATGAAAGCATGATAAAAATATATTGTCCTACCTATAAGAAACTAAAGAGGAACAAAAATAAAAGATAAATCTAAGAAAGTCGTCATGCTGAATCGTCCACTGTCTCAATGTTGACAACAACATCGATGCGGGAAAGGTTGAAACTCTCCCTAACAAACTTGAGATCAAGATCTGGAAATCTCTCGGTAACCTTCTCAAGTGCTCCTTTGACGCCGAGGTAAAAAAAAAACTTTCAGGTCTGCATCCTTATTGACAGATTGAAGCATAGCAAGCAGTTCGCCTTCATCCTAAGTTTTAGCTTTGAGTTCGCCAAACATAATAAAGGTATTTTGAGCCTGTCGGAAGTTTCATTTAAGTTTTTCTGCACTCAACTAGTTTTGATATGAATCATGGAGCCTCAAAAGAGATGAATGACATTAGCTTCACTCAAGGATCAAGAGCTAAGAAGTTGGATCATGAAAAAAGAGCTTGGCTAGAAATGAAGAGAAATGGAAACTTTCCCAAAGTGGAAACTTTCCAGAAATGGAATCTTTCCCGAAATGAAAACTTTCCATATATGGTAATTCGTGGAGAAGATCAAATTTATATTCAAAGGAAGCTCAACACCAAGGATTGAAGACTTTATATAGAAATGGAAGTTCTAAGTAGTGTAGGGCTTTAATTTTGGCATTTTTAAATTTCTAGAAGTAATAGTTTTTTTTTTGATGACTCATCATGGTGATGTCATGATCAAGTCATCCTTATCAACACTTTATCTCATATTTTTGAAATTTGAGTCACATTAGGAGTAGGAAACTTGTTTTTCCTATTTAAAGGCTTTATTATTCAATTAATAAAATGATTTGATGAATTAAAGAAAATTGGCCGATTGTGCTTGCCTTGGCTAGGAGCCATCTCTCAACTATGTAATCTTGCTTTAGATTGCATGCTTAGGAGCATTCAAGCAACCTTGATCAAGTTGTTTGTGGAGTGTTTCGAATTATGGGGTAAGAAGTCATTCTTGTTTCTTGATATTTGATCATCAAGGTATCCTTTTTCCCTTACTTACACCTTGGGTTGTTTCGAATGGCATATGTGGGTTCAATGGTTTGTTATTTTGGGGTCCTTAGTTAAGTTTAAGGACCCCAAAATAACAAACCAAATGTGGGTTCAATGGTTTGTTATTTGGGGTCCTTAGTTAAGTTTAAGGACCCCAAAATAACAAACCAAATGTGGGTTCAATGGTTTGTTATTTTGGGGTCCTTAGCTCTGATACCAAATGATAAGAAAACCCCATGGAATTGCTTTTAAATCCCTTAAACTTAACTAAGGACCCCAAAATAACAAACCATTGAACCCACATATGCCATTCGAAACAACCCAAGGTGTAAGTAAGGGAAAAAGGATACCTTGATGATCAAATATCAAGAAACAAGAATGACATCTTACCCCATGATTCTAAACACTCCACAAATAACTTGATCAAGGTTGCTTGAATGTTCCTAAGCATGAAATCTAAAGCAAGATTACATAGTTGAGAGATATGGCTCCCAGCCAAGGCAAGCACAATCGGCCAATTTTCTTTAATTCATCAAATATGTTTATTAATTGAATAATAAAGCCTTTAAATAGGCAAAACAAGTTTCCTACTCCTAATGTGACTCTAATTTCGAAAATATGAGATAAAGTGTTGATAAGGATGACTTGATCATGACATCACCATGATGAGTCATCAAAAATAAAAACTACTACTCCTAGAAATTTAAAAATGCCAAAATTAAAGCCCTACACTACTTAGAACTTCCATTTCTATATAAAGTCTTCAATCCTTGGTGTTGAGCTTCCTTTGAATATAAATTTGATCTTCTCCATGAATTACCATATATGGAAAGTTTTCATTTTGGGAAAGATTCCATTTATGGAAAGTTTCCATTTCTCTTCATTTCTAGCCAAGCTCTTCTTTCATGATCCAACTTATTAGCTCTTGATCCTTGAGTGAAGCTAATGTCATTCATCTCTTTTAAGGCTCCATGATTCATATCAAGTTCACTCCTCAGCTTATTCTTCTTAATGCGCTATTCTTCCTACAATCATGCGCTACCAAATAAAATTCTCTCATGAAGTTTCACAGTGTCTTCAAGACGATGAATCTTTCTCTCCATCTGTACGCAGGCCATGTTCATTCTAGCCCCAGCCTATAATGGTGAAACAATCGTTTAATTCATCTGAGTGAAAGAAAAACACAAGAAATGACTAGAGTGAAACAATAAATACCTTTAAGTATTCCTCAATAGACGAGTCAATTAGAGTTTGAGTGGTCATGGACCGTGCACAGTCTCGATCAAGTAGCAGAATAGTCTGAAAATTCGAACTGATCAGTTAAATTTCTTCCTTAAAAGACTCGTCATCCTCTCCAAAGTAAACACAACCAGGATCAGCTATAGAATGTCTAACATCACGGTGAGAATAAGGGTCCGCACTCAAGTTTGGGACTGTAGTAGGTAAAGATTTTTTAGCAACATCGGATTCACGACGACGTTTTTCGATCAAGTCCCAGGACGATCAGGTTGTTTGTTAGTTACTTTCTTTGGAGCTTTACCAGAAGCATCTACGCATTTTTGGCGTTTGCCTGGTTTCAATGAACCTATGAGCAGTCTCACCTGACATAGCTAAAAAAAATGGAGTGTCAGATGTGTACCATTTTGTGGTACAACATATATAAAAATTACAAAGACTTACTGGTATCTTCTACAAAAGGCTGAGCAAGTCTAGAAGCAATGAGTAGTTCGTCTGATAGAAGGATGACAGAGTTACGATCTTCAACTGGAATACTCAAAATATCATTAACTATCTTTTTAGTTGGTTGAGATAGTTGAATGAGTTCTAAATCTCTCACTGCAGTAAAAGAAAAATGAGTTAATGAACAAGTGAAAGCAATGGAGAGGCAGGTTGTAAAAAATTTCCTAAACCTACCAGAACTTCTAAAGAGCCTAGAAACTCGATGAGTATGATCTTGTTCAGGTATTAAAGACAACCAATCACCACCCACAAAAAACCATTGATTTTTCCATTTCTTTGCAGTAGGAGAAATCGTCAATAGCTTATCGCCACGGGAGGCAAAATAATACATAGATTTCTCCCCAGGAAAGCTCTTTAGTCAATAAAGGGCATGGATAGTTTTATAAGTTAAAGAAGATCCACCACCATAGAGATGCCAGAGAACCCAAATCCCAAGTAAAACGGTCCAGCCATTTGGAGCAAGTTGAGCGGGAGCTAACCCGACATAATTTAAAACTCTCTGAAGGAAATGATGGAAAGGAAGCCTAACTCCACATTTGGACGTGTGTAAATGAAAACTGACTTCTCCAAAAGTGCGGTCATGAATAGTCTCGCCCACTTTAGGACACCTAAGAATAATGGATGAAGGTATATCATACAACGTTCTAATTCATTTTAGGTGTCCTAAGGTAATGGTAGAAGGGTAAGAATCTATCTCGGAATCATCCTTGTGAGTACTCGGTTCAGTTTCAAAACTCGACCCCCCGAATCTTCTTTGCTCTCAGTTTCGTAATTAGAATTTAAGTCTGACATCCTAAAATGAAAAAGGATTCTATCTTAGAGACTTTTGAAGCAACAACCATTTAGGCGTACAATTTGAAAAAAAAAATGTGCTTAGAGGAAGACCAATGTGACATACTTGAATTCGACAAAGAGGAAAGAATCGTCTATGGTCCTCTAAGTAAATTGTGCAACAACAAACACGCCTACAAAAGAGCGAAAAAGTTCAAAGTTAGACGTGAAGAAGAGAAAGGCGAGATGGTCGGAGAAAAAAAAATGAAGTACGGTGAACCAGCAGATTTAAAAAAAAAATGAAAACTGGTACGCGGGTCAAAGCATTTTCAGATTTTTTTTTTTTTTAAGAATTGAAAAATTATGAACAGCGCCAGCCGTAGGCGCTGCTCTTCAAAAAATTTCTTTTTTATTTTATTTTATTTTTGTTTTGTTTTCTAATTCTTTTTCCAATCTATTACTTCTACTCTCGATTTATTTATTTTTCCCTTCCTTAATCCATCAACTTCAGTATGTCAAGTCCTAAATTATTAAATTTCTACGTTTTAAGAGAATTTATCTTGAACTTAGAAAGGGGCAATATGTACCTGATAATTTAACGTCCTACCACGATTGTTTTTACTGGATGAGAAGGAAAACCTGCAAAATTGAGAAATTGAAGAAGACGATGTCAAAGAGAGTCTTCAAATAAAAGAAAGAAAGGAAGAGAGAATTTAAAACTTACCAACTCTCCAAGTTATGAATTATGGAAGAAGGTGAACTTTGATATTTATAGAGATTTGATCTTATCTCATGATTAGATCTTATCCCTGATTTGATTCTTATCTCCTAATTTGGTTGATATCTCAATCGTTCGATCGCGACAAAGGCAACGGCTCAGATCTCTTAATTAATTTATGATGATGTTAGGTTCAACAAAGATTAAAGCACCTGGTCTACCGTGGTATTTAGGCACCTGGTCCGACCACAGTTTAAGCACCTAGTCTACCGTGGTACTTAGGCATCTGGTCTGACCGCGGTACTTGAGCACAAAAAATTAGGGAAGATTAAATTTTCTTTCGTCGTGGAGGCTTCAGAAGAATTTTGACAAATTTTTACTTTGAATATTTTCGAGAAATTAATTGAAGCAAAATTCCACATTGAAAGAATACTCCCAAGTAGCATTGAACTCGCATCTCAACTCAACTCGGGAGTAGGGGGCCTCAGTTGTGGGGTGAAATTGGATTACACGTGGAATTTTACAACTGGATAAGATTTGTCTACGCATCTAGTCTGACTTTGGTACTTGGGCACCTGGTCCAAAGCACCAGGTCCAAAGCACCTGGTCCAGGGCACCTCGTCTGTCCGCGATGCTGGGCACCTGGTCCAAGGCACCTGGTCTGACCGCACTCTTCGACATAGACCTAATACTTAAGATTGAATACAAGTATCCACTTGGGAAACGACACGTGGCGCAACCCACAAGTGACCCGTAATCGAGAAGCAACACATGGTCCAATCCCGACGTGACACGTGGCATGATGATGTCATCAACCTAATCTCCTATAAATAGGAGAAGAAATTCATTCATTAGGTAAATAATTTCTACTATTATTCTCTCTGGCACACTAGCTCTGCTTGCTCTGAATTTAGCATCGGACGGTGTTAGGCTGGCACCATACCAGTGCACTTTTCCTTTCCTGTGCAGGAACATACGTAGCACGCCGTTGAAGCAATGCACTACCTCCAACTCGTCCCATATATTAAGTTCATTGCCTACGTGGAATCTCTCCATTTTTACGCAACAACAATACCAATATCAAAAACTATGATTTTGAGATTGTGTTTATAGAATAATTATAGATGGATACCGACTTGGGAAGTTTTTTTTCCTTTAAAGTACGTAAGTAAGAATGAAATGTTGATTTATGAGGATGATCTTCAATATTAAAAGCATCCCAATAAAATTTATTACAATTTTTTGTGATTAAATAATAATTTGAAACCCATAATAGTATAGGAGGATTTTAAATTTAGTAAAATTTATATAATATTTATAAAAATATCATGTTCTAAAAATATTCGTAAATATAATAAACTCTGAGCGGGTCAATCACTGATTAATATTAAATTACATGTTTTTTTTACAATAAGTGAATCACTAATTCACACAATAATCATTGTTACTAAAATAAAAAAGTTATAGTTACAAATAGTTATAAGCAGTGATATATTTATAAATATTGCATCAGAATTTGCTAGACAGTGAAATTTTCTTAATAATATATGGTCATATGCACCTTACATGTAATATATACTTTTTATTATATAATTATACTTTATAAGTCGAATCTTTTAGTTTTATATATATATATATATATACTTTCCTACCCGTAAACAATAATCAAATTAAGCATGTCTCGACCAATTGAGTTCAATAACTAAAGAATGTCAGTTAGGCTAGAACCAAATTCTTATAGTGAGCCAAAAATAAAGAATTTTGATGAGTAAACAAATCCAAATCCAACAGAGGTTTCTAGCTATGGGGCACCTTTGTTGGCCACATGGAATTGTTTTTGGTCCGACATTTTTGCAAATTCGGCTGTCCTTAAAAGCATCTTGGCCCATACACATTCTTTACGAAAAGTTGTCTCCTTCAATCATCTACGATTAAATTTTTTAAAATTACAAAAGGAACAATTAAATAATGGGTTTTTTTTTTTTATAATGGTATTTTAAAAATTCATATTTTTAAATATAATACAAATTTGATTTTTTTTTCAAATAACATCTCTTAGACTGGGATACCGACTGACATTAGTTTAGATTGATGGAATCTCAGTCTGAAAATACTATTTCTAAACTATTTTTAAAAAAATTACTATTTTTAAAATTATCCATAAAAAATCTCATCTATGAAAAAAAAAAAATTTAACAATTATTAATATTTTAACACTACCTCTCTTAAGGCAGCCATTTGGGACCAAAGGTGAAAATTTTTGTATGCATTTTAATTGTTTCTTAAATTAATATTTTAAAATCTTATTTTTCTTCCATCGTTCTATCATCTTTTAATTTATCTATCATTCGTTATTTATTTTTCTATTAAATTTTCACTTTTGTAATCATTTTTATTTCTAGTACAGAATTTTTCAAGAGATCGGTTAATATTAAAATAGGCTTTTCTATTTATATATTTATTTTACATATTTTCTTTTACATAGGTTTATATACTCAACAAATGTAATTAAGAAAATCATTGATTGGACAATATATACAACAATTTATGTTAAAAAGAACAATGAAGCTTATAAGTTTAGAGGATTTTATGCTATTTGAAGCTAAACTAAATTAAAAAGTTTGAAGCTTGATCGAAATGGAGCTCTCTAAGAATTTATCTCTTTGACAATCGCTTTATTTATTGACAATCTAAAGTTGGTTTTAATCATGTCCTCTATCCAAATAAATATTCCTTTATACTCTTTTAATTTCCTTTCCTCTCGGAGAGAAATGTATATTATATGAATAATGATCGTAGTTGTAGCCTAATTGGCCTAATTAGTGTATTAGTAGGAATTCATTACTTCCTACCTATTTTGAGAAATCATAAATAGGTAGAATTTTAATCAATATAAATTAAAAATAAAGTAAAATTATCTAACCCCTTCCAAAGTGTCGTTAAAAAAATAAATAAATAAATAAATCATGCATTCCAAACTCATTGATAAAAGAATTGAATGGATAATTATTATAGTAGTAGCCATTATATATAATAATTAAAGTGTTTAGAAACTTGTTTCAAAACAAAGTCTAAGATTGACCGTAAAGGAAGCCAAAAGAGTTAATAAATCGGACACCTTTCAAGCAGTGGTTTGTGAAGAATTATTCAATATTGAGATCAGAATGTATAATAGATTATGCTCTCCTCTTGAGAAACCGCCATGATTGCCCTCATGAGCGTGTACTAACCCTTTTTTTTAAAATATTATAATGCATTTTATAGAAATTATAAGGTTAAAATATATATTTGATCTCTAATGTTTACTCCATTTTTCAATCTAGTCGTGAATATTTGAAAAAAATTTAATTTAGTGTCTCACGTTTTTTAAAACTCTAATTTAGTTACTCATGTTTTTTAAAAGTTCTAATTCAAATCCTTATGTTTTGATTAAATATTATTATAGTCCATGATGTTACATTTCTATGAAAAACTAATATCACATGTTTTCTAACTAATTGACATAAACATTAAACACTTAAGATACTAATATAGATACTCTATTGATCATGTTTTTCGAGAAAAAAAATGTTATGAGTTCATCGAACTAAAAAATAAAAATAAATATTTTTTTTTTAAATAATTCATGTAGTATTACTTTTATCATCTAGATGTTCAATATGCCAATGTTAAACAGTCAAAAGAATATGCAACATTAATTTTTTTTAATTAAAGAATTTTGGTGTTAAGGACTAAAATTTAATTTAAACAAAATGTTAGGGACTAAATAAAAACTTTTTAAACATTAGAGACTAAGTTAGAAATTATGACCCCTTGTTAGAGACAAATATATAATTAAGACTAAAGATTATAATGAAATATTTGTTCTTTACCATGAGGAAAATCCAAAGTACAAGCGGTTTAACACTACAAGAAAAACTGAAATTAGCAACAAAGTCATATGAGATGTCGATTAGCGACGCAATGTGTCGCTGACACTGAGGTTGACTTTTAACGATGCATATGATCGCTATCTAGCGTCATAAATCACTACATCGCTATCTCTGTTATTACATAAACACATTTCGTCACTACTTAGCATCTGAAATGGATCCATTTTTATTATTTTATCTCAAGAAAAGGTGCACAACTTCTTGCCAAATTAGCGATTCTTTTATACCTTAATTTAGCGACAAAATACGTGTCTGAAAAGCTGTCTCACAAAAGAATTGGCGCGAACATTTCTCGCCTTATTCAAAGACGAGTTCGTCGCTGATAAAATCTATTTACTTTATTTAGAGACGCGTTGCGTTGTTAAAAATGACTGGAACTTTTCCCTCCATTTTGTTTAGACAAAATTCAGAGAAAATTTTGGTGGTAAGAAGGAAGTAGAAAAGATTATAAAGAGGTGTACAGAATCATTCTTCAGACACAAGTAAATTTCATAAACCATATTACCAAGAGAAAAATATGTGAGTGGATGTACATCCATTTGGTTGAAGGTTTTTTAACCAACCAATTTGTAGCCGGGGTGAAAGACTTTGTTGGATTCTATCAATCCACTGTGTTCTATGATCACTACCCGACAAAAGATACGATGTCCATGTAAAAAGTGTAGAAATAAGAAGATATTACCGATAGATGATGTGAAGTTACACTTGTACAGTCGTGGTTTCGTAGATAATTATTATCATTAGGTGTATCTAGGAGAATCTGAAGAAATGTTCAGTGCATCGAGAGATGAGTCAGTTCATAATGAAGGAAGCAGCTCGCAGTTCAATTCGAACGTGAATGAGAATTTGGATAACTTACAATATTAGTGTACGGTCAGTTAGAACAGATGGTTTATATGGTTACAGTTATAATACATTCAAACGAGGAGAGGATCCTCAAACTTTTGTTAATGAAAATTTAAATCCAGATGCGAAAAAATGTTTCAGATAATAGAATCAACTAGTAGGCTATTGTACGTAGGTTGTGATGTCACGCAACTTGGAGCTACAACTGAACTATTGAATATGAAGGAAGAGTTTCACATCCAAGAAAAATGATTCAACTAGGTATCATAATGGTTTCATTAGTACAGTCCTGCAGACAATACGTTCCCACAGAGTTTGTACGACACGAAGAAATTAGTGGAAGGTCTCGGTTTACCGATTAAGAAAATCAATTGTTGTCCGAATGGATGCATAATATATTAGGGTGCAGATGCAAGTCTTCATCAGTGAAAAATGTACAGTCACACGGGATACAAACAAATAAAAAGAGTTTTATTCCACATACCCGCATGTTTTATTTACCGATTACACAATATTTGCAACGGTTATACGAGTTAGAAGTCACATCTTCTCACATGCGGTGGCATCACGAGTTGTGACGACCCGTCATTTTTAAATAAATTAAATCAGAGAAAATAGCGGAAGTCCTTTTTTTTTTAAGAAAATTGGCGTGATTATGTTTGAAAATAGGCTAGCCAAAACCTGTTTACATATTAAATTCAAATATCTAAAGAACACAAGGAACATTAAGTTCCTATCAGGAGTTCAAAATGATTTATAAACATAAAAGTAAAGACAAAAGCTCTTAAGAGCCATTTACAAATATACAACTCCAAAATTATATATAATTCACAAAACCATGTACATGGATTTTTACAACTACTTAGTCCATCTCAAAATCATCATCCTCTCGATCAAGCGCGCACCAGCTCCTATCCCAAAATCCCAAATATTACCTGAAATGTTTGTAATATCATGAGCTAACAACTTAAGCCCAGTGAGAATAATAAGAATAAAAAGTAAAGATAGACCTCAAACTCGCATTTCGATTTGTGTCCAATTAATCCGACACAATTCACTCCTAAAGTCCTCCAAGCTCTAGGTAATTTCATTCTAAACTTTCCAAAGGATGATATTACTAACTCTCATAGTCAATCCTCATCCAATTAACTTGTTATGACATAACTAAGAATAATAAATAAAACTTTGCATAAATATAACATCTCGATTCTCTTTCTCATCTATCATATGCATAAAAGTAATGAGTACATCTCGTAGGATACGCATTCGCCATTTATGCATGAAATGAAGGTAATGTGGATATTCACATTCATCCACCATTCAACCTTATGCATGAAGGTAACGTGGATATTCACATTCATCCACCATTCCTTATGCATGATGAAGGTAACGTGGATATTCACATTCATCCACCATTCCTTATGCATGAAGGTAACGTGGATATTCACATTCATCCCCATTTTTTTATTTTTATTTAAATTTTTTTTTTTTAAATTAGCGGAATTTATTTAGTACACCAATTACACTAATTTAGGATCTATAATATCACAATTTGTAAAACATGTACATTAGTTTTGAAATAAACCCTTTACTTACATTGTAATATGAGAATCGTTTTTGTTCTTTCTTTCAATCCCCCCAACAAACCTTGATGCGAACTTAGAAAGAAATTGAGAGAAATTTTTATTTGAATAGGGAAAACGATAAATAATGGTGCAAGAATGTTAATTGCATATTTGCTTGCAAAACTAGATAAAGTAAAGTGCAAATATTAAAATTTTGAAAATGAACCAACATAAATAGAAACTCTTTTTTATCTTGGGTAAATAAAGCAATATAAGTATTGGATATAATTAAATAATGATAGTAATTACTATGACGACCAAAATTAATAATAAATAATTAATAAATCAAATTTATTTAATAATATTTTTGGGCAACTCCGCTAATCAATAATTATTAAAGTCTCTCTTAAATAAAAGTCCAATAATTAATATATTAATTACCATTTAAATAAAATATTTTATTTAAACAATTAATATTTTCTCCCGACTAAATATTATCAAATTTATATTTAATATTCCTATTTAAATAATAAAAGGGGGGGGGGGGGGGGGGGGGTAATTTTATTGGGGGTTTTTTTTTTTTTATTTTATTATTTATATTTGTTTAAATATAAATATTTAAACATTAATAATTGTTAATTAAAAATTATTTAATTACCATTTAAATATACCATATTAAAAAAATAAGAAATTAATAAATTTCATTATTAATTCCTGTTTAAATAAACTCATTATAAACCAAGGTAATAATCTTTTAATCGCTCTATTATAAATAGTCTTGGGTCATTTAACTTCCAATGATCCAACCGTAGTTTCAAATCGAAACTAACTTAGAATCATTCCACTAAGATTCAATGCTTTCCTCGAGAAGTCCTAGTTTACTGTGAATCCTTCACTTAAAGTGGATAAATAGCTCCTAATCCCGACCTGGGTTCCGCTACTCCAAGAACTTCTTTCGTCCTATTCTTTTATCAGAAGTTGGGTTTTCTAGTCTTCAGTTTCTCTAAAATGTGGCGGGGTACAAACCTTCTAAATGTTCTCAATACTTACTTCTTCCCATAGTTACTTTAAATCCTAATTATTCTCACCTTAGCCAAATAAGAGTTATATTCGACTCCAAGGAGAAATTTATCAACATCGTATTGATCGATCAGTATAAACAAAAGCAATGATCCAGGATAATTCACCTACAATTAATTACATCTACAATTAATAAATAAACATACATCGATCTATATTAACATCTAAAAGCATCAATTAGATAACAACGAACAAAAGTTCTGGACACCACCACATTAATCCTCACTTTCTTTCCTTTTCACATCTTTCAATGATGCGGTGGTGGGAGGTGTTGTGGTACGATAAATAATGGTGCAAAAGTGCAGCGCAACTAGTAAAGTAAAGGAAATATAAAAAATCGAAACCCAACATAAAGTAAAGGATAGTAGAATCTTGGACGAACGTTATAAATTGAACTCCGCTATCAATAAAAAAGTAGAGTCAAAGCATTTGATTAACCTACCTTTAAGGATAACTTCCAATAATGAGGTTCAATGTTTTTATAGTCTTGGTCATTTAAGCAAAGTAGTTTCAATATTCCTGTCCGACGGGGTGGAATTAAAATACTTTTTTTTTAAAAGGGGGTTCTAGTCTAATTTCAATGGGTACTCGATAATTAGGGTTTTTTTGATACATTAAGCCCTATTCTGCCAAATAAATCGCCCCAATTTAAATAAACACACATTAATTCACTAATTTATAAACCATAATCATATCCCAAAAGCGTAAATTTCAAACAAGTGGGAATCGGGTTTCGTTTTCCGGCTTTTAGGTCTTTAGATGTTTGATTGGTTTTAAGCAAATTTGATTTCCGATTTCAATGGGTTAATAGGGTTTTTGAACATTAAGCCCTTTCCAATTAATAAACATTAATTACAAACCCATATCTTCCCAGGTAAATTTACAAACAAACTGGTTAAGGTTAAGGAAAGTTTCCAAAAACTCTTAAAACTACTCTTTAAAAAAAAAAATTCCCGGTTAAGAAATGAAAGAAAACAAAGAAAACTCCATTAAAACACTATTTGGAGCTTAGGGTTTCAAGCTTTACTTACCGAGAACTCCTTGGATCTTGAGAGAAACGGACAATAGCTAGGTGGAAAAGGATCCTAGATTCGAGAGCTTTCCGATGTATCCAAGATCGAGTCGATCCGCTGAGAAACGAAGAAAACCTGAAAAATTCTTCCCTCTCCCTTGTAGCCATGGTTTGGAGGAGAAAAAGAATTAGGAATGTGGTCAACTTTGAGTCAATGAAGTGTTTTTAAAGACAAATGAATAGTGTTTGGATATTTTTAAGAAATTGGAAATGACGGTTGCGTCCTTTTATGACTTTTGACTTATGAATCGAAACTCGATGCTCTTAAATAAATCTAAAAGTGATTAATAATTATTAATTGGCCTATTAATAATTATTAATGTCACCAAAACGAATTTAGAGCATTAAAACAATTAAAAACGAATTTCGGTCGAAATTAACTACAAAAATCGAAATTACAAAATAATAATTAAACTAAATACTTAAATTGAAATAAATAAATAACATTAAATAAATAATAAAATAAAATAAATAAATAAAAAAAAAAATTCACTTCAAAATAACGGGACGTTACACGAGCACTCTCAGGATCATGGAGTAATGAGACATCTTTCCGATGCTAAGGCATGGAAAGATTTAAATCGTTGTCATCCATAATTTGGAGAAATCAGAACGTCAGATTGGGTTTATGTACTAACGAGTTTAACCCTTTCGGGGCTTCGAGAGCTCAATTCTCATTATGGCCAGTTATGTTGACACGGTATAACTTGCCTCCATCGATATGCTTGAAAGACCCGATGATTTCTTTAACAGTAATTGTACCTGGCCCGAAAAGTCCGAAACAAAAGCTGGATGTGAACCTTCAACAACTAATTGCTAAGCTTCTTGGTTTATGGATCGAATGAGTAGTGACGTATGGATGTTTCACAAAAATAGAATTCGTGATGCGAGCATTAGTAATTTGGACTATAAGTGACTTCCCGACATATTCAATGTTGTTAGGTACGTTTGTAAATTAATTCGTATGAAATGTATATTTTCGTACTTTTATAAGTTATAGTTTTCACGGTTTAGATTAAAGTTTATAGTTTTACCCAATGTAATAAATTTTATTAACTAAATTCGTTATGGTTGAGCACTTAGAGAAATTTTATATGACCTCATTGCATGGACAATACCAGTGCCTTCTCGTTGGTGCATGGTCGAAAAATGTGTTGGTTTGACTGTCATAAAAGGCCCTCATCTTTTCATCGAGCAATGATGCTTTCCAGGGATGAAAAGCCTTTTTAGGTGGGTGGTTTATAATGACCCGTGATTTTGGTAAGTAACTTAAATTCAAGTAATTGATATTATTTAGCTTAAGTAATATTGAATATGGTAAAATTTCCCTAAATTCAATTATGGAATTAGTTGGTAAGAGTTGTATTAGGATTTACTAAGTGTTGGGGATCAAAAAGGCAAGAAAATGTATATTTTTAGCCTGTCGCCACAGTGATGGCTCTTGTCGTCGCATCCTGCAGATTTTTACACTTTTAGAGCCAAAAACCTGAGAGTGGTTGCTACGGAGATGAATCTCTACCACTGCGGTGACCAAAGCGTGATTTTTTCGTGTTCTATCTCAACGTCGCGGCAACAGAGCACGATTTTATGTAAGTGATCAGTTTTACACGTAAAACATTAGGTTTTCTTTTCCTTACTTCCTCTCCTTGAAACCAATGTCTCCCCCTCTCCTTTGGTGGAATTCTTGCTAGATTTACCTCATCAATTCCTTGTTTTTAGTCTGGATTCAAGAAGGTGAAGTTTAGGTGTTGTTGGATCGGGATCTTCTTCCAATCTTACAAATTCAAGAAGGTAAGGAATTTTATCCATGATGAAAATTTCAAGAAATTTATTCTTTTAAATTGTTCGAGATCAAGATTCGTCCTTGAGAGATCTTGAAACTTTTCAACTTAAACCTTAATCAACTCTTTTCAAAACCCTAAAATCTTTTCTTTTTTGAAATCAAACTTTTCCCTTCTCCTTCTTGTTTAGCCGTGAACCTCATTGAGGGTCTCGGTATAATATTTGCAGGTTGTGGGCTCTTGTGAAGAAGATAATCTTTTTAAAACCAGGAACGTCAAGGTGAGTGGACAATTTCGCTAAAAATGACGTGTTTAGTGCCCCCTAGGTTTCATTATCTGTTTGGTGGTTAAGATTAGCTTACGAGGTATTTAAGACCGTTTTAGTTAACTTTAACTATTATATTGATACTGGATTATAATGTGGAATTATTTTTTATTTCAATTTTTGGGTTGCAGGTTTGGGTATCGGTTGGAACTTTGAGTTGTGTCGGTTGGATGACTCTTAGGGTTGATTGATGAGTGTTTTGGAAATGTCTTGAGCTAGTTGTTGCATTTCAATTACTTATTTGGAGATGTGTGATTTAAATTGTTGTGTTTAGTTCTTAAGAACGTCGTATCCGATTATTACATAATTTTAGCCTTGCATGTGTCTTTGCATGGTGTGTGCATGAGAGGTTCATATTTAGCGATGCGTCCTTCAATAGAGATAATTATATAGGTTCATTTTAAGTTTTTCCAACTTAAAAGAGAATGTTGATATATATTAAAAACTCTTATCTTGTATGCGTACTTGGTAGAGAGTTATGAGAAGGTTCATATGGATCAGTTGTGTGATTGTGTGACGAATGGCTTGGATTGGATTGTTGAGATGGAATATGTTGAATGTTGATTCAACATGGAATTAAGTCTAATGAAACCTTGAGAGGTTTGTGTTGTTTGGAAGACTAATCTGTGTGAGATAGTGTGTGTTGGACTTAATGTCATCATAGAGTGTATTCAAGCATATTGTTCTTATTAAAATTGTTTACTCATTGGGCGTATCCTCATGATGCTATATTTTTTTTAGGTACCAAATGGAAAGGAATTGGCAAGATATGAGGAGCTCGATGGATGAAGAGAGGATTGGATTATTCAAGTTTAGGCACCGAGTCATTTGTTTATTTCGATATTCTATTTTGGTTTGATAATTCGTGTCATTTGATTTACATTTTTAATTTGACTTTATTTTTATTTGAATTATGTTAAAGTATAACGTCAATGACGTGTTTAGATTTTGGTTATTTTATGGATTTTATTGTTCATTATTTTTAAATAAGAACCTGGCCAAGTGTTCGAATGATTTGGATTTAAAGAAAAAGTATAATTCTTTCTTTAGTTGTTTTCCGCTACGCTTCGAATTTTATTTTGTTTTTGAAAAAGTTGAATCCTTACACAATGGACCTATAGATCATGGGCTTAATAATTAGTCAATTAAATGATTAACTCATAATCATCTAATTATTTATTATCTAACTATGAATTATTCCACTATAGATTCATAGCTGAATTCCCCTCACTATATAAGAGTTATGTCCATTTAGTTTATCTTTAATAATATCTGTGATATATCCTTTAAGTGAAAAACTCATAATTTCATATGGGTTAAATTTTATCGCTTTGCCCTTGTAATTACCACTTTATCTTTGTGTTCCAACTGATTCTCCAATGAACGTTGTTTGTAGTCAAACTAGAGACAAAATAATTTTATGATCAATAGAGGTCATGGCGTCACTTGTTCATGTCTTGAATCAGTACATCAAGGGGTTTCCTAAAGTTTCTAAAATGATTAGGTACTCACTGATATCGTCACTTTTTGGAAAGATATGAATTCCATCTTGTGTAAATGTGTTTCAAGTTATTATCTTGTTATGTTCCCAAATAGGAGTGTATTGAGCGTTCATTTCATATCGCTTTCAACCATGTGAATCAAGGAATATAACTTCATGAATAGGAGTCCACACTTCACAGGGATTGAGATTTTATCACTGTTTGATAAACTTAGTTTGATATTCAATTATTTCTCGTAAACGCTTAAAAGAGATATTTATTGAATTATCTTGGTCCTGTCTTATGCAATCACGATTGCATATGATATTTCATGTCACCCACATGAATGATCCAGATAACATCATTTATAAATAATACAAAATGGACATCTATCAACAATGTTAACAAGATAAGTTTCCCAAACGTTATCCATTTACTATAGATGGTTTAAGTTACTCATCTCGACTTTAATCCTCTCGTATAACCCACATACCTAGTCATGTTTTCATAAAAGAAACTTAGGGTTTTACTATTTGAATGTTTGATATTAATATATACATATATTCCTTATATCGTTAATGAAGCAATATAGATAAAAAAAAATGTTTATTTATTTAACTTATTCAAAATAAACTATTTTATTAAATAATTACAAGTTCTAGGACACCATTCCTAACTATTTACAGTATGTGTCTAATATTTTTTTTCATTTTAATTTAATTTTCATATAAATAGCGTGTATTGAGATAATCATCCATAGGGACCACCTTGATTTGCTTGAACTTGAGAGCTTGAGAAATACACATAAACAACAAGAATCATAATTTGCCAAAACAATGATCTTATATATATGTATATATATATATATATATATATATATATATATATATATTTGTGCATGTGTGTGTGTGTGTGTTAATACACAATGATCTTAATAACATAGTCGTTATAACAGTGGGTTGCTGAAGTATGGAGACGTAAAGAAGTAAGTTTGATACTACGC
This sequence comes from Gynostemma pentaphyllum, assembly GCA_028015215.1. NCBI lineage: Eukaryota > Viridiplantae > Streptophyta > Magnoliopsida > Cucurbitales > Cucurbitaceae > Gynostemma > Gynostemma pentaphyllum. The sequence continues at coordinate 33,089,983 of CM051352.1, forward strand.
ACTTCTTTGGGACCAGATTTGCGTATTAAATCATAATTTGGATGTTGTGTTAATAGGAAGCGTTTGCACACATTAGATAGCTTCAAGTCGTACTACAATTAGTTGCGGGGTTTAAGTTTTAGGTTAGCACAATGTAGGTTCCATGACTTTCTATGGACTTTTAACTGAAGTTTTAGAATTAAGTTACGTAGGATCAAATCGAGTCATTGTTTTTTGGTGTGAATGGTATGATATATCTCCTTCTAAAATGAAGTATAACATCCATTAATATATTCAAAAAATGCTTTGATGAGGAACCCTTTATCTTAGCAAGTCAAGCCCAATAAGTTTTATATCTTGATGATATTAAAAATGGTAGAGACTGGAGAGTGGTATAGACATTAAGACAAAAACAAACGTGTGAGATGTCTCTAGTTGGAGGAAAACGATGAAAATTACAAGATTTTGCACGTGATTTCACCTTTTGATACACAAGTGAGTGACGATTTAGAAACTCAAAGGCTCGATAGAAATGACATTCCAAGAAATGAAGTTGATTTTGCGGTCATGGAGCGAGTGCTTCGTGCCTTATGCTTCCGTAGAGATAATGAAGAGTTGGAAAATGATTATATTGATATATTTATAAATAATAGTGATGAAGAGTTGAGAGAGGTTGAGTTAGAAATTGATAGTGATGCATTGGAAAGTAAGAGTGGCGAGTTTGAAAATTATAGTGATTAAGTTAGGTTTGCGTAGTTTTATTTCATTACATAAAATAGTTTCTATGGACACTTAATCTATTTTACTAACTTATTTTAAATTTTTTTTGTTTGTTTTCAACAGGAAAAATAAAAGGAAGGAGAAGAAGCAAATGGAATCACAACCCACACAGGGCTGGCTATATGAGGACTCCAACTTGGCGTGGTACAAAGTCGAGATTAGAGAATGATCTTCAAAGACATCCTCATCTACACCCTCACCGAGGGATCATATATTGACATCAACATCAGGTAGTTCGGTAGACTCGCCATTGTGGACATCTACTTCAAGTTAGAATTATTCTTACTTGTCAATTATGTTATGTATTTTCCATATGTAAATAATAGGTAATATGTTATTTTTTTGTGACCTCTCAAAGCAAAGAAAGTCGAGTGAGGGTAAGAAGAACGTCATTATATTCCCACAACTTAAGCGGGTGGTTGGAGAAGATTTCGATTCTTTTCTTATGGAGGTAGGCATACTCATACGTTAGCTCATACCTTTAAGTCATAAGCAATATGACCAAGTGCCAATAGGGATTTTAAACTCGATCAGACATCGTATGACAGTAAGCCTTTTAAAAATAATGTGCATTGAAAATTTATTTTTGCTTCCACTAACATTTATTCTGATTATGGTTAGGACCAATTCAAACTTGATCTTAGCATCAACTATCATTAAAAGGTTGTAAATTCTCAAATGATCGCTGATGTGAAAGAGTTTCGATATGAACACCATCGAGAATTTAAGAGAAAGATTGTAGAGTATAAGGAAGAGAAGGCACGACTCATGAGGCTTCCACGAGTGCAGTGTGATAATGAGTGGAGGCTATTACTCAAAAAGTTTAATTAGCCTAAATTTAAGGTAATTAAAATCATTCTATCTAAATTTAATATGTTAAAATTTCTTGTTTATTTACCTAACATAACTAATTTGTGTTGTGCGGAAATTGTCGAGCAAAATTCCAAGTCTTGAGCGCATATGTTGTACTTGCACAAGGGCGGTTCAAAATCCAATGCAAAAAAGCATTACGAGATGGTATGTAATTGTTATTAAATGATAGTTAATTTCATTTTAATTTTCACATATAAGTAGCTTAATTGGTTTTTTTATATCTAAGCACATGTTTAGACTCAATCAAATCTAAATACAACTTGGGTGGAGGTGTTTGAGAAACAACACTCCTGAAAAATGGGTGAGCAATTTGGCTAAGGCACAACATGTAAGTTTACTCGTTAATTTCAAGTGATTTAATGTCATTTTACAATTTTTTTAATACTAGCCATATAATTATCTATTTGTATATAGGAAAAGGTGGTTGAGTATATTACCCCGCCCGAGATCCTCGAGAGTGAGGATGGTGGTGCTAAATTAGATATAGTGGAGTCAAGACAATCACCTATCTCCAATACGGATGCCATGTAGAGGGTATTTTATTATAGAACAGGTTACATGAGAGGTTTCGGTACAGGCCCAAAGCATCCCCTATTGTCAGGTGGTTCATTAGGTTAAGTTAGATCAACACAAACCGAACTGATTGAGACCTAACATAAAGTCCATCAACTAGAAGAGGAGACAAAGAAACTTTGGGAAGACTTGACACTTCAGACACAACGTGAGACTGAACGTGATGTGGAAGCAAGGAAACGTGATGAGGAAACAAGGAAGTTTCGAGAAGACTTAGCCCTCTAGACAACACAATTTCAAGAATTCTTGAGAAATTGGACGGCTTCTCAAGGGTGAGGGGGTGGGGGTAATGCTTAGTGCATGTGTTTTGAGTTTATTCACAACTTTTTAAACAATTAATGTTTAGAATTATTTAAAATACAATTTTATTTGATCAAAAACTTATAAAAAGTGTTGATTTATGTTTTTTAAAATTTTGTGAATTTTAAATCAAGTGGCTTTAGAGGGAGTCTAAAATTAAGTGGTTTTTTTAAAAGAAGGGTATTATCAACATCGTGGCATTGGTAAAGGGGTACCTGTAAAATTACAGGTATCCTAGATACTGACGCATACACGTCGGTAACTGGGCAACCCTCTGTCAACTTGACATCAGTGATACTATCACTGATGCTCACATTTAGTGTCTTTGATGGTGAAGATCATCAACGACAGGAATACTGTTAACATCAACGATGCTCAAAATAAGCTTGGCCGACCTAGAGTTACTGACGTCAGGACCGACGTTGAAGTGATGTCAGTATTGAGTACTGCCGACGCAGGTTTTCGTTGGTAGTACCTGTGAATTTCTAAGTGGAACTCATGATCTATAGGTCCATTAGGTTGCTATACTAGTTAAAATATAGTAGTAACAAAATTAAGTTATTAATTTAACTTAGGAATAATCAAATAAATTAAAGTAATTTATTTACTTAAATAATGACTTTATTAATTGTTTAAATAACGAGATTATTTCAAAACAAATTAATATTAAATCTTATTAATTATTTATTTAATGAGATTATTTAAAATGAAAATTAATAATAAAATGTTATCCATTATTTAAATGGAAAATAATATAAATGATTATTTAATAATATTATTTAAAATAGATATAATATTTATTATTATTATTATTTTGTTATTTAAATAATGAGATTGTTTAAATAGAAATTAACAATTGAACTAATATTAATAATTCATTAATTTGGACTTATTAATTCAAAAGAGACTTTAAAACTCAATTGGATTTTTGAACACAGTTGATTTTAGCCAAATTTTAATTTAATGGATGTGATTTATTAATTAAAGATTAAAGCAATTTTCAGCAATGTATATTAATTATGGAATTATTATTTAAAATTTTCAACATTTATTTCAAATAATAGATTATCCAAGATGACAAAAGTAAAGGGAAGGAAGAGATTTTCATCTCTTCCCACCTAGGTATTTTGGTGAAGGACTATGACATTTAGTATCATTCCAGGAAGGCTAAATATTGTGGTTGATGCCTAAAGTAGAAAGTCGGTTTATTAAGCAACCTTAATCACCTTGCAGCCAAGACTTTATAGGAGATTGAGTGGGCTGAGATTTAAGTTTTGACAATGAGACCGACTTTGAGACAGGAGATTATGTGTGATCAAATGGTTGGCGAGAGTTTGGCCAGGAGGTTTTCTAATTGGTGAGTCTTATTTCTCTAGTTATTTAACCTTTTTCCATAGATAATGATTTCTTATATGGTGGATGATTATGTTTACCTAAGGAGACGACCCTGAGAAAAAAATTGTTCGAGAAATCTCACAGTTCTATCTTTTCTGTATATCCGGGTAGTTCAAAAATGTACTAAGAATTACAGCATCATTAGTGGCCAAATAAAAAGAAAGAGGTTTCGGAGTTTGTTAGTAAATATGTGGTTTGTCAACAGGGTTAAGGCCTAGAGAGGAACTATGCGTCGATACTTGAAACCTTTAAGTATTTCTTGAGTGGAAGTGAGAGGATATATCAATGGATTTCATTTATGGGTTATCGAAGATAGTTAAGGGTAATTTAGTGATTTTGGTGATTGTGGATAGATTAGCTAAGTTGGCTTATTTTCTACCAAGGAAGCCAACTTACCGAGTTGAGACTTGGGATCAAATGTATGTTAAGGAGATCGTGATATTGTTGTTCCAGTTACTATTGTTTTGGACTAAGACACACATTTCTTTTCAAAGTTTTGACAGAGTTTACAAATTTCCATGGGTACAAAGTTAAACTTCAGGATAGCTTTTCAACCCTAGACAGATGGTTAGACTCATAAAGTTAACCAAATACGGGAAGATATGCTCTGAGCGTGTGGTTTAGATTTCATTCGTAGTTGGGATATCCAACTACACTTAGTGGATTTCAGTTGTGATAGATCTTTCACTTGGTCAAACTCGTAATTACAGCTGGGTTAAAATTATCATTTTACCCATGTAATAATATGTTGTTTCTTGTGTTCTCGTTGCTTCTCTAATGAGCATTGGTCCAACTATAGATTAATATTTATGTGATTAGCAGAAAATGTTGCGCCAGTTGTTCAAGTCTGGAATCAGAACAACAAGAGAGTTAACTAAATTTGCCAATATGATGGAGTATTGTACTAACATTGTCATAATTAGGAAAGTTGTGAATTCCATCTTGTGTAAAATGTTCTATGATCATTGCTTTTTCATATCCCTAAAACAACAGTGATATTAAGTGTAGCAGCAGATCACTCTAAACTATGTGAATCAACAGACACTACTCCGCAAGCAAGAGTTCATGACACAATTAACTATCATCAGTTTTTAAGTTTAAAAAAATTAATGTTATTACATTATATCTATTTTCATTTATTTAATTATATAAATAGACTAGTTAATACATGTCCAGAAATTAATGTAATTATATTATATTAATATCTATTTTCAATTTTATTTAATATAAAATTTAACTTATTGAATCAAAGGATAAATAAGTTTTTTTTTCCTTCTAATTAACGAGAGTTAAAAATGAAAAAAAAAATTACCATCTCATGAGAATCATAGATACCCACCATATTTGGAGGTAATCAAATACCCTGCTCATATTTAGAAATTTATATATTCCAGAAATTTATGAATATCAAGATATTTTTAAATAACCACCAAACAAACAAATGAATTAAATATTTTTTATAAAGGGAATCATAGATTACCAAGAACTGAACGACCATATTTGTTTTCCATATTAATAAATAGAGCACAAACTCTTAATCGTGAAACATTGTAAAAAAAATTAGAGATTCAAATGAATTTTCTAAAGAGAAATTATAGCGATACATTTTCCTACCTTCATTTCAAAAATAATAATTTTACTTTTATTTAATCAATAAATTTTTTTCATTATCTTTTTTCTTTTGCATTGTAGAATAAAAATCTCATCTTTTATATTTTCTTATTAATATTTTTTAAATCAAAAATGTTTTTTTTTATTGTTGTGAAGGAATTATGCAAGTCAGCACCAGGTGACTTCTATATCTATAGGATGGAAGATGAGTGTTAGAGGTTAGCCACGTCAGCTCTTGACAGTTAAAAGAGAGAGAGAGAGAGAGAGAGAATCAGCTATCATTGTCACGCATTGACCATGAAGAATATGCAATGGATTTCTCTAAAACTCTATGGATTTGAGCTAATGAGAGGGCTGAGAATTCTTTATAAATCCTTTCCAAGTTTCTTGTAAATAATATATCTTCTTGAAGAAGCCATTAATGAAAATGCAGTCCTTGTTCTCCCATGGATGTAGGGAATTTTATTGAACCATGTAAATCATTGTGCCATCTTCTTCTTTTTGTTCTTTTAAATCTTTCTGGTTTTGTTTGATTAATCTTTTAGTTTTTTAAAATTAATCAAACAAAACCAGAAATTCATCAAGTTAGTTTGAGTGAGAGTTCATCAAGTTTTTCTTAGTTTGAGTGAGAGTTCATCAAGTTTTTTAATCTCTTTTCTTTGAGTGAGGGAGTTTTGTTCAACAATTGGTATCAGAGCATATTGTTCAAAGCTTAGTGATTTATTCTGTGAACCTGCAATTCGAAGATTTGAAGGAGATGTCTACTAAAGTGGATGTGGAATGTTTTAATGGCCACAAGGATTTTAGTTTGTCAAAAAGAAAGATGAAAGATCTTTTGATTTATTAAAAGGTTGCGAAGGCTATCAAAGATCCCAGAAATATTCCAGATGCGGTTTCTGAATCTTAGAAGAGTGAATGGAATGAGATTGTACATAGTATCATCACTAGGCATCTGTCAAATAATGCCTTAAGACAGGTTAGTGAAGAATCTAATGCAATGGAGCTATGGAATAAACTAGATAAACTCTATCTCGTTAAGTCTCTGCCTAATAAGATATTATTGAAAGAGAGGTTATTCAGATTTAAGATAGACTCCTCAAAATCTATGGAGGATAATCTGGATGATTTCATCAAGATTACTTTAGATTTGTCCAATATTGGAGAGAAGGCTGATTTTGAAAATCAAGCCATTATACTCTTGAATGCACTTCCAGATTCTTACAATGATGTTAAGGCTACAATTAAATATGGAAGGGATAGTGTAAACCTGGAATTAGTTGTTGATGCACTCAAATCAAAGAAACTTGAACCTAAAAGTGACAGGAGACCTGATGAAGCACTCTTGTCAAGAAGAAGAGAAGAGAAGAAGCAGTGGAATGGAATGGAAAAGGAAACAAGAACAATCTAGATCTAAATCTAGATTTAGAAAGGAAACTAGAAGATTCTATGGATGCAACAAGGAAGGCCATCGCAAAAAGAATTACCGAGATCTGAAGAATAATAAAGGGAAATCAGATCAGAAAAAGGAGGAGGAAGAAACAGAAAATGAGACTCAAAGATATGAGTCAGCAAAGTTCCTTATAGTTTCTGAATTGAATAATTGTGATTCATCCTCCTCAGAAAAATCAGAATAAAGTACATAAGTGGGTACTTGATTCTGGATATACCTTTTATATCACCCCTCATAGAGATCACATGTTTGATTACAAACCAATTAAAGGCAGGAATGTCACAGTGGGAAATAATCATCAGTGTAAAGTTGAAGGTGTGGGATTTGTGAAGTTAAAACTTTATGACAACATGGAAATGATCTTGACTGAGGTTAGGTTGGTTCCAACAATGGGGAGAAATATGATATCTCTTGGAGTTCTTGATAAAAGGGGTATTCCTTCAAGGGACAACTTACAAAAATGAAAGTCAACTTAAGAGCAGGTCTATATATCTTGGAGAGAAAGGCCGTGACAGGTGATGCCCTGTTAGCAGCAAAAAGGGATCAAAATTACATTGAGAAATGGCACAAACGATTAGGTCATGTCTCATAAAAGGGTTTGTATGAATTATACAAACAATGACTTCTTGGAAACATGTGGATACTCTTTTTTGTGGGAAGCTAACCAGGGTCAGTTTTGGCAGAGCAACTCACTGTACAAAGGACAAGTTAGATTACATCCACTATGATCTTTAGGGTACAGCTTCAGTACCATCTCATGCTGGTTCCGGGTACTTCCTATCTATTATAGATGATTTTTCTAGGAAGGTGTGGATATACATTGAAACAAAAGACATAAGTATTTAGTAAGTTTAATGAGTGGCTAGCTATGGTTCAAAATCAAACTAGTAGAAAGGTGAAGAGATTTCGAACTGATAATGGCTTAGAGTTTTTAAACTCTTATTTCAAAAAGTTGTGTGAACAACTAGGCATATAAAGGCAACTAACTGTTACATATACCCCTCTACAAAATTGTTTAGTTGAAAGGTTAAATAGAACTATTTTGGAAAGAGTTAGGTGTATGCTTTTGAATGGAAATCTTCCAAAAAGTTTTTAGAGTGAAGTTGTAATGACAGCAGGATACTTGATGAACAGGGTTTCTGCATCTGCTCTAAATTTCAAAACATCTGAAGAGGTTTGGACCCGAGTTTCACCAGATTTAAATCACTTGAAAGTGTTTTGATGTGCAGCATATGCTCATATAAAGCAAGGGCAACTAGATGCAAGGGCATTGAGGTGCATTTTCTTGGGATATCCAACAAGAGTCAAGGGATATAAATTGTGGTGCCTTGAGGAGGGAAATAACAAATGCATCATAAGCAGAGATGTTAGATTTGATGAATCTAATATTCCATTCCACACAAAAAAGAGTGATAAATTCCAAGAACTTTGCTTAGTCATCTATGTCTGTCAATACAAGTGATTCTCCTTATGAAGATAATGTCTCAGGAAATCAGGAAGAGCAAAGTCAAGCAAGCACATCTGGAACACATGATGAAAGCATAGTGACTTCACAGTTACAGACTAGAAATTTGGGATTAAAGATGAGCTATTGAACATCAAATTTTGGGAAGTATCAGTTAATAAGGGACAGACAGGAAGACAAATCCAATTTATTGGCAAAGAATAAGACATGGAAGCTTGTGGATAAACCTAAAAAGAAAAAGATTGTGGGTTATAAATGGATGTATAAAATAAAAATTGTGGCTAGAGATTCCAAGAAGACTAAACTCAAAGCCAGGTTTTTTGCTAAAGGATTCACTCATAAGTTTGGCATTGATTACATTGAAGTTTTCTCACCAGTTGTGAGACACACTTCAATTTGAGTTCTTCTTGCAGTAACAGAAAAAGAAGATCTAGAGTTAGAGAAAATGGATGTTAAAATAGACTTTCTTCATGAAGATTTGGATGAAACAATTTTCATGATGCAACCTCTAGGGTATGAAGTAAAAGGCTAAGAAGAGAAGGTGTGTCCGCTACAGAAATATTTGTATGGGCTTAAGAAATCTCCAAGGCAATGGTATAAGAGGTTTGACAGCTTCATTACTTTCAGGGGGTGTTTGGATGGGGGTTTGGGAATGGGTTTGTGGATGGGAATAGGTTTCACAAACCCATTCCCATGTTTGTTTCACACTATATTTTCCATTGGCATTGGCATCCTATTCCCATGTTTACTATTGGATTTGACATCTCATTCCAACACACTCACATTATTTCACTATTCATTCCCATTCCCACACATTTCAAACATAGGCTTCACAAACCCATGCATCACAAACCCATCATTTAATATCCCAGGCATCACAAGCCCAGGCTTCCATTTCCCAAACCCCCAACCAAACACCCCCTCATTGTCTTTAAAAGAAGTTCATATGACAGTTATGTCTACTTTCGACACCAGGATACTCAGGAAACCATCTACCTATTACTATATGTAGATGATATGTTGATAGACTACAAGAATAAACAGCTTGTCAAAGGAGTAAAAAGGTGTTGAGCCAGAAGTTTGACATGAAAAACATAGGAGCTGCTAAAAGAATTTTAGGGATGGAAATTGATAAAGATAGATCAAATAGGGAACTATATCTGTCTCAAATAAAATATACAAATAAGTTGCTCGAGAATTTCAATATGAATGAAGCTAAATATGTGTCACTGCCATTTACCCCACACTTTATGTTGTTAGCACAACAATCACCAAAGATAAAACATGAAGAACTTGAAATTGAGAGTATTTCTTATTCGAATGTTGTGGGAAGTCTCATGTAGACCAGATCTGGCATATCCAATGAGTGTTGTAAGTATGGCTACACTAGGGAAGGCTCATTGGGAAGGAGTAAAATGGATGCTTATTTATGTGAAAGGAATAATGGAAAGTCATTTTGTCTATGGCAGAGCATATGATCCTTTGAATGAAGAATCACAGGTTTTGTGTATGTTGATTAAGCAGCTGATATAGATAAAAGAAGATCATTGACATATTTTATCTATAAGGTATTTGGAAGAACAGGAAGCTGGAAATCCTCTCTACAGCACATAGTTGCCCTCTATACAACTGAATCTAAGTATGTAGCATTGGCAGAATATGTAAAGGAAGGTTTATGGCTCAAGGGGTTGAGTTTTAAATTATACAAGATCAAGGCAAGGGTTGTTCTAAATTGTGATAGTCAAAGTGCCATACATTTGTCTAAACATCAAGCTTTTCCTTAGAGAACAAAGCATATTGATGTTAGACTATATTTTATTCGAGAAGTGTTAAGCCAAGATCTTTTGGAGTTAAGAAAGATATTTACTTAGTTGAATGTTGCTGATATAATGACCAAATCAGTTTCTTTTGCTCAAGTGAAACTATGTAGGGAGCTGATTTGCTTAGATCTTGGTTAACAGTTTTGAAAGAATGGAGAACAAGGAAAAAGGATGTTGCATTTGCTATTGACAAAATATGACTTGAATCAAGAAGGATATTTGTGAAGGACTGATTCAAGTCAGCTCCAGGTGGCTTCTATATCTAACGGATGGAAGATGACTGTTAAAGGTTAGCCACGTCAGCTCTTGACAATTAAAATAAGCTATCATTGTCGTGTATTGAGCATGGAGAATATGAAATAGATTTCTCTAGAAGTCTATGGATTTGAGTTGATGAGAGAGCTGTGAATTATTTATAAATACTCTCCAAGTTTCTTGTAAATAGCATCTCTTCTTGAAGAAGCCATTAATGAAAATGCAGTCTTTATTCTCCCATGGATGTAGGCAATTTTGGTGTGCCATGTAACTCATTGTGTCATCTTCTTCATTATGTTCTTTTTAATCTCTTTTTTGTTTTTTTTGATTAATATTTTAAGTTTTGTAAGTTTGCTTGCTTGCTTGTTCTTTAGTTTGAGTGAGGTTCACAAGTTTTTCAGTCTCTGTTCTTCGAGTGAGGGAGTTTTGTTCAACAGTTGTGATTTTGATAAATTCATTATACAATGAATTCTTTTTCATTATTTAATAGAGGTTTTAAAGTGTTAATTTTCAAAACTTTTGCTTTTTTAAATAAGAATGTAGCGGTAAAAATATAACATTTAGAGGTTATGAAAGAGATTGATAAAAAAATTAATTGGAATAAAAAATTATACAATTAAAATAAAATATATAATATCATATTTCTAAAAATATTATTGAAAATAGAATGAGTAATAAAATTTAAACTAATATGAGACCTAAAAAATTGAGAAAATAAATTAAAGAATAAAGTGTAAGGAACGAATAAGGGAACAGGAAGAACATTTCCTAATCGTTTAAGATGAATAGATCAATCAGAATGATATCTAGTTTTTTAAGATAAGAAAAGTTATTAATTATTCCTCATTTCTTCATAAAATTGCAAAATAAAATCTAGAGGATGAGTTCTGGTTACTCAATACTCGGTAAAGAAGATATTATATCAACATGAGTATAATTCAATTGATTGAGTAACTATGTTCATGTTCATAAAATTGAAGATTCAGACTTCCTCTCCCTTACTTTGACGTAAGATGTCCAAAAAGTAAACAATGTGTTATTGTGACGACCTGACTCCTTTTAAATCATTTAAATATCAGAATGTAGCGGAAGTCTTAGTATTTAAAAAAAAAGGCATGGATTTGTTTAAAATTTGGACTATCCAAAACCTGTTTACATTTTTCACAGTCAGAGAAATCGTAAAGACAATGAAATGCATTTCCTGCTACAAAGTTAAAAGAAGTTTCATAGTTATAAAAGTTTAAAACAAAAAGCTCTCATGAGCTTATATACACATGTACAATTCCAAAAGAGAAACGTAAAATAAAATGAGTCCATGGACCTTAAAACATCACTAGTCCATCTCACCACCATCATCATTGTAACGCCCCATCACGAGAAAGTTAAAAATCAATATTATTTTGTTAAATAATATTAATCAGCTTGATCGATTAATTAGAACAGAATATCGTGTTATTTCAAAAAGGGTATTATGGTAATTTTTTCCTGAAAAATCTCAAAGTTTGAAACTTATGATTTGATTAATATTTTGACATAAAATTGATCGTCTCGATGTCACAATTCCAACGCAACTGACGGTTTGTCATTCTGAGACCTGGTGATCAAGTTATAGACGTTTTAAGGTGAGTGGCAATTTCGTAATTATGGAAAATCAGGATTTTAACCTAAAGGAGGACTTCTCATTATCAAATTTTTAGAATTCATTTTCCTCCTCCTTCCCCACACCCTTGCCGCCGCCCCCCTTAGAGAAAGAGAAGAGGAATCCGTCGTTTCGTCTCGTTTTTCATTTGATCATGAATCGTGATTTGAATTCAAGCATTTTGGAAATCGATTTTGGACACGAAGGAGATCGGTGGAATTTGCACGGAATCGAAGAAGGAAAATCGGAAGCCCTTTTCTTGAAATTCAAGTGACGGGTAAGCTTTCGTGATTGATTATTCAATCATTTAAATTCTGGATTTTTAATTAATTAATATTCTTATGAACACCAAGAACCCTAACCCTTGTTTCGATCTCCATAATTGTCAATTTTCCAAACTATGGCCAAACACCTTATCGATCTTGATTACCGATACCTAGAACCATCAAGATCGATCACCCTAACTACGAAACCACAATCGAACCACGTCCCGAGGGCCATGGCCAGCCGCGGCCCACACACCCCACGCCCCAACCATAGCCAATTTCCTTCGTTGTTTGTTTTCCGTTCTTTGATCCACCGAACCCCAAACCTTTTGTATAAATTTGGTATACTTTAAATTGTATTTTAAGTTATTTAGGATCTCCGTTTCAGGTCTGGTTCGTCAAGGGAAGTAGCTTTGATTTTAGATTTAAGCAATTTCGAGGTGAGTTAACGGTTTATTCGTTGGTGGAGTTTTAGAGAAATCTAAAGCTTCTACCGTAGATTTTATGTTTCAATATATTCAAATATATTATTCTGGAGCTTTAGGAAGTGAATTCATAATGGAAACATCGAAAAATCATTTGGTGAAAGAATTTTTCAGTTAGAACTAGTTTATTTGTTTTTCGGCAGTTTTTGATGTTTTTCGATTCTCTTTGTTTCTGATTAATTTGGGAGTCAATTCTGGGATATTATGGATTATTTTAAGATGATTTGGCATGAGATTTGAGTTGTGAATGATTAAGAGCGAATAGTTAGTTTTGACGGTTTTTCGGTAGTTTATCGTAAAATGTATTTTGCATGTTTTATTTAGAATCTTTGGGGCTGCTGTATTTTAATTGTCCTTGCTGATTTTGAATGGTTATTATCAAGAGGATATTTTAAAGAGATTGTGGATGATGGCTTGACAGGTGTGTTAAACTAGTATGAGGCTACGAGCTCATACTTAGTAAAATATATAGTTATGAGAGTGAGCTCATAACAGCTAATGGACGTTGCTCGTATGAACGATCCATTAGGGGATTAGTTATGGTTACGACTATAACTAAGTACCTAAGAATGGTTGTAGTCCCGAGAGACCGCCTTCTTAGTGGATGGTTTGAATAATTGTTTGATTGTACTTGTTAAATTAGAATTGGCTTATGTATCGGATTGGGATGTGTATTGAAAAGATGATTATGAAGGTGGGTCTTGGATATGGAATTTGGTTAATAATTTCTTATTCATGTAAAGAGATTGAATGTGAGGTTTAAGAGAAGTTATATGTGAAAGAGACATTGGAGAGTGTTGAGTGTTGGGACTCGGTTTAAGTTGTTAGAGACTATTTAAAGCTTTACCTTCGTTTAGATCATTTTCTCACTGGCTTTAGCCTCACAGTGCTATATTTTTTTTTCAGGTAATAATGGACCGAGAGGTGGCGGTTGATGAAGTGGAAAAGATGAGGGGTTCATGTCGTTGTGGCTAGCCAATGCATAATTTATTTTCATTGTGTTTTGAGAATAAAGTATTTGAATTTTATTGATTATATTTGTTTTGTGAGATTTGAGTTTTATGTTAGTTTGAAACATTTTGTTATTTGATTTAGTACATTGTTATTTTGTTTTAAAGAATATAACTCCGGAGTTGTTGTTTTATTTAAATGACTATTTGGTTGAGGATTTTCATATTATTCAATAAATATCATTTATTGAGTCTTTCCGCTGCATTTATTAAGTTTGATTTAAACTCTAAAAAGTCGGGTCTTTACAATCATCTAGATCAGACAGCACCAACTCCTCTCCCACGACCACGGTCGATACTGAAAATTTTGTAATATCAAGAGCTAAAGCCAGCCCAGTGAAAATAAATAGAAAATAAAGTAACATTAGAATCCGAACCCGTATCTGGATTTGTGTCCAAATAAAGCTTACATACCCTTTACCTTTCACACTTAAAAGGGTTTCATATGAAATATCCAACTTTCACTTACTAGATCCCCCCAAATAATCAACAATCTAGTTCTTAAACATTTAGAAGGACGTTTTACATAACACCTATAACATTCTTATTTCGTTCTCTTTAATACCCTATACTATTCATTTGTCTTAATAAATCATGCTTATAATGACAGTATTAAAAGCACATGTAGTCTAACAATACTTCATTATCTTGCTTTCCGAATGAAAGTATACATAGTCTCTATACAAGGTTCAATCCACCCTTGCATTCTTCTCATCTTTGTATCATAATAACTATTCAAGGTTCAATACACCCTTGCATTCTCCCACTATACAAGGTTCAATACACCCTTGCATTCTCTCACCATACAAGGTTCAATACACCCTTGCATTCTCTCATTATACATATACATATATATATATATACACATATACGTATACATATATATACACACATATAAGTATATATGTATACGTAGACATACATATACACATACATATATACATACATACATATACACATACATATATACATACATACATATACACAAACATATATACATGCATACATATACACATACATGCATACATATACACATACATGTATATATATATATATATACATGTATATATATATATCTATATATAATATATATATATATATATATATATATATATATATATATATATATATATATATATATATATATCTATATGTAAACATAAAACGAATAACACCAGACATTGCAAGCTCACTCAGTCTATGTATTGTCTCATTATTCCTCGAATACGATCATGCAAAATAAACATAAATAGGGTCTCAAGCGCAAATAAATATTAATATAACCATTCAAAGTAATCAAAAGAACATAATGATAAATGATAAATGAATCACGAATTACCTTTTTATATATAAAACAAGAAAGTAGGAACTTCTGAAAAACAATGAATAAGTCAAGACAAACAGCCTTCAGATAAATTCAAGTTACTAACTTTATCATAAAAGTCTCCAATCCAATGATTCCATTGTTTTTAGTAAACATACAAAAATCTATATCCAAATTCCTTATTCACCCTATTATACTTCGAACCTTCAACTTACGATAATCATTAGTAAACGCCGAAGCGAATCTAAACTTAGAATTTCCAAGGGTTAATCGTTTCCTTCAAAAAATCCATGAGTTCTCTCAACTCAAATTAGGACTAACCCCCAACCCTACGCATTACTTAGTTTAATCCTTTCAATTGAAATATCAATCTTAACTTTTAATCTTACAAGTCATTCAACTTGTTCGGTTTCTAAGTTTACATTTAAATTCTATTTATCCTCACCTCAAATGTTAGCGTGACAACAAAGTTCCCACGACTATCAAATGAGCAAGCGCACCTACAATTCATCAAATGGACAACAATTTATAAATCATAACTATAATGGGAAAAGTGTGATTCTCAGGTGAATAGTGTTTTTGGATGAATAGTGATTTTCAATGAATAGTGTTATCGGTTGAATAGTGTTTTTCAAAAGTTTGAGCTCAAAATCGTCAAATTCCTTGATGGTAATACATGATTTAAACTTCAAAACTAATTTAGAAACAAAAGCAAAGAAATCCATACTTCCATACAAAAAGTTTTGAAAACTCACTTTTTAGGGCTTCCCTTAGAGAACGAGAAACGCCACGAGGGTAGGTTAGATAGGTAGCCCTCGTCCCGAGCAATGCAATGTAACCGAAATTGAGACGATCCACCAAGAAACGACAAAAACCCAAGAGAAAAACTCCCCCCTTGTGACCCACGGCCATGGAAGAAAAGGATAAAGAATTTTGTCTTCAAATTTGACTTTCGACCCTTATAAAGAAGATGAGTGAATAGTAAAAAGCATATTTTAAGAATTCAAGAATTACGAATGCGTCCCTCATTTGCTTTTAGCCTTTAAAACTAAACTTGAAGCACTTAAACTAGCCAAAGGTGATTAATAATTATTAATTGACCCGTTAATAATTATTAATACGCCCAATACAAATTTAAACCAATAAAGTAATAAACATCAAATAGAGAATATAAATTCAAAATCTAAATTAATTAACTCTAAAATTAAACTGAGTGCTTTAAATAAAATAAATAAATAAAATTGGCCTGGTAAAATAACGGGACGTTACAGTTATAATTTATGAAATGAAATAAATTAGATAAAATAATGAGTAACTATACTTTTAAGTCTACACCAATAAGATGCGGAGAAGGTACAATGCTGAGAGGTCTAGAAGACAAAGATGGTATTTGGAGGAAAGGAGAAGAGCATGTTACAACCATTAGTATTCAAGATTTTGAGACTCTCTTAAAAAATTCTCAACAAGTGGATGTAGCAGGTAGTATTGATGGGCTCAGTTACAAGGTTCTTCATGAAGATAATAATTTTTTGAGTAGGGAGGTGATGGATTTAGAGATTACTAATGCGTTATTCAAATTCACCCTAACAAGGCGTCAAGGCTGGATGGAATGACTGCAGGTTTCTTTCAAGATCATTGGGACATTTTCAAGCACGATATGTTAAAAATGCTTAAAGATATTTTTTGTGAATGGGAGATTGTTGAGGAAGCTTAATCACACTAATATTACTCTTATTCCAAAGGTCAAATGTCCAAGTACTTTGAAGCAGCTTCAACCTATTTCACTATGTAATGTAGCGTACAAAATCATCTCGAAGGTACTGTGTAATCGTTTGAAATAATATTTTTCCCAAACTTATTAGAGATTGTCAAACGACTTTTGTGGGAGGGAGGTTAATCTCTTATAATATTTAAATTTCTCACGAGATTATACATTCTATAAAAAGAAAGAAAAGTGGAAAGGAGTTTAGTTTGGGAATGAAGCTTGATATGACAAAGGCGTATAATCGTCATGAATGGCATTTCGTCAAAGCAGAAATGAAGAATTTTGGTTTTTGTGACAAGTGGATTGGGTGGATAATGGAATGTTTCTCTACTACTTCCTTTAGTCATAATGTGAACGACATTACCCACAGTTTATTTAAACCTTCATGTGGTCTGAGGTTAGGAGATCTGTTATCCTCATATATCTTTGTGAAATGTACTGAGGATCTCATTGGTTTGCTTGATAAAGCAACAAGAGAAAATTTTTTTTATGGTTTCAAAACTGCTAGAATCAGCCCTACAATTGATAATTTGCTATTTGTAGACGATTCTCTGTTATTTTGTAAGGTTGAAGTGACAAAAGTTCATGAAATGAAATGAATTTTGAATCATTATGGCGCTAACTCAGGACATGAAATGAATGTTGAGAAAAGCACTCTAGTCTTTAGTAGAAATACACCGAAGGAAGTCAGAATTGATGCTTTTTTGAAGCTAAGAATTAATGGGAATGAAACTGTGGGGAGATATCTTGGTTTGTTGGTAGACTTTGGAGCTTCTAAGAGGAAATTTTTCCAGGACAGCAAAGATCGAATTGAACAGAAAGCTCAAGGATGGGGCAGAGCAGTTATTATCCCCAGTTGGTAAGGAAGTTGTGATCAAATCAGTCATTTTAGCTATGCCCATTTATGCTATGAACTGTTTTTAGCTTCCTATTAGTATGTGTTATGAAATTAACTCCATTCTTGCCAAATATTGGTAGCAATCATGCCGAGATAAACGAGGTGTTCATTGGGGTGCTTGAGATAAATTGCCAAAGCCAAAAAATAGAGGAGGTCTGAATTTGAAAGATATTAGATGCTTTAACCTTGCTTTTCTTGCTAAACAAGGCTGGAATTTGATCTCTAATCCATCATCTTTTTTGGCTCACGTTTTAATAGGCAAGTATTTTTCAATACAGATTTTCTTACTGCCTCTTTTGGTCAGACTGCTTCGTGGGGCTGGAGAAGCATTTTGGAAGGAAGAAAAGTCCTGATGAAAGGGATTAGATGGCGAGTTGGGAATGGTCAATTGATTCGTGTTTGGGAGGACTCGTGGCTGCCTCGACCGTCTACTTTTAAACTTGTTTCGTTTATGAATACAAATATTCAGTGGGTAAGTAGTTGTCAAAGATGGTATGATAGAGTTATAAATAATACCTTTAAATTTGGTGGATGCCCATTTTGATTCGATCTATTCCTATTATTATTTGCAACTCTCCTGATAAATTAATCTGGCATTTCACCAATTCTAGGTTCTATTATGTTAAATAAGGGTATCATCCGACTTTGGAGAATTGTTAAAGGAAAAGCATTCAAAACATCAGGTGGGAGGGGCAAGCAGTGATGCTAATGCTCAAAATTGTTTGTGGAAGGATATTTGGTTGATGAAGTCCCTTCCAAAGCTTAATCATTTTATTTGGAGAGATTGTAATGGGTTTTTAGCCACGAAGGTGAATCTGAAGTGTCGAGGCATTAATGTTCACACTTGCTGCGATTATTGTCATG
The DNA here is from genome assembly GCA_028015215.1 of Gynostemma pentaphyllum. Lineage (NCBI taxonomy): Eukaryota > Viridiplantae > Streptophyta > Magnoliopsida > Cucurbitales > Cucurbitaceae > Gynostemma > Gynostemma pentaphyllum. The sequence continues at coordinate 33,108,735 of CM051352.1, forward strand.
ATCTTGATGAATCGGTGAACCACATTTTACTTGTGAAATTGTGCAAAAGGTTTTGGTTTGGAACTCTTCTCCAGTTGAACACAAGTTAGTTCGAAGGGTTGGAGTTTAAAGAGAGTTGGGATAGATTAAGGATGTCGTTGAAGAATTGATCGGGAAGAAAACTTGCTTGGTTTATTTGCTTTTAGGGCTTGGAGGCTTTGGAAGTTTCGAAATAGCCGGCTTTTTTCTAATGACTCCACTAAAGTTCATCAAGTTGTTGGTCTTGCTTTAGATGATTGGAAGGAATATTTGAATATTGTTAACCCTTCTCGTCATGCGATGCGAAAAAGCACGAATGGCAATGTTCCTAGAAGCACTAGAATATCGTAGTTTTGTGATGCAGCTTGGGATTTTAACTCTTATTTTGCAGGTTTTAGTTGGCTCTTTAAACACCCTTTGTGGGTTTCGTAGGGCACCATGAGTGTTAGAGGAGATATGTTCCTTGATTCGCTTCATACCGAAGGTTGTTGTCTGTTGCGAGGCCTTGAAGATGCGGTGGCCCATGATGTTCGGGAGTTAGACGTGTTTATTGATGCAAAGAGGCTCATTTATATCATTAATTAGCATTTGAGTTGTCCCGCTGATTTTGTTTGTGTGTTAGAATCTATTAAGGTTATTATCATTAAATTTTATTTTCTGAATTTTTGTTTCATTTATAGGGAGTTTAACTCCAAAACTCATACGTTTTTCAAAAGGGTCTCCAACTTACGGTTTGTTGTGTTTTGATTATTTTATATTGAAAATATATATCTTTTTCCTTTAAAAAAAAGGTCTCTACACCAAATCAAACGTCGAAACTTCTTTGATGGCTTACTTTGAGCGTGTTTGACCAATTCCAGTCCACAATTGAAAACGAAATCAGTCAGAAAATTAACAAATCATTTTCTTTTGCTTTCTCTCTAACTTTTCTTCCTCACCAATAAGCAATACAGCCCCATTCCAATTCATTACCAATATTCAATTTGTTTTAGCCAATTTGAAAATTTCCAATTTCATTTCATTCAATTGCCATTGACTCCTATATCATTTCCATAACATTAATTAGCATTTTGAGGTTTTGATATCATTAAAAACAATTTTTTATGAACAATATTTAAAATATTTAGTCCAAAATTAATTATAATTACTAACAAATTTTTTATAGCTGGAAATCTAAAACCTGAGGAAAGTAATTTTTAAAAACTATTGCTTGACTTGACTTAAGATGTTTGTACTTGCAGTATAATTTTAAAAACTCGTTTTAAACGTTGAATAGAAAAGACAAGGTTTATTAATAAATAAGTTAAAATTTAAAAACGGAAAATAAAACTTAAATTGCTATCAAATATGAACGTTATTTAAAAAATAAAAATAAATAAAAGTAAACCCAGATAATTAAAGATAAAATTGCTATTAAAGGATCATTCAGCTATTTGCTATTTTCAAAACAACAATATAAAATTTCTAGTTTAAAAGTACATCCAATACACTTTTGAGAAATAAAAGAGAGGGAAACAAAAGAAAAACTTCCTTAGGACACTAAAATAATTTTTTTAAAATGAAATAAAAGATGAAACCAGATTGAAATGAATAACTTTTTAAACTATTCTTTCTAAACATGTAAAAATAAATAAAATAGCATAAAAATTAATTTAAAAAGTCATATAAAAATGTTGATAAAACCTCTAATATGTATATAACTTTGATTTATGGTATCTAATAAAAATTAATTGACTGAATAATTTAAGAAAAAAAAAAAAAAAAAAAAAAAAAAAAAAAAAAAATAAAATTTTTATTATTTAAAAAAAAAAAAGATTACAATTTTTTTTTTTTTTTTTTAATATTTTAAACTATTTGCAAAACTCTAATGAAATAAAGTGAAACATGAAATTTAAATGAGTTGTATCTTAAAATTTTACAATTATAACCAAAAGATTAACGATGTCAATCATACTTAGTGTTTCGATGTTAATAAATTTTATTTATTAATGATTTAAAATTTTGAAGTGACATTTATGTAGAGCCGAAATGAGGATTCTAAAACATCTTGAATCGCTCAAATCGAGTTTAAACGAAGAAATGGCTAAAAGAAAATTATTGATTTGAAGGATTGAAAAAATCAAACCACAGGATCGATTCGATTTTCAAAATACGGGCTCATGCATTTTGAAAAAACCATCGCTTATTTATTTACCCTAATTTAAATTATTATTATTTAATATTTTAAACTATTTGCAAAACTCTAATGAAATAAAGTGAAACATGAAATTTAAATGAATTGTATCTTAAATTTTACAATTATAAATATCAATTTATACATCAACTTATTACTTATCAACAATTCATTTAGTGATCATAATATTTAAAAAAACATAACTCAACTTATTACTTATCAACAATTCATTCATCTGTATAGTGATCATAAATGGGAGCCTCCCAATTTCCCAAATGGACGCAATAAATATATAAAAAATCATTAATTTAATGCATGAAAGCTTGAAATCAAATAATATCTCAAAAGTAATTAAAAAATAATTTGAATTTGAATTAATTATTATCATGCCATATTAGAGAAAAAATCAAAGTACGTGCATCAATTTCAAAATCTGCTGGAGACTCTCAAACTATGCACGTGTTTCACCTCTGAGGCGCGTGAACGACTTCAATTTTTACATGTGTGATCAGATTTCGGCGAGTATCATTCTCACTTTCATCAACGCGTACTCTCCACTCTCGATGCCGATTGCCATTCGCAAAACAACAAATATTCAAGGGACTGAATGTTTGGCTCCGCACATATTTTCCATTTTATTTTTATTTTTCTGATACAAAATCGAAAATTCTCTTTGAATAATTTGGAAAAGTAGAAAGCAAAATAGCGATATTGCACTTAAAAGCACTTTAAACGCTTGGACCATCCATAATTAATTGCACATTTATATTTTTATTGTTTGACAAAGTAAAACTGATTACAAAAGAGGAAATTAAATTTCAAACTTGTTTATGAACAATTTATTAATTTAATGATATTTTTATAAATATTTTGAAATATAGGTCGGCTTTTGAAAGGTGGAAAAAAGAAATTGTTAACAAATATTCATTTTTTAAAATGAAAAATTATTGTCTAATAAAGAGGTAGAATTTTTAAAAAAATAAAATTAATGTTTGTTCGTATTCTTTTACATAATTTTTTGGTCTATTCATACAGTAAAGAGTAAAAAGATAAAATAGCCAATTTTCCTTCCCCTTTTTCTCTATAACCACATTTTTTAAAACATTTCTAAATAGTCACATCTCAATGTAAAAAGACATAAACATTCTTAATGTCAAATCATCCTCTCTCTCATCTCTCTCCTCCTTCCCTTACCGTCCATTCATTTTGTTTTTTCTTGTTTTTTTTTTAATATTAACATAACTCTCTCTATTTTTCATAATTTTTTTTAAAAATGTTTTTCCTCCCATTTTTCCCCGGTTTTCTTCTATATATTTGATTCTCTCCCTCCTCCCTCATTTTTTCTCTCATTTCTTCTTCCCTCTCTCCATCATTTCTTTATCCATTCCCTATCATTTTCTTTCAAACCTCCATTGAATTTCTCATTATTTCTCTTTCTTTTTCAAAAATCTATCATTTCTACAAATGTTCATCTCATAAATTTCCTATACTTTTTTAATTTACTATCTCTCTCCTTAATTTCTTCTCAATTCTCGTTTATTTCATAAACATTTTTCAACGTTTTTGTCCGAATCTCGATGATCTAATCCAAAAATAGCATGGATTTGACAAAAAGTATTATTTTTTTCTTATTTATGTCCTTTGTTATTTTAAGTCATATACGTAATTTCTAACTAGTGTTTTCCATGATATATGTAATCTATGCAATATACATTTTTTTTGCTTATCTTTCAAGGTGACGTTCTCAAAATATTAACTGTTTTTGCTGTTCGTTTTTCTTCTGTTTGCTTAATGTACAGTTTGTAATATATGTAATATAAACTTTTTCGTGGTCTGTTTAAATATATATTTTGTAATATACGTGATATACACAGACATGTGTTTTTCTTCAGTTTACTATATTGTTTTACTGAATGTATATTCTGCAATACATGTGATATACGAAATGACGGCGGTTGATGTACACCCCCCTTTCTTTTATGTTCATTCTGTAATATACGTAATATAATATACATTCCTTTTTGTTTTGTTTGCATATTAAGTTTTTTTTTTGTACATTAAGTATTATGTAATTAACAATCTTTGTTTTTCATTTAGATTACGTATATTATGTACATCTACACCTTTCTCGAATGCACTTACGATGCGAAAGAAGATATACCCAATATACCAGATGTACAAAACATTTTTCATGAGAGGCAAAACTATAAATAATATACTAAAATGAATCTAAAAAATTGAATAAAAATCGAAGGATGTAGTATAAAATCAAAACATAAAAAAATTTACAAAAAATACTAAATATACTAAATACATTAATGAACTATGAACACTATACCGAATATACTAAAAAATGGTGGAAGAAAAAATACATTAGGAAAGAAAAATTGCATTGGAAAAGAAAAAATGTAAGAAATATCAGACTAAACGTACTATACGTGTCATAGGTGTCAGACTATACCTACCATACGAAAAGGGTAAAATTGGTATATTTAAAAATTGAATAGTAAAAGTGGCTACCTAACATTTTTTAAATAAAGGTGGCTACTTTGGTATTTTTTATTCAAAAAGTGGCAATTTTGATTTTTCTCCCTACAATAAAATGGTTTGATTAAAAGATACTATTTATTAAAAAAAACAAAACAAACAAACTTGCCTCCATATTCGTTAGTAGGACTCCAGCTTACATTTTTCGCGGTTTATTTTATTAGATTGTAAAAATTAAAGGAACCTACATAATTACTTGAATTAATTACAGATATAACCACTTTAATTCACTCAATTTCAAAATAAATGGCATATTACAATCCCTTTTTTAGTATCAATTTTGAGACAATACTCTCTCGCGTCTCTCTTTCCATTTATGTTACCGTATTTAATGTTTTTTTTATTTTATTTTCTTTCTACCTTTATTTTGTTTGCTTAATTTTAGGAATATTAATAAATCAGTTTCGATATTTATTCAAAATGAATATATTTTTTATAAAAAAAATATTTATTTCCTTATCCGGATTTCTCCTATGTCTTCCATCTTCTTTTAATTTTGTTTTCCAGATATTGTTCTCTGCTCATTTTCTTTCTTTTTCTCTATTTCAATTTCTCCAGAATGAGTTCATCAATCAATTTGTTGTTTGTCCAAATCTTGTCATCTGTTCATTTTATTTCTCTTTCTTTTTTTCTTTCTTCATTTTCATTTTTATGTTTTTCTTTCTTCTAAGATGAACTTTGTTTCAATTGATTTGTTATCTAGTAGTTCTTGGGAAAAGGCGCATAGTTACCAGAATTATGATTTGAAGACAATGATTGTATGCTTATATGAACAAACCCAAGCAAGATTATTTAAGGAATTCAAGCTTCAAGAGTAATTGCATTGATGACAACTCAAGTTGCATTAAATACACGTGTGACGACCCAACTCCTCTTTAAAATCATTTAATTATAAACACAACAGAAGTCTTTATATTTTAAATAAAATTGGCGTGGTTATGTTTGAAAGTTGGCTAGCCAAAACTTGTTTACATTTTAAATTCAGAAATCTAAAACACAAGGAACTTCAAGTTCCTATTCAAGAGTTCAAAAGATTTATAATCATGAACAAAAGACGAAAAGCTCTTAGGAGCCATATACAAATGTACACATTCAAATATATATAAAATACACAAAACGAAGTCCATGGATTTTAAATACACTTAGTCCATCTTGAGGTTATCATCCTGCAATCATACAGCACTAGCTCCTCTCCCACGACCTCTAGCACGAGCATTACCTGAAATTGGTTGTAATATCATGAGCTAACAACAAAGCCTAGTGAGAATAACAAGAATAAAAAGTAAAGTTAGACCTCAAACCCGTATTCCGATTTGTGTCCAATTAATCTTACATAATCTTTCCTAAAGTTCTCTAAACTCTAGGTATTTCCATAATCTATAATCTCTAGAGGATGATAATACTAGCACACGTAGTCTAATTCTCATTCATTAACTTGTTACAACATATATAAGAAAAGGTAAGTAAACTTTACATGAGTATAACATCTAGATTCGCTTTGTTTTCTTACTTTTCATAAGGAGACATACAATTTCTTCTCCATGGTATAAGTCCATTGATCATATGCATGAAAGTAATGATGACATCTCGTAAGATTAGCATTCACCTTTTATGCATGAATGAAGGTAATGTGAACTTCCCGTAGGATCCACATTCTCCCTTATGAATGAATGAAGGTAATGTGGAACTTCCCGTAGGATCCACATTCTCCATTCTTTTCCTTTTCACTTTCTTTTCTTCTTCACTGAAGGTAATGTGAAACTTCCCATAGGATTCACATTCTCCCTTCTTTTCTTTTTTTCACTTCCTTTTCTTTTCACTGAAGGTAATGTGAAACTTCTCGTAGGATTCGCATTCTCCCTTCTTTTCTTTTTCACTTTCTTTTCTTTTTCTTTCACTTTCTTTTCTTTTGAATGAAGGTAATGTGAACTTCCCGTAGGATTCACATTCTCCCTTCTTTTCTTTCTCACTTTCCTTTCAAATCAATGATGCGCGATGTTATGCATATGCTTGCAAAAGTAAATAAACGTAGATATGAATGTTAAAGTAGCCGAAAAAGCATAAAGTGGGCATAAAGTAAAAGGATCATAGATGTCTTTAAGCATAAAGTAAGTAGATAGGAATTTCGAAAGAACGATAAGTAAATCGAACTCTCGATACATTGATAAATGTAGATCCTACCTTAAACAAATAATCTACACTTTCAAGGATTCTAAACTTCCAATAAAATCCAAGGTTCTATTTTCAAGTTCCTTTAACCATTCTATCTAAAAGTTTGGATCTTTTAACTTCCAATGATCCATCCTAATCTCCGGAACGATTCTAACTTAAAACTTTCTAAGGTTCAATGTTTCCCTGGAGAAAACTCCAAAACTCTCACTCAAAGAACTAGCTCCTAATCCTAAGGTCACTAGCTCACTTTCCTTTACTTTTAGATTCAAATCTTATTCTTAGCTTCCAATCCTACAATTCATTATACCTTTTCGTTTTCTAAAGCTACTTTACATCCTAATTATTCTCACCTTGGTAAAAGAAGATTTCGGTCCCATGTTCGATAGAGCGATCAAGTACACGGTCCACAAACACCTACAATTACAATACCTCTAACAATCAATAATTTACCAAACATCGATTGATTGATAACTAAAAGCACAAAACGACGAAAAACCCTTTAAATATCACAATGAAGCTCTCAGCCCCCCCCCCCATAAAATGGGTCTCGAGTTTGGTTTTCCGGCTTTTAGGCAATTTAGACGTGTTTCAAGTTGGTTTCAAGCAATTTGGTAGTTCCCGAGTTCAATGGGTATCGTTAATTTGGGTTTTTGGACAATATGTAATTTCCCGAATTTAATTACAATAAACAATATATCAATAAAAATAAACCCCAAAACAGCCCCCACGATGTAAATTTCAAACGGGAAGGGTTTCGACTGAAACTCGGTTTTAGGGTTTAGGGAAAGTTTCCAAAATCACTAAAAACAACTCCCGTAATTAAAACATCGAGTTCCCCGACAAGAAATCGAAGAATCAAAGTGAAAACTCCATTAAAACACTATTTGGAGCTTAGGGTTTGAAGTTTAACTTACCAAGAAGTCTTTAGATCACGGGTGGAAAGTACGATTGTTAGGTGGAAAGGAATCCTAGGCTCGAGGGCTTTCTGATGCAACCAAAATCAAGCCGATCCGACGAGAAATGAGAAAAACCCAAATTTTTCTCCCCCCTTTTCTTGCTCACGGTTTTGAGAGAGAATGGATGAGCAAAATAGTCAAATTTTTGGTCAATGGCAATTTAAAGAAGAATATGAATAGTGAATTGATATTTTTAGGAATTTTGGAAATGACGGTTGCGTCTTTTAATGGCTTTTGACTTTTAAATCGAAACCCGAAGTTCTTAAACTATCCCAATGGTGATTAATAATTATTAATTGGCCCGTTAATAATTATTAATACCACCATAACTAATTTAAACAAATAAAGCAACTAAAAGGACTTAAACCGAAATAAACTACTAAATTCTAAATTACCGATTCTAAAATAAACTTTAATTACTTAAATTAAAATAAAATAAATAAATAAAAAATTTTATCACAAAATAATGGGACGTTACAGTCAACCCTCCTAAAAAGGGCTTTTCGTCCCCGAAAAGTAAACTCACTAAGTGAAAAGGTGAGGATACTTTGCCCGCATATCATCCTCACGCTCCCACGTAGCTTCTTCTGACACTTGGTTTCTCCAAAGGACCTTAACCAAGCGAATCGTTTTGTTTCTCAACACCTTTTGTTCAAATGCTTGAATCTCCACTGGTGGCTCCTCGTAAGACATATTAGCATCCCAAGAGAAGGATCCGCCATGTACTTCCGAAGCATCGATACATGGAATACATTATGAACTGCCGATAAAGAAGGTGGTAAAGCCAAACGATAAGCTACAGTTCCTACCCGATCAAGTATCTCGAAATAGCCAATGAACCTAGGGCTCAACTTACCCTTCTTCCCGAATCTCATAACACCTTTCATAGGTGCTACCTTAAAAAACATGTGGTCTCCCACTGAAAACTCAAGTGAACTACGTTGTTTATCTGCATAACTCTTTGTTGACTCTGGGCAACCCTCATCCTCTCTCTAATCAAGTCAATCGACTGACTAGTCAACTGTAACAACTCGGGTCCCAAAAGTCTTCTCTCCCCAACCTCGTCTCAATGAGCTGGAGAACGACACTTTCTACCATAAGGTGCCTCAAATGGTGTCATCTCAATAGTAGCCTGGTAACTGTTATTATAAGCAAACTCTACCAAGTACAATTGAGAATCCCAACTACCTCCAAAGTCAATAACACAAGCCCTCAACATATCCTCCAGAATCTGGTTAACCCTCTCGGTCTGACCATCAGTCTGTAACGTCCCGTGACTTTTAGGGGTAAAAAAAAAAAAAAAATTATTTTATTTTATTTATTTTTACTTTATTTTATTTATTTTAAAAATAAAGCTTTTAAGATTAGTTTAATTTTATAAATTTCAATTTTAATAGTTACTTATGTCCGAAATTGTTTTTAATCGTTTTAATAATTAAAATTTGTTTTGGTGGCATTAATAATTATTAATGGACCAATTAATAATTATTAATCCTCTTTAGGTTTATTTACGAGCTCGGGTTTCGTTTTTAAAGCAAAAAGTAAAAAGAGGGACGTAGGCGTCATTTTCCAAATTGTTAAATATCTAAACACATCCTCCTTCTCTTTAAATAAGCCAAATTTAGACAAAATATGAAATTTTCTTCTCATTTTTCATCCCAAACCCGTAGCTTAGAGAGAAAAAAAGAGAAGAGAAAGAAATCGCGCCCGGCTTTCTCTACCGCTTTGCGTGATTTCGGATGCGTTGGAAAGCTCTGGAGACCTTCTACCCATCCTAACAATCAAGGTTTTCGCTCGTTTTCTCGAGGCTTAAAGGTATGTTAAATTTTCTTAAATTTTGATGTGAATAGTGTTTTAATGGAGGTTTTGAGTTGTAATCTTGAATTTGTTCACCGAGCTTGAAGGTTTCATTCGGGAAGTCTTTATGGTCAATTTTAGAAACTTTCTCAAACCCTAAAACCGAGTTTGAGCCGGAAACCCGTCCCTTGTGATTTTCCCTCTTTGGGCTTTGTTTAGGATGTTAGGTTCTTTGTGTTTTTGCTTTTTAGTTAATTTTTCGAAAATGAATTAATATGCAAAACCCTAATTTTCTGATTACCCATTGATTTTGCAACCTCCAAAGTATTGAAACCAACCCAAAACACCTCTAAATTGCATAAAAGCCGGAAAACCGGACCCGAACCCCTTTTCCCTAGCTTGGCCGAGAGCCCCTATAGGGTAAAATCCGGGATTTTCGTGGTTTTATGTGTTTAGATGTTGTTTGAATGTTTTTCGGTTAATTAATGTTGTTTAGGATTAATTCGATTGTAGGATTGTGAATTGTTCGTGAATTCGCAACTTGATTATTCGGAGCTTGTCTTCAAGCTAAGGTGAGTTTAATGTGAAAGTTAGTGGTTTTATGAATTTAATTTCGTTATGTAATTGTTTATCGATGTTAAGAGGGAGATAACTTCTTAGGATTATAGTTTGGTTGGAGACTTTAATTCGGAAGTGTGTATGGAGAATGTTTGGTTATGGATAGTTAGATGTTTATAGAACATCGGAGAGGTTTGGAAGTATGGTAATGTGATTTGGAGATGTTAGATGAAAGTGGAATTGGAAGTTACTTTGATGGTTTTGGAAGTTACTTTGATGGTTTTGGAAGTTACTTTGGTTTGATTTGGAAGTTACTTTGATGGATTTGAAAGTTACTTGGATTGGATTTGGAAGTTAAAGTAGTTAGAAGATGCACTTGAGTGATAACTCGTGTAATCTAGTTAGTTAGGTTTCTAATGAACTTAGTAGAATTCTTTGGAGTTTAGCTAACTTATTGGAGACCTACGGCACATTGATTCTGCACGTGATAGTATGTGATTTTGATCCATATGTAATCATGGTGAGATGATTTGTGGTGACCTTAGGCACATTGATTCACACATGGTAGTATGTTGATTTTGGTTCATATGTATCATGGTGTGATGAATTGTGGGTACCTTGAGCACTGTGTTTCGGCACATGGTAGTATGTTGATTTTGATCCATACGTATCATGTTGCGAAATGGTGAAATTCCCGATATCTATATGGTGAAATTCCGATACCTATATGGTGAAATTCCCGATATCTATATGGTGAAATTCCGATATCCGATATGGTGAAATTCCCGATATCCGATATGGTGAAAGTCCCGATATCCGATGATTGAGATATGGTACATGGTAGTACGTGGTTTGGATCCGTGCGTACCATGGTACTATGATCTCGGATACGGCACATGATAGTATGTTGATTTCGATCCATACGTATCATGGTGCGATGATGGTAATATGGTACGACCGTGCGTGGTATGTTGATTTCGATCCATACAATAGCACGTTACGATGAAACTTGTTTGGTAATAAGATAGATAATGTTAGATTTACATATTCTTTAGAATTGTGTAGTAAGACTTAGTAGTTATTGTTAATTTTACTTTAAGTCTTTATATCTATCGGGGTTTATGAATGTACGATACGGGTAGTATGTACTATCGATGTTTATATGGAAATTGGAAGTGTGGATATGGGTAGTAATGAACATTTAGGCCTTTGGACACGATTTCGGTTATGAGATTTTGTTCATAGGATTACTTGCTTTCATTTTACTCTCACTAGCATTGTTTGCTAATGGTGCTACACCACAATATTTTCAGGTAAACCCTGTGGCAAGAAGCGTGGTAGAGGAGGTGGAGCCGCGTGATTTGACGAGATGGTGCAAGGACAATGTTAAAACTCTTTTGGTTAAGCATTTGTAAAAATGCTAGCAAATCATATACTTTTTACATATTTGTGTCTTTTTGAGCCCGCGAAGGGTGTTTGTATAAAGTATTTTAATGTTTTATGATTAAACTCTCTTTTGGAATGCGCATTCCCGATTTATAGCTTTCTCTGAAAATTTGGGTTGTAAACAGGTTTTGGTTATTCGATTTTTAAACGAACCCATGCCGTTTTTCTTTAAAAATTGAGTCTTCCGCTGTGCATTTGAATTTAAAGAATTTAACGGGTTCGGGTCGTTACAGTCTATGGGTGAAAGGTTGTGATAAAACCAAGCTAGTACCCATGGCTGAATGTAAACTCTGTCAAAACTTTGAGACAAAATGAGTGTCCCGATCTGATACGATCCTTACAGGCACACCATGTAACTTGACAATCTCCCGTAGATATAACTGTGCCCAAGTCTCAACTGGGTACGTGATCCTCCCAGGTATAAAATGTGCAGTCTTCGTCAAACGGTCTACAATCACCCAAATGGTATCGTAACCCTTTGATGTCCTCGGCAATCCGCTAATAAAATCCATAGAAATCTCCTCCCAATTCCATTCTGGCACACTCAGAGGGTTAAGATAACCCGATGGACTCCTTCTCAATGCCTTGACTTGTTGACAAGTCAAGCATCTACTAACAAAGTCTACAATCTCAAGCTTCATTCCAGGCAATAGCGCTCTCTCAGGTCCCTGTATCTCTTCGTACTACCTGGATGAATAGAGAAGATAGAACTGTGAGCCTCCTCCAACAGTTCCCTTCTAAAAGTTTATCCTAAAGGCACACATAGCCTCTTACTATACATCAGAGCACTATCTGTAGATAAGGTAAAATGGCTAGGAAAATCTGACTCAGCCTTTCTAAAACCGGCCTGTAGATGAGTCTCACCTCTATGTGTATCAATCATCCTCTGCCTCAAAGTAGGTTTCACTGTTAAACTAGCCAGACTCAAAGTGACCTCGGCAGTAAGAAATGTTATCTCATCTCGTTCCAGATCCCACCTCAATAAAAAAGGTATGACCGACAAAGCTGAACCTTCTGAACACAGTATGCATAAGGTCCATAAAAGCTGCAGGCGCGTTGGTCAAGCCAAAAGACATAACTACAAACTCATAATGTCCATAACGCGTCCTGAAAGCAGTCTTGGGAATATCATCATGCCAACAAAGTTCTATGACTCCAGGTTTCTCATTTTCAAATATATTTAAAACAAAAAGATTCATCCCAAATTTTGGGCCCCTATAATTTGGGGCCTGGTTCCAGTGCACCTCTTGCATTGGTGGCCTGACAAAAAGATTCGTTTAACACAAATAAACATAAGTTTTCAATGAAACTGATTACTCATAACAATCTCATAAGGTGTGGGATGGAATTGATTCGTCATCTATATTGTGTTTTTTTTTTTTCAATTTAATCTTGTATGTGGTTTACTTTTGTTAAACTTTTTTTTAAGAAAATGAATACTTATTAATATTATGTTTGTTTTTTAGTTTATCAATTATACACAGTTTTATAAAAAATAAACGTATTAAACTCTGTATGATATTTATTAAGATATTGACTTTATATTTAGGCTTTTTTATATCATTTATACACAGTTTATCAAATTTAACATTGTTAAATAACTAACAGAGATATTGTTTAAAAAATTCAAGAGCTTGAAGAAGTATTAATGGTGGTTGGAGAATGATCGAAGAAAAGAAATAAATTTGATATTTCCTGGAAAAAATAAGTATTCAAAAGCTTGAAGATTTTTTTTTTTTTTTTTTTTTTTTTTTTTTTTTATTTTTTCCATTAATTTTACAAATTTGAAGGGATTGTTTACCTTTCTTTAAATCTTGCACAGATTAAGAAAACTAAATCGGGAGTATGTTTCGTCTTTTCACACTGTAATTTTAATTGGTCGGTGGTGGTTTTGGGTAGTTTTGAAATATATATATATATATATATAAAAGGTTGTATTTATCTGAAATAAACAACATTCCAAAACATGAATAAAAACACAGCGGAAGACTTAATGAAGAAAATAACATCTTTATTAAATTTTAATTAAATAAACAAAATTCAACAACCTTTGTTCGCGAACTGATTGTTTAAAAGTTAAAAACAATTGTCTGAAGATCAATAAAATATAATCTTATCAAATAACTCCGAAATAAAATACCCAAGAGAAAAACTTAGTCACAATTTCAAATCAAAGCCCAAAATAAAGAATAACAAAGAAGAAGAACAATGGCGCCAACTTTCACAACCTAAACCACATCATTTCTAGTTCTCATTGTTTCCCAGCTCCTTTTCCCTTATTACCTGAAAAAATAATGTAGCATCATAAGGCTACGCCCAATGAGTAAGTAAATATTGAATACGCCTGAATTTATTAAGTCCAACATTAAATCCCAAAACCAACTCACAACTCCAAACTTTATTCACAATAACATCCAACTCAACATCTCACATATAACTCACAAGTTATATCTAAATTACAAACTATTCTCAACAACAACTAACTCAACAACTCACATATAACTCACAAGTTATATCTAAATCACAACTATTCTCAACATTCACATTTAGGCATTCTTTCAATATATAAACATACATTGATGAACGTTCATCATATCTAATTAAGTATTAATCTACCTAAATAAGATATGAGTATTCTTTTCTAAGTAATGAAATTACAAACAATGAACCTACAGGTATTATTTTCTATATGAACATATGAAATGAACTTTTGCTGTAACTTATTTGATAAATTCTTAAAAAACTTAAATTATAAGATACTCTTTATTAAGTTGATCACACTTAATATGAATGTCCAAGTATATTCTTTTTCACAATATTACATACATGAAATGAGCATGCCCTGTAAAAAGATTATTTATGCAATGTATTACACAAACAATATTTATGACATATTCTTCATTAAGCATAGCCCTACTTAATGCGAACCTACAATATATTCACTATTGATTAACGTGTCAATCAATATGAACCTCTCACACAGTCATTTACATGCAATTTTAATACAAAATAAAAGTTAACATAACAAAACTAGTTATCTTTCATACTGACAACACAACTAAAATTCTCATAAAACCACCTAAAATAATTATTAACAACCAAAACCAAAACCATCAGCTTTTAACTCAATCCAAAACTCACATTTAACCTCCAAAAATACATTCCAAACAACTACCCTACAAGTTCTACACGAAACCAATCTCAATTCACACATATTCAACCTTTTTTCTATAAATTCCAGAAAATTTTTCCAGCTTAATAAATCCTAAAAATCATCATAAACATCAATCTAAACATCTAAAAATATAAGGTTCTCATCTCCAAACGATAATTAATAACACTAAATATAATATATTAATTATAAATAGACCAATAGGAATAAAAAGAAGTAGGAGTTTCTACTGTCATATATGGATGTAAATGTAACCCATTTATTTTTAGTTTTAGTATCTTTAGACTTAAGGTTTAAACTATGACAATGATGAAATTTTTATTAATTTAAAAAATTAAAACTTTAATATATAATAAATAATAAAAATATATATCATTAGAGGGTGCCAACAAACAAGGATTGAGACACTATTCTCATCCTAAAAAATTGAAAGGGACGAAAAAAAAATTATATCCACATTCTTTCTTCACTTTAAGCAAGGATACCCACTGAAAATTTTGAAACATCTAAATATAATTGAAAATTGAATTGTAAAGAATTTTATATGTTATTTGAATTATTTATAAATATTTTTTATAAAGTTTTCTTTTTATTACTATTGTAGTTCAATATTTTATTATTTTTATGTATAATTTTTTTTAACTATCGATTTTCTTTATTTAGAATATAGGATCAACCTGTCTTATTCTTGGATAAACATTGTATGGGGCAGAGAATTATTATAAAAGGACTTTTGGTGAAGAATTGAGAATGGAGATTCAGTAAAAGTCAATGACAAATGGATTCCCAGGGAAAAAACATTTCAGTCAATCTCTCCGAATGTAGTCTTTGTGGGAGACAAGGTGTTGTCTTTAATAATCAATGAAGGCTCCTGAATTATAATCATATTGATCATAAGTTTTGTGCGGAGGACAGTGAAGTAATTAAAAAAAATTGCTTGGTGTTTCACAAGAATATGATATTTTGTTTGTTAGGTAGCACTTGCATTTTTTTGTAAACAATAAATTTATATGAATAAAGTTTATTCTTTTGAATCAATCTGTGCATTTATTTTATAACTTCGATATATATATTGAAGGGATGATTTACTAAATTAGCGGAAATTTATTTAGTAAACTTATTAACATTTAATAACGGATCTATTAACATCATCCAATTTGTGATAAAAACATGTAGATTCATGCTTAATTTCGAAAATTAAAACCGGAACTTACATTGAGTAAAATATGGAGAATCGGTTGGAGGTTTCTTTACAGCATCAAATCCTCAGCAACACCGGATCTTCTATGCTATATCCCGATCGAAAGCAAAACCGACTTGTGGGAATCGAACCGGAAGAACAAAAGAAGAAAAAATTTCTTCTAAATTTTTCCCTAAGGAAAATCGGCAATTGGGCAAAAACTTGAGAGAGAATTTTCACTTTTCTAATTAAAGTGAGGAGTATGTAAAATATGAATCCCAATGGTCATATTTATAAGAAAATATGATATCTAATCTCTATAGATATGCTTATCAATATATATATATATGCCAAAGCATCAGCGCACGCATGAAATCAAAATATAATATATATATATATATATATATATATATATATATATATATATATATATATATATATATATATATATATTGTTTTTGCTTTCCGCTCACGTCAATCCGCATGCCACCATTATCAAACATATATATTTATAATTAATTTACTTTAATATATATTTATGTATTTAAATTTAGAAATATTCAAATAATAATTTGTAATAAATACATTTAGTCCAAAAATTAATATATTAATTACCATTGAATCTTATTCAATTAATTAATTATTTTGGGCTAAAACCAATTTGTTTCTTAAACCAATTGTTTTTAATTCTCTCTAACATTTATTATTAAATTAAATAAACTCATTATTTAATCAATAATATTAATTATTAATTTCTATTTAAATAAACTCATTATTTAAATAATTAATAATATTAACATTAATTCCCGTTTAAATAATTTATTTATTTAAACAATTAATTTTGCCTTAAAATATTATAATTGATAATGTTATATTAATTTCCATTTAAATAAACTCTTTATTTAAATAATTAATATTGTATCAATATTAATAATATTAATATTAATTTTCATTTAAATAATCTCATTATTCAAATAATTAATATTGCCTAATTTTAAGTAAAATCGATTACTTAAATTATTTATTCTTCCTAAGTTAAGTTAATAACTTAGTTTTGCTACAACGATATTTGGGCTAGCATAGGGACCTGATGGACCTATAGATCATGGGCTTAATAATTAGTCAATTAAGTGATTAACTCATAATCAGTTAATTACTTATTATTTAACTATGAATAATTCCACTATAGATTCATAGCTGAACTCCCCTCACTATAGATGAGTTATGTCCATTTAGTTTATCTTTATTTATATCTCGTGATATAATCCTTCACGTGGAACCCTCATAATTACAAAGGATAAATTTACCGTTTTGCCCCTGTAATTACCGCTTTATCCTTGTGTTCCCGCTGATTCTCCAATGAACATTATCTTTAGTCGAACTAGAGATAATATACTTGTGATCAATAGAAGTCGTGGCGCCACTTGTTCATGTCTCGAATCGGTACATCAAGGGAGTTTCCTAAAGTTCCTAAAATATTTAGGTATCGCACCGATACCGGTTAATTTATAGGAAAGTTATGAATTCCATCTTGTGAAAATGAGTTCCCAGCTACTTATCTAGTCATGTTCCCAAAACAGGTGTATTGAGCGTTCTTACGGATCGCTCTCAACCATGTGAATCAAAGAACATAACTCCACAAATAGGAGTCCGCATTTCACTCAGGATTGAGATCTATCACGGTTGATAAACTTAGTTTGATATTCGATCATTTCTCGTAAACTGGTACTAATGAGAAATTTGATCGAACATCGTGGTCCTGTCTTATACAATCAACATTGTATATGATACTTCCATTTCATGTCTCCCACATGAATGATCAGGAATAGATCATTTGTCTATAAACAAAATGCGAAGCTATCAACAAGTGTTACCAGGATAAGGTTCCCAAACGTTATCCATTTACGGAGACACTTTTAAGTTACTCATCTCGACTTTAATCCTCTCGTATGACTCACATACTAAGTCGTGATTTCATAAGAGTAACTTAGGGTTTACTATTTGAATGTTTGATATTAATATATTTCCATATATTCCTAATATCGTCAATTGAATCAATCTAGATAATATAAAGAACTTATGTTTATTTATTTAATTTATTCTAAATAAATTATTATTATTAAATAATTACAAGTTCTAGGACACCATTCCTAACAATCTCCCACTTGTCCTAGATCTTTGGAGATTTGACTTGTAATTCCAGTCAAACTGGATGACTATCAACTACTTAGCCATGGTAGTCATTTTAATACTTTATCAGTAACGTTTTTCATCTGTTTAGTATGTATTTCTTTTGTCTGATGTTAGTTTCATTAAGTGTAATAGATTCCATATTTTATCGCCATAAAATAAACTCTATTATTGATTTGAAACCATCATGTTCAACCACCTTTCATTTACTAACAACTTAGTAATCACGCGAATCTAGAGTTTAGTTAGTAAAAACTCATTTTACTTATACTTAACTCATCTGATGTTTAATTCGCAAAGGTCTTTTGTCAAATTCTTATATGGAAGTAAATCCATGTTCAAATTTGATCCCGTGCAACTCATAAAATCTCTCATTTTATCTATGTGCACTAACATACTATTTGTAAATTTTATTTGAGTCACATTGGTTCTAGGATTAATTCTTAAGCTCCCACTACAAAGTAATTCTCCATTACTTTCATTTGTTTAATGATTACAATTCTATACTTCTTATTATTTCCAAAAATAATGTATAAGTATAAGTGACATTTTTCAACTCAACAATTGAAAATTAATGTCATTTTTATTTCATTTATTTTGAACTTTATTCATTGATTTTGAAGTCAATGAGTTTCACTTGGACTTCTAAAAGTCCATTTGGTTCGTTCTATGACGCTCCCACTCAAATAAAGTTCTACAAGTAGTTTTTCAATTTAAACTTTTAAATAACTACTTGTTTTTTATTGTGAAATAAAATCATTGTAATTCTTTTATATCTTAAGTATGGTTTAAACTTTTTCAGTATCACTGATTTACTGAACTTTTCTTTGATAATTTGTGAATTCAATTATCCACTAATTATTACTTTTCAATTTCTATTTTGTTTATTCCATATCAGTTAGTACCTTTAAAACATCCTTTTAAATAATCGAATGTTTGGAATATAAGAAATCGATTTAATGTTTACTTATCACTTAAGTTCTAACATCTAAATGTCCAACTTTAGTGATGTTTAAGTCTAGTTATCTTTGATAAATCAAAAGATATTCGATTTTACTTATCCCATAAGTTCGTGGATTAATATGGTTATCATCTCAAACTCCTTGAGAACCATCTTTAAGAGATTAATCCCTCTAACTTATTTAAGTAATTTTAGACTTAAGTATTTAAACATTTTTAAACCTTATAACTTATTTAGATATACCGGAGTTTAGAATTTGGATTTGGAATTTATTTGTTTTATACTAAGTATTTCGAATAACCATCCAATCACACTTTGGAACTTTGTAATATAATTGTAAAGGAATATCTACCTAAATAACTCTTATTTAAAATATTCCCAAACTTGGTTCATACGAAATGAGAACCAATAGTTATTACATAATTCAAAATAAAAACAAATGGATAACTAAACTAAACTCAAAAACTATGGTTTGGGAAGAGAAATATTTTCTTCCCTTTTAGACTATTGTAAAATCGGTTAGGAGGAGAATAGGAAGAAGAAGAGTTTTCAATTTCGAAAATTGAAATTAGAAGCTTTTGAATGAACAACCAAGATGTTTGTATTTATACGCAAAACAGTTTTCCAATCGAATTAGGAAATACTATTAAAATAAATACAAGATAAATGCCAAGAATAAAATCAAATTTTATTCCTTATTTATCTTACGTGCCGATTTTATGTGTATAAAATCAATAAAAAACTAATTTTTCTTTGTTTAGTTTGTCTTTGGTTGAACATTCTTTTATATATTTATTTTAGACAAAATAATTCAAAAAATTATTTCCTATTATATATGAGTCAATTTTGGTATTTAATAATTCAAAGAATTTGAACCAAAATCCATTGAATTCATTAATTCAATTATAGATTCTTCCTTATTAATAAATCTTATTTATTAACTCTTGATATTTATTTAAATAAATCAATTATTGAAATAAAACATCATATTCCGATTTTGTATTTTATTATTAATAAATATTTATTATTTTCTATTTAAATAATCGACATTATTTGAATTAATAATAAATATGTTATTTACTATTATCCTTTTTAAATAATCGCTATTATTTAAAATTAATAATAAATGTTTAATTATTAATTTCCATTTAGGTAAACACATTACCTAAATAATTAATAATTATTTATTAATAATATTTTATTATTAATTTCCATTTAAATAAACACATTATTTAAATAATTAATAATAATATTAATTTCCATTTAAATAAACTCATTATTTAAATAATTAATATTGTCACTTATTTAAGTAAACCTACTTTACTTAAATTATTCATTTTATTTTCTAGGAAACATGGTTTCATCGTTTAGTTATTTCTTTCCAAGTATAGTGACTAAAACAGATGCTATATTACTGAAATTTAAATAAACTTTATCTTAATAATCTAACATGCATTCAACATTCAAATACTCAAAGTTTCGACATATAATTAAATATGATGCATGAATGCGAACATATTAATGAACAGAAAAAGCCCTAAAACATGTTACTATGTCACGATATTTTAATGATACCTGGGTGAAGTCTGTCGAATGATAGGTCGGTTACCATCATTAAAAGCAGATGCCACTCGAACAATTGACAACTCCAGAATAACTCATATTCCTATGTCATTGTTTACCGTGTATTTGGTCCAGAGTTTTGATAACAAAATTTATCAAATTTCTTTTAAGTGTGACCCACTAATTTAGTCTTTTAAATAAAATTGAAGAGTGTCTACGAAGTGTAGATTCGATCTTCAATCAATCTCATTTAAAATTCTTTATCCCTTTCGGGGAGACCCAACTTGATATTGATTTATACAATAAACCTTCCTATAGGAATGAACACCTGCAGCAGTGTTACAGAGGCCATGTATAAATCTCACGTTTCGAGCCCATTAGTGGAGACCGTAGGATACATTGACATGTTTCCTTCTCCCACTTAATATTTTGAGTTAGGGTTTCATAACTTAGACTAATTCAAGCTAACTCATTAATCCAAGTTTTAATTAACCTAATCAACTTTAACTCTTAAATTGGTTAGATTAATTTTATAAAGTGATTGTTCAAGTTTTCCTAATTAAAACTAATCACATTATGAGCCGTCTTAATAATTTTGATTTATTAATTTGAACTTTTCTCCCAGGATCGCTCCCAGGTTAGAGGCGCCCGTGTTAGGGGAACTTTATGAAACCTCATCGCAGGCGAGAGCTTTCCGCCAGAGATCCGTTCAATTTAATTAATCTCAATTATTAATTTTTAATTAACCCTTAATTAAAAGTTTCTATTTGTTTATCTTATATGGATTTTGGCCCAATTGTTTAAACAATAATTCCATATTACAAATAATTCAGGTTAGTTTCTATTCAACTTTTAAACTAGATTTAACTTTTGAATTTTAACTAAATAAGCATGCTTTTAATTCTAAAACAATTAGAATATAATTTTCGATAATAACATTTATAAAATAAAATTATAGCATGCTTCACATACATTAGCATATAATAACACATATTATATCATGATGCATGTCTGTACAATTAATTAAAATCATACAACCTATGGTGGGATTTTCTACATGACATACTCTTATGCATGAATATTATTTAAAAACAATTATATCATACATATAAAAATTTAAATAATAAATAGCTAAATTGACCGGTATTCTTGGCACTATTTCTAAAACGGAAAATTAAATTACAACTCAATTTAAATCTTCCATTGTAGAATTTTGAGGCTTCAACTTTCTCTCTCCTCCATGGTGTAGGCGTCGGCATGGGTATTTATGGGGTAAATATTATCTCCTTAATATTTCCATAAATACTTGTTTTAAAATAATTATCTTTTAATTAAATGGAAAAAATAAAGAAAAATATTTTCCATGTAATCTTATATCAATTTCTAAATTCATAATTTAAGATAGGGATATAATCTTTAAAAAGATTTTATCCTTATCTTAAATATTTAAATTTTTAAATTGAGATAACAAGATAATTATGATAAAATATCTTACCATATCTTGAAAAAATCTCCTCCTTGGGCGTGGACCACATGGATTATTGGAGATGAATTTTCTTCTCTTCCTCCCTTGGTGTAGCCGATTTTGCTCCTCTTTGGTATGGGAAAATTACAACCTTTTCCTATACCCTAAAATTAGGGTTTACAAATTTTCTACGAAAATTTAAAATCCTAAGTGCCTCAAGAATACCTAAACAGTCAATTAGCAAACCTCCACAATTTATATAGCACAATTTATATAAACATACATAAAACGATTTTTATGCAACCCACCAAAATTTTCGAAAAATCACAAATTTTGCATGAACATTAAAATTAGCTCTGATACCAATTGAAGGGATGATTTACTAAATTAGCGGAAATTTATTTAGTAAACTTATTAACATTTAATAACGGATCTATTAACATCATCCAATTTGTGATAAAAACATGTAGATTCATGCTTAATTTCGAAAATTAAAACCGGAACTTACATTGAGTAAAATATGGAGAATCGGTTGGAGGTTTCTTTACAGCATCAAATCCTCAGCAACACCGGATCTTCTATGCTATATCCCGATCGAAAGCAAAACCGACTTGTGGGAATCGAACCGGAAGAACAAAAGAAGAAAAAATTTCTTCTAAATTTTTCCCTAAGGAAAATCGGCAATTGGGCAAAAACTTGAGAGAGAATTTTCACTTTTCTAATTAAAGTGAGGAGTATGTAAAATATGAATCCCAATGGTCATATTTATAAGAAAATATGATATCTAATCTCTATAGATATGCTTATCTCCTAAATTATTAAATATAAAAGAAAAATAAATATATATATATATATATATATGCCAAAGCATCAGCGCACGCATGAAATCAAAATATAATATATATATATATATATATTGTTTTTGCTTTCCGCTCACGTCAATCCGCATGCCACCATTATCAAACATATATATTTATAATTAATTTACTTTAATATATATTTATGTATTTAAATTTAGAAATATTCAAATAATAATTTGTAATAAATACATTTAGTCCAAAAATTAATATATTAATTACCATTGAATCTTATTCAATTAATTAATTATTTTGGGCTAAAACCAATTTGTTTCTTAAACCAATTGTTTTTAATTCTCTCTAACATTTATTATTAAATTAAATAAACTCATTATTTAATCAATAATATTAATTATTAATTTCTATTTAAATAAACTCATTATTTAAATAATTAATAATATTAACATTAATTCCTGTTTAAATAATTTATTTATTTAAACAATTAATTTTGCCTTAAAATATTATAATTGATAATGTTATATTAATTTCCATTTAAATAAACTCTTTATTTAAATAATTAATATTGTATCAATATCAATATTAATAATATTAATATTAATTTTCATTTAAATAATCTCATTATTCAAATAATTAATATTGCCTAATTTTAAGTAAAATCGATTACTTAAATTATTTATTCTTCCTAAGTTAAGTTAATAACTTAGTTTTGCTACAACGATATTTGGGCTAGCATAGGGACCTGATGGACCTATAGATCATGGGCTTAATAATTAGTCAATTAAGTGATTAACTCATAATCGGTTAATTACTTATTATTTAACTATGAATAATTCCACTATAGATTCATAGCTTGAACTCCCCTCACTATAGATGAGTTATGTCCATTTAGTTTATCTTTATTTATATCCGTGATATAATCCTTCACGTGGAACCCTCATAATTACAAAGGATAAATTTACCGTTTTGCCCCTGTAATTACCGCTTTATCCTTGTGTTCCCCTGATTCTCCAATGAACATTATCTTTAGTCGAACTAGAGATAATATACTTGCATGATCAATAGAAGTCGTGGCGCCACTTGTTCATGTCTCGAATCGGTACATCAAGGGAGTTTCCTAAAGTTCCTAAAATATTTAGGTATCGCACCGATACCGTTAATTTATAGGAAAGTTATGAATTCCATCTTGTGAAAATGAGTTCCCAGCTACTTATCTAGTCATGTTCCCAAAACGCAGTGTATTGAGCGTTCTTACGATCGCTCTCAACCATGTGAATCAAAGAACATAACTCCACAAATAGGAGTCCGCATTTCACTCGGGATTGAGATCTATCACGGTTGATAAACTTAGTTTGATATTCGATCATTTCTGTAAACGGTACTAATGAGAAATTTGATCAAACATCGTGGTCTGTCTTATACAATCAACATTGTATATGATACTTCCATTTCATGTCTCCCACATGAATGATCAGGATTAGATCATTTGTCTATAAACAAAATGCGAAGCTATCAACGATGTTACCAGGATAAGGTTCCCAAACGTTATCCATTTACATAGACACTTTTAAGTTACTCATCTCGACTTTAATCCTCTCGTATGACTCACATACTAAGTCGTGATTTCATAAGAGTAACTTAGGGTTTACTATTTGAATGTTTGATATTAATATATTTCCATATATTCCTAATATCGTCAATTGAATCAATCTAGATAATATAAAGAACTTATGTTTATTTATTTAATTTATTCTAAATAAATTATTATTATTAAATAATTACAAGTTCTAGGACACCATTCCTAACATATATTACATTCAAATTACTCAAAAGCCCTTGAGTTACTTAAAATATATCATTTACTAAATATAAAAATATAAGAGGATCTAATGCAAGATAGTAACTCACATAGTCTACAGTAAAAGAATACGGTTGGGGAACTCTATCCTAATAACACTATTGATACAATCCATATTTTACTAGTGTAAATGATCTGATTTGGATCATTCATGTGTAAGACATGCAAGTGGAGGTATCATGTACAATAATGATTGTACGAGACTGGATCAAAGATCTTTATCAATTCCTTAATAATAGCGTTATAGGAATTGAACAAAACATCAACTGTAATTGATCTTAATTCTGAGTGTGTTATGAACTTCTGTTTATGGAGCTGTGTCATTTGATTCATATAGAAGAGAATAATTCATTGATATACTCAGTATCACTGCCGTTTTGCGGCATGAAAAAACGAGTAGCTGGGAATATTTCTACAAGAGATGAAATTCATGGCTTTTCTAGAAATGAAAGTGTTATTCAACACTTAACCATTTTAGGAACTTTAAATAGCTCCCTTGATATAATGATTCAAAACTTAAACAATGAGCCTGCATCTTCTCACTGTAGATGGGTTATGTCAATTGATTATTAAGTTTATTTGATATATCCTTCACGTGGTAATCTCATAATTACAACGAGTCAAATTACCGTTTTATCCTTGTAATTATCTCTTTTTTCTTATGTACCCAATGATTCTCTAATGAACATTTTCTATACTTTAATTATAGAATAAGGTCTCTCGGGCTAATGAAAAGGTGAGGCCTCAGGTTCAAGTTATGAATCATTATATCAAGGGAGTTACCTAAAGTCTCTAAATTAGAAAAATGATTCACTAAAACTTTCATCGTTTAGAAAAGTTATGAATTCCATCTTGTATAGAAATGTTCCCAAGCATTTACTTAGTCATTTCTCCAAAACAAAAGTTTATCAACAGATCACTCTCAACCATGTGAATCGAAGGAAATTTTTTCATAAATGTGAGATCATAACATACTTAGGATTGAGATGTATAAATCTTAATAACCTAGTTGATAATATAATCATTTCATATAACAGTGTTATTTAGGGATCGGTTTATTATCCTAGTCCAACCTTATATAATCTTATTATATATGATGCTTCCACTTGCATATCAACAATGATAATGATTTGGATCAAATCAGTGAACAATATCAACTGTGTAGACAAGATAGAGTTTCCAAACCTTATCCATTTTGTGTAGACTATTTGAGTTACTATCTTATACTAGATCCACTTTATATCTTATATTAGTCAAGAATACAAATTAGTAACTCTAAAATTTTGCTTGTAGTTTGTGTAATGGCCTGAGGTTTTAAAAAAATAAATAAGCTTTAATAGTATAATTATTTTAAATGATATTTTATAAGGAAATGGGTTTATAATTTACGAACAAGTTAATTGTAAGTTTAAATAAATAAATGAGAAATAATGATAGTTTGTGAATTTTGGATTTAGGAAAAATAATAATAAGTTGCTATTTAAATTTAAAATAGAATAACTTGAAATAAAATAATATTCCATGATTATTTTAGGATGATTAACCAAGGTTGGGTAAGAAACTAACCATGGTTAGTTTGATGGGTAAGTATTTAACCATGGTTAAAGAGTAAGAATAAATTTTAGTTAATAAAATTAACTATGGTTAATGGTGTGGCTAATTTCATAGTAAAATAATGAAAGTGGCCTAAATACAAGAGGTGTGGTCATTATAATAAATATTTATGTAAGATCACCAAAGTGATTTGTATTTTTTCTTTTAATTTAGGGCTGATTTCTGAATGAACTTTTAACTTAAATTTAAGTTGGGAAGTAGAAATTATATAATTTTATTTAAAGAGACATCCTATGGCCGAACACATCCTTTCCCCACCGTTTTGTTAATGAATTTTAGAGGGTGTTTTATACCATCGAGATGTGGGGCTGTTTTAGAGGTCTTGGGTTAACTTAACATGTTAAAAATTGATGGTTTATAGTATATAAAGTATGTGAAATGTATGTCATGAATTGAATGTAGGTTAATAGCTCAAAGAAGGTCTCCAAAGTGCAACCTAATCTTTTGTTTCTCAAGGTGGGAATAAAAAGGGTTTGAAGTACTTTTACGTTTGATTTTTATATGATAAATTGTTATGCGTATTGATGTTTATGATTTAGGTAGGTTGTCAAGTTTTATTAGTTAGATGAGGGGTCACTCATGAACTAGCAATTGGAAGTGTGTAAGACAAGAACTAGATTTGGGAAGTGTGAGCTTGCTAGTGTGATGTCTCGAATTTTCACAAATCTTTAAATCAGAAGTAAAACAGCGGAAGACTTATTTTTACAAAAATTTGGCGTGGATCCGTTTAAAATACGAACTCCCTAAACCTGTTTTTAAGAACACATCTCAGATAAATTTAATCACATATATTCCTACTCCAGAATATACTCATATCAGGGAAAGTATCTCAAAATATACATACAACCGACTTTAGGCTCTCATGAGCCACAAAATACAAGTTTTAAGACTTTATTTCAAGTTTATATGTATATAATGCATTCCTAAAATGCTCCAAACTTAGATTTACTAGTCCAAATATCCATAAGCATTCACTCGAGATCACGCAGCACCACCTCCACGACCTCGTCCTCTACCACGAGTATTACCTGAAAAAAAAAATAAAGTAGTGTAGCACCATTAGCAAACAATGCTAGTGAGAATAAGATGGATGCAAGCACTTTTATGAACCAAAATCCATATCGGAGAATGTGTCCAAATAAATCTAAGTACTCTTGCACAACTCATTCAATATTCCGAAGTACTTTACATAATAAGATCAATCCATTCTACTAACTCGTAAATTCGGAAAGTAAATATTCAAGCTCGTAAAATAAAGTAGGTACTAGTGCTTAACAAAGTAAATGACAAAGTAAATAACAAAGTAAATAACAAAGTAAATTTCTCATTTCATCCGTGACCACTTGTCACCAATCACAACCATACCTGTGACCTCCTACCGTCACCGTGACATCCGTGCATAACAAGATGCAAGTCACCGATCACAAACATTCCGTGACATCCAGTGCATAACAAGATGCAAGTCACCAATCACAAACATTCCGGTGACATCCAGGTGCATAACAAGATGCAAGTCACCAATCACAAACATTCCGGTGACATCCAGGTGCATAACAAGATGCAAGTCGCAATCACAAACATTCCGGTGACATCCAGGTGCATAACAAGATGCAAGTCACCAATCACAAACATTCCGTGACATCCGTGCATAACAAGATGCAAGTCATCAATCACAAACATTCCGTGACATCCAAAAGTGAATCTCATCACTAATAATATCGTACTAACTCGATTCTACACAAGAATCTCTCCAAAGTTCTTTTAACTATTCTAAAACTACTCAAGATAAAAGGAGTACATAATACTCTTCTCCAAGTTCCGGAATCTAATTCTCCTCGAGAATAATAACTTAGTCCACCAATAACATCTTACTTTAAACAACAACCAATCTTATTTCATTCTCTTTAATACCTTATACTATACATAAGGTTTACATCAAAAATTACAATCTCCAATTTCAAGATCTTCCAAATAAATGAGAATCTAGTTCTCTCATATATACAATTCAATCTCATTCTTCTTTCCTATGGCTCTCGGTTATATATCAATTGCATTTCTTTTCTCGATAGAAATGTATGTTAGACATAATGGTTCAATTCTTTTCTCTATAGCAACTTAGGCTATCAAAAGTTTATATAACCTTTACCAAAGCTCCCGAACTCAAGAAACTAACTCCCAAATAACATACATTCTTGGAAAGTTCTCAAGTCTATTAACCCTCTTAACATCGATCTAACATAAACGTCAAGCAATTCGAAAACATAAAAGTAATCACAACCATTTTAAACTCACCTTAGCCAAATTAGTTTTGGTCCAAAACTCCGATTTCCCACAATTCAACAACCGAGCAATCGCACCTACAATTCATCAATTGCACAACATATTACAACTCATATCTAATATGAGAACAAGTTTGCATTTTCGGATGAATAGTGATTTCGGATGAATAGTGTTTTCACGTGAATAGTGTTTTTCGAAAATCCGGGTTCAAAATCGTCAAATTCCATGATAACCATTCATAATTTCAACATCAAAACTCATTTACAATCAAAAAACGAACAAAACCACCAAAAAAGTTTGAAAACTTACTTTTTGGGATTTCCTTTAGAGAACGAGAAAC
This sequence comes from Gynostemma pentaphyllum, assembly GCA_028015215.1. NCBI lineage: Eukaryota > Viridiplantae > Streptophyta > Magnoliopsida > Cucurbitales > Cucurbitaceae > Gynostemma > Gynostemma pentaphyllum. Next base: position 33,137,840 of record CM051352.1, read on the forward strand.
GGCACAAGGGTAGGTGGGATAGAAAGCCCTCATCCCGAGCAATCCAACGCAACTAAAAACAAGCCGATCCATCGAGAAACGAATGAGAAACGAAGAAAAGAAAAATCAAAATTTTGGGGTTTGGGGTATTGAGGGTTTCGGCCTTGAGGAAGAAGGAGAAGAAGATGAAGATGAATTTTTGCTTAAGTGTTAAGATAAAGAAGATATTTACAAAAGAAATATCTAGATATTTTAGGGTTTGCGAAATTACGGTTTTGCCCTTTTCGACCTTTTGCTTATAAAATGAAAACCGACGGTCTTAAATAAATCTAAAGGTGTCTAATAATTATTAATTGGCCCGTTAATAATTATTAGAGTCACCGAAACGAATTAAAACGATAAAAATGATTTTCGGACGGAAATAACTAATAAAACTGAAATTACTAATTTTAACTAATTTTAAAAGCTTTAAATAAATAAAAAAAATAATAAATTAATAAAATAAAATAAAATAAAAAATTTAGGATAGGCCTCAGGTCACGCGAGCCACACTTTCTAGGGGTGTTGTTGTTTTTTTTTGGGTTGTTGCATTTTTGTTTAGGGTCGTGTCTTAAACTTTTATGTACATATTATGTTAGTATAACGGTTTACTCTGGTGCACCATACTTTGTTTTGATTTTGAACTTATATGATATTTTGATATGACCGAGTAGCCGAGTTTGCTTGATAAACAAGTTTTATGATTTTACTTGTGTTTATTGAATTTACGCATACATCATGCTGAAAATGCAAATGTTTTGTTCAATCATTTGATTTAAGTTTTAAATTCTTCGCTTCCGTTTTGCGTACTAGTGTCCTAGTCTTGTTTTGCAAGTCAGGTCGTCACATAAAGGAAGAAAGCTTGCGGCTGTGTGACGACCCGTCACTTTTAAAATAAATTAAATCAGAGAAAACAGCGGAAGTCTTTTATTTTAAGAAAATTTTGCGTGGTTTTGTTTGAAAATTGGCATGCCGAAAACCTGTTTACATCCTAATTTTTCAAATCTACTAAAATCACATGGACTTTAAGTCCCAATCAGGAGTTCAAATATTTCATATCATAAAAACCACATCAAAAGCTTTTATGAGCTAAATACAACATATAAATCATCAAAGTCTTTGAAATTCACAAAAATATTTACAAAGACTTTACAACTACGAGTCCATCTCGAGGTCAGCATCCCTCGATCACGCAGCACCATCTCCCCTTCCACGGCCTCTAGCCAGGGCATTACCTGAAATTTTTGTAATATCATGAGCTAACAACTTAAGCCCAGTGAGAACAATAAGAATAAAAAGTAAAGATAGACCTCAAACTCGCATTTCGATTTGTGTCCCATTAAACTGACACATTCTTCCTAGAATTCTCCAAAATCTAGGTAATTCTATTCCATTTCTCCAAAGGATGATACTACTAACACTTATAGTCAAATCTCCTCCATTAACTCGCTATGACATAAAGTAATAAAAGTAAATGACTTTGCATAGAATATAACATCTCAATTCTTTATATCATCAATCATATGCAATGTAGGGCTCGCATATACCCTTATGCATGAATGAAGTAATGCGTCAATCCCAAAGGATACCATTCACTTCTTTTTCATCAAGAGTAATGAGCAAATCCCGTAGGATCCCATTCATCTCTTTTCATCTAGAGTAATGAGCAAATCCCGTAGGATCCCATTCGTCTCTTTTCATCTAGAGTAATGAGCAAATCACGTAGGATCCCATTCGTCTCTTTTCATTTAGAGTAATGAGCAAATCCCGTAGGGTCCCATTCGTCTCTTTTCACTTTCTTTTCTTTTTCATTTTATTTTCTTTTTCACTTTCTTTTCTCATTTTCATTTCTTTTTCATGAATGATGCGATAATGGTATGGTGCAAATGATATGCATATGCTTGCATATCTTGTAAAAGTAAATAAATAAAGTGCGGAATTAAATAAGTAAAATAAATGAGCATCTCGGACGAATGATATGTAAATCGAACTCCGCTACCATTAATGAAAATAAAATCATAACTTAAACAATTAACTTATACCTTCAAGGATTCTAACTTCCAATATAATCCGAGGTTCTATTAACCGTTCTAATTACAAGTTGGATCTTTTAACTTCCAATGGTCCAATCTTAGTTTCGGATCGAATCTAACTTAGAATCTTCTAAGATTCAATACTTTCCTTGAGAACTCCTAAGTTCTCACTTAAAGGATTAACTCTTAATCTTAAGGGCACTAACTCACAACCCTCTAATCTTAGGTTCGGATTCTAATCTTAGTTTCAAACTCTACAAACCTTCACACTTATTTGTTTTCTATAGATACTTTAAATTCTAACTATTCTCACCATAATTAAAAGATGACTTTGCTCCTAAGTCCGAAGGAGCGATCAAGCGAGCGGTTCAAAAACACCTACAAATGAATTATATCATACAATCAATAATTAACCAACTATCGATCAAGCATCAACCAAACGTACAAAACGATGAAAAACCCAACAAAACCCCACAAAAGGCTCTCGGCCCTAGCAAGAAAAATGGGCTTTGGGTTTGATTTTCCGGCTTTTAGGCAATTTAAAAGTGTTTCGAGTTGGTTTTAAGCAAATTCGATATTCCCGATTTCAATGGGTATCGATAAATAGGGTTTTTGAACATTAATCCCTTTCCCGAATAGAATTTAAATAAACATTTATTCATTAATTTCTAACTGGGGGGGGAAACCCATTTTCAATCCCATAAAGGAGGGTAAATTTCAAACTGATCTAGGAAAACAGGTTAATGATTCGATACCAATTAAAGTCGGTTTTTAGGGTTATGAGAAAGTTTCCAAAAACTCTTAAAACTACTCCCGTATTTACGAACCACAGGTTTCACAGAAAAAAAAAAAAAAAAAAAAAAAAGAGAATTTAGGATAAAATAAGCCTCAGGGGGGGGGAATACGAGTTAAAAAATATGGGCACCATTAGCAAACAAGAGTGAGGATAAGAATGGGGGGGGGGGGGGGGAGAGAAGGAGATTTTTTTTTTTTAGTTTTTATTGATTTTTTCAAAGAAAACTCCATTAAAACACTATTTGGAGCTTAGGGTTTCAAAGTTTTACTTCTCATCATCCGAGAACTCCTTGTCACCAATCTCGAGAGAATCGGGGAAACGTTGAAGCCGTGACAAAAGCTAGATGGAAATGATTAGTATGATCACACCTTCCAAAGGTACTCGGGATTTGTAATTTTTTTTTTAAACAACAATCCGCCCTCTACCCTCTTACTTCGATCGGGCAAGTAATTGGTAAGATACACCTTAACCACCTTATGAAAGCAGTCAACAAAAACCAAATTTGGGAATTGAGGAGGAGAGGCCCACGGTTTTGGGAGCAAAAGGAGGAAGAAGATGAGTGATTTTTTTTGGACAATGAAAGTCAAATGGTTTATTTAAAATGAGATGAATAGTGTTTGGATAGTTTTTTAAGAAATTGGAAATGACGTTCTCCTTTATTGACTTTTGGCTTAAAAACGAATCCCGAACATCTCAAACTATCCCAAGGGTGATTAATAATTATTAATTGGCCCGTTAATAATTATTAATTGACATTAAAACGTATTTAAATAAATAAAGCCATTAAAATGACTTAAAATGAAATAAACCACTAAATTCTAATTTACCGATAAATAAATAAACTTTAATTACTTAAATTAAAATTAAATAAATAAATTTTTTTTAGCACAAAATAACGGGACGTTACGGGAAAAAAAAGAAGGTTTATTTAAAAAGAGAAGAAGAGGTGGGGGGGGGGGGGGGGGGGGGGGGGGGGGGGGGGGGGGGGGGGGGGGGGGGGGGGGGGGGGGGGGGGGGGGGTTTTTTTTAAGGTAAAATCCCATTTCCTTTTTCCTTTTGTTCACAATTTAAAACTAATTTAATAATAAAAAGTAATTAAAAGGCCAATGGGTTGTTGTCCTATTTTGTAGGAGTGGATAAGGCATAAGACCAGGTCCACTCTTATTTTACTCTCCCAATAAATATCTATCAAAGCATTAAAGAACTAACTTGCAAAATAACAATATTAAAGCTACCTTAAATTAGGAAAACAAATTAAAACTAGAGAACAAATAATTAGGTCCTAAATTAATTATATTAAGCTAAACTTAATTAACTAACTTATAAAGCTTAAATTAATTTAATTAAAATAAATAACTAAATAAATAGATAAAAAAAATTACCACGAAATTAACGGGATGTTACATTTTATTATGTTAGATGTTGTTGATATGATATCTAATAATTATGCTAGGTTTAACCTTATTACATCATCTGTTGATGCTAATGTCGATATAGTTATGTGGCATGCTAGACTAGGTCATATAGGTCAACACAGAATAGCTACATTAGCTAAAGAGGGTTTATAAGGCCAAATTAAAAGGGTCGAACTACCCATGTGCGAAAATAGTCTAACGAGAAAATGGCAAGAAACCCATTTGGTAAACTAACTAGGGCTGAAATTCTATTACAATTAATTCATTATGATATTTGTGGGCCTATGAATGTGGAGGCATGACATGGAGGTGAATACTTTATCACCTTTATAAATGATTTCATACATTTTGGTCATGTTCATTTTATTTTCCATATATCTGAAACATTAGAATGTTTTACAAAATTTATTACCTTAGTAAAAAATCAATTAGATAAAAAGTTCTAGTCTTTAAAAACACATCGTGGATGTGAATATACTTTATTTATCTCGGTTTTTTTTAGTTATTATAATTCAGTAAATTGTTGAACTAAAACAATATGCATGTTTCTTTAGACTTTTAGATTTTGTTTTTATTGAACTAAAAATCCTTATTTTGTTGACTTCGAACTTGTTTGATGGTTTGATGCGTGTTAAAGAGACTAGAGAGAGGGGAGCTTAAAAGTACTAGCGTTTGTTCTCTGTTTTACTTTAATAAAATATTGAACTCTTTCCTTCATTTTTTTTTCTTAACTTACACACTGTGTTTTATTTCAATAACTTATTGGATTATTTGTAATAAAGTATTAAATTGTTTTCTTCAGGTTTTGTCATGCTAATTTAAGACGTTGACAACCAAATATAATAAAATAAAAGCAACTCAAAGACGAAAAATGCAAAAGAAGAAGCACAACTTGAATAGAACAGGAAATCAAAGCGTGAAAAATACCGACATTGAATCACTTAAATGAATCTTGAAGGGAAAATTGAAAAGAAGAAAAATTATACTATTAAACAAGTTTAGAAATTGTAAATATGTGCTTGTATTTAATATACTAATTTTACTGTAATGAGTTCAATAGATTATTGCAGTGAGTTCAATAATTTATAGTATCAATATTGTATTATAGTATTTTCAATTAATATAAATAGTGTTAAACTAGAAATAACAAAAGATAAAAGTAGAAAAAATGAAACTTTAAACACAATGTTATCAATTACATCAAAAGGCTAACAAATGAAATATAAATTAAAGTCAATGAATCTCTTGCAAAATGTATATTAAAATATATCAAGACACAAATCATTGTTTCAAGTTTACTCATTATTATCAATTTTGTACACCGACCACGTTTAAATTAACTCTTTGACACTTTAGAAGATGCTAACATTTTCTTCTTTAGATGCCCAACCCATTCTAGGATCTCCATGTTAAAAGATTAAAAAAAAAACTATATTTAGTTTATTGAACTAGAATAAATGAATGAAAAAAAAATTAAAGATTCATGCTCCCTATTTTAATTCAATAATTTATCAAAGTATAAAAACAAAAGATAAACGTAAAAACTAAAGAGATGTGCAAACTATTTTAGTTCAATAAATTATTGAACTATAATATCTAAAGAAAAACCTAACTTAAGAAATATGCATTCTGTTTTAGTTTAATAATTTATTGAACTACATAAGTAAACTTAAAAACTATGAAATAGGCATTTTTTTTAGTTCAATAATTTATTGAACTACAATAACTGAAGGTAAATCATACAAAACTGATGAAATATGCATTATGTTTTAGTTCAATAATTTATTGAACTACAATAACTGAATTAAAATCCTATAAAACTGAAGAAATATGCATTCTGTTTTAGTTCAATAATTTATTGAACTACATAACTTAAGGTAACCTAGAAAATATGAAATATACACTCCGTTTTAGTTCAATAATTTATTGAACCACGGTAATTGAAGGTAAACATTGAAACTATGAAGGGTAAAATACCATTTTAGTCCATGAATTTTCACCCAAGTTTCATTTTAGACCCCAAACTTTCAAAAGTGATATTTTTCGTCCCTGAACTTTACGATTCGTTCCGTTTTAGTCCTTCCGTCTATGTTTTTCTGTCCGGGATACTAACGGAGGGCTTATGTGCCATGTAATTGATGATGTGACATTCTATAAATATACAATGAGGTTAAATGATGTGGAAAAATGAATATATAGTGAGGTTTAAGACTGCAACTAAGGAGAAAATGATTAGATTAACCTTACTGTATATTCATTTTTCCACATCATATAACCTCTCGATGTATTTATATAATGACACATCATCAATTACATGACACATACAAAATGACTAAAACAAAAAGAATCGTAAAGTTCATAGATGAAAAATGTCATTTTTGAAAATGAAACCAGAGTGGAAGTTCAAGGACCAAAATGATATTTTAACCCACTATGAAATATGCACTTTGTTTTAGGACTAAAGGTAAATCCTACAAAACTAAAAAAATATGCATTTTGTTTTAGTTCAATAATTTATTAAACTACATAACTGAAGGTAAATCTAGAAACTATGAAATATGCATTCTTTTTAGTTTAATAATCTATTGAACTACAATAACTAAAGATAAATTTTACATAATTGAAGAATTGTGCATTCAAAAGCAAAAAAAAAAAAAAAAAGAAAACAAATCAAAAGAGTTAAGCCCACTACAAAGCAAGAAAACTACGAATAACAATAAATATAGAAACAAAATGAAAATAAAAACCTGAAAAACACAAAACAAAAATGCACATTAAAACAAATTCAGAAATTGAAAATTCACAAGTGTGACGACCCGACTATTTTTAAATAATTTAGATATAAAACAAAGCGGAAGTCTTTATATTTTAAGAAAAATGGCGTGGTTATGTTTGAAAATTGGCTAGCCAAAACCTGTTTACATCTTAAATTCTGAAATCTAAAAACACAAGGAACATTAAGTTCCTAACCAGGAGTTCAAAAGAATTATAAACATAAAAGTAAAGATGAAAAGCTCTTAAGATCTATATACAATTTACATCTCAAAAGATATACCATAACAAAATGAGACCATGGTCTTTTACAAGTGTCTAGTCCATCTCTGGGTCATCATCCTCTCGATCAAGCGCGCACCAGCTCCTCTCCCACGACCCCAAATATTACCTGAAATGTTTGTAATATCATGAGCTAACAACTTAAGCCCAGTGAGAATAAACAAAATAAAAAGTAAAGTTAGACCCCAAACCCGTATCCAGATTCGTGTCCAAGAACATACTTACTCTTTGCTATCAATCCATTCAAAGAGTTTATATCAAGTGTTCCACTTTTACTTACCAATTCTCCAATATAATTGTGGAACTACATTCCAAGCATTTCTGGGTATGGTTTCGTAAATGCATATAGCATTTATATCTCATTTTCTTTATATACCTTATACTATATACAAGGTTTACATCAAATGTTTAATCTCCAATTTCAAAATCTTCCAATTTAGTGAGAAACTAGTTCTCTTACATATGTAATTTATTGAGAAACTAAATCTCTTACATATGTATCACATAATAATTATGCAAGGTTCAATACGCCCTTGTATTCTCTCATTATCCAATTCAATCTCATTCCTTTTTCCTATAGCACTCGGCTATACATCAATTTCATTTCTTTTCTCTCTAGAAAAGTACGTCTTACATAATCCTTTCTATAGTTCTCTAATCTCTAGAAAACTAACTTTCATAATCATAATCTCCATAGGATGATAATACTAGCACACATAGTCTAACTCTCATCCATTAACTTGTTATAACATAAATAAGAAAAGTAAATAAACTTTACATAAATATAACATCTCGATCCTTTAACCATGATAATATGCATGAAGGTAATGAGGACATCCCGTGGGATTCGCATTCACCCTTTATGCATGAATGAAGGTAACGAGGACATCCCGTAGGATCCCCATTCAACCTTATGAATGAAGAAAGTAATGAGGACATCCTGTAGGATCCAACATTCAACCTTCTTTTCTTTCTCCCTTTCTTTTCTTTTTCTCTGAAGGCGATGCGGACATTCCCCGTAGGGTCCAACATTCTCCCTTTTCTTTCTCCTTTCTTTTCTTTTTCTCAAGAGCGATGCGGACATTCCCCGTAGGGTCCAACATTCTCCCTTCTTTTCTTTCTCACTTTCTTTTCTTTTTCTCTGAGCGATGCATTCCCCGTAGGGTCCAACATTCTCCCCTTTCTTTCTCACTTTCTTTTCTTTTTCAATGACCGGGGCCCTCCTTTTTGGGGGGGCAACTTTTTTCTTTTTTTTTTTCTCCTTCTTTTCTTTTCAATGATGCGAGATGTTATGGTGCAATATGTTATTGTATGCTCACAAAAGTAAATAAACGTAAAATGCGAATATTAAAGTAGCCGAAACAAGCATAAAGTAAAGGGGCATAAAGTAAAAGACATAAGTAAAAGGATCATAGTTGTCCTTATGCATAAAGTAAATAGATAGGAATTCCAGGAAGAACATTAAGTAGTTCGAACTTCCGCTACTTTAAATAAAGTAGATCTTATCTTAAATAAGTAATCTACACTTCCAAGGATTCTAAAGCTCCAACTAAAATCCAAAGTTCTATTTTTGAATTCCTTTAACCATTCTATCTAAAAGTTTGGATTCTTTAACTTCCAATGATCCATTTTCAATCTCCGAAAGGATTCTAACTTAGAACTTCCTAAAGTTCAATGTTTCCCTCGAGAAACTCCAAAGTTTTCACTCAAAGAACTAGTTCCTAATCCTAAGGGCACTAGCTCACTTTCTTTTACTCTTAGATTCGAATTCTATTCTTAACCTCCGATTTTACAAACCATTCTACTTATTCGGTTTCTAAAGTTACTTTAAATCCAATTTATTCTCACCTTAGCCAAAATAGATTTGCTCCAAATCTCCGAAAGCACGATCAAACAACGATCCGAAACACCTACAATTAAAAGTATATCTAACAATCATTAATAAATCATAACGAACAACCCCGGAAAAACCCAAGGGTGCTCACGGCCCCTCAATGAAAAATGGGTTTCGGGTTCGGTTTTCCGGCTTTTAGGAACTTTAGAGGTGTTTCGAGTTGGTTGCAAGTAGTTTCGAAGTTCCCCATTTCAATGGGTATCGATGATTCGGGTTTTTGAACAATAAGTGATTTCCCGAATTTAATTACAATAAACGTTATATCAATAAAAGTAAACCCCAAAACAACCCCCACGATGTAAAATTCAAACGGGAAGGGTTTCGACTGAAACTCGGTTTTAGGGTTTAGGGAAATTTGTCAAAATTACTAAAAACAACTCTCGTAATAAAAATCATTAAGTTTAACGGCAAGAAATCAAAGATTCAAAAGGAAAACTCCATTAAAACACTATTTGGAGCTTAGGGTTGGAACTTTAACTTACCGAGAAGTTCATAGAACACGGATGGAAAGCACGATTGCTAGGTGGAGAAGAATCCTAGGACCGAAGGCTTTCCGATGCAACCGAAATCAAGCTGATCCGTCGAGAATTGAACAAAACCCGAAGAAATACCCCCAAGCTTTAGCACCCACGGTTTTTTGAGAGAGAATGGATGAGAAGTTTAGTCAATTTTTGTCAAAATTCATTTTTAAAGAGGAAGTGAATAGTATTTAGATATTTTTAAGAAATCGGAATTGACGGTTGCGTTCTTTTATGACTTTTAACTTATAAATCGAAACCCGAAGCTCTTAAATTAATCTAAAGGTGATTAATAATTATTAATTGGCCTATTAATTATTATTAATGTCACCGAAACAAATTTAAAGTATTAAAACGATTAAAAGGAATTTCGGGCGAAAATAACTACTGAATTCTAAATTACAAAAATAATAATTAAACTAAATAGTTAAATTGAAATAAATAAATAAATAATAACATAAAATAAAATAAAATAAAAATTCACTTCAAAATTAATGGGACGTTACAACAAGAAAAACAAAAAACATAGATAAAAGAGGGACAATGAAGAAGATGATATGTATTTAACAAAAGATTAAGACAAATCATTAAGAAATAAATGAATAAACAAGCGGATCGAATAAAAAAGATCATAAATAAAAACAAATTAGAAGGAAAACTCAAACCAAGTGAATCAAATCATGGAGAAACTTAAACCTTGAAATAGAAGAAACTCTTAAAAACACAAATATTCACTGAGAAATTAACAATAGACAATTAGGAACATAAAAACTCAAAGAAAGAAGACTTTTAAAGGGAAGAATGAGCAAAATAGGAATAGTTTTCATTGTGAGATTAAAAAAAGAAAGATGAAGTATGAGATTAGAAAAGGAGAAAGAAGAAGCGTGAGATTTGGAATAAGGAAGAAGTTGAGATTTGGAAATCTACGGGTAAGAAAGAAAAGAAAAATGAAGAAATCACAAACTTACTCTTTTCAATTGTTTAAGTGAAAAGAAGAATACATAAATTTGAGGAAGTAGACAAAGATGATGGTTAGATTTTAACAAAAAGCTAAAGCGTGGATAAAGAACTAAGCGCACAAAAAGAAAGAATATGCTATTTGAGTAAAATCTAAAGCACATTCACTGAAGTAAATAGGAAAAGTTCATATGCTATCTTATACCAATTCTTTTTTAAGTTTAGTGCAAGAAAGTTAACATCAAGATTTACGTTGTTATATCTCTACTATATTAAGAGGTTTAAGAGTTGAAACATTTTTGGACCATGATACCCTTTATCAATTTCTTAAATTACTAAACACGCCACCATTTTTAGATCATTATACTCATAATCAATTTCTTAAATCACAATACTACTAATTAAATATTTATATTTATAATGATAATCTAAAATCTATTATAGGTAAATGATTATGGATAAAAATGCATTACAGTTAATCTCCATTATATATATATATATATATATATATATCTTAAAATAAATTATCTCTTATTTAATATGATAAGCTTATAAAGAAAATAATTTTTCATTTGATACGTTTATTTTTGTCGGTTTTAAGATCCATTAATATTATAGTGTAATTAAAAAAAAAAACAAATTGTGTGGTATATATATATATATATATATATATATATTAAAATATTGTATGCTATTATTTGGATTATTTTATATAACACTCATTCTTAATTTATTCTATCTATAAAAGTGGCTTGAGTGATAAAAAAAATATTTCTATTACTTCGATGTAATATCTATTTTTTCTTCTTAAGTAATAATCACTTTTGTTTCATTTAATATTCAATAAAATAAATAATAATAAAAATATTAAAAAAATATATTTTAAAATTTTAATGTAGTGTCATGATGCACAAATAATTTAAATTTAGATTTTGTTATAATTTAAAAATTATGAATAATAACCAAAAAAAATGTTGAAGCTTTTAATAATCTGGCATAATTTTAAAAGTTGTACGAGAGAAATAATTTTGATAAAATTATCTAAAAATGATTCAAAAATATTTTTAGTGACCATATTACTGATTTTTTTTTTTTTACAAAATATTAGTTATTTTACATATTAATTGTTTTATTTTTTTATAACAATACATGAAATAGTATAGTTTGTATGATAAATTAATTAAATGACTAAAATATATCAATTGTATAATTTTAGAATAAGTAAAACTAAGAAGAGCGGGTTCATTTAATTATTAGTTTATTTTTGTTCAATGTGTTTTATTAAAATATTATTTTTTTATTTTGATGATAAATTTTTAATCAAGGGATAACTTTTGGCTTATATTTTTCCATTTTTTATTTCCATTTTTAGCATTTTTATTTTATTTTATTTTATTCAATAATAAAAAACATATGGAAAGTATATTATTAGTTTTAAAACGGTTGGAATGTCATGTGTGTTTTTCTTATAATAATAAATGTCATTACATAAAACACTAATGACACAATTCATCACATCCTTTAGTATTCTTTTTCCCATTATCTGTTACATAAATTGCTATAAATTTGTTTTTTAGTTAGATGTCATTCACTCTCTTTTAAGCAAGGTTGGAATGTCATGTTGCTTTTTCGTTTTTGCTGTATTTCTGCTCAAAAAAAAGGGGAGGGGTTGATGAATGCCAATAGAAGAACGTTGTTGTTTGTCCATCAAGGTCATTTTTGGCTAGAAGCATATATGAAGAGTGGAAATAAAATAGATATCTTTTATATATATTTATTTTAATTTTTGGGTAAAATACGTTTTTGGTCCCCATAGTTTTACTTTGGTTTCATTTCTCAAACGCGACTTTTTCGTCCCCCATCTTTCCAAAACCCACTTTTTTAGTCCTTCAAGGGTTGATTGTTAGTCATTGGTGACATGGTATTTTTAATGACGTGGCAGGTTGACTTGATTTTTTTATTAATATTTTTAAATGATGTGGCATTTAAAAATATTTTTTTATTAATATCTTTCCTTTTCTTCTTCTTCCTCTTCTTCCTTTTCTTCTTCTTCGTCTTCCTCTTCTTAAGCAAGAACAAATGAATGTAATTATCAATTAAAAAGAAAGAACAAATGAATGTAATTATCAATCCTTCAAACCTTAAGCAAGTTAATCAATCAATCAATCAAGGTAATCTGATTAGAGAAAAGAAAAGGAAGAGAAATGAATTAACCTCCTGGCGGGAAGAATACCGACGGTGGTAGGATAAAAGTTGAAATTATAAGAGTGAACGAAATCGGCTAGGGCTTGAACCACCATTGAAGTAGTTTTGAAGCTCGGATAGCGGCGGCCGGCTCCCCTCCGCCCAAAGCAATGAGAGGGCGAATGAGGGGGGGGTATCATCTTCGTTGAGATGGTCAATTAGTAGATTGAGAGTTCCAGGGACGGATGGGATTGTTTAGTTCTTCATATTTTGCCCTGGAATTTCCATTTCTCGTTGTGGTTTCCGTTAATCTCCATCTCTCTCTCTCTCTCTCTCTCTCGTTTTTGAAGAAGTAGAGTAAATGAGGGAAATGGCGTTTAATTGAAGGGCAGGCACTGCAACACTATTCCCCCACTCCAACTCTCTCGATTGATAATTACATTCATTTGTTCTTGCTTAAGAAGAGGAAGACGAAGAAGAAGAAAAGGAAGAAGAAGGAAAGGAAAGATATTAATAAAAAAATATTTTTAAATGTCACATCATTTAAAATTATTAATAAAAAAATCAAGTCAACTTGCCACGTCATTAAAAATACCATGTCACTAATGACTAACAGTCAACTAACAGAAAAGTTAACAGAGGGACTAAAAAAGTGGGTTTTGGAAAGTACAGGGACGAAAAAAGTCAGTTTTGAAAGTACAGGGACGAAAATGAAACCAAAGTGAAACTATAGGGACCAAAAACGTATTTTACCCTTAATTTTTTATCTAATGGTCTCATGGGATAGGAAAAGTGAAGAGTTGAGGGAGTGTTGTATTTTATTTATTCATTATTTTCTGTTTCAATTTCATGTATTTATATGCAAAAAATAAATTAAGGATTTAGGGGAAAATAGATGCTAATCGATTTATATTCTCTTCTTCTACTTTTGTTTAATCTTCTATGTTGATGGAGTTTTTTCTTAAACATGATTTAATAGTAAACTTACTATAATTTTATAGAAGAACTCTAATAATAATATAATACAAGAGTATGTATTCTAACAATTCCTCTTGGTTTGATATGATTTTAATTTTATATATTTTTAGTTTGATTTAATAATTTCTAATTCAACTTTTACTTGCTTTTATTTTACTACTGTTAAATTCTTGCTAAACTCCTCATTGTGTAATGCACAAAAAATCTTACATAATAAATTGAGTATGTTGAATTTCATTGCCTTATAAATCTGATTATACGATTAAACTTGAAATATTAATATTTTATTCCCTATTACAACAACAACAACAAAAACAACCTTTAGACTACTATCTCTTTGAACATTATTTTGAATAAAATTAAAAATATTAATTACTTTAAAAAAATTAAAAAAAAATAGTTGAGAGTCTCAATCTTCTAAAAAAAACATCTTAAACACTATTATATTACAAACCAATATAAGTAATTTTTTTGTCATATGTAGTTTATTTAAAAAAATAATAATTTGTTATAATTAAATAATGATTTGATGCACATAATTAAAAAGATATACATTATTAAACAAAAAATTAACTCATGATTATATTAATAAATTGTGAAATATTGGAGAGAAAATCATGTTTGACAAGCAAATACATATTTAATCAGTAGTTTTAGATGAAATTAAAGTGTTATTTATTTTTATTGGTTTTAGTGATATTAACGGAAATAGATTTATTACTTTAGCTACCTTTACAATTTAGATTAAAAAAGAAATAATATCAAGAATATCTACATTAATTCACATTTATTCACTAATACCGGTTGTGTTTTTTTAATATCAATTTTGCCCAAAAAAACACCATAAATGGGGGTGTTCAGGGTTTAGATTTTTGAACAATTACCATCACCCTTCTTCCCTTAAATGTTGTAGACCATAATAAATAGAGGGAAAACGCTTTCATTGTTCTTCTTAAACGGCGTGTGGAGTTAAAGTGGGTAAGTTTACTAATAAAAAAAAAAAAAAAAAAATTTTTTTAAAAAAAATAAATTTTTTTTGTTAAAAAAAAAAAAAAACCATAAAAAAAGTATTATGATGTGTAATTTATCTAATTTGAATTATATAATTATTATTAAATTAAATTAATTTAGATATATTTGTTTTAAAAGATTAAATAAAATTTAAAACTCACATGCATCGCACGTGTTAAAAATCTAGTTTAATAAATGAGTTTTAATTTGAGTTTATGTTATTCAATTTATTAAGAAGGTAACAAATTCACACTTTTTTACTTTTTACGTTTTATTGGGTAAAATTCAAACTCAACTAAAAACATAATCTACCAAAAATACCCCTAGGCGTTCAATAGACGTTGTTACTTCTTTCTTAAAAAAGGAAATTAAAAAAAGAAAAAGAAAAAGAAAAAGAAAAACGTATTGGAATGAAATGAATCAATAAATCTAAAACGCTACCAAACACGGTCGGTCTAACCTTTTCTCCGAAGCAGTTTTTGTCACAGTGAAATCAAAACAAATCTCTCTCTCTCTCTCTCTCTCTCTCATAAATTCCATACTTTTATTTTGGCTTTTCTTCTTCTACTATATACTCATTCCGTGGACTCTCTCTCCCTCTCTCTCTCTCTCTCTCTCCTCATGGCAAGAACTCCCAATGAAGCAGAGAGAGACCAATTCCCATCAATTTTCTTCCTCTTCTCTTGTAAATGACGATATTTTCTTCCTTCACCATCAATTTTCTCATCCTCATCCTTTTCATCTCTCTCCCTCTAACCCAATCTCTCGGCTCCTCCTCTACCCTCGCCGTCACCTCCACCGCCGCCTCCGCCACCGTCTGTGCCATCGTTGCCGGCAATCTTACACAACATATACTATGTTTTCGTAACGGTCAAAGTCAAACCATTTTGGTTGAACCTTCTGTCTCTTTCTCTTCCATTTCTGGTGGAAGAAACACTTTCTGTGCCTTGAGAGACGGTGGTTATAGTCTTCTTTGCTGGGATTTTCTTTCTCAAAACTCTACTTTTCTTCCTAAAAGATTGTATTATAACGATACTGTTTTATTGCACAATCTCTCTCTTGGTGATGATCAAATTTGTGCTACGGCTTTGAATGGAGGAAATGTTACTTGTTGGAGAGCTGGGAATCCGGTAGTTGGGTTTTCTTCTGATGAATTTGATTCAATTTCATCTGGGTTTGGGTTTTCTTGTGGTGTTTTGAAGGACAGTAAAAAGGTTCGTTGTTGGGGGAGAAATTTGTTAATAGCGAAGGAAATTGAAGATGGGTTTTTGAATATTTCAATGTTGAAGATTTTTGCTGGTGGGTTTCATGTTTGTGGATTGAATATCTCAAATGGGTTGGTTTGTAAAGGGAGAAATGATTCTGGGCAATTGGATTTTCCTCAAGATTTAGCTTTTGAGTTTTCTGAATTGGCTGCTGGATCGAATCATAGTTGTGGGATTTTGAGATCTAACGGTTCTGTTGTTTGCTGGGGAAGGGGTAGAGAATTTAAAGTTGATTCAATGGAAGAGATTTCTTTTGAATTAATTGTTTCAGGATCTGATTTTATGTGTGGATTAACGACGAGAAATCTTTCTGTTTTGTGTTGGGGACCTGGTTGGGGGACTAATGCCTCTGAGCTTCCTTTTCCGAAAATTCTTCCTGGTCCTTGTGTTCAATCTCCTTGTAGTGATTGTGGTGTTTTTCCTTTGTCTCAAGACCTGTGTCCTGGCTCTGGAAAATGTTTGTAATCGTTGCCGGCCTCTGATATCGACTGCACTGCCGCCGTCTACGATGTCATTGCCACCGTCTCCGCTTCCTCCATTGGTATCGACTCCGTCGCGAAGCTTGACTAGGGGTTTATTAGCATTTGCCATTGTTGGGTCAGTTGGGGCTTTGGCTGGTATTTGTACTGTAATTTATTGTTTGTGGACTGGTGTCTGTTTTGGGAAAAAGAAGATACATAATTCGGTTCAACCCACCATTACTAGAGCGGCGAGTTCCAATGGCGGAACGACATCAAATACGAGCCCCCCTTCGAGATCATTGACTATCAGGCGTCAAGGCTCTAGGATCATGAGAAGGCAGAGGAGTGGAACCTCATCGACCAAGCATGCAGAGCGGGCCGAGGAATTCACTTTTACCGAGCTTGCAATGGCAACCAACGATTTTGCTTTGGAGAACAAGATTGGTGCTGGAAGCTTTGGTGTTGTGTATCGAGGCAAGCTATCCGATGGCAGGGAAGTTGCTATTAAAAGGGGCGAAACGGGGTCGAAAACGAAGAAGTTTCAGGAGAAAGAAATTGCATTTGATTCAGAACTGGCTTTCTTATCTCGGCTTCATCACAAGCACTTGGTTAGGCTTGTTGGGTATTGTGAGGAGAAAGATGAGAGGCTTTTGGTTTATGAGTATATGAAAAATGGTGCTCTTTATAATCATCTCCATGACAAGAACAACTTTGAAAAGAGCAGTAGTGTTATAAACTCTTGGAAGATGAGGATCAAGATTGCTTTAGATGCTGCTAGAGGGATTGAATATCTTCACAATTATGCAGTCCCTCCAATAATCCATAGAGACATCAAATCTTCCAACATCCTTCTCGACTCTAACTGGATTGCGAGGGTATCCGATTTCGGGTTGTCATTGATGAGTCCAGGATCGGATCATGATTACCGACCTACGAAGGCGGCCGGTACAATTGGCTACATTGATCCTGAGTACTATGGACTAAATGTATTAACAGCAAAGAGTGATGTTTATGGACTTGGTGTGGTATTGTTGGAGCTTTTGACAGGGAAGAGAGCGATATTCAAGGATAATGAGAACGAAGGGACGCCAATCAGTGTCGTCGATTTCGCAGTGCCAGTGATCATGGCCGGAGAATTGGTGAAGATTTTGGATCATAGGGTCGGGCCACCAGAGTTGAACGAAACGGACGCGGTGGAATTGGTGGCTTATACAGCTATGCATTGTGTGCATATGGAAGGGAAAGACAGACCAACCATGACAGACATTGTTTTAAATTTGGAGCGAGCTTTGGCTATCTGTGATGACAGCCCTGGCACTATCTCTAGTGGTGGAAATTCCATTGTTTCAGAGTAGATTCTTTTAAAACCTAAAAGGAAATTTGATTGGAAAATGAAAAAAGAACAAATTTTTGACCAGTTTTTCATTGTTTTTTTTGTTGTTGTTGGTATCTTTTGAATTTCTCCATATGTGGGTAGACTCTAGGATGTAAAAGCTAGAAATTTTTCATCTAACATTGAGTTTAGTGCTGCGAATTGTCCACAATAACAGCCCAACCAAACCAAATTAACTCATTTTCATATAATTCATCTCTCAAATTTGTCAACTTTTTTTTTTTTACCAATAAATATAGAATATACTTTTGGGATTTATGTCATCTCGAAATATAATAATAGAGAACGTTTGTCTCCAACCAGTATATAAATTTATTGAAAAAAAAAACATTTTGATCAATCCTTATAAATAATGTGACATAAATTGATCCAATTAGAATTAATAAAAGTTGGCAGAAAAAATCAATTTTTATCCATAAATTTATAGGGTATTAAAATTTAAATATTAACTTATACTTGGAAACTTTAAATATTATCAATTTTAAGATTGAACTAAGCTTAATTTTTTGTAAACACGTCCTTAATTATTCACATCAATTTCATTAGTTTTTTAAAATTGAAAAGAAAGTTAGATAATAAAACTATAAAAACAACTACTTAATAAAAGAAAAGTGATGCAAAATCAAACTTCGGTCTTACTAAGACATTTTCTTCATATTGTTAAAATTTATTGTTGTTCTCTTTATAAACAAACTCTATTTATATTTTACACATGAAATTGTTGACAACCACTTGATAGAAAAGTATATTTACCATTATTTATATAGTATAAGGTTTAAACTGATAATATCCTAAACTCCCGGTTTTTTTTTTTTTTAAAGATGGAGACATGCTAAGGCCAAAACCTTGAGTAAGATGATGACAATGTTCATTGAAAGAAGTAGGGCAATATTATCTAGAGCCCCATATGAAAAGCAGATGAGAGGAAAGTTCAGTGTGAATTGAGATTGGCTGTTGGAGATTTCTATTCCATGTGGTTTGCAAGTTTGCCAAAGGCCATAAATTACTTATTTTGAGCCCACTTTTCTCATTCTTTCTTTACTATATATATTCCAAAACTTTGAAAACTATCTGACCCAAAAAGAATCAATTTGTAATTCCCAAAAAAAAAAAAAAAAGTGGTCCAACCCAAAGACTTTCAACTTTGAGAATTGATTGCATACTACAATCACAAGATAAGATTGGAAATCGGTTGACACGTGTAGGGTCTGATATCTGATGTTGACTTTCACCTATTAAGTTTCATAAATAGTCATTAAATCGAACGGTGGGTATTAATTTATTCTTATGAGTGCATATAATTTGAGAGTAGAGGATGAATAATGAGTGTTGATGGCAGGTGAACTGCCCCTTCTCTTTTTTATAATATTTTTATTAAATTATTTATTTATTTATTATTATCATTATGATGTTTGGCAAAAGTACAGTCTCTCAAAATTCATAGTGTAGCAATGGGAAAAGCCTCAATGGAGGAGACAATGAGGGGCCAAAGATTGAAAAGTTTTTGCACCAAGTTGTGTAAGCAATAAATTTAGGAAAGATATATCATATATCTTCTCCTTGGTCAACTACTAATTTTTGGATTATATTACATTATTATTTTTTTCTAAAAATATTATATTATTTAGTGAGTTTCAATGTGTTTTAGACTTGATTAAGGTCATGTAGGGTATTTTGAATATAGCTCCCAAACCAGAGAAAAATTAAAACTTTACATTAGTACATACAAATTTATGTATTTTTTTATAATATATAATTAGAAATGTATTAAACTATTTTGCTTTCAATTAAAAAAAAAATGAATTTAGGTCATCATTACAAAGACTTGTATATCGATAAAAAAGGAATATTTTTAAATATTGAGGGGTAGGAAGTTAGATGCGGTGACTTTCTTATTATGAATTATAATTTTTTTAATTATTAAAGTTATTGATTATTTTTGTCATATTACAAATGATTTTTAGTCCAACTATATATTAGAATTATAATATTAAATGTAAAAAAAAAAAAAACCTACAATAGTTTAATAAAGGGACAATCCAAAATTACTTATTTTACTTCTCACAAATATATATAGTCAAATAATAATGTTTTTGTAATTCTTCATGCTAGAATCTATTTGTTGTTCTTACTCAAATTTTTATACTTGTCTATATATAGTCTCATAAGTTATCTAAAAAAATATGTAGAAAAATGTACTGCCATTAATTACAAAAATTTCAATACATTTCTTTTATGGTGATTTAAATACGATTAGCAACCAGCATAAATTTGATTATTTAATTAACTTCAAACTATATTATTCTAACCTATCTCTTCTTTTGTAGGTTTATAAAAGTTATATTGGTGATCAAAACTTTATCATATCATGTGAAAACTTGAAAGTGGCATGTCACCAATGATTACAGATGAAAAGGCAATATGTCTATTATAAGGTTACTACTCTCAAGGTAATATTGATAGTTATTTTTAATTAAAAAAAGTAAAAACAAAATTAATAAATTTATTGACTTAATAAACATGCATAGTTCTATATTTAAAAATTAATATTTCTATGACATTTGTCACTAGTCTTTCCAAACCTACTAAACCTAGTCCCATCCAATATATTATATTATTAGAAATGGTGTCCTACAACTTGTAATTATTTAATTATAATAATTTATTTCGAATAAATTAAATAAATAAACATAAGTTCTTTATATTATCTAGATTGATTCAATTGACGATATTAGGAATATATGGAAATACATTAATATCAAACATCAAATAGTAAACCCTAAGTTACTCTTATGAAATCATGACTTAGTATGTGAGTCATACGAGAGGATTAAAGTCGAGATGAGTAACTTAAAAGTGTCTACAGTAAATGGATAACGTTTGGGAACCTTATCCTGGTAACACTGTTGATAGCTTCACATTTTGTTTATAGACAAATGATCTAATCCTGATCATTCATATGGGAGACATAAAATGGAAGTATCATATGCAATATTGATTGTATAAGACAGGACCACGATGTTCGATCAAGTTTCTCATTAGTACCGTTTACGAGAAATGATCGAATATCAAACTAAGTTTATCAACCGTGATAGATCTGAATCCTGAGTGACATGCGGACTCCTATTTGTGGAGTTATGTTCTTTGATTCACATGGTTGAGAGCGATCTGTAAGAACGCTCAATACACTTCTGTTTTGGGAACATGACTAGATAAGTAGCTGGGAACTCATTTTCACGAGATGGAATTCATAACTTTCCTATAAATTAACTGTATCAGTGCGATACCTAAACTTTTTAGGAACTTTAGAAAACTCCCTTGATATACTGATTCGAGACATGAACAAGTGGCGCCATGACTTCTATTGATCACAGAAGTATATTATCTCTAGTTTGACTAAAGATAAAGTTCATTGGAGAATCAGCAGGAACACAAGGATAAAGCGGTAATTACAGGGGCAAAATGGTAAATTTATCTGCCTGTAATTATGAGGGTTCCACGTGAAGGATATATCACATATATAAATAAAAATAAACTAAATGGATATAACTCATCTATAGTGTAGGGAGTTCAGCTATGAATCTATAGTGGAATTATTCATAGTTAAATAATAAGTAATTAACTGATTATGAGTTAATCACTTAATTGACTAATTATTAAGCCCATGATCTATAGATCCATCGGGTCCCTATGCTAGCCCAAATATCGTTGTAGCAAAATTAAGTTATTAATTTAACTTAGGAAGAACAAATAATTTAAGTAATTGATTTTACTTAAAATTAAGCAATATTAATTATTTGAATAATGAGATTATTTAAATGAAAATTAATATTAATATTATTAATATTGATACAATATTAATTGTTTAAATAAAGAGTTTATTTAAATGGATATTAATATAACATTATCAATTATAATATTTTAAGGCAAAATTAATTGTTTAAATAAATAAATTATTTAAACGGGAATTAATGTTAATATTATTAATTATTTAAATAATGAGTTTATTTAAATGGAAATTAATAATTAGTATTATTGACTAAATAATGAGTTTATTTAATTTAATAATAAATATTAGAGAGAATTAAATCCAATTTATACAATTAGTTTAAGAAACAAATTGGTTTTGGCCCAAAATAATTAATTAATTGAATAAGATCCAATGGTAATTAATATATTAATTTTTGACTAAATGTATTTAATTAGAAATTATTATTTGAATTTTTTCTAATATTAAATATATAATAAAGAAAGTAATTATAAAAAAAATAAAAAAAAAAAAAAAGGAAAATGCATGGCTTCAGCGCATGCGTGGATGGAGAATTCCATTATCCTTTTTTATTTATTTATTTTTATTTTTTAATTTAATTACTTATCTTTTCTATTTAATTATTAGGAGATAAGCTTATCTAATGAGATTAGATATCATATTTTTCTATAAATATGACCATTGATATTCATATTTTATACACTTCTCACTTTAATTAGAAAAGTGAAAATTCTCTCTAAAGTTTTTGCCCAATTGCCGATTTTCCTTAGGGAAAAATTTAGAAGAAATTTCTTCTTCTTTTGTTCTTCCTGTTCGATTCCCACAAGTCGGTTTTGCTTTCGATCGGGATATAGCGTAGAAGATCCAGTGTTGCTGAGGATTTGATGCTGTAAAGAAACCCTCCAACCGATTCTCCATTAATTACTCAATGTAAGTAAAAGGGTTTTAATTTTCGAAATTAAGCATGAATCTACATGTTTTATCACAAATTGCATGATGTTAATAGATCCGTTATTAAATGTTAATAAATTTACTAAATAAATTTCCGCTAGTTTAGTAAATCATCCCTTCAATTGGTATCAGAGCCAGGTTTTAATTATCATGCAAATTTGTGTTTTTTGAAAATTTTGGTGGGTTGCATAAAAATCATTTTATGTATGTTTATATAAATTGTGCTATATAAATTGTGGAGGTTTGTTTATTGACTGTTTAGGTATTCTTGAGGCACTTAAGATTTTAAATTTTAGTAGAAAATTTGTAAACCCTAATTTTAGGGTATAGGAAAAATTTGTAATTTTCCCATACCAAAGGAGGCAAAAATCGGCACTACCAAGGGAGGAAGAAATTGGCAAGAAAAATTTGTAAACCCTAATTTTAGGGTATAGGAAAAATTTGTAATTTTCCCATACCAAAGGAGGCAAAAATCGGCACTACCAAGGGAGGAAAAGGAGAAAAATTTTCTCCATCATTCCATGATGTCCATGCCCAATGAGGATAAAAGGATAAGATAAGGTAAGATATGGTAAGCTATTTTAAGATAATTATCTTGTTATCTCAATTTAAAAAATTTTAAAATTTAAGATAAGGATAAAATCTTTTTAAGATTATATCCCTATCTTAAATTATGAATTTAGAAATTGATATAAGATTACATGGAAAATATTTTCTTTATTTTTTCCATATAATAAAAGGATAATTATTTTAGAACAAGTATTTATGGAAATATTAAGGAGATAATATTTACCCTATAAATACCCATGCCCACGCCTACACCATGAAGGAGAGAGAAAGTTGAAGCCTAAAATTCTACAATGGAAGATTTAAATTAATTTGTAATTTGTAATTTTTCATTTTAGAAATAGTGCCAAGAATACCGGTCAATTTAGCTATTTATATTATTTAAATTGTTTATATGTATGATATAATTGTTTTTTAAATAATATTCATGCATAAGAGTATGTCATGTAGAAAATCCCACCATAGGTTGTATGATTTTAATTAATTATACATACATGCATCATGATATAATATGTGTTATTATATGCTAGTGTATGTGAAGCATGCTATAATTTTATTTTACAAATGTTATTATCGAAAATTATATAATTTTACTCTAATTGTTTTTAGAATTAAAAGCATGCTTATTTAGTTAAAATTCAAAAGTTAAATCTAGTTTAAAAGTTGAATAGAAACTAAATGAATTATTTGTAATATGGAATTATTGTTTAAACAATTGGGCCAAAATCCATATAAGATAAAGAAATAGAAACTTTTAATTAAGGGTTAATTAAAAATTAATAGTTGAGATTAATTTAATTGAATGGATCTCTGGCGAGAAAGCTCTGCCCAAGCGATGAGGTTTCATAAAGTTCCCCTAACACGGAGAGCCTCTAACTGGGAGAAAAGTTTAAATTAATAAATCGAAATTATTAAGACGGCTCATAATGTGATTAGTTTTAATTAGGAAAACTTGAACAATCACATTTATAAAATTAATCTAACCAATTTAAGAGTTAAAGTTGATTAGGTTAATTAAAACTTGGATTAATGAGTTAGCCTGAATTAGTCTAAGTTATGAAACCCTTGTTAGGAATGGTGTCCTAGAACTTGTAATTATTTAATAATAATAATTTATTTCGAATAAATTAAATAAATAAACATAAGTTCTTTATATAATCTAGATTGATTCAATTGACGATATTAGGAATATATGGAAATATATAAATATCAAAACATTCAAATAGTAAACCCTAAGTTACTCTTATGAAATCACGACTTAGTATGTGAGTCATACAAGAGGATTAAAGTCGAGATGAGTAACTTAAACGTGTCTACGAACGGATAACGTTTGGGAACCTTATCCTGGTAACACTGTTGATAGCTCGCATTTTGTTTATAGACAAATGATCGAATCCGATCATTCATGTGGGAGACATGAAATGGAAGTATCATATGCAATGTTGATTGTATAAGACAGGACCACGATGTTCGATCAAATTTCTCCTTAGACCGTTTACGAGAAATGTCGAATATCAAACTAAGTTTATCAACCGTGATAGATCTCGATCCCGAGTGAAATGCGGACTCCTATTTGTGGAGTTATGTTCTTTGATTCACATAGTTGAGAAGCGTCTGTAAGAACGCTCAATACACTCTGTTTTGGGAACATGACTAGATAAGTAGCTGGGACTCATTTTCACGAGATGGAATTCATAACTTTCCTATAAATTAACGGTATCGGTGCGATACCTAAACATTTTAGGAACTTTAGGAAACTCCTTGATGTCGATTCGAGACATGAACAAGTGGCGTCACGACTTCTATTGATCACGGGGGTAACTTATCTCTAGTTCGACTAAAGATAAAGTTCATTGGAGAATCGGCGGGAACACAAGGATAAAGCGGTAATTACAGGGGGCAAAAGCGGTAAATTTATCTCCTTGTAATTATGAGGGTTCCACGTGAAGGATAATATCACGATATAAATAAATGATAAACTAAATGGACATAACTCATCTATAGTGAGGGAGTTCGTTATGAATCTATAGTGGAATTATTCATAGTTAGATAATAAGTAATTAACTGATTATGTGTTAATCACTTAATTGACTAATTATTAAGCCCATGATCTATAGGTCCATCGGGTCCCTATGCTAGCCCAAATATCGTAGTCACGAAATCAAGTAGAAGAAATGGAAATTTTAAGTAAAAGTGAATTACTTAAAATAGGCAATATTAATTGTTTTAATATTGAGTATATTTAAACGGTAATTAATATGAACATTATTAATTGTTTAAATAATGAGTTTATTTAAACATGAAATTAATAATGAAATATTATTAATTAGATATTATTAATTATTTAAATATTGAGTATATTTAAATGGAAATTAATAATTTGAAATTAATTAACAATTATTAATTGTTTAAATAATTATATTTATTTGAACGGAAATTAATAATTAAAATTAATTAATTAATAATAAAATATTGTCAATAAAATTGTTAATTAAATAATGAGTTTATTTAATGGAAATTAATAATTATAATATTTATTATTAATTATTTAAATAATGAAAATTATTTAAATGGAAATTAATAATTAAATATAAATTTGATAATATTTAGACGGGAGAAAATATTAATATTATTAATTGTTTAAATAAAATATTTATTTAAATAGTAATTAATAAATAAATTAATTGAGTTGGACTTATTAATTTAAGAGAGAGTTTCTAGCCCATTGGATTAATGAACCCAATTGAGATTGGCCCAAAATAATTAATTAAATAATTTGGAATTATTTATTAAATTAATATGCTATTTTCGGCCACCATGTAATTTTGGGAAGAGATAATTGCTTGAATTATATCCTAAAATAATTACATAGATTTATTTACCCAAGATAAATAAAAATAAAGAAAATAAAATAATCTCCTATTTATCTATGGCATTTTCGAAATTGCTAGATAAAGGAAAGAGATTATCTTTTTCTTTTGTGTTTATCTCTATAGATTAATCCTAATGTGATTAGGATTCCTATTTTTCTATAAATAGGAGGGTTGGGTCATTCATAAATCACACAATACAATTCCATAGAAAGTTGGAACTCTCTCTTCCTCCTCTCCCTCCCTCATTGCCGAAATTTCCTTAGTCATTGGGAAGAAAATATTTTTCTTCTTCCCAATTTCTTCTAAAGTTCGATCCCACAATCGAATTTCGTTTGATCGATCGGGATATAGCATAGAAGATCCGGTGTTGCTGAGGATTGATGCTGTAAAGAAACCTCCAACCAATTCTCCGATTTTACTCAATGTAAGTTCCGGTTTGATTTTAATTTTCGAAAATATAAGCATGAATCTACATGTCTTTCACAAATTGCATGATGTTAATAGATCCGTTATTAAATGTTAATAAGTTTACTAAACAAAATTCCGCTAATTTAGTAAATCATCCCTATCAATTGGTATCAGAGCTAATTTTAATTATCATGCAAATTTGTGTTTTTCGAAAATTTGGTGGGTTGCATAAAAAGTTGTTTTATGTATGTTTATATAAATTGTGGAGGTTTGCTTATTGACTGTTTAGGTATTCTTGAGGCACTTAGGATTTTTAAATTTTAGTAGAAAATTTGTAAACCCTAAATTTTAGGGTATAGGAAAAATTTGTAATTTTCCCATACCCATTGATGGTAAAATCGGCTACACCAAGGGAGGAAGGAAGAGAAGAAAATTTTTCCCCATCATTCATGATGCCCACGCCCAAGGATGAGATGAGGTAAAGATATGGTAAGATATTTTAACATAATTATCTTGTTATCTCAATTTAAAAATTTAAATATTTAAGATAAGGATAAAATCTTTTAAAAGATTATATCTCTATCTTAAATTATAAATTTAGAAATTGAGATAAGATTACATGGAAAATATTTTCTTTATTTTTCCATATAATTAAAAGATAATTATTTTAAAACAAAGTATTTATGGAAATATTAAGGAGATAATATTTGCCCCATAAATACCCATGCCCACGCCTACACCATGGAGGAGAGAGAAAGATGAAGCCTCAAGATCTACAATGGAAGATTTAATTAAGTTGTAATTTAATTTTCCGTTTTAGAAATAGTGCCAAGAATACCGGTCAATTTAGCTATTTATTATTAAAATTGTTTATATGTATGATATAATTGTTGTTAAATAATATTCATGCATAAGAGTATGTCATGTAGAAAATCCCACCATAGGTTGTATAATTTTAATTAATTGTACATACATGCATCATGATATAATATGTGTTATTATATGCTAATGTATGTGAAACATGCTATAATTTTATTTTATAAATGTTATTATCGAAAATTATATTCTAATTGTTTTAGAATTAAAAAGCATGCTTATTTAGTTAAAATTCAAAAAGTTAAATCTAGTTTAAAAAGTTGAATAGAAACTAAATGAATTATTTGTAATATGGAATTATTGTTTAAACAATTGGGCCAAATCCATATAAGATAAACAAATAGAAACTTTTAATTAAGGGTTAATTAAAAATTAATAATTGAGATTAATTAAATTGAACGGATCTCCGCGAGAAAGCTCTTGGCGATGAGGTTTCATAAAGTTCCCCTAACACGGAGCGCCTCTGGCTGGGGAGCGATCCGGGAGAAAAGTTCAAATTAATAAATCAAAAATTATTAAGGCGGCTCGTAATGTGATTAGTTTTAATTAGGAAAACTTGAACAATCACTTTATAAAAATTAATCTAACCAATTTAAGAGTTAAAGTTGATTAGGTTAATTAAAACTTGGATTAATGAGTTAGCCTGAATTAGTCTAAGTTATGAAACCCTAACTCAAAATATTAAGTGGGAGAAGGAAACATGTCAATGTATCCTATGGTCTCCACTAATGGGCTCAAACGTGAGATTTATACATGGCCTCGTAACACTGCTGCGGTGTTCATTCCCATAGGAAGGTTTATTGTATAAATCAATATCAAGTTGGGTCTCCCGAAAGGGATAAAGAATTTTAAATGAGATTGATTGAAGGTGGAATCTACACTTCGTAGACACTCTTCAATTTTATTTAAAAGACTAAATTGGTGGGTCACACTTAAAAAGAAATTTGATAAAGTTTGTTATCGAAAGTCTTGACCAAACACCACGGTAAACAATGACATAGGAATATGAGTTATTCAGGTGAGTTGTCAATTGTTCTGGAGTGGCAGGGTCTCGTTTTAATGATGGTAACCGACCTATCATTCGACGGCACTTCACTGGTATCATTAAAATATCGTGACATAGTAACATGTTTTAGGGCTTTTCTGTCATTAATATGTTCGCATTCATGCATCATATTTAATTTTATGTCGAAACTTTGTGTATTTGAATGTTGAATGCATGTTAGATTATTAAGATAAAGTTTATTTAAATTTTCGATGTCTGACAGATCGCTTTAGTCACTATACTTGGAAATAACAAACCGAACGATGAAACTATGTTTCCTAGAAAAGGAAATGAATAATTTAAGTAAAGCGGTTTACTTAAATAAACAGACAATATTAATTATTTAAATAATGAGTTTATTTAAATGGAAATTAATATCATTGTTATTAATTATTTAAATAATGTGTTTATTTAAATGGTAATTAATAATAAAATATTATTAATAAATAATTATTAATTATTTAGGTAATGTGTTTACCCGAATGGAAATCAATAATTAAACATTTATTATTAATTTTAAATAATAGTGATTATTTAAAAGGATAATATTAAATAACCTATTTATTATTAATTTAAATAATTTCGATTATTTAAATAGAAAATAATAAATATTTATTAATAATTAAGTACAAAAATCGGAATATAATATTTTATTTAAATGATGATTTAAATAAATATGAAGTAAATAAGATTTATTAATAAGGAAGAATCTATAATTGAATTAATGAATTCAATGGATTTTGGTTCAAATTATTTGAATTATTAAATACCAAAATTGACTCATATATAATATTTTAGGAAATAATTGTTGAATTATTTTGTCTAAAATAAATATATAAAAGAATGTTCAACCAAAGACAAACTAAAAAAAAAAAAAAAAAATTAGTTTTTCTTATTGATTTTATACACATAAAATCGGCACGTAAGATAAATAAGGAATAAAATTTGATTTTATTCTTGGCATTTATCTTGTATTTATTTAATAGTATTTCCTAATTCGATTGGAAAACTGCTTTGCGTATAAATACAAACGCCTTGGTTGTTCATTCAAAAAGCTTCAATTTCAATTTTCAAATTGAAAACTCTTCTTCTTCCTATTCTCCTCGTAACCGATTTTACAATAGTCTAAAAGGGAAGAAAATATTTCTCTTCCCAAACCATAGTTTTCGAGTTTAGTTTAGTTATCAATTTGTTTTTATTTTGAATTATGTAATAACTATTGGTTCTCATTTCGTATGAACCAAGTTTGGGAATATTTTAAATAAAAGTTATTTAGGTAGATATTCCTTTACAATTATATTACAAAGTTCCAAAGTGTGATTGGATGGTTATTCAAAATACTTAGTATAAAACAAATAAATTCCAAATCCAAATTCTAAACTCCGGTATATCTAAATGAGTTATAAGGTTTAAAAATGTTTAAATACTTAAGTCTAAAATTACTTAAATAAGTTAGAGGGATTAATATCTTAAAAGATGGTTCTCAAGGAGTTTGAGATGATAACCATATTAATCCACGAACTTATGGGATAAGTAAAATCAAATATCTTTTGATTTATCATAGATAACTAGACTTAAACATCACTAAAGTTGGACATTTAGATGTTAGAACTTAAGTGATAAGTAAACATTAAATCGATTTCTTATATTCCAAACATTCGATTATTTAAAAGGATGTTTTAAAGGTAATAACCGATATGGAATAAACAAAACAGGAATCGAGATAGTAATAATTAGTGAATAATTGAATTCACAAATTATCAAAAGAAAAGTTGAAGAAATCGGTGATACTGAAAAAGTTTAAACCATACTTAAGATAGAAAAGAATTACAATGATTTTATTTCACAATAAAACAAGTAGTTATTTAAAAGTTTAAATTGTTAAACTACTTGTAGAACTTTATTTGAGTGGGAGCGTCATAACACGAACCAAAGGACTTTTGAAGTCCAAGTAAAACTCATTGACTTCAAAATCAATGAATAAAGTTCAAAATAAGTGAAATAAAAATGACACGAATTTTCAATAGTTGAGTTGAAAAGGGTCACTTATACTTATACATTATTTTTGGAAATAATAAGAAGTATAGAATTGTAATCATTAAACAAATGAAAGTAATGGAGAATTACTTTGTAGTGGGAGCTTAAGAATTTCGAGAATCCTAGAACCAATGTGACTAAAATAAAATTTACAAATAGTATGTTAGTGCACATAGATAAAATGGGAGATTTTATGAGTTGCACGGGCTTAAATTCGAACATGAATTTACTTCCATGTAAGAATTCGACAAAAGACCTTTGCGAATTAAACATCAAATGAGTTAAGTATAAGTAAAATGAGTTTTTACTAACTAAACTCTAAATTCGCGTGATTACTAAGTTGTTAGTAAATGAAAGGTGGTTGAACATGATGGTTTCAAAACAATAGTTAATAGAGTTTATTTTATGGCGATAAAATATGGAATCTATTAAACTTAATGAAACTAACATCGAGACAAAAGAAATACATACTAAGCAGGATGAAAAACGTTCTCGATAAAAGTATTAAAATGACTACCATGGCTAAGTAGTTGATAGTCATCCGGTTTGACTGAATTACAAGTCAAATCTCCAAAGATCTAGGACAAGTGGGAGATTGTTAGGAATGGTGTCCTAGAACTTGTAATTTTTAATAATAATAATTTATTTCGAATAAATTAAATAAATAAACATAAGTTCTTTATATAATCTAGATTGATTCAATTGCGATATTAGGAATATATGGAAATATATAAATATCAAAACATTCAAATAGTAAACCCTAAGTTACTCTTATGAAATCACGACTTAGTATGTGAGTCATACAAGAGGATTAAAAGTCGAGATGAGTAACTTAAACGTGTCTACGATGAACGGATAACGTTTGGGAACCTTATCCTGGTAACACCTTGATAGCTCGCATTTTGTTTATAGACAAATGATCGAATCCCGATCATTCATGTGGGAGACATGAAATGGAAGTATCATATGCAATGTTGATTGTATAAGGCAGGACCCCGATGTTCGATCAAATTTCTCCTTAGACCGTTTACGAGAAATGATCGAATATCAAACTAAGTTTATCAACCGTGATAGATCTCGATCCTGAGTGAAATGCGGACTCTATTTGTGGAGTTATGTTCTTTGATTCACATAGTTGAGAGCGATCGTAAGAACGCTCAATACACTCTGTTTTGGGAACATGACTAGATAAGTAGGCTGGGAACTCATTTTCACGAGATGGAATTCATAACTTTCCTATAAATTAACGGTATCGGTGCGATACCTAAACATTTTAGGAACTTTAGGAAACTCCCCTGATGTGCGATTCGAGACATGAACAAGTGGCGTCACGACTTCTATTGATCACGAAGTAACTTATCTCTAGTTCGACTAAAGATAAAGTTCATTGGAGAATCGGCGGGAACACAAGGATAAAGCGGTAATTACAGGGGCAAAAGCGGTGAATTTATGCTCTTTGTAATTATGAGGGTTCCACGTGAAGGATAATATCACGAGATATAAATAAATGATAAACTAAATGGACATAACTCATCTATAGTGAGGGAGTTCACTATGAATCTATAGTGGAATTATTCATAGTTAGATAATAAGTAATTAGATGATTATGTGTTAATCACTTAATTGACTAATTATTAAGCCCATGATCTATAGGTCCATCGGGTCCCTATGCTAGCCCAAATATCGTAGTCGCGAAATCAAGTAGAAGAAATGGAAATTTTAAGTAAAGTGAATTACTTAAAATAGGCAATATTAATTGTTTAAATATTGAGTATATTTAAACGGTAATTAATATAAACATTATTAATTGTTTAAATAATGAGTTTATTTAAACATGAAATTAATAATGAAATATTATTAATTAGATATTATTAATTATTTAAATATTGAGTATATTTAAATGGTAATTAATAATTTGAAATTAATTAACAATTATTAATTGTTTAAATAATTATATTTAAACGAAATTAATAATTAAAATTAATTAATTAATAATAAAATATTGTCAATAAAATTGTTAATTAAATAATGAGTTTATTTAATGGAAATTAATAATTATAATATTTATTATTAATTATTTAAATAATGAAAATTATTTAAATGGAAATTAATAATTAAATATAAATTTGATAATATTTAGACGGGAGAAAATATTAATATTATTAATTGTTTAAATAAAATATTTATTTAAATAGTAATTAATAAATAAATTAATTGAGTTGGACTTATTAATTTAAGAG
The DNA here is from genome assembly GCA_028015215.1 of Gynostemma pentaphyllum. NCBI lineage: Eukaryota > Viridiplantae > Streptophyta > Magnoliopsida > Cucurbitales > Cucurbitaceae > Gynostemma > Gynostemma pentaphyllum. The sequence goes on from CM051352.1 coordinate 33,170,583, forward strand.
AGAGTTTCTAGCCCAATTGGATTAATGAACCCAATTGAGATTGGCCCAAAATAATTAATTAAATAATTTGGAATTATTTATTAAATTAATATGCTATTTTCGCCACCATGTAATTTTGGGAAGAGATAATTGCTTGAATTATATCCTAAAAAATTACATAGATTTATTTACCCAAGATAAATAAAAATAAAGAAAATAAAATAATCTCCTATTTATCTATGGCATTTTCGAAATTGCTAGATAAAGGAAAGAGATTATCTTTTTCTTTTTGTGTTTATCTCTATAGATTAATCCTAATGTGATTAGGATTCCTATTTTTCTATAAATAGGAGGGTTGGGTCATTCATAAATCACACAATACAATTCCATAGAAAGTTGGAACTCTCTCTTCCTCCTCTCCCTCCCTCATTGCGAAATTTCCTTAGTCATTGGGAAGAAAATATTTTTCTTCTTCCCAATTTCTTCTAAAGTTCGATCCCACAATCGAATTTCGTTTGATCGATCGGGATATAGCATAGAAGATCCGGTGTTGCTTGAGGATTGATCTTGTAAAGAAACCTCCAACCAATTCTCCGATTTTACTCAATGTAAGTCGGTTTGATTTTAATTTTCGAAAATATAAGCATGAATCTACATGTCTTTCACAAATTGCATGATGTTAATAGATCCGTTATTAAATGTTAATAAGTTTACTAAACAAAATTCCGCTAATTTAGTAAATCATCCCTTCAACCCTAACTCAAAATATTAAGTGGGAGAAGGAAACATGTCAATGTATCCTATGGTCTCCACTAATGGGCTCGAAACGTGAGATTTATACATGGCCTCTGTAACACTGCTGCAGGTGTTCATTCCCATAGGAAGGTTCTATTGTATAAATCAATATCAAGTTGGGTCTCCCGAAAGGGATAAAGAATTTTAAATCGAGTTGAAGACTGAATCTACACTTCTTAGACACTCTTCAATTTTTATTTAAAAGACTAAATTAGTGGGTCACACTTAAAAAGAAATTTGATAAAGTTTGTTATCAAAATTCTTGACCAAACACACGGTAAACAATGACGTAGGAATATGAGTTATTCTGGAGTTGTCAATTGTTCGAGTGGCATCTCATTTTAATGATGGTAACTGACCTATCATTCGACGGTACTTCATTGGTATCATTAAAATATCGTGACATAGTAACATGTTTTAGGGCTTTTCAGTTCATTAATATGTTCGCATTCATGCATCATATTTAATTATATGTCGAAACTTTGAGTATTTGAATGTTGAGTGCATGTTAGATTATTAAGATAAAGTTTATTTAAATTTCAGTAATATAGCATCTGTTTTAGTCACTATTCTTGGAAAGAACAAACTGAACTATGAGAACTGTGTTTTCTAGAAAAGGAAATGAATAATTTAAGTAAAGCGGTTTACTTAAATGAACGGACAATATTAATTATTTAAATAATGACTTTATTTAAATGGAAATTAATATCATTGTTATTAATTATTTAAATAATGTTTTTATTTAAATGGTAATTAATAATAAAATATTATTAATAAATAATTATTAATTATTTAGGTAATGTGTTTACCTGAATGGAAATTAATAATTAAACATTTATTATTAATTTTAAATAATAGTGATTATTTAAAAGGATAATAGTAAATAACATATTTATTATTAATTTAAATAATGTCGATTATTTAAATAGAAAATAATAAATATTTATTAATAATAAAATACAAGATCGGAATATGATGTTTTATTTGAATAATTAATTTATTTAAATAAATATCAAAAACTAATAAATAAGATTTATTAATATGACGACCTGTCACTTTTAAATAATTTAAAGTAGAAAACACAGCGGAAGTCTTTATATTTTAAGGAAAAAAAATGGTGTGGTTATGTAACGTCCCGTTACTTTTGGGGGTTAAATTTTTTTAATTTTTATTTTATTTTATTTATTTTCTTTAATTAAAGTATTTAAGGTTAATTTAAAAAAATAGTGATTTCGATTTTAGTAGCTATTTTCGTCCGAAAACCCTTTTAATACTTTAAATTCGTTTCGGTGACATTAATAATTATTAATGGGCCAATTAATAATTATTAATCACCTTTAGATTAATTAAAGAGCTTCGGGTTTCGTTTTTAAAGTAAAAACAAAAGAGGGACGTAGGCGTCATTTCCGATTTCTTAAATATCTAAACACTATTCATCCTTCTCCTTTATTAAGCCAAAATTAGACAAAAATCATAAATTTCTTCTCATTTTTTCATCCCAAACCCGTAGCTTAGAGAGAAAAAAAGAGGAGAGAAAGAATTTGTCACCCCGGCTTCGTTTCTCGACCGTTTTCATCATGCCTTAGCTCGTTGGAAAGCTCTCGAGACGTACTTTTTACCCATCCTAAAAATCGAGGTTTTTGCTCGTTTTCTCGAGGCCTTAAGGTATGACAAAGTTTCTAAAATTTGATGTGAATATTATTTTAATGGTGGTTTTGGATTGAAATCTTCAAATTCGTTCACCGAAGCTTGAAGATTTCCATCGGGAAAGTCATTTTGATCGATTTTGGAAACTTCCCCTAAACCCCAAAACCGAGTTTGAGCCGGAAACCCGTCCCATGTGATTTTCCCTCACTTGGCCATGTTTAGGATGTCAGGCTTATTGTGTTTTTGCTATTTACTTAATTTTTCGGAAATCGATTAATGAACAAAACTTTAATTTACGTATACCCATTGTAGTTGTGAACCTCCAAAGTATCCGAAACCAAACCGAAACAACTCTAAAATGCATAAAAGCCGGAAAACCAAACCTGAACCCCTTTTTCCCTTGTATGGCCGAGAGCACCATAGGGAGGAAATCCGGGATTTTCGTCATTTTATGCGTTTAGATGTTGTTTGTTCGATTTCCGGTTAATTAATGATATTAGGTGTAATTCATTTGTAGAATTGTGAATTGTTCGGGTGTTGACAACCTCGGATTAATCGGAGCTTTTCTACAAGTTAAGGTGAGTTTAAAAGGGAAGTTAGTAATTTTATGAATTATGTTTCGTTATGATATTGTTTATCGATGTTAAGAGGGAATTAGCTTCTTAGAATTATTGTTTGGTTGGAGACTTTAATTCGGAAGTGAGTGGAGAGGATTTGGAATTATGGTTAGTTCGGTGAAAAGGAAACATCGGAGTGGTTTGGAAGTATTGTAAAGTGACTTGGAGATGTTAGTTAAAAGTGGAAGTTAAGTTACTTTGAGTGATATGAAAATTAAAGTAGCTTAGATGTTACACTTGAGTGATGACTCGTGTAATCTAAGTAGTTACGTTCTTTAATAACTTAGAAGAATTCCTTGGAGATTATTTAACTTATTGGAGACCTTGAGCACATTGATTCGGCACATGATAGTATGTTGATTCGGATCCTTACGTATCATAGTGCAATGATTTGTGGTATGGTACATTGTAGTATGTTGATTCGGATCCATACGGTACCATGGTACTATGATTTATGATATGGCACATGATAGTATGTTGATTCGGATCCATACGTATCATAGTGCGATGATTGAGATATGGTACAACCGTACGTGGTATGTTGATTCAGATCCATACGAGCACGTTACGATGATGGTAATATGGTACTATGATTTGTGACACGGCACATGATAGTATGTTGATTCGGATCCATACGTATCGTGGTGGGATGGTTTGTGATATGGTACATGGTAGTATGTTGATTCGGAACCATACGTACCATGGTACTATGATTTGTGATATGACACATGATAGTATGTTGATTCGGATCCATACGTATCATGGTGCGATGATTGAGATATGGTACGACTGTACGTGGTATGTTGATTTGGATCCATACGAGCACGTTACGATGATGGTAATATGGTACATGATAGTATGTTGACTTCGGTCCATACGATATCATGGTACGGTGACTTGAGATATGGTACGACCGTACGTGGTATGTTGATTTCGATCCATACAATAGCACGTTACGATGAAACTTGTTTGGTAACAAAGATAGATAATGTTACATTTACATATTCTTTAGAATTGTGTAGTAAGACTTAGGAATGAATGTTACTTTACTTTAAGTCTTTGTTTCTATCTTATGGTATTGAATGACGGTTACGGGTAGTATTTACTATCGTTGATTGTATGGAAATTGGAAGTGTGAATATGGGTAGTAATGAGCATTTTAGGCCTTTGGACACGATTTCTGGTATGAAATTTAGTTAATAGGATTACTTGTTTTCGTTTTACTCTCACTAGCATTTTTATGCTAATGTTGCTACACTTACAAATTTTCAGGTAAATCTCGTCCAAAGAAGCGTGGTAGAGGAGGTGGTGCTGCTTGACTTGTCGATGTGGTGAATGGACATTATCGAACTCTTTTGGTTTAGCATCCTTAGAATGCTTGTAAATTATTTCCAATTTTATTAACTTGTGTCTTTTTGAGCCCGAGAGGGTGTTTGTCTAAATATCATGAGTTTTTTTAAATGGAAATTAATAATTAGTATTATTGACTAAATAATGAGTTTATTTAATTTAATAATAAATATTAGAGAGAATTAAATACAATTAGTTTAAGAAACAAATTGGTTTTGGTCCAAAATAATTAATTAATTGAATAAGATTCAATGGTAATTAATATATTAATTTTTGGCTAAATGTATTTAATTAGAAATTATTATTTGAATTTTTTCTAATATTAAATATATAATAAAGAAAGTAATTATAAAAAAAATTTAAAAAAAAAGAAAAAGGAAAATGCATGGCTTCAGCGCATCCGTGGATGGAGAATTCCATTATCATTTTTTTTATTTATTTTTATTTTTTAATTTAATTACTTATCTTTTCTATTTAATTATTAGGAGATAAGCTTATCTAATGAGATTAGATATCATATTTTCCTATAAATATGACCATTGGGATTCATATTTTATACACTTCTCACTTTAATTAGAAAAGTGAAAATTCTCTCTAAAGTTTTTGCCCAATTGCCGATTTTCCTTAGGGAAAAATTTAGAAGAAATTTCTTCTTCTTTTGTTCTTCCGGTTCGATTCCCACAAGTCAATTTTGCTTTCGATCGGGATATAGCGTTGAGGATCCGGTGTTTCTGAGGATTTGATGCTATAAAGAAACCTCCAACCAATTCTCCATTAATTACTCAATGTAAGTAAAAGGGTTTTAATTTTTGAAATTAAGCATGAATCTACATGTTTTATCACAAATTGCATGATGTTAATAGATCCGTTATTAAATGTTAATAAATTTACTAAATAAATTTCCGCTAGTTTAGTAAATCATCCCTTCATATATATTATGAATAATATATATTTCTTTAAAATAAGATAAATAGATAAAAAATGAAGAAAAGTTATTTCAAAAGGTGGCTATATATAGTATAATAATAATAATAATAATAATAATAATAATACTTTAATACTATGATTAACTTTTTTTTATTAAGATATAAATCTAAATCACATTCTTGTAGTTTATCTAAATTGTAAATCAGAGTCTTGTGATTTAAAAATAGTTTTAAACATGGGAAATTTCATTGGGTAGCAGAATTTTTTGCAATATTTATTAATATAACATTTTTAAAAAGTATTTACAAATATAGCAGATTTTTAAAAACCCTCATTCATGTGAATCAGAGTTATCAATGATAACTTATAAGATAATCAGTGATAACTATTAGGTAATCACTGATTCATGTACAACATATCAAGATATCAGCAAAATCAGTGATTACTTGTGTGGAAATCAGTGATTGCTTGTGAGGAAATCACTGATTACTTATACAAACCTAGTGGCAATTTTGTAATATTTTAGGAGCGAATATGAGCTTTTTGCTATTTTTACAAATAACTTTTTTTTACTGATATTTTATAAATATTGGACATAATTTTACTATTTTTGCAAGAGCCCCTTTAAACATTCATATGGTTTATAAAATTGTGAATCACACTCATCTATTATTTAGTTTTAACGAATTCATGAATTCTACGTAGGTCACATGTGCTAATTCTATTAAAATAATCAGAAAAATTTAATAGATATATACGTATTTTAGATTTTATACCTTGTTAAGATTGACATTCTAGAAATTACACTACTCTGTTATTTTTTTTTTGTCAGGAATTGGAATACATGGCAGATTAAAAAGGAACCTCATTAGAGCCTACTTTAACTGGATATTTCAGCTCATTTCTAAGTTTGTTAAGTTTGTTTTAGTTTGTTGCTGTAAAGAATCGACTCTTTAAAAATGGACTTAAATAATTAAATAAATATCGCAAGCTGAAGACTTGAAATAACAATTTAAAACCTGCAATAGAATAATATCATCCTCCAAATACTTTAACATTCAAAAGTAGGAAGCGCTTCCCTTTTCATAAAGTTTCAAACCCACAATGAAAATAAATCCAGAAATCCATAGAAATCAAATAACATAAATAATAATGCTCAAAAGAGCTCAATAAGCCAAAGGTAATAAAACGGATAAAATGAAAGTGTCATGACACAAGCAGCCTATGAACTACAACAAACTTTAGTCCATCCATCATCATTATCGATCTAAAATCATGCCACTCCAGCTCCATGGCCACGACCACGACCACGTCCGTACCTGAAAGTGTAATATCATGAGTGGGAGACACGGTGAAGATAAATTGAAAATAAAGTAACTTTAGGTCCCAAATCCGATCCGGATTTGTATCCAACGAAATCTACTATCTCTTGACTACCCAAACAAATTTCCAAATGCAAAATCATGCAATTCTCCCAAGAACAAAGAACATACAAGTAGTCGAGTCTCCCAAGCTTGTAACAACCAGAACACGTAATCATACCTTAAATCTTTCAAGAATACAACCAGAACAAGTTAAGCTCACGTAGTCTCAACAAAGAATAAGAACAAGAACAAAGAGCAAAGAACAAAGATCATGTGAATAATGTCAGATGATACAAGCACACGCAGTCTATGCACAATCCCATTATTTCACTCCAATATCATGTAAAGCTCACAAAGCCTTTACATTCTTAACAAGAACAAATGCAAGCTCACATAGTCTTCACATTATAGAACAAGAACCTCCCCGGTGCATAATGTCATATGATGCAAGCACACACAGTCAATACGTGATCCCATTATCTCACCAATGACATGCAAATCTCACGTAGTCTAAGTAGTCTACAATATATATGTATCATAGCAATTATAAAGAATACAATATAATGCAAGCTCACCCAACTAAACATTATCTTATTATTCATCTCCTTCGTTCATGCAGATCACGTAGTCAATGCATTCCTCATGATACATATATAGTCGAACAATAAATAATACCAAACAATGCAAGCACACGTAGTCTATGCATTATCCCATTATTCCTCCACACAAACATGTGTGATAATAAAGAATCAGAAATTCGAATACAAAATTATAAACAGAGAATCAATTTCAGAACAACTCAACAAAGTATCATTAATCAAGAACATTATAACGTATAGACTCATAAGCCCATACTTTCATCGATCATAATAATCCTACAAAATCAAATAACTGATGTGTCAAAACTCCAATTACTGGAAGGACCTAGGCTCAAATAAATAAGTCCAAAGTAATAAGAAAATCTCGATATCGTAAATTAAACATCCAAGAACACATGATAACCAAACTTCAAGTATGAACATACTTGAACCCAATAATTCCATACTTTAACTTCCAAGAATATGTAAAATCCATAAATATCCAATAGCGATTCTATACTCCCGAATCCTAATAAATCATATAATTAGCATGCTCAATTCATTTAATTCTATTTTAAATTAACTTTCGAGCCATACAAATCGTTCAAGGTCTTAGTTCCTAATGGTGTTGCTAGAATCAAGAACCGGGAAAGCATTGATAATTCATCACCTTAATTTTGAATTGACAACTAAATCCGGCCTTCAAATAAATAAAATATCACCCCTAAAGTTGCCCAAGACCTGGAAAATAATTAATTAAAACTAATTAGCATGAGAACCGGGTTAAAATAGCAAGAACCGGGACCAATTGCAAAGAAAACCAACTGAACCGATTTAGGTGAACCGGCCATCCGGTTCAGGTGAACCATTTCTTCTTCATTCATCCCAATGACACGCGTGAAGAGAGTAAAATCACATCTTTTCACCTCGTTCTCTTTTCTGGCGAGTTTCAAGGGTTTCCGACGAAGGGTATCAGCTGGGAAAGATCCGACTAAACTGAGTGATTCTGGAGAGCTTGATGGGAATAAGAACGAACAACACGAATGTTTTCCTGTTAAACTTCAACTCCTCAGCTCAAATGACAGCTGATGATAGAGACTCAGGTGGTGAAGCAATGAAGGGATTGACAATGAGCTCGAAAACAAAAAAAAAAATGAAGGGGGAAAACTTTCAATCGGCGACATGGGAAGTTAACAAAGGAAGAAAAATAATAATAATAATAAAAGAATGGAGAAGGCTTGCGGCGGTGGTCGTTGCATAAAGAGAGAAGGGGAAAGAAAATTAAATAAAAAAAAAAAAAAAAAAGAAAGGGAAAGATACGGTGCTCAGCTGAGGGTTTCTCCCTTTTCCTTCTTATTAATTAAAAGTAATAATTTAAATAAATAAGGAATAATAGAGCCAATGGGTTGTTGCCCTAGTTTTTAGGAATAGGACAAAGTTGAAGAAGAGGCCCCACCTCTCTATTACTCTCCTAAAAATATCTTACCAAACCCTAAAGAATTTAACTTGCATAATTAATAACTTATTATTAATCCTTCCAATTAATTGGGAAAGCTCAAATTAAACTAAAGAAAATTAATTAGATAATAAATTAACTATATTAAGCTAAACTAAATTAACTAACTTATAAAGATTAAAATAATTTAATTAAAATAAATATTTAGATAAAATAAAAAAAATTACCGCGAAATTAACGGGACGTTACAATCTATCAACCTTAAAAAACTTTTCGTCCCTGAAAAGTGCCCCTAAGTAAACAAGTGAGTGTATCGAGCTCTCATATCGTCCTCACGTTCCCACGTGACCTCTTCCAATGCTTGGTTCCTCCATAGAACCTTGACCAAGTTGATCATTTTATTCCTCAACACTTTCTGTTCCGAAGCTAATATCTCCACCGGTGTCTCCTCATAAGTCAAATGCTCATCCAGGACCACCAACTCATAATCAATCACATAAGACGGGTCCACCACATACTTTCGAAGCATCGAAACATGAAAAACATTATGAACGGCTGATAAAGGGGAAGGTAAGGCTAAACGGTACACCACTGCCCCAATTTCATCTTGAAGGGATTGATTTACTTAACTAGCGGAATTTGATTTAGTAAACTAATTAACATTTAACTACGGATCTATTAACATCATGCAATTTGTGATAAAAACATGTAGATTCATGCTTTAAATTTTCGAAAATTAAAACTCTAAAACTTACATTGAGTAATATCTGGAGAATCGATTGAAGGTTTCTTTACAGCATGAAATCCTCAGCAACATTGGATCTTCTACGCTTATCTCAATCGATCAAACAAAACCTAATTGTGGGATCGAGCTTTAGAAGAAATTGGGAAGAAGAAAAAAATATTTTTCTTCTCAATTACTATAGGGAAAATCGGCCAAGAGGGAAGGGAGAAGGAATAGAGAATTCCAAATTTCTAAGGAATTTAATTGTGTGATTTATGAATGACCCAAGCCTCATATTTATAGGAAAATAGGAATCCTAATCACATTAAGATTAATCCATGGAGATAAATACAAAAAGAAAAAAAGATTATCTCTTTCCTTTATCTTGGAATTTTGAAAATGCCATAGATAAATAAGATGATATTTTCTTTTCTTTATTTTATTTATCTTGGGTAAATAAATCTATGTAATTATTTTAGGATATAATTTAAACAATTATCTCTCCCAAAAATACACATATGGCCGAAAATTACAAAATTAATTAATAAATAATTCCAATTTATTTAATTAATTATTTTGGGCCAATTTCAATTGGGTTCATTAATCCAATTGGGCTTGAAACTCACTCTTAAATTAATAAGTCCAACTTAATTAATTTATTTATTAATTACCATTTAAATAAAATAATTTATTTAAATAATTAATAATATTAATATTTTCTCCCGTCTAAATATTATCAAATTATATTTAATTATTAATTTCCATTTAAATAATTTTCATTATTTAAATAATTATAATAAATATTTTAATTATTAATTTCCATTAAATAAACTCATTATTTAATTAATAATTTTATTGATAATATATTTTATTATTTATTAATTAATTTTAATTATTAATTTCCGTTCAAATAAAATTAATTATTTAAACAATTAATAATTGTCAATTAATTTCAAATTATTAATTACCATTTAAATATACTCAATATTTAAATAATTAATAATGTCTAATTAATAATATTTCATTATTAATTTCCTGTTTAAATAAACTCATTATTTAAACAATTAATAATGTTTATATTAATTACCGTTTTAAATATACTCAATATATTTAAGTAATTCAGTTTACTTAAACTTTCATTTCTTTTACTTGATTTCGCGACTACGATATTTGGGCTAGCATAGGGACCCAATGGACCTATAGGTCATGGACTTAATAATTAGTCAATTAAGTGATTAACTCATAATCAGTTAATTACTTATTATCTAACTATGAATAATTCCACTATAGATTCATAGGTGAACTCCCCTCACAATAGATGAGTTATGTTCGTTTAGTGTATCTTTATTTATATCTGCAACATATGCTTCACGTGGAACCCCCATAATTACAGGCAGATTAAATTTACCATTTTGCCCCTGTAATTACCGCTTTATCCTTGTGTTCCCGCTGATTCTCCAATGAACTTTATCTTTAGTCGAATTAGAGATAATGCACTTCTGTGATCAATAGAAGTCGTGACGTCACTTGTTCATATCTCGAACCAATACACCAAGAGAATTTCCTAAAATTCCTAAAATGTTTAGGTATCGCACTGATACCGTTAATATATAGGAAAGTTTAAGAATTCCATCTCGTGAAAATGCGTTCTGAGCTACTTATCTAGTTATGTTCCCAAAGCAGGAGTGTATTGAACGTTCTTATAGATCGCTCTCAACCATGTGAATCAAATAACATAACTCCATAAATAGGAGTCAACATTTCACTCAGGATTGAGATCTATCACGGTTGATAAACTTAGTTTGATATTCGATCATTTTTCGTAAACGGTACTAATGAGAAATTTGATCAAACATTGTGGTCATGTCTTATACAATCAACATTGCATATGATACTTCCATTTCATGTTTCCCACATGAATAATCTGGATTAGATCATTTGTCTATAAACAAGGTGCGAAACTATCAATAGTGTTACCAGGATAAGGTTCCCAAATGTTATCCATTTACTGTAGACACTTTTAAGTTACTCATCTCGACTTTAATCCTCTCATATAACACACATACTAAGTCGTGATTTTATAAGAGTGACTTAGGGTTTCACTATTTGAATGTTTGATATTAATACATTTCCATATATTCCTAATATCGTCAATTGAATCAGTCTAGATAATATAAAGAACTTATGTTTATTAATTTAATTTATTCAAAATAAATTATATTTATTAAATAATTAGAAGTTCTAAGACACCATTCCTAACAGATCTATAATTTCAAACGGGCCAATAAACCTAGGGATCAACTTGCCCTTCTTCCCGAATCTTATAACACCTTTCATAGGTGCTACCATTATGAACACATGGTCCCTTATGGTGAACTTAAGCAGGCTACGTCATTTATCTGCATAACTCTTCTGTCGGCTCTTAGCAACCCTCATCCTCTCTCTGATCAAAGTAACTGACTCACTGGTCAACTGTAACAACTCAGGGCCCAAAAGTCTCCTCTCACTGACCTCATCCCAATGAGCGGGAGATCAGCACTTTCTACCATAAAGTGCCTCGAATGGTGCCATCTTATTAGTAGCCTGGAAGTTATTATTGTAGGCGAACTCCACCAAATACAACTATGAGTCCCAACTGCCACCGAAATCTAGAACACAAGCTCTTAGCATATCCTCTAAAATCTGATTTACTCTCTCTGTCTGACCATCGGTCTGAGGGTGGAAAGCGGTGCTAAAGTCTAAATCGGTACCCATAGCGGTGTGTAGCCTCTGCCAAAACTTCGAGACAAAACGAGTGTCCCGATTTGAAACAATCCTCATTGGCACACCATGTAATTTGACTATCTCTTTCATATACAACTGTGTCCAAGTCTCAACTGGGAACGTGATCCTCCAAGGAATAAAGTGAGTAGTCTTTGTCAAACAATCAACAATCACCCAAATGGTAACGTAAACCTTTGCCTTTCTCGGCAAACCAGTAATGAAATCCATTGAAATCTCCTTCCGTTTCTATTCAGGCACACTAAGAGGGTTAAGGTAACCTGGTGGGTTTTTCCTCAAGGCTTTCACCTGTTGACAAATCAAGCATCTACTCAGATACTTGGCTATCTCGTGCTTTATCCCTGGCCACCAATAGTGTTGTCTCATGTCCCAGTACATCTTCGTACCACCTGGATGTACAAAAAAGATGGAACTGTGAGCCTCCTCCAACAGTTCTTTTCTGAAAATCGATCCTAAAGGCACGTAAAGCCTCCTACGATACATCAAAGCACTATTAGTGGAAAAAGTGAAGTGGTTTGGCATGTCAGACTCTGCCTCTCGAAATCCGGCCACTAAATAAGCCTCGCTCCTCTTAGTATCAATCATCCTTTATCCCAAGTTTGGTCCAACAGTCAAACTAGCTAAGCTCACAGAAAACTCTACTGTAAGGAGGGCTATCTCAGTTAGATCCATATCCCATCTCAATCTCAATGGTATAGCAGACATAACCGAAGAGTGCGATGACTTCATACTAAGTGCATCCGCCACTACATTCGCCTTTCCAGGATGATACTGAATGTCACAATTGTAATCTTTAACCAATTCCAAACATCATCGTTGCCTCATATTCAACTCCTTCTGAGTGAAAAAGTACTTAAGGCTCTTGTGATCGGTGAAATTAATCAAAATCTTCTCATTGTACAAGTAATGCCTCCAAATCTACAAGCATGCACAACTGCAGCCAACTCCATATCGTGGGTGGTGTACTTCTTTTCATGCTCCTTCAACTGACAAGAAACATAGGCTATAACCTTACCATGTTACATCAAAACGAACCCAAACCCTTCTTGGAAGTATCAAAGTACGCAATCAAACCGCCTGATCTATCTGGCGATACAAGAACATATGCGGTCACTAATCGCTTCTTGAGCTCCTCAAAGCTTGCCTCGCACTCATCAGACCAAGTCAACTCAACCCTTCTCTCGTCAGACGCGTCAAGGCGGACGCAATCTTAGAGAAATCTTGAACAAAGTGTCTGTAATATCCTACAAGTCCCAGGAAACTCAGGATCTCTGACACGTTAGTCGGTCTAGGCCAACCACTAACCGCCTCTGTCTTAGAGGGATCAACTGATACTCTTCTACTTGACACCATGTGGCCTAAGAATGCCACCTCCTTTAGCAAGAACTTGCATTTCAAAAACTTAGCATACAACTTCTGATCTCGGAAAATCATACAAAACCTTCTCCAAATGCAAATGTATGGCATGCAACTCCTCGGTCTGAGAATAGATCAAAATATCACCTATAAAGACAATGATAAACAGGTCAATAAATCTCCTGAAAATGATATGCATAAGGTCCATAAAAGCGGCAGGTGTGTTAGTCAAGCCGAATGACATAACTACAAACTCATAATGCCCGACTGAGTCCTGAAGGTGGTCTTAGGGATATCCTCATCCCGAATCCTCAACTAATGGTAACCAGATCTTAAATCTATCTTGGAAAAGATAGTTGCCCCTCTCAACTTGTCAAACAAGTCTTCAATCCTTGGCAAAGGATATTTGTTCTTCACAGTGACCCAATTCAACTCGCTATAATCTATTCAAAATCTCATCGAGCCATCTTTTTTTTTTACAAATAAAACGGGTGCTCCCCATGGAGACACGCTAGAGCGAATGAATCCTAAGTCGAAGAGTCATTATAACTGGCTTTTGAGCTCTTTCAACTTTGCAGGTGCCATCCTATAGGGTGCCTTAAACAACGACGATGTCCCAGGAATAACGTCGATATGAAAGTCTAACTCTCTAACAGGTGGTAATCCTAGCAACTTCTTTGGAAATACCTTGGCAAAATACCTCACTCTGACACTGAACTCAAACTAAGCTCGGGTACTAAGGTATCTACTACACTGTCTAAGTAACCCCTCGTGCCATCACTCATAAGTGCTCTAACCTAAACCATATAAATTATAGCAGGTGCGACTCTATCACTAATTCCACGAAAATGAAAACTACACCCACGTGGTTCCACAAAGTCAACAACTTTCTCATAAAAATTAATATTGGCATGATTAGCTGATAGCCAATCCAGACCCAGAATCACATCAAAATCAGACATAGGCATCACAATCAAAGTAGCATGTAAATCACAGCCCAAAATGCATAGATCATCAGTACAAATCATCTTATCTACAATGACAGATTTCCCAAAGAGGGGAGGTAACATGCAACTCATAACCCAAAGGTCTAGACTCACATGCGACAGACTCAACAAACTCTGATTGATACATTATAGTGTAATAGCGACCAAACTAGGCCATTAACAAATTAACACAGCCGTTAATGGCCTTCGCTGAGACCCATCACGAAATATTTTAACTTCATCTTTTGAGTGGCATCACACTTTCTTTTTAACACAATAATATCACAACCATAGAACTTGATAAGCTACTTATCAAAATAGAACTCACTACTCTATTACTAAAGCATAAGTAAGTACCTAAATTCTAAAGTTAATGGTCTAGGAATACCTAGTGTAGCTGATTCAGATGAGGACTAGATGATGGACTTAAAGCAAAACATTGAAAATAAAACAAGATGTGCGATGCACGAAGTCTACATAACCGTTAGGCTTTGATACCAACTGTAAAGACCCGACTCTTTAAAAATGGAATTAAATAATTAAATAAATATCGCAAGCGGAAGACTTGAAATAACAATTTAAAACTTGTAATAGAAGAATATTATCCTTCATCATTTCAAAATAAAATCTAAATACTTCAACATTCAAAAGTGGGAAGAACTTCCCTTTTCATAAAGTTTCAAACCCACAATATAAATAAATTCATAAATCCAAAAATCCATAGAAATCAAATAACATAAGTAATAATGCTCAAAAGAGCTCAACAACCCAAAGGTAATAAAACGTATAAAATGAAAGTGTCATGACACAAGCAGTCTATGGTCTATAATAGACTCTAGTCCATCCATCATCATCATCGATTCAAAATCATACCGCACCCGCTCCACTGCCACGATCGCGATGACGGCCCATACTTGAAAGTGTAATATCATGAGCGGGAGACCCAGTGAAGATAAATTGAAAATAAAGTAACTTTAGATCCCAAATCCGATCCAGTGAACTTCAACTCCTCAGCTCAAATGGCAGCCGACGGTGGAAACCCGGTGGTGAAGTAATTAGGGGATTGATGGTGAGCTCGAAAATAAGAAGCAAAATTAAGGGGGAGAGCTTTCAATTGGTGGCGTGGGGGAATTAACAAAGGAAGAAAAAAAAAAATGGAGAAGGCTTGTGGCGGTGGTCATTACATGAAGAGATAAGGGAAAAGAAAATAAAAAAATAAAAATAAATAAAAAAGAAAGAAAGGAAAGATGCGGCGCTTAGCTGAGGGTTTCTCCCTTTTCCTTCTTATTAGTTAAAAATAATAATTTAAAAAAATAAGGAATAAAAGGGCCAATGGGTTGTTGCCCTAGTTTTTAGGAATAGAACAAAGTTGAAGAAGAGGCCCCCACCACTTTATTAACTCTCCTAAAAATATCTTACCAAACCCTAAAGAATAATAACATTATTAATCCTTCCAATTAATTAGGAAAGGTCAAATTAAACTAAAGAAAATTAATTAGGTCCTAAATTAACTATATTAAGCTAAACTAAATTAACTAACTTATAAAGCTTAAAATAATTTAATTAAAATAAATAATTAGATAAAATAAAAAAAATTACTGCGAAATTAACGGGATGTTACAGTTGCAAAGTTGTTATAAACAGTGATTGTATATTCTCTTTATTACAACAATCTTATTTATATGGATGTGTAACAGATCACAATAAATTGAATATCATTTTCCTTTTAGTGATCAAGAAATTTCTTCATTTTTATATGTTATCAGAGTGATCATGACTCACTGTCAATTTTTTTTTCTCGAAGCTTAAGTCTTTTTCCTTGTATCAGGAGTGGATGCATGTCAATACTTTGATACTTCTTGTCCATTTTCTTTCTTAAGCGGTGAACAACCTGAAGAATCAATGGTTTTTATTTTGAAAAATCCCAAATTCGTTATGATCACTTTTCCTGGATCTATAAAGAAAAATACATGGCATCGTTTTCAACTTCACAAACTCCAGCTATTGTAGAGAATAATTTGAATAGCACTGATGAATTGAAACCTGTAAATCTTGGTCATCGAACTTCTACTGTGAAGTTAAATGATGAAAATTTTCTTCTCTGGCAATTTCAAGTTTTTGATGCCATTGAAGCTCATGGATTGAAAGATTATGTAAATAGAAGATGGTGTTGTTCCTCATAAATTCATTCAAGGTTCTATAGGTATGAATGAACAAATCTTGAATCCTTTCTTTGTTCATGGGAAGAAACAGGATTGTGACGACCCGAAACTTTTAAATAATGTAAATTAGAACTGACAGCGGAAGTCTTTTATTTTAAGAAAACTTGGCATGGTTATGTTTGAAAATTTGTTAGCCAAAACCTATTTACATCCTAATTTCAAAATCTAATAAAACATAAGGAACATCAAGTCCCATTTCAGGAGTTCAATACTCATAATCATAAAGTAAAGACATTATGCTCTTATGAGCCAAATACAAATGTAAAATCACAAAAGTCTTTAAAGTTCACAAAAATAAATACATAGACTTTACAACCCATAGTCCATCTCGAGGTCAGCATCCCTCGATCACGCAGCACCATCTCCCCTTCCACGGCCTCTAGCCAAGGCATTACCTGAAATTTTTGTAATATCATGAGCTAACAAACTGAGCCCAGTGAGAATAATAAGAATAAAAAGTAAAGATAGACCTCAAAATTGTATTCCGATTTGTGTCCAAACAATCTAACACAATCAATCCTAAAGTTCTCTAAACTTTAGGTAATTTCATTCTAAACTCTCCAAAGGATGACATTACTAACACTCATATTCAAATCCTCATCCATTAACTTGTTATGACATAAATAAGAAAAGTAAATAAACTTTGTATAAAATAAAACATCTCAATTCTCTAATTCATCGATCATAAGCATGATGCATGAGGACATCCCGTAGGATTTCGCATTCACCCTTTATGCATGAATGAAGATAATAAGTACATCCCGTAGGATACCCATTCAACCTTCTTTCCTTGTTTTACTTTCTTTTCTTTTTCTGAAGGTGATGCGGACACTACCCGTAGGCTCCAACATTCTTCCCTTCCTTTCTTTTTCAATGAATGATGCAAACATGTTATGGTGCAATATGATGCCTGCATATCCTTGTAAAAGTAAATAAGTAAAGTGCGGAATTAAAGTAGTCGATGCAAGCATAAAGTAGAGGGGCATAAAATAAAAGACATAAAGTAAAATAGATAGGAATCTCGGACGAGCGATATGTAAATTGAACTCCACTACATTAATACAAGTAAATCCTATCTTAAACGATTAACCTATACCTTCCAGGATTCTAAACTTCCAAATGACATCCAAGGTTCTATTAACCGTTCTATCTAAAAGTTTGGATCTTTTAACTTCCAATGATCCAACCTAAGCTTCGAAACAAATCTATCTTAGTAATTTCTAAGATTCAATGCTTTCCTCGAGAACTCCTAAGTTCTCACTTAAAGGATTAGCTCCTAATCCTAAGGCACTAACTCACCTCCCTTTAATCTTAGATTCGAATCTTAGTCTTAGCTTCTTATTCTACAAACCATCATACTTATTCGCTTTCTAAAATTACTTTAAATCCTAACTATTCTCACCTTAAAAAGAGATGACTTCGCTCCTAAACCCAGAAGAGCGATCAAACAAATGGTTCGAAAACACCTACAATTGGAATTATATCACACAATCAATAAATTACTAACTATCGATCAAACATCAACTAAACGTACAAAAAGACAAAAAACTCAACAAACCCCCCCAAAGAGGCTCTCGGCCCTCTCAAGTAAATGGGCCTCGGGTTTGGTTTTCCGGCTTTTAGGCAATTTTAAAGCGTTTCGAATTGGTTTTAAGCAAATTCGGTATTCCCGATTTCAATGGGTATCGATAATTAGGGTTTTTGAACATTATGCCCTTTCCCAAATTGAATTTAAATAAACATTATTTCACTAATTTATAACCCATAATCAAACCCAAAAAGGTAAATTTCAAACGGGAAGGGTTTCAACTGAAACTCGGTTTTAGGGTTATGGGATTGTTTCTAAAAACACTTAAAACAACTCCCGTATTTACAAACACCGAGTTCCACAACACAAAATCGAAGGAAAACAAAGAAAACTCCATTAAAATTATATTTGGAGCTTAGGGTTTGAAACTTTACTTACCGAGAACTCCGTATTCCTGGGGTTTCTGCCCTAAATCTTATGTAATCCAATTAAACTATAAATAAATAAAGGAATTATTAATTAGTAATATTTACATTGTCATTTGTTATTAGTTTAATAAATGTAATCCATCATAAGATCCAGAGTTACGTATGATAACTTAAAATGAGCATATGATGCGGGAAGATTCACTTAAGGGTAACTCAAATAGTCTGTGGTACATGAATAAAGGTTGGGTGCCTTATTTCTGGTAACACCACTAACACGGCCCACTTGTGAATTGGCACAAGTGATCTCATCTGAATCGCTCATGTAGAGACATGTGAGTGGGGGTGTTGTTGCAATAGAGATTGTAGTAGACTGGACTAAGATAAACTTACTGTCTTCTGGGAAAGCCGTTATAGAAAGACACTTCGTTTATTAACCGGTTGATCATGTACAATTGATCTTAATTCTGAGTGGATTACGAACTCCTGTTCGCAAGAGACAAGCCTTTGATTTGCATAGGTGAGAGTGACTCGTATAGTTCGCTCAATATGCCTCCCACTTTGGGGATTGCATCTTGCTTATAACTGGGAACGTAATTACACAAGAATTGGAATTCACTCTTTTCCATATAGGAAAATAGATAAGTAGTTCCCTTATGGACTGATTCGATCTTGAACAGCGGGGCCCCATATTCCTCTGATCAAGGAAAAGGTTAAAGACGCATAATGGAGATTATGTAAGGTTGTTCATTGGAGAATTAGTTGGGCTTAAGGAACAAGATGTATCATGGAGGTTAATACGGTGTAAATACCTAGCCATGGATACGAACTAACTTGTGAAGGATCAAAGTGTAGTTAATGATTATAGCCAATGGACATAACTATGTCTATAGTACTAAGAGTGCAACTCTAGATATTTAGTGGAGTTATCTAGAGTTAATGAATGAGAATTAATTGATTAAAAGGAGTTTTAATCAAAGGTAATTCTGGATCATTGGAGCTTAGTCCTATAGGTCCATTAAGTCCTCCGAGCTAACGCATGTAATCGAGAACATAAATTAATATGATTAATTTCTCTTTGGAAAATTGGAAATGAATAGAGTAGTCTATTCAATTAATTAAAGGAAATTAAATAGAGGAGTCTATTTAATTATTTAATTAATGGTGAAATTAAATAGAGGAGTCTATTTAATTATTAAATAGAAGAGTCTATTTAATTATAAGAGATTAAATAGAGGAGTCTATTTAATTAAATTAATTTTGTGTTGTCCAAAATTAATGGGGATGTAAATAGAAGAGTCTATTTAAATATTTAATTTGAAATTATCAAATTAAATGAGGAAATAAATAAAAGGAGTTTTATTTATTGGAATAAATAAAAGGAGTTTTATTTATTTAATTATTTAAAGGAATTGTTCCATTAAATAATGAGGAAAATAAAAATGCCCAATATTGTCATTGGATGATGATAGGGCGTGTGGCCCAAGGTGGGGTCACACGCCCCCTTGGTCAAAGGGTTGACCAAAAAGTTTGCATTTTTATTTATTTAAAATATATATGAATATCTTATTTTTAAATTAATGTGATTAATTTAAAATGGAAGATATGGAATATCTTATTTAAATTAATATGATTAATTTAAATGGAAGATATGGAATAATATATTTAAATTAATATTGATTAATTTAAATAAAAGATATGGAATGTTTTATTATGGAATAAAATATAATATCTTTATTATTCAAATATATTTTAGAATATCTTAATTAATTATTTATTAATTAAAAAGATATTCAGAAGATTTTCTGATGCCTTGGTTTTCCTATAAATAGGACCTTTGGGGTGACCCCAAAACACACAACCAAGAGAGTTAAAGTAAAGGCTTAGGAATTTCCTCTCCTTCCTCTCTCTTGCGCCGCCCATAGGGTGATTGGGAAGAAAATTCTTCTTCTCAATTTTTCCTTTTTCCAAAAGAGATAGTGCTCACGCACCGATTCTCTTTTGGGCTTAGTGAGGAAGATCTTTTTGGTGGTCCCTGGATCGTAACCATCAAAGAACGAGGAAGAGTCAAACACTTCTCGACAAGGGTTAGTATTGCTTTTATGCATTTAGAATTTTGAATTTATTATACTGCAAGGAAAGATCCGTTGGGACTTCCGTTTGAGAACTCTTTTAGAGGCCTCAATCCCAACACGTATAACACGAGTGGCAAGTACAATGGTTTGGTGGAAATGAATCGTAGGACCGATACCTTTCCAATGGAACGAGAATCGAAGCGATCCGGCAAGAAATGAACGAAACCCAAAAAATCCCCTTTTGCTCTTGATACCCACGGCCTTGGAGGAAGAATTGGATGATGATTTTGGTCAAATTTGGTCAAATGGAGATTTAAAGAAGATAAGTGAATAGTGTTTAGATATTTAGGAATTTTGGAAATGACGGTTGCATCCTTTTATGACTTTTGACTTATAAAACGAAACCCAATGATCTTAAACTATCCCAATGGTGATTAATAATTATTAATTGGCCCGTTAATAATTATTAATACCATTAAAACGAAATTAAACTAAAAAGGTAATTAAAAGGACTTAAACCGAAATAAACTACTAAATTCTAATTTACCGATAAATAAATAAACTTTAATTACTTAAGTTAAAATAAAATAAATAAATTTTTTTTTTCTCACAAAATAACGGGATGTTACAAGGATCGTCTTCTCTCATCCTGGTTATCAAGTTCAATGATTGAAGATATTTCTTCTCAAGTGATTGGTTGTATTACTACCACAGAATTATGGCAGGGTATTCAATCTCTATTCTTATCTCAAAATATGGCTAAAGATATTCAATACAAGACAAAACTTCAGAATTTCAAGAAAGATTCTTTTTCTATAAGGATTATCTTGCCAAGATCAAAATGCTTTCTCAAGCTTTTTCATCTGTTGGTAATAAAATTTCAGAACAAAGTCAAATAATTCATTTTCTTCAAGGATTAAGTTCTGATTATGAATTTGTTGTCTCTGTTATTACATCAAAGAGCAAGAATCAATCGCTCAAAAGTGTATATGCATTATTACTTTCTCAAGAGACTAGAATTGACAGAAATTTAATCAATTATTATGGAACTCTTCCAAGTGTTCATCTTGCTAGTCAAAATCAAGGAAGAAAAGAGAATGAGAATACTATAATTCTTCTGTCAATTAGAGGAATGGTAATAGTCTAATTCCAATCGAAATAAAGAAAGAGGAAAATGAGGTAAGAATTGGAATCACAATTCAAGACCCCAATGTCAATTATGTACCAAAATTGGTCATACTAGATTGAAGTATTATATGCGATATGATCCAAATTTCCATAGAGTTCATAATTCAAATACTAACAATTCAGGAAATCACAATAAAAATTATGGAAGAAATCAGACTTATTGGGGACAATTTTTTGGAAATCAATTTTCTAATGGAGGAAATAACTTAAATAACAACTCCACGACAGCTATGCTTACAACCAATGATAATGTACTTATATGAATTGGTTTCCAGATTTTGGTACAACAAATCATGTTACTAATATTCTTAGTAATCTGAATATTGGACATGAGTATCATGGTTCAAATAGAATTCACATGGGAAATGGTGTAGGTTTGTCTATCTTACATTCATGCTCTTCTTCTTTATTTTGTCCAAATATTAAATCTAATTTTAACCTTAATAATCTTCCACATGTTTCTGAAATCACTAAGAACTTGTTTAGTATTAGTCAATTTTTAAAAGACAATGATGTATTCTTTGAATTTCATCCAAATTTTTGTTCTGTGAAGGATTGAGTCACTAATCAAGTTCTGCTACAAGGGAGTGTTCATGAAGGCCTATATCAGTTTAAGTTGACAAAGGATCATTCCAATTCTTCTCCTTCAATAAATTTGTGTTCAACTAAAGCTTCAAAATCTGTGTTTGTTTCTTCTGGTTTTCCTTTACATTCTGAATTGTCTGCTTTATCCACTTATTTTTCCAATAAGCCAAGTAGTTTAAATGATTTAGAACTATGGCATTAAATATTAGACTATCCTAATCTTGATACTCTTAGACAAGTATTAAATTTTTGTAATCAATCTGTTCATATCAATAAAAGTCAACTCATGTCAAGTAGTAAAGAGTCACAAATTGTCATTTACTAAATCTTCTACAGTTTATTCTTTTCCTTTACAACTAATAGAGTCAGACGTAAGGGGTACTATGTTAGTTTTGTTGATATGTACTCAAGATATACTTGGATCTATCTACTTAAATCTAAATTAGAAGCCTACAATACTTTTCTTATTTTTAAATCTAAAGTTGAAAATATTTTAAACTTGAAAATAAAAGCTCTTCAAACTGATTGGGGTGGAGCATTTCGATCTCTTTCCCCATTTCTAAAGTATCATTGGATTGACCATAGATTGTCTTGTCGACACACTTCTGAATAAAATGGAGTAGTCAAAAGAAAGCATAGACATATTGTGGAAATTGGATTAACTCTTCTTTCTCAAGCTTCTTTATCTTTCAAGTTTTGGGATGATGTTTTTACAACTTCTGTATATCTTATTAACAGAATGCCCATTAAAGTTCTTCATGGACTCACTCTTCTTGAAAAGCTTTTTCGCATGGAAAACCAGATTACCTATCTCTTAAACCTTTTGGTTGTGCTTGTTTTCCCTATATTAAACTTTTCAATAGTCATAAGATGGATTATAGATCTGTTCAATGTATTTTTCTAGGCTATAGTCATCAGGACAAAGGTTTTAAGTGTTTAACACCAAATGATAAATTAATATTTTAAGACATGTCGTATTTCATGAGTGCTTCTTTCCATCTAAAGATATTAATTCGTCTTTAGTAAAGTCTCTTCCTCAAAACAATTTTGTTGAACCTATGTTTGTAGGAACTATTCCTGTACTACCTAAACCTATTCCACAATATACTTCTACTTTTTCTCAACCTATTACGTCATATAGTCCTAATCCCAATTTTGCTCCAGCTATTGATATATCTTTACCTAGCTTAGCTTCTACATCAACTACTACACCAGTCAACACTTTTCCTAGTTTTCAAATAATAACTTTTCTTCCTCTATGTCAAGACCCTTTATCTTCTTTACCTACTGGTTGTTCAAACTTTCATCCAACAGACATTGTTATTCTTCAAAATATTTCCAGCCATACCATTCCTTTTGATTCTCCTGCACCATTAACCAATGTTCATTCTATGGTTACAAGGAGAAAAATAAAAAATCAAAACCAAAGGTTAAAGAAGTTCTATCTATTGATTTAGTTGAACATGAACCTGCCAATCTAAAGGAAGCTTTAACAAGTTCTCATTGGAAGGCTGGTATGCAATCTGAACTTGATACTTTAATTAAAAACAACACTTGGTCTTTAACTCCTAGAACTTCTGAGAAGAAGATTGTTGCTTGTAGATGGGTTTTTAAAATTAAATGACACTCAGATGGTACAATTACTAGAAATAAATCAAGGTTAGTGGCTCAAGGTTTTCATCAATCAACTAATATTGATTATATAGAAACTTTTAGTCACGTGGCCAAACAAACTACAATCAGAGTGATTTTAACACTTGATCTTTCCAGAAATTGGGATCTTAGACAAGTAGATATCAACAATGCTTTTCTTCATGGAGTTTTGTCTGAAACTGTGTATATGGAACAACCCTAAATGTTCTACTTCAATTCCTTCAGTTTGCAAGTTACACAAGGCTATCTATGGCTTAAAACAAGCTCCACGAGCTTGGTTTTAAAGGTTGAGTTCTTTTCTTCATAGTCATCAGTTTGTTAGTTCAAGAGCAGATAATTCTTTATTTATCCAAATTTTTAATCAGTTTGTTATGTATGTACTTATATATGCTGATGATATTACCAAAATAAGAGGCTCACAAGAAGAGGTTAATAAGCTCATTTCACAGCTTCATGCTACTTTTGCCCTCAAAGATCTTGGAAAATTGATTTTTTTTTTCTTCTGGGTATTGAAGTTTCTTACACTTAATCACGAGATATGCTTTAATCTCAAAGTAAATATGTAACTGATCTTCTCAAAAAGGCAGATATGATTGAGGCAAATCCACTCAACACACTTATGGTCAGTGGTTCGGTGATTTTTGTAAATCAAGGATCATCTATACCAAATGCAAGTTTGTATCGAAGTATTGTTGGTAGGTTACAATATGTAACACTTACTCATCCAGATTTATCTTATTCCATTAATAAATTATGTCAATTTGTGCATAAGCCTATTGATTTGCATTGAAAGGCTGTCAAAAGGGTGTTGCCATATCTTAAGGGCACTTTACATCATGGATTATATTTGTTTAAGGCTTCATCCTTATCCATAGAATCATATGCTGATGCACACTGAGCTTCTGACCTTGATGATAGGAAATCAACTTTTGGATTTTTCATATTTAGTTTTGGTACAATCTTATTTCATGGATTTTCAGAAAAGAGAAAGTAGTACCTCGATCGAGTACTGAGACTAATATCGAAGCTTGGCAAATTCTACGCCTGAAATTCAATGGCTTATGTCATTATTTCAAGAAATACAGCTTCATCTCCCTTAAGCACCAATATTATAGTGTGATAACTTAAGTGCTGTTCATTTGAGTGCAAATCTGATTTTACATGCTTGTATGAAACACGTTGAACTTGATATCTATTTTGTGAGGAATCTTGTAATCTAGAAAAAGATATATGTTCAACATTTACCAAATAATGCAAAACTTGCCGATGTTATGACCAAACCACTGTCAACTACTTCCTTTCTTTGTTGGCGTGACAAACTTTGGGTTAAGTCAACAGCAGCCCTTGGTTTGAGGGGGGTATAAAGGAAGCTCATTAGAGCTTACTTTAGTTGGATATTTCAGCTCATTTCTAAATCTATTAAGTTTTTTATAAAGTTGTTATAAATAGTTATATTATATTCTCTTCATTACAACAATCCTATTTATATGGATGTATAACTAATCACAATCAATTGAATATATCATTTTCTTTTTAGTGATCAAGAACTTTCTTTATTTTTATACATATATTGAATAAGCACGTCCGAAATTAGTTATAACTATCCAATGAACGAGTGTGAAATTTATAAATCATATGAGTATTTAAAATCATTTTTAAACTACGTTAATGTGAATTACCAATCACATAAGAGTGTGAGCTACATTTATCTGTTTTCTAGAGAGATCCCTATGTTATTCATGATGTGGTTACAAGTATGTTTTTATTTTGGTCTCTAGTACTATTTTGTACATATTCATACCATATATAATATGTGAATAGTGTCTAGTGGAGGGAAACTTTCGATCTCTATTCTAAATACTAGATTAATACCACGACTTTTCAATATCTCAAAATTTAAAATTTCATTATATGTATAAAATTTTAATTTTTAATTTTTTCACTATTTATTGAAATTGTTTAGGTTAATTAGCTGAGTAATTAAAAAAAAAAAGGAAAATAGACCATTTGACAAAATATTTAAGAAAACCATCTAGTTTTGACTTTTTAAAAGTTCAAATACGTAGTCAAAGAAGACAAAATCTACATGGCGTTGAGATGTCACGTAAAATATATTTCATTTAAGGCACATAGGATACGTATTTCAAAACTACGCAACCAGTTTTTTTTAATGCGATTACAACGCATGTGGATATGCTTTGGTGAGAAATTCTTTCATGAACGGATGCGATAAGGCTAGTTATTTATCATGCGACATGTCTCCTCCCATTCCATTAAATTTAAACAACCGGTGATGTGTCCTTTCAAAAGCCGATGCTTTAAATTGTGCTTTTTCATTTTGTTTAATAAATTGTTTCATAATAATTTTAAAAATAAATAAAATAATTAATCTTTAGGTTAATTATTTATGATGAATTTTGGATGAGAATTTCAAAACCTCCAACAGCCAAAATCGATACCTGTCTACAAAATACCCCTGAAAGATTATATACATACCCTTATATTAGTTATTATTTGTGACGATCCGACACTTTTAAATAATTTAAAATCAGATTGACAGCGGAAGACTTTAAATTTAATAAAAATTTGGCATGAATATGTTTAAAACTCGGACTATCCATAACCTGTTTACAATCTAAAATCCAAAATCTAAAACACAAGGAACTCAAGTTCCTATCAGGAGTTCAAAGAGGTTTATAATAATAAAAGTGAAATGAAAAGCTCTTAAGAGCATATAAGAAAATTTACATCTCAAAGACCGGAAAAAAAAAGATAAGCTTAGTTCCGGAACTTTTAAATGACATCTAGTCCATCTCGGCATCATCATCCTCTCGCTCAAGTCACACCAGCTCCTCTCTCATGACCCGAACACCTGAAATGTTTGTAATATCATGAGCTAACAACTAAGCCCAGTGAGAATAAACAAAATAAAAAGTAAAGTTAGACCCCAAACCCGCATCCGGATTTGTATCCAAGTAAAACTCACTTGCTCTTTGCTATCAATCCATTCAAAGAGTTTTATATCAAGTGTTCCACTTTTATTTACCAATTCTCCAATATAATTGTTGAACTACATTCCAAGCATTTCTGGGTATGGTTTCGTAATGCATTTAGCATTTATATCTCATTTTCTTTATATACCTTATACTATATACAAGGTTTACATCAAATCTATTCTCCCAAATACGAAATCTTCCAAGTTATTGAGAAACTAGTTCTCTTACATGTTTATCACATGATAGTTATACAAAGTTCAATACACCCTTGTATTCTCTCATTATCCAATTCAATCTCATTCCTTTTTCCTATAGCACTTGGCTATACATCAAATTAATTTCTTTTCTCTCTAGAAAAGTACGTCTTAAATAATCCTTTCTATAGTTCTCTAATCTCTAGAAAACTAACTTTCATAATCATAATCTCTATAGGATGATAATACTAGCACACGTAGTCTAAATCTCACCCATTAACTTGTTATAACATAAATAAGAAAAGTAATTAAACTTTACATAAATATAACATCTCGATCCTTTAACCATGATAATATGCATGAAGGTAATGAGGACATCCCGTAGGATTTGCATTCGCCCTTTATGCATGAATGAAGATAATGAGGACATCCCGTAGGATCCCCATTCAACCTTATGAATGAAGAAAGTAATGAGGACATCCCGTAGGATCCAACATTCAACCTTCTTTTCTTTCTCACTTTCTTTTCTTTTTCTCTGAAGGAGATGCGGACATTCCCCGTAGGGTCCAACATTCTCCCTTCTTTTCTTTGTCACTTTCTTTTCTTTTTCTCTGAAGGCGATGCGGACATTCCCCGTAGGGTCCAACATTCTCCCTTCTTTTTCAATGATGCAAGATGTTATGCATATGCTTGCAAAAGTAAATAAACGTAAGTGTGGATATTAAAGTAGCCGAAACAAGCATAAAGTAAAAGACATGAAGAAAAAGGATCATAGATGTCCTTATGCATAAAGTAAATAGATAGGAATTCCGGAAGAACATTAAGTAGTTCGAACTTCCGATACTTTAAATAAAGTAGATCTTATCTTAAATAAGTAATCTACACTTCCAAGGAATCCAAACTTCCAACTAAAATCCAAAGTTCTATTATCGAATTCTTTTAACCATCCTATCTAAAAGTTTGGATCTTTTAACTTCCAATGATCCATTTAATCTCTGGAACGATTCTAACTTAGAACTTCCTAAAGTTCAACGTTCCCTCAAAAAACTCCAAAGTTCTCACTCAAAGAACTAGTTCCTAATCCTAAGGGCACTAGCTCACTTTCTTTTACTCTTAGATTCGAATCCTAATCTTAACCTCCGATTCTACAAACCGTTCTACTTATTCGGTTTCTAAAATTACTTTAAATCCTATTTATTCTCACCTTGGTAGATGGTTTCGCTCCAAACCTCCGGAAGAGCGATCAAGCAAAGAATCAATAAACACCTACAATTAAAAGAATATCTAATGATCATTAATAAATCATACATCGATCAATTGACAACTAAAAGCTCAAACGACGAAAATCCCCGGAAAACCCAAAAGGGTGCTCTCGGCCCCTATAAGAAAAATGGGTTTCAGGTTTCAGTTTTCAGGCTTTTAGGCACTTTAGAGCTGTTTCGAGTTGGTTTTAAGCAATTTCGAAGTGCCTGATTTCAATGGGTATCGATGATTCGGGTTTTTGAACAATAAACGATTTCCCGAATTTAATTTCAATAAACATCATATCAATAAAAGTAAACCCCAAAACAACCCCCACGATGTAAATTCAAACGGGAAGGGTTTCGACTGAAACTCGGTTTTAGGGTTTAGGGAAAGTTGTCAAAATCACTAAAAACAACTCCCGTAATAAAAGTCATCGAGTTTAACGGCAAGAAATCGAAGATTCAAAATGAAAACTCCATTAAAACACTATTTGGAGCTTAGGGTTTGAAGTTTAACTTACCGAGAAGTCCATAGATCACGAGCGGAAAGCACGATTGTTAGGTGGAAAGGAATCATAAACTCGAGGGCTTTCTGATGCAACCGAAATCGAGCCGATCCATCGAGAAACGAAGAAAAACCAAAAATCCCCTAATCCCCCACTAAGGCTCACGGCAATGAGAGAAGGAAAGAATGAGAAATGGTCAACTTTTGGTCAAAGAAGTGTTTTTAAAGATGAATGAATAGTAATTTGGATATTTTAAGAAATTTGGAAATGACGGTTGCGTCCTTTAATGACTTTTAACTTATAATTCGAAACCCGAAGCTTTTAAATTAATCTAAAGGTGATTAATAATTATTAATTGGTCTATTAATAATTATTAATGTCACCGAAGCGAATTTAAAGTACTAAAACGATTAAAAGAAGTTCGGGCGAAATTAACTACTAAAATCGAAATTACAAAAATAATAATTAAACTAAATACTTAAATTGAAATAAATAAATAAATAATAACATTAAATAAAAAAAAATCACTTCAAAATTAACGGGACGTTACATTATTTTTTAACTCTCAATTACAATTATAACACTACAAGATGTTGTTCAACCGACGTTAGTACCACCGACGCCTAAGTTAATGTTGGTAGTAATGCCATCATCGTCGACGTGGTGTCAGAGATGGGATTTGTCTACTGCAGCATCTGCCGTTACCGACGTGGCATCGGTAAACGAGACTAATTACCGACGTCAAGTCAATAATCAGTTGGGGAAATGCTTTTAGCAGTTCGCCATAACCGACAGTAAGTCGGTAATGGAGCCACTTACCAAAAAGCGAGTTTTGGTAAGTGGCCTTGCGTATGCCGACGATCACATGAGCCACTTACTGACACCCGCATGGTGTCGACAATTCCCCCACTCATTAAACAATCAGCGCCCTTCTCCCACAACCCTTGTTCTAGATTTTCAATTTTTCATCTCCCCCCTCTCGGCAGCCCTACAAAAAAAATGTAAAAACCCATATTTTTTTTCAAATTTCTTCATTTTCCGACCGTTTTTCTCCGTTCCAAGTCCAAGGTTTTCATTATTAATCATATTAGGTATGTTTCCATGCTTTATTTCATCAAAATAGGTTGAGATTTGAGCAATTTATGAATTTAGGGCTTTTTTACATTTTTTTAATGATTTTTTTAGTTTATAGATGTTAATATTGTTAGTTTGTATTGTTTTTGTGAAAACTTTTAAAAATTGATAATTAATTGTATGTTTCGGGATAAATTTTTTCAATTTTTTCAAGTTGGGGATTTGAGTGATTTATGGGTTTAGGGTCTTTTTCGTAGAATTTTTATTTTATTTTTCTTTTTTTTTTTTGTGAATTTCTGATTTTGTTGATGTATTTATTGTTGGTTTGTATTGTTTTTGTGTAAATTTATAAAAATTGATGAGTGATTATACAATTTATGATTGATTTTTTCAATTTTCAATTTAGGTACTTTTTCAAGTAATGTTTAATTAACTTAGTTTTAGTTATGATTATATATTTAGCATTGAATTTAGTTTTTAATTACCTTGTTTTTCAAAGAATATAATTTTAGAAATTATGATTATTTCTTATAATATTGAAATAGTTTATTATCGTAAATTTAAAACAATTTATGTTGTATTTGCAGTGCATCTCCATTGACGTAGTTAAATAAATGTCGGGATCAAAGTTAGTTTACTATTTTTTTTTAAATTGTACGACTTTATTTTATAGGTTGCATGTTTAGCCTTATAATTTATGTTTGTTAGGAGACGGCAATGTTGGGATTGAGGCCTCTAAAAGAGTTCTCAAATGGAAGTCCCAAGGATCTTTCCTTGCAGTATAATATGTTCAAAATATAAATGCATAAACAGAAGACTAACCCTTGTTGAGAAGTGTCTGGCTCTTCCTCCTTCTTGGCTGGTTACGATCTTGGGACCACCAAAAAGTACTTCCTCACTAAGCACAAAAGAGAATCGGTGCGTGGGCACTATCTCCTTTAGAAAAAGGAAAAATGGGAAGAAGAAATTTTCTTCTCAATCACCCTATGGGCGGCTGCTAAGAGAGAGGGAGGAGAGGAATTTCCTGAGCCTTTTTTTTTCTCTCTTAGTTGTGTGTTTTGGGGTCACCCCAAGGTTCCTATTTATAAGAAAACTAAGGCCTCAGAAAATCTTTTGAATATCTTTTAATTATTAAATAATTAAATAAGATATTCTAAAATATATTTGAATAATAAAGATATTATATTTTATTCCATAATAAAATATCTCATATCTTTTATTTAAATTAATCAATATTAATTTAAATATATTATTTCATATCTTCCATTTAAATTAATCACATTAATTTTATAAGATATTCATATATTTTAAATAAAATTAAATGCAAAACTTAGTCAACTCTTTGACCAAGGTGCCGTGTGACCCAACCATCGGTCACACGCCCCTATCATCTCATGACAATATCAGGCATTTTATTTTCCTTTTTATTTAATGGAACAATTACGTTAAATAATTAAATAAATAAAACACATTTTATTTATTTCCTCTTTAATTTGACAATCTCAAATTAAATATTTAAATAGACTCCTCTATTTAAATCCCCATTAATTTTGGACAACTCAAAATTAATTTAATTAAATAGACTCTTCTATTTAATCTCTCATAATTAATTAAATAGACTTTTCTATTTAATAATTAAATAGACTCCTCTATTTAATTCCACCATTAATTAAATAATTAAATAGACTCATCTATTTAATTTCTTTTAATTAATCAAATAGACTCCTCTATTTAATTCCATTTTCCAAAGAAATTAATCATATTAATTTATGTTCGCAATTAAATGCGTTAGCTCGGAGGACTTAATGGACATATAGGACTAAGCTCCAATGATCCAGAATTATCTTTGATTAAAACTCCTTTTAATTAATTAATTCTCATTCATTAACTCCTAGATAACTCCACTAAATATCTAGAGTTGCACTCTTAGTACTATAGACATAGTTATGTCCATTGGCTATAATCATTAACTACACTTTGATCCTTCACAAGTAGTTCGTATCCATGGCTAGGTAATTCACCGTATTAACCTCCATGATACATCTTGTTCCTTAAGCCCAACTGATTCTCTAATGAACAACCTTACATAATCTCTATTATGCGCCTTTAACCTTTTCCTTGATCAGAGGAACATGGGGCCCCGCTTTTGAAGTACCCTGAATCAGTCCATAAGGGAACTATTGATCTATTTTCTTATATGGAAAATAGTGAATTCCAATTCTTGTGTAATTACGTTCCCAGCTATAAGCAAGATGCAATCCCCAAAGTGGGAGGCTTATTGAGCGAACTATTTGAGTCACTCTCACCTATGAAAATCAAAGGTTTGTCCCTTGCAAACAGGAGTTCGTAATCCACTCAAGATTAAGATCAATTGTACATGATCAACCGATTGATTAACGAAGTGTCTTTCTGTAATGGCTTTCCCAGAAGACAGTAAATTTATCTTATTCCAGTCTACTACAATCTCTATTGCAGCAACACCCCCACTCATGTACCACAGACTATCTGAGTTTGTCTCTACATGAGCGATCTAGATGAGATCACTTGTGCCAATTCACAAGTGGGCCGTGTTAGTGGTGTTACCAGAAATAAGGCACCCAACCTTTATTCATGTACCACAGACTGTTTGAGTTACACTTAAAGTTAATCTTCCCGCATCATATGCTCACTTTAAGTTATAATAAGTAACTTTGGATCTTATGATGAATTACATTTATTAAACTAATAATAAATGACAATGTAAATATTACTAATTAATAATTCCTTTATTTATTTATAGTTTAATTGGATTACATAAGATTTAGGGCAGAAACCCCGACAGGTTAACCTGCAGCAAAGTTAGCTGTCAAAGATATATTTTATAATATTTTATTTAGGTTTGTATGGGTTTTTAGAGTTTTTTTGATTGGTTAGTATTGATTTCTAAATTGAGTAAATATTTTGTTTGAAATAGGTCAAATGTTGATAGAAATTGGATGGAATTGAGAGATAGGTTTTGTAAGGAGTATATAGATGGAGTTGTGTCTTTTTTAGAGGTTGTGAAGAAAGTTTTGAATGGAAGTGGAAAGACTCGTTGCCATTGTATTAAATTTCACAACACAATGTTTGCCTCACTTCAAGAAATTAGGGATCATTTACACATTCACGGGATATCACGTGCATACACTCGTTGGACATTCCATGGGGAAGAATTGGGGGAGTGTAACATGGGTGTTAACAATGTGAGTTTAGTTCGTGACATAGATGAAATTGTGAGTCAGGATGATGACGATAATAATGATGATGGAATGATGGAGATGATTTGCAAGGTGGTGCATTTCATGATCATGGAATGGAAACCTCCGACATTGGAACTGATTGTGGTGGCAAAAATGTTAAAAGTCAGGATAATCAGAATGTGAGAAAGTGTGACGATGAGTTTTCACATCTTTTAGGTGCAGCACAAAAAGAGCTGTACCCTAGATGTGTAAAATTTTCATCCCTCGATTTTTTGGTGAAATTGATACACATTAAAGTTTTGAACGGTTGGAGGTATAAGTCATTTAATATGCTTTTAGAGTTATTAAAGAAAGCATTACACAAAGGAACATTATTGTCAGAATCTTACTATGCTTTGAAGAAATTGTTACATGGGTTAGGAATCCATACATGTTTGCAAATTTGATTGTATTCTATTTAGAAAAGAGTATGCTAAATGTGAAGTTTGTTCGATTTGTGAGGAGTCTCGTTACAAAGTGAGAGGGGGTAAAAGTAAGAAAAAATTGCTCAGAAAGTATTGAGATATTTTCCATTGAAACCGAGATTACATAGACTATTTGCATCGAAACATATCGCGTTTGATATGAGATAGCACAAGGATAAACGTTTAGAAAATGAAGGTGTTTTAAGACACCCGTCAGATGAGGAAGGGTGGAAGCATTTTGTCAAAGAGTATCTGGTATTCGCTTCAGAATCTAGTAATGTGCGTTTGGCCTTAGCATCTGATGGGTTTAGCCCATTTCGACATATGAGTGTCCCGTATAGTATGTGGCTGGTAATTTTAGTTCCATATAACTTACCACCATGGAAATGCATGAAAGAATCTTTTTTTTTTCATGTCTCTACTCATTCCTAGGCCTAAGTCCCCCGGAAAGGACATCGATGTTTTCCTAGAACCGTTGATAGAAGAGTTAAGTGATCTGTGGAGTGATGGGATTAAGACATTTGACAGCTCAAAGTCTGAATTTTTTTCAATTAAGAACTGCTTTGTTATGGACTATCAACGATTTTCCTGCATACGGTAATTTGTTTGGTTGGAGTACGAAAGGATATAAAACGTGTCTCATATGTTTAGAAGATACATCTTCTATGGGTC
Source organism: Gynostemma pentaphyllum (assembly GCA_028015215.1). Classification (NCBI taxonomy): domain Eukaryota; kingdom Viridiplantae; phylum Streptophyta; class Magnoliopsida; order Cucurbitales; family Cucurbitaceae; genus Gynostemma; species Gynostemma pentaphyllum. The sequence goes on from CM051352.1 coordinate 33,205,187, forward strand.
TTAAAAGTAAAATATGTTTCATGGGTCACCGACGATATTTACATTTGGATCATCCTTGGCGTTTTGATAAAGTTCATGATGGACAAATCGAATTACGTGAAAAGCCAATTATCAAAACAGGTGATGAGATTTTATAAGTTCTCAATCGGTTAAGTTTTCCGAAGTTTGGTAAGAATCCAAGTGCACAAGAAAAGAAAAGAAAACGTATAGAGAACGATAATTGGAAAAAGAAAAGTATATTCTTTCGTCTCTCGTATTGGTCAAAATTGCTTTTACGTCATAAGTTAGATGTAATGCACATAGAGAAGAATATATGTGATAACTTGGTAGGAACAATATTCTCTCTTGTAGGAAAGAATAAGGATACAGTAAAGGCACGTCATGATCTTGAGAAATTGGGTATAAGACCTGAATTGCATATAAAGAAGGTTGGGTCAAACAAATTTGTTAAACCTGCGGCTGCTTTCTCATTGACCATAGTCAACGCATTGAGGCATTAAATTTCTTGAAAAATATGAGATTCCCAGATGGGTTTGCATCAAACATATCCCGAAGTGTCAATGTTAATAGTGGGAAACTTCAGGGATTAAAAAGTCATGATTGTCACATTCTTTTTCAACGATTTCTCCCATTAGCAATTCAAGGTTTCTTGAATTACAATATAAATCAAGTGCTAACCGAGTTTAGTAATTTCTTTCAAGCTATGTGTGCTAAAGTTATAAGCTTAGAAGAGTTGGAACAGTTGCAACGTGACATAACTTTCATTTTGTGTAAACTAAGAATATTCCCCCTAGCTTTCTTCAGAGTAATGGTTCACTTATCATTTCATTTGCCATACGAAGCAAGAATAGTAGAGCCGGTTTGTTATAGTTGGATGTATCCAATAGAACGAAGTCTTCGAACGTTGAAGAAATGTGTTTGAAATCCAGCACATGAAGAAGGTTGCATTGCAAAGGCTTACATTATGAATGAATCCATTATGTTCTCCTCTATGTATCTTTAAGGCATAGAAACTAGATTTAACATAGTAGAACATAATTTTGAAGACGAAGATGAGGATCGTGTGGATAGTAATATATCAGTGTTCAAAGAAACGCCTTGATCTATCGGCTATGTCAATATATTTACTTTGTCTCAAGCAGATATCGATAAAGCACACTGGTACACACTTCATAATTGCGATGAAGTTGAACCCTATTTACGGTTTTGAACGGTTGGAGGGATAAGTCATTTAATATGCTTTTAGAGTTATTAAAGAAAGCATTACACAGAGGAACATTATTGCCGGAATCTTACTATGCTTCGAAGAAATTGTTACATGGGTTAGGATTGGGTTATGAATCCATACACGTTTGCAAATTTGATTGAATTCTATTTAGAAAAGAATACGCTAAATGTGAAGTTTGTTCGATTTGTGGGGAGTCTCGTTACAAAGTGAGAGGGGGTAAAAGTAAGAAAAAAATTGCTCATAAAGTATTAAGACATTTTCCGTTGAAACCGACATTAATGAGATTATTTGCATCGAAACATACCGCGTTTTATCAAGTTGAACCTTATCTCATAATTGCGATGATTTCAACCCTATTTACGCCTCGATCTAATGTTGTTTGTTTTGATTTAAAATAGAAATATTGTGTATTGATATAATCTTCCATAGGGATCACCTCGATTTTCTTGAAGCTAAGAGCTTAAGAAATACACATAAACGACAAGAATCAGAAATAGAGATCAAGAATCAGAAATAGAGATCAGGAATAGGATGCACAACCCATTACACCAGGAAATAGGAAGACTCCGTTTCGTCGTGGTTCAGTAATAGAGATCTGAGAGCCGTTACGGCCGACGTTGGACAACTGTCGGAGTTGATCATTGCCGACGCTTAGAGGAGTATTACCGACATGTGTTAGCGTCAGTAGTACTAAAACATTTTGTAGTGTAATGATTATAAATATTTTTCCCGATTGAAAATAAATAAATTTTAGTTAGAATTTTATTTTTAAATCATAAGTTATATTAATTATATGCATAGTTGTTTTGAATACTTAATTTAAAATTTTCAAATTGAATATAAGAAATAAATTTAAACTAATAATATAACTTATGATGCCAAAATATTCATTACAAATTATGTTACATAATTTGAATACTATTCATTAATCAAATTTGAAAAAAAAATGGTTATTTTAGAATGGACTAAGAAAATTCTTCGTATATTTAATATAGGATTTTTGTTAATAATTCAAATTACAAATAAAAGTATTTAAAAAAAACTATAGTTCTTTTCAATACAAATGGTTCCATTTTGTAAAACTAATGAAAAAAACAATTATCTTAAAAAATGATGTAGTCTAAAATTTTGGTTTTGGAAAAACAGTACACCGCTTTGAAGTTAAGGAAGTACACAGCGTGCATTGATCCAAAAAAGAAAAATAAAAAACTTACCTTGAGGGTTGCGTAGTTCTGAAATGCACATTTCTCAGCAAATGTGCGTATTTCACAAATACGTATCCTATGTAGCTTAAATGAAATATATTTTATGTGACACCTCAGCGCTATGTAGAATGTGTATTCTTTGACTACGTATTTGAACTTTGAAAAAGTCAAAACTAGATGGTTTTCCTAAATATTTTGTTAAATGGTTTTTTCCTTTTTTTTTTTTTTTGAATTACTCACCTAATTATTGTTTAGAATCAATTAAATTCTAAATAATTATAGATCATATTTTTAGAAGATTTTTTTGTTACATATTCTTAACTTAATATGATTAGTTTTAAATGAATTAAATATATTGTAAAGATTCTAGGATAAATTACCTTATTATTGTTTTTATTATATTATATTTAATTGAAGTATAAAAATTGATATATTTATAAAAGTTTGTTAAACAACAGTATTAAAGTAATTTTTTTTTAGTATTTGTAAAGTTCTAATATATTTTACACCATTAGAAAATATGATAAAAATTAATATCAATAATGTATAAATATTGACTATAATATGTTTTTCAAATTATAATAATTTATAGTACTATAACTATTTTGTTTCATGTTTTTAATTTTAATTTTTGAAAAACAGGGTTGTTTGATACACAAATAATCAATGTTCACATTCTCAATCATCAATCTCAATTTACAATTACAAGAGGGGTACACAATAGGTGTCTAATATTACGATAACGCTCGATCTATGATATTAACATCAAGCTAGGACGATCACATAGTTAATCAGGTCTATTACTATAGACACGCTTGTCTCATCATAACAGTATAATGGTTGTAAGTTCATTTCACCATAATACAGCAAACCTTACAAGCTTCTGTCACATTCCATTAACATACTAATATTATAACTAGATAAAACTAAGTAAATTTTACAAAATTTACTAGGTGTGGTAGGGGGCTTGGTTTAATGACGAAGGGGGAAAGGGGGGTCTATGGCTGAAACGAAGGAGGGATGTAAAGACCCGACTCTTATTTTAAAATTAAAAACATGAAAAGGACAACGAAAGAGTCTTTAAAAACAAAAACACCTTATAAACATTTATGGATAAATCAATAATTCGCAAACTTCGACTGCGCAACCCTTTTTCATTTCAAAAGTTCTAGAAAAGTAGAAAAAGAACATCATCAACATCATCTAAGTTTCAAACTGAGCCATTAAGACACACAAATAAAAGAAATCAAAGGCTGTGCAACCCTTTTTCATTTCAAAAGTTCTAGAAAAGTAGAAAAAGAACATCATCAACATCATCCAAGTTTGAAGCTGAGCCATTAAGACTCACACAAATAAAAAAAATCAAACCATTTAAAATAATTGACAAAGCTCATAATGTTAAAATAAAATAGTTCAACGTAATCGAGAGGAAGAAAACGAAGCATCTAGAATGCAACAGAACAAGCCCTCATAAAGTCCATCATCATCAAGGGCAAGTGGCATCAACTCCATGACCATGACCTTTATTCGGTTAGTACCTGAAAGTGAGGTATAGCATCATGAGTATAACCCAATGAGAATAAAACAGAAATTAAGTAATTTTTATGGACCAAATCCGACAGCTGGATTTGTGTCCAGATTCCTACTTTACTCTTGACTAATTATACACCCCCAATTCTTAACCAAGATCATTCTTTGCTCAACTATATAACACATCTCTCTTACCCAAAATCAAGTCCTCTCAAGAACATTACGAACCGTCGTGCACAAACTCGACACTAAGTACCCTAAAAATATATATGACCATATATAACCCGTCATCAAATTACTACGATACACAAGCTAGAGTTAACATAAAATAAGAATAGGCATAAACCAATAAACCTAATAGTTATAGGCCTATAATGTATCTTATAGTTCTAGGCATATACAGATATACCTTATAGTTCTAGGCTTATACACATATACCTTATTGCTCTAGGCATATACCAATATACCTTATATCACATTCCATATACCAATACACTATTTTATTAGGCATATACCAATATACTTTTCATTCAAGCACAAGATTCTTTCATAATGCAAACGCAAACATAATCATCAACAACAGTCACATTTTATTACAACTTCAAACTAACAGATAAACAACATCCTTTAAGTCAACTAAATTGATGACCTTGTGAAGATAGTATTTAATTGCCTCTAATTTAGCATTTATTTAAAGGAATTAATGAGTAATGAGTAATATTATAGGATACTTTAGCTTAATTAAATGTGTAAAGACTCGAATTTTCTCAAATTTTTTAAATCAGAAACGAACAGCGGAAGACTAGATTTTATAAAAATTTGGCGTGGATCCGTTTAAAATATGAACTCCCTAAACCTGTTTACATGAGCCCAATTCAGAGAATTCAAAAATAACAGAAGTTCATTCTTCAGCGTTTATAACCAAATCAGAGAAAGTAAACTCGATAATATATACAACACATCTTAGGCTCTCATGAGCCACAAAATAGACATTTATGACTAACAACATAGCATTCATAGAATGCCCCAAAATATACATGTAGGTCCATGTCCCAAAAACCATCCGCTCGTGATCAAGCAACACCACCTCCACGACCTCGTCCTCTCCCACGAGTATTACTTGAAAATTTTAAGTGCAGCAACATTAGCATAAAAATGCTAGTGAGAATAAGATGGATGCAAGCACTTCTATGGATCGAATTCCATATCAGAAAATGTGTCCAAAATGCTATCATGCTCTTTGCTACCCATTCTATACTCCCAAGTACTATGCATAAGAAAATCAATCTCATTCTACTATATCGTGACTTCGAAAAATAAACATTCAAGCTCGTAAATTGTAACGTCCTGTTATTTTGAAGTAAAAAAAAATTTATTTTATCATTTATTTATTTAATGTTATTTATTTATTTATTCAATTTAAGTATTTAGTTTAATTATTATTTTGTAACTTCGATTTTAGTAGTTAATTTCGATCGAAATTCGTATTAATCGTTTTAATGCTCTAAATTTGTTTCGGTGACATTAATAATTATTAACAGGCCAATTAATAATTATTAATCACCTTTAGATTTATTTAAGAGTATCGGGTTTCGATTCGTAAGTCAAAAGTCATAAAAGGACGCAACCGTCATTTCCAATTTCTTAAAAATATCAAAACACTATTCATTCATCTTTAAATATCCACCAATTGACCAACGTTGACTATTTTCTTCTCATTTTTCTCTCCTTGGCCATAGCTTCCATCTCCATTGATGAGAAGAAACTTTTTCTTCTCCTTTCTTCGTTTCTCGGCGGATCGTCGTGTTTTTGGTTGCGTTGGATTGGTAGGGACGAGGGCTACCTATCCAACCTAGCTTTTCGAAGTTTCCCGTTCTCTAAAGGAAGTTCCAAAAAGTAAGATTTCAAAACTTTTTGTATGGATTTGTTCGTTTTTGATTGTAAATGAGTTTTGAAGTTGAAATCATGAATTTCTATCATGGAAATCGACGATTTTGAGCCCGGATTTTCGAAAAACACTATTCACCCCAAAACACTATTCACCCGAGACACTATTCATCCGAAATCACTATTCACCCGAAATTGCACACTTGTTCGCATATTAGTTATGAATTGTAATATGTTGTGCAATTGGTGAATTGTAGGTGCGATTGCTCGGTTGTTGTTTCGTGGGAATTGGAGACTTGGAGGAAATATTATTTGGCTAAGGTGAGAATAGTTAGAATTTAAAGTATTTATAGAAAGCAAATGAGTGTGAAGGTTTGTAGAGTTTGAAACTAAGATTAGAATCCGAATCTAAGATTAGAGGGATGTGAGTTAGTGCCCTTAGGATTAGAAGTTAATCCTTTAAGTGAGAACTTAGAAGTTCTCAAGGAATGTATTGAATCTTAGAAGATTCTAAGTTAGATTCGATTCGAAATTAAGGTTGGATCATTGGAAGTTAAAAGATCCAAACTTGTATTTAAAACGATTAATAGAACCTCGGATTATTGGAAGTTTAGAATCCTGGAAGGTATAGGTTAATCGTTTAAGTTATGATTTTATTTTCATTATTGGTAGCGGAGTTCGATTTACATATCGTTCGTCCGAGTGGCTCATTTATTTTACTTTATGTCATTTACTTTATATCGTTATTTTATGCCTTTACTTTATGCTTGCATCGACTATTTTAATTCCGCACTTTATTTATTTACTTTTACAAGATATGCAAGCATATGCATATCATTTGAACCATACCATTATCGCATCATTCATGAAAAAGAAACGAAAAAGAGAAAGTAAGTGAAAGAGAAAAGAAAGTGAAAGAGAAAAGAAAGTGAAAAAGAAAAGAAAGTGAAAAGAGACGAATGGGACCCTAAGGGATCTGCTCATTACTCTAAATGAAAAGAGACGAATGGGACCCTACGGGATCTGCTCATTACTCTAAATGAAAAGAGACGGATGGGACCCTAAGGGATCTGCTCATTACTCTAAATGAAAAGAGACGAATGGGACCCTACGGGATCTGCTCATCACTCTTGATGAAAAAGAAGTGAATGGTATCCTATGGGATTGACGCATTACTTCATTCATGCATAAGGGTATATGCGAGCCCTACATTGCATATGATTGATGATATAGAGAATTGAGATGTTATATTTTATGCAAAGTCATTTACTTTTATTACTTTATGTCATAACGAGTTAATGGAGGAGATTTGACTATAAGTGTTAGTAATATCATCCTTTGGAGAGTTTAGAATGAAATTATCTAAAGTTTGGAGAACATTAGGATTGATTGTGTCATGTAAATTGGACACAAATCAAAATATGAGTTTGAGGTCTATCCTTACTTTTTATTCTTATTTTTCTCACTGGGCTTAAGTTGTTAGCTCATGATATTACAAAATTTCAGGTAATGCCCTGGCTAGAGGTCGAGGGAGAGGAGATGGTGCTGCATGATCGAGGGATGAAGACTTTGAGATGGACTAAGTGTTATGTAAAAATCCATGTACATGGTTTTGTGAATTTTATATAATTTTGAGATTTGTACATTTGTGTATAGCTCTTAAGAGCTTTTGTCTTTACTTTTATGTTTATAAATCATTTTGAACTCCTGATAGGAACTTAATGTTCCTTGTGTTTTTAGATGTTTGAATTTAAGATGTAAACAGGTTTTGACTAGCCTATTTTCAAACATAATCACGCCAATTTTCTTAAAATAAAAGACTTCCGCTGTTTTCTCTGATTTAATTTATTTAAAAGTGACGGGTCGTCACATAAATAAAGTTCTAAAACAACTAATTAGTACTAAAGCATAACAAAGTAAATAATAATTTAAATTTCCATTCTCATTGTGACCACTTTGTCACATTTCACATTTCAAACCGTGACCGCATTGTCACCATTTACATACCACACCGTGACCACATTGTCACTAATCACATACCACATTGTCACCAATCACATTACCACGCTGTGACCACATTGTCACCAATCACATGACCACGCCATGACCACATTGTCACCAATCACATTACCACGCCGTGACCACATTGTCACAATCACATTACTACACCGTGACCACATTGTCACCAATCATATTACCACGCCGTGACCACATTGTCACCAATCATATTACCACGCCTACCACACATACCACATGATGATTCATTTTTCGTTACACACATACCACATGATGATTCGTTTTTCGTTACCACACATACCACGCCACACGCACTACTCCCCTTTGGTAGTATAATTAGAGAATCTCATCGCTATAATTATCAAACTAACTCAAATCCACATGATGATTTTTCTCCCAAGTTTCCTTTAACTATCTTATAACCACTCAAATCAACGGAGTAATCTAATACTCTTCTCCAATTTCCAGAAACATAATTCTCCGTGCGAATACAACTTAATCCACAGTAAACAACTCACTTTAAACACACCAAAAGTTTACTAATTTCTTTCTTTATGCACTTTCCTCATCTCCCAACTACATCCAATCTTGGATAAGCTCTAAAATATAATAACCCTCTTAACCCCGATCAAACATGATTGTCATACATCCCGGAAATATAAAAGTAATCACAACCATTTTAAACTCACCTTATAAAAGAAGTCAACTCCAAATCGCCGGTTGACCGATTTCACGATTGATGCACAAAAACTATAATTCAAATACACCTAAAGTATATTAATTAACCGAATTGAACAACAATTGTCACGTTACTAAAATAAAGGACAAAACAACCCGAGAATCCACCCAAGAAGCCCACGGCCCAAGGGAAAGAAATAAATGGAGATGGTTTTCTGGATTTTAAGCACTTTAGAGGCATTTCGGGTTGGTTTTGAGGACTTTGGAGGTTGGTACCATCAATGGGTAATCTTAAATTATGGTTTTGGACAATATATCAATCCCGATAAATTAAGTAAAACATAAAAACATAACATTTGAAATACCCTAATCATCATCAAATAAGGAAAAATCAAACGGAAAGGGTTTCCGGGTCAAACTCGATTTAGGGTTAGGGTAAGTTTCTAATATCACCTAAAACGATTTCCTCGATTGAAATCTTCGAGTTTCTTGGCACGAAATAGAAGATTTAAACCAAAAACTCCATTAAAATACTATTTGAAGATTAGGTTAGAAACTTTGTCATACCTTAAGGACTTAAGAAAACAGATGGAAAGCTCGATTGTTAGGTTGGAAATGATGCTCGGGCTCGTGGCTATCCAACGCAACTAAAATTATAGCGATCTGCCAAGAATTGAAGAAAAACCAAAATTTGGAACTCTCCAAATGATGCTCATGGCAGGATGAAGAAGAAAAATAAGAAAATGTGAAGACTTTGGTCAATTTTGGCTTATTTAAGGGATGATGAATAGTGTTTTTGATATTTTAAGAAATTGGAAATGACGCCTACGTCCTTTATTTGTCTTAAACCTTTAGAATGAAACCCGAAGCACTTAAACTAGCCTAATAGTGATTAATAATTATTAATACCACCGAGACTAATTTAGACTAATTAAGCGATTAAAAAGGTTTCCGAACGAAATTAACTATTTAAATCTAAATAATTAATTTTAAATTTAAATTTAAATAAAAATAAATAAATAAATAATAAAAAATTTCACCTCAAAATAACGGGATGTTACAAAGAGCTTTTGGTATTTAGTCTTTCTTTTCTTTATTTCTTTTCCTCTTGTTGCCTATTTTGAACGCTTTTGATGATGAAACACTAAAAAAAACTGTTAAATTGCGATCATAAATTTGCGACCAAAGGTATTGGGTAGTTTTTGGGTGACCACTCTGGTAGTAAATATGATGTTTGACTTCAAACGACCATATGGTCACTTTTTTGCGACCCAATTGCGACCAAGTAAAGAATTAGTCATAAAAAAAAGGCGCGAATTTTTGGCGCGAAGAAAGTGACCATTTGGTCACTAAAAATTACGACCATGTGGTCGCAATTGTGTGACATGGGTTATCATTTAGTAGGAAAAAAAAGGCCCGTAAATTTGGCGGGAGAAAGGCAACCAAGTGGTCACAATTCAAAGTGACTATATGGTCGCAATTTTGGTGACCTTTAGTGACCAATGGTAGCTTAAACATTTGGCGGGAACTAAGCTACCATGTGGTCACATTTTGAAGTGACCAGATGGTTGCACTTTTGGTGACTTTAGTGACCAGTGGTAGCTTAAAAATTTGGCGGGAAATAAGCTACCAGGTGGTCACATTGTGAAGTGACCAGATGGTCGCAAATGTTGTGATTTTAAGTGACCAGTGGTAGATAAACAATTTGGTGCGAGAAAAGCTACCAAGTGGTCACCAAAATAAGTGACCATGTGGTCGTAAATGTTGTGACTTGATGTGACCCGGGGTAGTGAGGTAAATGGAGAGAAATTTTGGTGGAAAAATGCGACCATTTGGTAGCAAAAATACTACCATCTGGTCGCAAATGAGCAGAGGAGTCCATTATAAAATCTCCTCCTCCCATTGTTTGTTAGCATTAAGAAAAAAGAAAATGAGAGAGTGGATGTATGTTCGTTTGATAGATGGGTATTTGAACGATGAGTTCGTGGCCGGGGTTGAACAGTTTGTTGGGTTTTGCATGACAACTGTCTATTATGAAAAGTATGGTGGAAAAGCTACGTTACCCGTGCAGGAAATGCGACAATAGGAGAATCATACCCGTTACAGATTTGAAGGTTCATCTTTATAGTCGGGGATTTGTGCAGAATTATTATCACTGGGTGTTTCAGGGGGAAACAAAGGAAATGTTCGATGCTGCATTACATGAATCGAGACGATACGAAGGTAGCAGCTCGAATGTAGAGGTTGTTGCCGAAGAACGAAATGATGAACAACAGTATAGTCAGATGCAGCAAATGATACTTGATGGTGCGGGGTATGAGGGCAATGAAAATTTCCATGAAAGTTTAAACGTAGACGAAGATGAACGGGTTGTTGAAGAAGAAATGAATCTGGAAGCACGTAAGATGCACGAGATGCTAAAGACAGCCAGCCGACCATTGTACGATGGGTGTGAGGTAAGTCAATTTGCTGCTGCTATAGAACTTTTAAATATAAAGGCGTAGTACAACATACCTGGTAGAGGATTTTATTTGATTGCATCGTGGTTTCGTTGATGCAATCCAGAAGAAAATATTTTGCCCCACAGTTTGTACGACACGAAAAAGCTAGTGGAGGGACTTGGATTAATCGTGGAGAAAATAGATTCGTGTCGAAACGGATGCATGATTTACTGGGATGTGGATGAGGACTTGCATCACTGCTGTCGCTACCTGATAACGACGCGGAAAGAAGAGGAGTCGCCATTAATCATTGGTTTTAAGGTATAGTGTGATTAGTCACCTAGTCTCTAAGTTAAGGATGGTCTGCTAACTTTTGATGGTAGGTTCGGGAGTTCATTCACACATAGGGAAGGTATTAGCACCCTATTATGTTCGTTTGAAAACGATTACTGTTTATTATCTTTGTTATTTGATATTAAAGCCTTTTATCTCTTAAACACACAATATGTTTTTAATTTTTATTTTTAAATGTCTCATATGTTATTGATTAATACCCTAAACATTAGAAGGCATAATCAAATTGAATGAGTGGCATAAAAGCCATTAGGAAAAAGTTTTAATAGAATTTAATCTCGGTATCCCTTAATTAAATTTGTATTCCTTAAGAAATATAGGAGATTAGTATCCTGAAAACACCTAACTCCGTAGGATTTTTTTTTTAAATCATCTTTGAAATATTTTAATTGAATAAATCTCGATATTTAATGAGAGATTATTCTGAATTGAAATTTTATAAAAATTATGTTTTGGAAAATTAGTATCCTAATTAATTCCATTTTTTTAATTTAATTTTTAATTTTTATGTTTATGGAAAATTAGTATCCTAATAATTTCCAATATCCTATTAAATTTCCATTGCTTTAGTTAAACACTTTTAGAAAATTGAGAAAATTATCATTCTAAAATTTCCCAACTTCTTTCAATATATAGTTTACAAATCAATTCAAATATGACAATAATATGGAAACAATAAATATGAATATCAAATATGGCAATTGAATTCACAATAAGGCAAACCAATAAAAATGAGAGGATTTTAAAAAAAAAGATCTCAACTTTGAAAAATCATAACTTTTTAACCAAAACGTATTTTAACTTGATTCTTTCTCCTAAAATATTATAGATTCATCCAAGATTTATTTCTAATAAAAAAAGACACACACTTTGTGAAGAAAAACCAGATTTTCATGTAAAAAACATTTCAGCCACGATTTTGGGTTAAAAATCCTGCAGAATTTATACCAACTTTGAAAAATCATATCTTTTTTTATACTAATCGAAAAAGGGTGATTCTTCCTCCTATATGTTCATTTATGAGTATAGTTATTAGAAAAAGTAATAATTAATAATTACTTTTAAAGAATCAGTATAAAGAAGTCACGAAATAGAAAGTGTGCAGAAAATCCCGTAACAGTGAATCGGTTTGAACACTAAACTTTCAAAAATCATAACTTTTTCACCAGAAATCCAAATCAATTGATTCTTTTTTCTACATGTTCGTGTTTAGGTTTTTTTTTTACATAAAAAATTATTACAAAACTGAAAACATCATAGAAAAATCCAGATTACAATCAAAATACAGCAAGCACAATGAGTGACTCATTTTAATAGAAAAACCTTACATTTGGTTTGAAAAAAATGCTTACCAACCTTCCGGCAATGCTCAGTGATTCCCAAATCGATGATAAAGACTATGACACTCTAGATTAATGGAGGTTGATGAAGGATTGAAGTAAAGAGATGAGATGGCTATGAGAGGTTAAAGAGTGGGGGGTGGAGGCTCTTGGAAAAAAAGAGAGTTGGGGGCTATGGAGTTGGAGGCTCTTGTGAATGGTATTGTGTTTGGGTCACCATGAAAATGAAGAAGAAGGTGTGTGAGGAAAGATGAGAGTCCCTATTAGGGTTGATAAAAGGTTCTATTTATAGCCAAATGAGGTAGCAAATTATTAAATTTGATTGGCAATCATCTCCAAAATTAGCTCAATCACACAAATTATCTTGTCACTAATTGGCTCTAATTTAGTTTCTTCCAAATTTACTTTTCAAATCAAATCAATTTCCATTTCAAAAATCTTTAATCAAAATTGATTCAAAACCCTCTTTTATTTTAAAAAAATCATTTTTATCTTTTTATTATTTTTCTATTACGAACAAAAACCAAACAACAAAATTTCAAACCAAAGTCTATATTTTTTTTAATTTTTTTGAAACATGTAAAATTTGTTAACTTTAGATATTACCGGACGAAAATGGGTGTCTACAACTACAAATTCTGTTTTTTTCCAAGATATAAACAAGGGAAATGCAACCTGATTCCGTACGCCCGTATGTTATATTTACCGCTGACCCCACGTCTGCAACGGTTGTATGCATCAGATGTGACAGCTTCGCACATGAGATGGCATCACGAGCATTCACAGGATGTAGGTGTTATGAGACATCCATTAGATGTTGCGGCATGGAAGCATTTAAATAATTGTCATCCTAATTTTGCACAAGATCCGAGAAACATCAAATTGGGCTTATGCTCGGATGGCTTTAAACCGTTCAGGACATCTGGGTCACAATATTCAGTTTGGCCAGTCATGGTAACCCCGTATAACTTGCCTTCCTCGATGTGCATGCTAGACCAGGTGATTTTTCTAACAGTGATCGTACCTGGGCCGAAAAGTCCAAAATAGAAACTGGATGTATATTTGCAACCACTTATTGCAAAGTTGAAAAGGTTGTGGACTGATGGTGTTATGACATACGACATTTCGAAGAAACAAAATTTCTTGATGCGCTCCATGTTAATCTGGACGATCAGTGACTTCTCTGCGTATTCAATGTTGTCAAGTATGTTGATTCTTAATTGCTTTAATATATATTTTTGAGTATGTGTTTAGTTTTTGTAATTGCTTTACTTAGTCAATAGTTAATTGTGTGAACCTCAATCTCGTCCTCTTAAAGGATGGAGTATAGCAGAAAAATATGCATGTCCACATTGCATGCTAGACACAAATGCATTTTATCTCAGAAATGGTCGGAAAACTTGTTGGTTTGATTATCACCGTCGATTTTTGCCGTTGAATCATACTTTCCGTTCAAACGGCAGTGACTGGAAGAAGGGTCGATGAGTAAGAAAAGAAACCCCCCCCCCGACAATGTATAGTGGAAGGCGGATTCTTCACGGTATAGATGCTATAGGGATGCAGAAGATTACAGTGTACGGTGGAGAGAGTGCAAACAATGCGGCTGGGAAAAACACGGATTGGAAGAAACAGAGTATTTTTTGGGATCTACCGTCTTGGGAAGATCTACTGATTAGACACAATCTGGATGTAATGCATATACAGAAGAATTTTTTCGACAACATTTTCAATACGATTTTGAACGTTCCTGGAAAAACAAAGGACAATCTGAAGGCACGTTATGATATACGGGAGATATGTCACCGTCCTGAGTTGGAGCCTAACGACAATGATAATTACGCAAAAGCAAAGTACATGTTGACGACGGATGAAAAGAAAACATTATTTGAGTGGATCAAATCCATCAAATTCTAAGACGGATACGTTTCGAATTTGAGTCGGTGTATAGACAGTAAAAATCCTATCATGTTCGGGATGAAAAGCCACGACTGTCATGTATTCATGCAACGATTGATGCCTGTCGCGTTCAGACCGTTCCTAGAGAATAGACATTGGGAGCCGCTTGCACAGTTGAGTGTTTTTTTCAGGGACTTGACATGTACAGAGCTGACTGAAGCTACTTTCGTTTCAATGCGTTCAGAGATCACTGTTATTATTTGTAAGTTGGAGCGAATGTTCCCACCTGGCTTTTTTGACTCCATGGAGCATCTTCCAATGCATCTTCCATACGAGGCATTTTTAGGGGGTCCGGTACATTACCGCTAGATGTACCCATTTGAAAGGTAAGCACAGTCAATTTGTAATGTACACGTATAAAGTACAGTGATGGAACGTAAATTATGTTTTATACATATTGTACCCCCAGGTACTTATGTCAGTTGAAAAAGATGGTCGGAAATAAAGCAAGAGTAGAAGGATCTATCTGTAGTGCGTACCTGACGCAAGAGACTACCACAGTTTGTTCATACTACTTTGATCAACACATTGTAGAGCAGTTTCGACCAGCGAAACGAAACATTGTCGAAAATTTACTTGAATGTGTTGACATAAACGACTTGCCGATTTTTACAGAACTTGGCATGACAGTTGGAAGATCAGTGCGTAGGCCATTGACCGATTCTGAGTATCACGTAATGCAGACATACATGTTATGCAACTGCGTAGAGATCGAGCCTTACATAGAGTGAGTTAGTAACTTAACATTATTTCATCGCATAAACAAGTATAAACTATTTGCTAACTATTTTTGTAAGATACAGATTATGTCTAAACTTATACGTTCAAATGACACGAGTTGGTCTTACAGCCGTTGAGGAGGAGTCAATAATCGACAAAGAGTTTTGTTCTTGGTTCAGTGCATACGTGAGTTATTTTAAATTGTCAACAAAACCGTGGCAATTTGTTGAAAACATTACTATCTTCCTAACATTACTGTATGTGAACAATGACAGGTTGACTCCCCTACATTACCGGTAGATGATCCTCGCATTATTTCTTTGGCAAAGGGACCTGGACGGATTGCAAGGTCGTATACTAGATACGCTCGGTACTGATTCTGATTTCAAACGAAGGCGCATTCGATTACGAGCAACAAACAACAGTGGTGTTTGCATAAAAGGTCATGTGTTCGACACAAACGAAGACGATTACTTCGGAGTAATCAATGAGATTCTTGAGATTCAATATGCAAGTCCGACGCTAAAACACATTGTTCTGTTCAACTGCACTTGGTTCGAGACAACCAGACGAGGCGGAGTCCGTAAGATTGATCATTTACAAATCGTTGAGGTAAACAAGTCTAAGCATATGCGCACCACTGATAGGTTTGTCCTGGCTTCACAGGCGATTCAAGTTTATTATCTAAACTATCCGATGAATAGATGAGATATGACAGATTGGTTAGTTGTTTGTAAAGTTAAACCATGCCAGGTAGAAGAAAACTTGTCCGAGAAAGACGACCATGCAGAGGAAGCTGGTGCTTTTCAACAAGATGAGATAAGATGTCATGCAATCGACGATGGTTATATATTAATATTTGTGACCATATGGTCCCAATTTAACACAAAAGGTGACCATATGGTAGTAATTTAGAAGTGAAATGCGACCAGTTGGTCGCAATTTTGAAAAGTAGACTTATGTTTTTCCAAAAATATAAGTTAAATTACAACCACTTGGTCGCAAAACTCAAAGGGAGATCTAAAATGTTCATGAAATTTTTGGCGGTTAATTTCATAAGTGCGACCATCTGGTCGCAAATGTGAGCGGTAAATTTAAATTTTCAAGAAATTTATGGCAGTGAATTTCATTATTGCAACCAGTTGGTTGCCATTTTTGATGGGACGCGTGATATGACAGCTGTTGTAGATAATCACAATTTTGCGATCAGGTGGTCACTTTTTTAATAAATGCTACCAAGTGGTCACAAATATGTGTGAAAATGCGACCAGGTGGTCGTAATTTCCCCAGCACGCGCGACCTTTTGTTTCTAGTCATAATTACATATTTGCGACCAGTTGGTCGCAAATTCTGATTTAAAACTCAGCACCGTTTTCCTTTCCCCCTTTTTTTTTTTTTCTTTCTCTCTTTTCTTTCTTTGCTCTCTTTCCCCCGTTCCATTCTCAGTTATTTTTTCCCCATTCCTACTCTAAACCTAAAAACCCTAAACCTCCAATCCCGGTTTCTATTACGAGGTTAGTTTTCGTATAGATTTTAAGTTTTAAGTTAGTTTTAGTTTTTAGTTAGTTTTAGTTTAAGTTTAAATTTGGTTTAGTTAGTTTTAGTTTTTAGTTTTAATTAATTAGTTTAGTTTACTTTTGTTAATTTAATTAATTTTAGTTTAATGAATCTAATTTAGTGTAATTAATTACTTAGTTTACTTTAGTTTAATTAATCTAATTTTAGTTTACTTTAATTAATTAATTAGTTTAGTTTAATTTTGTTAATTTAATTAATTTTAGTTGAATTAATGTAATTTAGTTTATTTAAGTACTTAGTTTACTTTAGGTTAATTAATCTAATTTTAGTTTACTTTAATTAATTAATAAATTTTAGTTCAATTAATCTAATTTTAACTTAATTTAATTAATTAGTTTAGTTTAGTTTTAATTAATTAATGTTACTTTAATTTAATTAATTTTAGTTTAATTAATCTAATAGTTGAAATCTTCATTACTTAGTTTTCTTTAATTAATTACTTAGTTTAATTAATCTAATTTTAATTTAATTTAATTTAATTTAATTAGTTTAGTTTAATTTTGTTTTAATTAATTTATGTTAGTTAAATTTAATAAATTTTAGTTTAATTAATCTAATAGTTGAAATCTTCATTACTTAGTTTACTTTAATTAATTACTTAGTTTAATTAATCTATAATAGTTTTGTTTAATTTAGTTTTAATTAATTAATGTTAGTTTAATTTAATTAATTTTAGTTCAATTAATCTAATTTAGTTTAATTCTTCATTACTTAATTTACTTTAATTAATTAATTTTAATTCAAATAATCTAATTTTCATTTACTTTAGTTTAATTAATTAGTTTAGTTTATTTTAGTTTTAATTAATAAATGTTAGTTTAATTTAATTAATTTTAGTTTAATTAATCTAATAGCTTAATTCTTCATTACTTAGTTTACTTTAATTAATTAATTTTAGTTCAATTAATCTAATTGTAATTTACTTTAATTTACTTAATTAGTTTAGTTTCAATTAATTAATTAGTTTATGTTAGTTTAATTTAATTAATTAATTAATTTAATTTACATTATTTAATCAATTTAATTTAGATTATTTCATTAATTAATTTAATTTAGATTATTTCATTAATTAATTAATTTAACTAATTAGTATTAAATTAGTTTAGTTTAGTTGTAGGATTGTGACGGGCAGATGACGTCCTCCCCAGTCATACGAGCCTGGGGACGAGATTGACAACGCGACTCCTCAGCCGACCCTCCGTCGCTGCCCCTGATGCGAACCTGACTACATTTGAGTTGGACAGCCTCCTTTTCGGTTACGAGGCGGGAGTTACTACCATCCCAATGATGCAGCCCCTAAGACCCAGCCTGCGACACCACGATTGCCGCAGGACTCCCAGGCCACGACTTTCACGGGAGCATCAGGGTCTGCATCCCAGCCTGATCTAGCGGGACCATCCACTTCTGGCACGCAGCCTCCTTGGGCCGCAGACTCTACCTTTCGGATTGAAGGGAATACGTAAGTAATTTTGTTTATTGTTTTAATTACTTAATTTTTAAATCTTTAAACATTTTAAAAATTGTTTTTCTTTTTTTTAACAAATAGTTTCTAATATCACAATATTTTTATGTTATTGCAGAGTACAATCGCATACAACCGTTTTAAAATGGTTTCGCGAGGTCCTCCAGAGCATGCCTCTACCCAGCGAGCTTTGCTGGCAGAAGATTCCGACGATGGAGAAACGTCGAATGTACGACAATTGGAAGGTAAAAAACATCATTTATTTTTATAATTAATTAATTTTGAAATTTTTAAAAATAAATTTATTACTTTATTACTTTAACAATTTTTTATTTCAATTTTTTTAGGGCAAATTTCCTATTATCGATCCCGATATCACGAACGGTAGATTGTTCCCCCTATGGGATAATCACGTCCAGGATCGATTCAAGGACCTCATTTACCGGGCGCGCATAAAGCAAGCAGCAAACCGACTCGTGTGGATGAGCGAGGAGGACCATGTGCGGCTAATCGCGAGCTTGAACACTCCCGAGTGCAAGGAAGTGTCAAGGATGAATAAGGCTAACCGCGCGAAGAATCCCACCAAACACACAGAGGGGTCCGGACCCACGACGAGCACCATCGTCGATTGGTAAGTTTTTTGTTCTTCTTTTAAGTACTTTTTTCTTGTTTTATTTTTTCAATTAGTTATTAATTTATTTTTTCTTTTTCAATCTCTAATATTTTTAGGATGCGAAGCACGGTTGCCATGTTCCGTCCGATGAGTTGCACCTCGTTCTTCACACGAAGAAGGACGGGACAATCGTCGATAGGAAGGCAAAAGAAGTTCAGGTATTTAATAATTTTTCAATTATTATTTTTTGTTTACAATTTTTTCTAACTTATATATTAACTATTTTATTTTCTGAATTTTAAATGTTTAGGAACGTTTCAAGGAGTCTTTAAGTCAGTGGTTGCCCACACCAGACTAGCAACCGACTCAGGACGACCGTAGAGAGTCGTTCTTGGAGGCTGCTAGAGGTGTTTGGCCTGATGGATCAGTTCCTGGGCTCGACTCGTACGGGAGACGACTATACATCGACGTGCCTCGGCCTCCGGCGCGATGGAGGAGCGAGCACGAGTTACACCTCCTTCTCGATTGAGCGGCGGTATCGAGAGGAGGTTCAACAGCTGCACACCGAGCTGGACAATATGCGCAGCAATTTTGATGCTCGAGTCGCTGTGATTCAGGTTGATGTTTAGGCCTAGGTCGCAGCTGCATTGGTCATGTTCTTCGGATCCCGAGATCCCGGTTCATCATCTTCGGCGCCACCTCCACCACCCCCTATTCCTCCGCAGTAGTTTAGATTTCTTTTCTTGTATAGTACAATCTTTTGTTTTGGAAATTTATTTATATATATTTTTATTTTTATTCCATTTTTTATTATTAAATTTAAATAAATAATTAATTATTTAACTAATTAAATAAATAAATAATTATTTAATTAAATAATTAAAATAAATAAATAAAATTAAATAATATTTACAAATTAAATAATTTAATTTAAACAATTAAATTAGAAATTAATTACATTGGCGACCATCTGGTTGCATTTTATAAAATATAAAACGACCAGATGGTCGCAAATTATACGATTAAATGATCGCCTTGGGCTGATGCTCAAACTACCAAATGGTCACTTAAGAAGGTGACCATTTGGTCACTAATATAAACAACCATGTGGTCACCTTTTTTATGGACCAACTAGTCACTTGTCTACAACTGAAATTAGGACCAAGTGGTCACTATTTTAAGCGACTGTCTGGTCATTTTTTCAAATGTTGACTTTTTTGAGACCAAACGCTTTTGGTTGTATTTTGGTGACCACTTGGACGCGCAAATGTCCTGGACGACCAGCTTTTTTGCCACGTCAGGTTTGGTCACTTTTCTGGTCGCATTTACCTTAAAAACGACCGTCTGGTCGCAATTGTTGGTCGCAATTCATCTTTTTTTTTTTGTAGTGAAACCACCAACATTGTTGTTTATGATCTTTTCATAGGTTTTATAAGCCTCTAATGATGTGTTTTATGTTCTCCTTCTTGGAATTATAGGTTGGCAAGCTTGGGAAGAGCTTTGTTCACTACATGATATTTCTCTATTCGGGGAATTATCCTAGTCAACTTCCTCAGAATCACACAGTTAGCCAATTAAATGAAGTGAAGTGAATCTTAACTGGAAAAGTTCCCTTTCTCTACCACATCAACCCCGAATTTAGAGCTTTGAATCTCTATATAAATGTTAGGAATGGTGTCCTAAAACTTGTAATTATTTAATAAAGATAATTTATTTTGAATAAATTAAATAAATAAACATAAGTTCTTTATATTATCAAGATTTATTCAATTGACGATATTAGGGATATATGGAAATATATTAATATCAAACATTCAAATAGTAAAACCTTAAGTTACTCCTATGAAATCACGACTAAGTATGTGAGTCATGCGAGAGGATTAAAGTCGAGATGAGTAACTTAAAAGTGTCTACATCCTAGGGATGAGACCTGCAGAAACCGCCCAAAAGATTCAATACCCGTAAGTAAAACATTGGGTGAGAGAAAAGAGAAGAATAATTAGGAACACTTACTGGGGTGGTAGAAGAAGATACAAATCCTTTAGGAGGAGTCCACACCTTAGAAAAAATTATCCAAGGCTCTTGGACAAACTCCTCCCAATCGAAAGGACCAAACTTTTCAAGAGATCTACAACGCTAAAGTTTGGCCAGTGAGGTTTCCTTCGAGAGATACTCAAATGCTGAAAAAGGAAAGCACACAAGAAGATTATGACGCCAGCAACACGAAATAAAGATTTAGTAAACAAGTAATTCAAAATAAGCAAGCAGGAGAAAAGGGGGAGGTCTCATCCCTCACAAGTTTCTTGCCAAGAAGTAGGAGAGGCGCGGCCCTCAGAAATGATCGAGTTGCGGATGAAAAACCATTTGTCATTCTATTCTTTGTCACTGGTGGTTTGATCCTCAACCAAACAGCAACCGAAATGACTTTGGAGGACTAAACACATTTTGTCTTGGGAATTAAGGCATATATACCAAAAATGTGTGACCATCCCTTAATCAACTTAACATTCAGACCGGAACACATGACTATGGTAGTGATTACGGTTCGCAAAGTGTTCAGAATGAATTGACCTAGGGTGATCTTAAAGCCAAGCTAAGAAGGAAGGAAGGAAGAGCCTAGCTAAGAAGGAAGGAAGAAGAAACCGCACCCCGCACTTAACGAATTTGGGGTAAAAAGAAGTCCAACCATCCCCAGAAAAAATGTGGGCCCGTTCTGATGTGGTTAGAACTCTCATCTCGAACTCATGAGGGATCCCATACTCAACCCTCAAGCTATCAAGATGCTCTTGCATCAGTACAGAAGGCCATTGTTTGGGATGGCTTTTTCGAATTGTCCCCGATCCGATCGACTTACCCTTTGATGGAATTTTCTTCTTCTTTTCTCCCCCCTTTCACAAGGTCAAACTCAAGAGGAGAAGGGTTGAGCAACCCTACGACAACAACTGCACCCATAGAAATAGAGCCCCCTCCAACCATAGTGTGAACAGCAAAGGAAACTGTCGCTTCAACATCAAACACCGACTCAAATTCAGTAATGGAACCTATTCCACTCACTGTGGAAAGAGAATCCTTATCAGGAAAAGGGAAGGCTTATAGGTTTTTTTTTTTTTTCCTTCTCGGTCACCCCTGGATGAGGGATCAAAACATGATCTCTTAGCAAAAGGAGAAGGAGGGCTAACGGTAATCATAAGGTCGTGGTCAACTCTCTCAAAAACCCTTGATTCGAGGTTAAGGGTTTTGGATGTTTAGGAAGAAAATATTGTGGAAAGTATGTTTGGGCTAAGAAAAGTGCATTAAGATGAGACTCTCGTCACTGAATGGTATTAAGACTTGAGGGCTAAAGTGTGGTTTGGGTGTTGAAAGTGGAGATGGAAAATGACAGTTCGGACTCGGAGTTTCTGAGGAGGGGAAGATAGTCCTAACATGCTTTAGGTTTTCTCCTAATTATTATCCTACATACTTAGGTAATAGGATAGAAACTGAGGTTAATGGTGACTTATATTCACGATGACTATGGTGACAAATGGTGACTCATATTCATGGTGACTATGGTGACTTATGGTGACATGCAATAACGGTAACTATGGTGACTTATGGTGACATGTATGAATGGTGACAATATAATTACGGTGATTATAGCGTTGTTATACGCGAGGTGACAATTATGGTAGTTGAAACTGACTTTAACCGAGCCAATTATGTTTACTTACATGTGCATGTAGTTCTGAATGTAAATGCATATTTAGCCTTATTGTTGATGTGCTCGGTGTTTAGTGATTGGATTCTTAATCGAAAGTAGACTCGTAATAGAAATGTTGGACACTATTTATGATAAGGACTTCGGTCCATATAAACACTTGATTTCATTTTACTCTCACTAGCTTTATGTTAATGTTGCTACACTACAATTTTACAGGTACATCTCGTGAGAGAGGTCGTGGTGCCGCTTGACTGACCATGCGATGAGCCTGGGATATGGATTGTAGCATTGCGAAATACTAGACTTTTGGTTGTTTGTAAATGTGTATAAAGAGCGTTGTTTTGTGTTTTAAATGTTTTATGTTGTTGTTTATGTTTTCTTAAACATAGGAAATGCGTATTTCCCGTTTTTCTCTGATGTGAACATTGTAAACAGGTTTTGGCATGTTCAAAATATAAATGAAACCACACAAATTATCTGTAAAATTGTCGTCTTCCGCTGCGTAATGTAATATGTGTTTTTAAAGGAGTCGAGTCATCACAAATCGCCAATGGGAAAATCCTCAAAGGCAAAGCGTCAAAAATAGGGTAGGAATTAATTATTTGGGAAATTCGAAAAGCAAACAGACTTTTCAAATATGAAAGGGCACGCTATTTAAAGCAGATGACACGCGACCGATTGTCGCGATCTGTGGTAGGCATCACAACGATCTACAATCAAGAAAATGGGTTGTTGAGGGTTTCTAAACAGCTTGCAAGGCCAAAACGGTTGCCTTTTTTAAGAGTCGTGTCTTGCCGAACTGAAAATGATGACGGATCACAAGAGATGTCACGACATCAAGCCTGACGCATGATTTCCCGCGCTAAACTTTTCAATCCTAAAAATAAGGGAAACTGTAATGAGTAAAAATCACCCGTCCATGGGCCGCACAAACTTGATCAATTCGAAAAGGCTCAGGCCCAATGAAATCAATATAAGGATGAGCCAATTGCAACTAGGCCGAAAGGAAGCCCAATAAAGCCTAGTTCTAACTAGCAAGGCAAAGCAAGCCAATGACTCAAGGAGTATATAAGAGTTGTTAACCCATCAAATCAAGTAAGTGCACAAACATCTAGACCTAATTTTCTGGGCGGCTTCTTATTCACCAACTAACTTGATCATCGGAGGGTCCTTGGCCGGTACCACACAGGTGCCCTTTTACCATTCTTTCCTTTTTCAGTTAAGCGGAGCCACCGGAACCTAGAACGTGTCCTTACATGCTCAACTATAAGAATCATCCGACATAATTACTATATAAGTAACATACTTTAACTAAATAATTAATAATATTAATATTTTCTCCCAATTAAATATCATTAAGTAATATTTAATTATTAATTTTTATTTAAATAATATTCATTATTTAAACAATTAATGATATTAATAAATATTTTAATATTATTTTCATTAAATAAACTCATTATTCAGTTAATTAATAATACTCATTGATAATATTTCATTATTAATTAATAATGTTAATTTAATTATTAATTACCATTTAAATATACTTAATATTTAAACAATTAATAATGTTTAATTAATAATATTTCATTATTAATTTCTTGTTTAAAAAACCTCATTATTTAAACAATTAATGATGTTTCCATTAATTACCATTTAAATATACTCAATATTTAAATAATTAATATTGCCTATTTATGTAACTTAACTTGCTTAAATTGTTTACTTCTTTAATAGTCAAATTAATGACTTGATTTTGCGACTACGATATTTGGGCTAGCATAGGCACCTAATGGACCTATAGATCATGCGCTTAATAATTAGTCAATTAAGTGATTAAGTCATAATCAGTTAATTACTTATATCTAACTATAAATGATTACACTATAGATTCACAGCTGAACTTCCCTCACTATAGATGAGTTATGTCCATTTAGTTTATCTTTAATTATATCTATGATATATCTTTCACGTGGAAAATTCATAATTACAGATGGATTAAATTTACTGTTTACCGCTGTAATTACCGCTTATCCTTGTATTCCCATTGATTCTCCAATGAACGTTATCTGTAGTCAAACTAGAGATAAATTACTTCAGTGATCAATAGAAGTCGTTGCACCACTTGTTCATGTATTGAATTAGTATATCAAAAGAGTTTTCTAAAATTCCTAAAATGACTAAAATGATTAGGTATCACACTGATACCGTCATTTTTCTGAAACTTATTGTGACGACCCGTCACTGTTAAATAAATAAAATCAGAGAAAAACAGCGGAAGTCTTTTATTTTAAGAAAATTGGCGTGATTATGTTTGAAAATAGGCTAGCCAAAACCTGTTTACATCTTAAATTCAAATATCTAAAAACACAAGGAATATTAAGTTCCTATCAGGAGTTCAAAATGATTTATAAACATAAAAGTAAAGACAAAAGCTCTTAAGAGCCATTTACAAATATACAACTCCAAAATTATATAAAATTCACAAAACCATGTACATGGATTTTCACATAACACCTAGTCCTAAAAAATCTTACTTGAGGATATTAGCCACGCATATTTGGTATGCTCCTTTGGTGACGCCAAACACGGGGTAAGGTTCTCCATCACGCGCAACGCGGTGTGAGTGGTAGGAAAACCAAAATTTTATTTAAAAAGTAAAAAAATAAAAACCCATTGGTGACGCCTGATTGGCGTCACCAATACCATATTTAAAATTAAAAAAAACCATAGCTGACGCAGCGTCATTAATACTCATATTTAAAAATAAAAAACAAAACCATTGCAGACGCGTGAATGCCAAAATAAAAAAAAAAAGAAAAAAGCGGGATGGATCTACTTTCTTAACAAAGCAGAACGCCCCAACGCCGAACGAGAGAAAGAACAGCGCCAACGCTCGATTGATTTTTGGTCTATTTTGCCGGTTTTTACTTGAAATCGAAGGGAGAATTGAAGATTCGTGAATAATTATCAGTTTTAGGAACGACTCAAGACGATTCAACAAGTTTTGAAGTGTTTTTGGTAAGATTCGACTAGTCCATCTCGAAATCATCATCATCTCGATCAAGCGCGCACCAGCTCCTCTTCCACGATCCCAAACATTACCTGAAATGTTTGTAATATCATGAGCTAACAAACTAAGCCCAGTGAGAATAATAAGAATAAAAAGTAAAAATAGACCTCAAACTCGCATTTCGATTTGTGTCCAATTAATCTGACACAATTCACTCCTAAAGTCCTCCAACTCTAGGTAATTTCATTCTATACTTTCCAAAGGATGATATTACTAACACTCGTAGTCAATCCTCATCCATTAACTTGTTATGACATAAAATAAGAAAAATAAATAACTTTGCATGGAATATAACATCTCGATTCTCTTTCTCATCAATCATAAGCATGAATGCATGAGGACATCCAGTAGGATTCGCATACGCCCTTATGCATGAAGAAGGTAACGTGGTCTATCCCGTAGGATCCATCGTTCTCCCTCCTTTTCTTTCTCACT
This sequence comes from Gynostemma pentaphyllum, assembly GCA_028015215.1. NCBI lineage: Eukaryota > Viridiplantae > Streptophyta > Magnoliopsida > Cucurbitales > Cucurbitaceae > Gynostemma > Gynostemma pentaphyllum. Next base: position 33,231,403 of record CM051352.1, read on the forward strand.
TTCTCTTTTCTTTCTGTGAAGGTAATGTGGTCTATCCCGTAGGATCCATCATTCTCCCATTCACGCCTTTCTCATTCTCTCTTCTTTTTCTATGAAGGTAATGTGGTCTATCCCGTAGGATCCATCATTCTCCCATTCATATCTTTCTCATTCTCACTTTTTTTCCATGATGCGAGATGTTATGATGCAATATGATATGTTTTGGAGTAAATAAATAAAATGCGGAATTAAAGTAGCCGATACAAACATAAAGAAAAAGGCATAAAGTAAAGGACATAAAGTAAATAAATAGAAAACTCCGGATGAACGATATGTCAATCGAACTCCGCTAACAATAATAAGAGTAAAATCATAACTTAAACGATTAACCTATACCTTCCAGGATTCTAAACTTCCAACATAATCCGAGGTTCTATTAATCGTTCTAATTACAAGTTGGATCTTTTAACTTCCAATGGTCCAACCTTAGTTTCAAATCGAAACTAACTTAGAATCTTCTAAGATTCAATACTTTCCTCGAGAACTCCTAAGTTCTCACTTAAAGGATTAACTTCTAATCCTAAGGGCACTAACTCACATCCCTCTAATCTTAGATTCGGATTCTAGTCTTAGTTTCCAATTCTACAAACCATCATACTCATTCGCTTTCTATAGTTACTTTAAATCCTAACTATTCTCACCTTAGCCAAATAAGAGTTCGCTCCAAGTTTCCGAAAGCACGATCAAACAATGATCCGAAACACCTACAATTAATTACATCTACAATTAATAAATAAACATACATCGATCAATTAACATCTAAAAGCTCAAAACAATGAACAACCCCATAAACCCCACTATGAGGCTCTCTGCCCCCCCCCATAAAAAGTGGGTCTCGGGTTTGGTTTTCCGGCTTTTAGGTACTTTAGAGGTGTTTCGAGTTGGTTTTAAGCAAATTCGATATTCCCGATTTCAATGGGTATCGATAATTAGGGTTTTTGAACATTAAGCCATTTCCCGAATTGAATTTAAATAAACATTAATTCACTAATTTATTACCCATATTCAAATCCCAAAAGGTAACTTTCAAACGGGAAGGGTTTCGACTGAAACTCGGTTTTAGGGTTATGGGAAAGTTTCCAAAAACTCTTAAAACAACTCCCATATTTACAAACACCGAGTTTCACAACACGAAATCGAAGGAAACCAACGAAAACTCCATTAAAATACTATTTGGAGTTTAGGGTTTCAAGAGAAACTTACCGAGAACTCCGTGGATCTGGGGTGGCAAGTACGATCGTTGGGTGGAAAAGAATCCTAGACTCGAGGCCTTTCCGATGCAACCAAAATCGAGTCAATCCGCCGAGAAACGAACGAAAACCCAAAATCCCCCAACTCCCATTGAAGCCCACGACCTTGGAGAGAAAAGGATGAGAAGAAATGAAGACTTTTGGTCAATTGGTTGATTTTTAAAGACAAATGAATAGTGTTTTGATATTTTTAAGAAATTGGAAATGACGGTTGCGTCCTTTTATGACTTTTGACTTCTAAAACGAAACCCGATGCTCTTAAATAAATCTAAAGGTGATTAATAATTATTAATTGCCCGATGCTCTTAAATAAATCTAAAGGTGATTAATAATTATTAATTGTCCTATTAATAATTATTAATGTCACCGAAACGAAATTTAAAGTATTAAAACGATTAAAAAGAATTTCGGGCGAAATTAACTACTAAAATCGAAATTACAAAATAATAATTAATCTAAATACTTAAATTGAAATAAATAAATAAATAACTTAAATACATAATAAAATAAAATAAATAAATAATAAAATAAAATAAAAAATTCACTTCAAAATAACGGGACGTTACACTTATGAATTCTATCTTGTGTAAATGTATTACTATATACTACTTGTTATGTTCCCAAAATGGGAGTGTATTGAGCGTTTGCTCTCAACCATGTGAATCAAAGAACATAACTGCATGAATAGGGGTTCATATTTCACTCAAGATTGAGATTTATCACTGTTTGATAAACTTAGTTTGATATTTGATTATTTCTAGTAAACAGTTAAAATATGTGACGACCCGACTATTTTAAAATCATTAAAAATAAATAAAGCGGAAGTCTTTATATTTTAAGAAAAATTGGCGTGGTTATGTTTGAAAAGTGGCTAGCCAAAAACCTGTTACATTTTAAATTCACAATTTAAATAAACAAGGAACTTTAAGTTCCTAACCAGGAGTTCATGTGGCGACCCGACTTACTCTAGAAGCTCAGGACGTGAGTACGCATACGGAAGCGAAGAACATAAAGTTTAAAACAACTGACTTAGTAAATTCTTAAAAATTTCGACATGTAGTATTCGTAAATTCCATAACTCACATACAAAATAAAACCTGTTTATCAAAATCATCGGCTTGTCGGCCGGTTCACAGTATTGCATAAATTTCAAACCAAAATAAAGTTCAGTGCACCGAGTTAAAACTGTTATACAGACTTAATGTACACACTTTGACTTTAAATTTCGACCTTAAAACAAAAGAAGACACAACCCAAAATAAGACAACAACACTCCCAGAAAAACCCGACTCCCGCGACCGAAGGCCTAATCCCAAAAGTTTCATCTCGATGCATCAACGAGCACCACCTGCCGCGCCTCGTACCCGCCCTCGTCCGGAACCTGAAAGGTGATATAATACACCTTTGAGCAAGACACTCAGTGAAAACAAAAGAATATAAATGGTGATGCGAATCTTCACAACATGATGCACAAACAGAAACATATGTATATGAGTGCAAATTATAGAGTATTGCAAAGTAGATAGATAACATGATCAAACCGTAAACCTTTTAAACATGCACTATCGGCTAGCCAGTATAAATTTCATATATCACATCTACCATTTCCTCTTAGTCCACAAACCATTCCATCACTAAACTCGGCGTCTCACTACGCTCTATACATATACAATCATTTATCAGTACCCGAGCCATAGCCTTTAAAGTATTAAACTCCCTACCTCTACATCAAGTCTCAAAGAACACCTTATTCCATTCCCATACTTCTAAGTCTCTTTCATTCACCACTACGCATCCACTTCTCATTACACACAATCAAAGCAAAAGAGACAACAAAACATGGATGCATAAATGATGAATAAATATGCTCAACACATAACATGAAGGCTTATGCAAGTAATCAACTATCAAGTTTAAGGTTTTACCAAACAACAATGCATAAGCCACTTCCACTTTTTTTCCTTTTCCTTCCAACCATCATTTGGTTCCTTACTTACCACCCGCGTCTCACTAGGCGTAAGTCATGATTTGCTACATATCTCACTTGAGTCGCAACTCATTTTGTTGGGATTGAGGCCTCTAAAAGAGTTCTCAAACGGAAGTCCCAACGGATCTTTCCTTGCAGTATAATAAATTCAAAATTCAAAATGCATAAAAGAAAAACTAACCCTTGTCGAGAAGTGTCTGACTCTTCCTCGTTCTTCGATGGTTACGATCCAGGGACCACCAAAAAGATCTTCCTCACTAAGCACAAAAGAGAATCGGTGCGTAGGCACTATCTCCTTTGGAAAAAGGAAAAATTGAGAAGAAGAATTTTCTTCCCAATCACCCTATGGGCGCGCAAGAGAGAGGAGGAGAGAGGAAATTCCTGAGCCTTTACTTTAACTCTCTTGGTTGTGTGTTTTGGGGTCACCCCAAAGGTCCTATTTATAGGAAAACCAAGGCATCGAGAAAATCTTCGAATATCTTTTTAATTAATAAATAATTAATTAAGATATTCTAAAATATATTTGAATAATAAAGATATTATATTTTATTCCATAATAAAACATTCCATATCTTTTATTTAAATTAATCAATATTAATTTAAATATATTATTCCATATCTTCCATTTAAATTAATCATATTAATTTAAATAAGATATTCCATATCTTCCATTTTAAATTAATCACATTAATTTAAAAATAAGATATTCATATATATTTTAAATAAATAAAAATGCAAACTTTTTGGTCAACCCTTTGACCAGGGGGGGTGTGACCCCACCTTGGGCCACACGCCCCTATCATCATCCAATGACAATATTGGGCATTTTTATTTTCCTCATTATTTAATGGAACAATTCCTTTAAATAATTAAATAAATAAAACTCATTTTATTTATTTCCTCATTTAATTTGATAATTTCAAATTAAATATGTAAATAGACTCTTCTATTTAAATCCCCATTAATTTTGGACAACACAGAATAATTAAATAGACTCCTCTATTTAATCTCTTATAATTAAATAGACTCTTCTATTTAATAATTAAATAGACTCCTCTATTTAATTCCACCATTAATTAAATAATTAAATAGACTCCTCTATTTAATTTCCTTTAATTAATTGAATAGACTCCTCTATTCATTTCCAATTTTCCAAAGAGAAATTAATCATATTAATTTATGTTCTCGATTACATGCGTTAGCTCGGAGGACTTAATGGACCTATAGGACTAAGCTCCAATGATCTAGAATTACCTTTGATTAAAACTCCTTTTAATCAATTAATTCTCATTCATTAACTCCTAGATAACTCCACTAAATATCTAGAGTTGCACTCTTAGTACTATAGACATAGTTATGTCCATTGGCTATAATCATTAACTACACTTTGATCCTTCACAAGTTAGTTCGTATCCATGGCTAGGTATTTACACCGTATTAACCTCCATGATACATTTTGTTCCTTAAGCCCAACTGATTCTCCAATGAACAACCTTACATAATCTCCATTATGCGTCTTTAACCTTTTCCTTGATCAGAGGAATATGGGGCCCCACTGTTCAAGACCGAATCAGTCCATAAGGGAACTACTTATCTATTTTCCTATACGGAAAAGAGTGAATTCCAATTCTTGTGTAATTACGTTCCCAGCTATAAGCAAGATGCAATCCCCAAAGTGGGAGGCATATTGAGCGAACTATACGAGTCACTCTCACCTATGCAAATCAAAGGCTTGTCTTTTGCGAACAGGAGTTCGTAATCCACTCAGGATTAAGATCAATTGTACATGATCAACCGGTTGATAAACGAAGTGTCTTTCTGTAACGGCTTTCCCCAAGAAGCGGTAAGTTTATCTTAGTCCAGTCTACTACAATCTCTATTGCAAAGAATACCCCCCACTCACATGTCTCTACATGAGTGATCCAGATGAGATCACTTGTGCCAATTCACAAGTGGGCCATGTTAGTGGTGTTACCAAAAATAAGGCACCCAACCTTTATTCATGTACCACAAACTATTTGAGTTACACTTAAGTGAATCTTCCTGCATCATATGCTCACTTTAAGTTATCATACGTAACTCTGGATCTTATGATTGATTACATTTATTAAACTAATAACAAACGATAATGTAAATATTACTAATTGATAATTCCTTTATTTATTTATAGTTTAATTGGATTACATAAGATTTAGGGCAGAAACCCCAGCACATTTTACATCATCCGAGCCGAAGCTCATTTCACAACCTCAGGTTATCTCAATAACCGCTAGCATTCGGGCCATTCATCACATAGCACTCCGGAGCTCCACAACATCACCACCACAGTAACCACGTGTAACGTCCAACACCCACACACCGTTACACGGGTTAATCACATCTCCGCCACGGTAACCACGTGTAACGTCCAACACCCATACACCGTTACACGGGTTACAACCCCATGGCCACACATCGATCATATGAAATGTATGAATGAAGTGTTCATGAATGATGTGTTATGGAATGAAATGGCATAATCATGCTTTCTTTCAATATTCATCATGAGAAGTAATCTCGGCTTAACAAGCACAAATAGGCAATTCCTCCAGGCTATATATGACTCAATCGTAATACACAACTTGCTCAATCCCACCTAACACAAGTAAATCATGTTTCACATATTAATCCTTAACAACTCATTCACTTGCTATTCACTAAGCATAAACAATACATGTCGAGTAAACATGCTCATGTAAGCGAATAATTATAAAAAGTCATATTGACTCGAGCTAACTAGCTCGTCGAGGCTCTCTTAATAACGATCGAGCTCAACTCCCACTTTCCATCACTTCCTCTTACTTTTCTCCCTTACCATTCACATTACATAAACATCAAAACCATTCACAACCATGGAATGCATGAATGAAGTGAGATGATATGGAATGCACTAATCATGCTTTCTTTACTATTGTCATCGAAAATATCATTTAAGCAAGTAAGAGGAGTTCTCAATTAGCATATAATTCATTCTATCACTCGACACTTTCAAAGTGCATAAAAGTATATCAAACTTCGAGCATGATGTCGTGGCATTTCGTTATACTTTACTCGTCAAGCAATAATCTAAAACATATCGAGCATGAATAACATAAACCCCAATTCAGTATATGACTCGATCTATGACTTGAAAAGCGAGTAAAACAAGTAAATATGTCAATCTATCTTAATTTAGATATATGAAAGCAAGTAGGCATATCAAAGTATCTCAAGTTGTATATAAAGGCAAATTAGTTTAAGCAAAACCGCTCTTCCAGATCTTAGGAACGAGTCAAGCTTGGATCTCGTCTCTCATTACTTTCACAACTCTATTTCTCATTCAAATCATACACCAAAGTTTTTCCAAACAGCCATAACCATTTCCAATCCCACATCATCTCTCTAACAATCGCAAACCACACCGCCGTCACCGATCCGATTCTTTATGTCTCACCTTCACAAATAGTCTCCCACTTCGCTTGTGCTTGCCCTTATCCTACATCAACCATTCCAAACATATTTATATATATAAATAATACATTCACCTCAGCCCAACACATTCAAATACATCCTCAAACCCGGTTAATGGAAAAAGTCCCAAAACTAGCCATTTTGAGGTGTAATTTTCGGCCAATGAGGAAAATTATCAAAAATCATTGGGTTGATTGTCTAATGTGTTTTTCATGTATAATATATACATATAATCACCCAAAATTTCCAGAATTGATAACCCTTCAAAATTAATCAAGAAAAACAAAAACTAGCTAACTTTAAAACTAGTATTTTGGCCAAATTTGAGAATTTTCAAGAATTCTTTCCTTTGCTCTTCCAAGTTGTTTTTCATGTGTCAAATAAATAATTAGGCACTCATATATTCCAGAATTAAGAGTTGTTAAATAAAAGTCAAGAAAACTCAAAAAATTGAAAAAAACTAGAAGCTTGGGAAATTGCCATTAATGGAGGTTTGAAAGCTTGGTGTTCATCCATGGCTTCCAATCTCAAGAGAGCTTTAAGATAATTAATCCTAAGGTTCATAATCATCAATTGAAATTAAAATTCCAGAATTTGAAATAAAAGAAAAACAACTTCCAAGTGATTTAAAACAGCCACCAAGAACAACCCACAACCTCTATGGAAGAAAAACCTAGAAACTTGAATTCAATATTTGAAATTTTACCTTGAATCTTAATGGAAGCAAATGATTCTTGTTGGAACCTTCCTAGAATGATGATTCTTTCATAAATCAACCAAAACCCAACTTGATTCACCCAACTTTCATGAAGATTGAAGGAGGACGAAAAGTCACCATTTGAGAGAAAAGGGGGAGGGGTTGACGTTGGGGAAGAAGAAGAATGAGAGAAATTCCCTTTTTTTTTTCTTTTCTTTTAATTTCCCTTCATAAACTTTCTAATTTTCAAAATAAAAAAAAAACTTAAATCTAATTGCTCAAAGCCCCCCTCCACCTCCAAATTTTACTTCTAACTCCCTCCGCCTCCAAATTTTACTTAAAATCCTTTTTCCTATTTCCTTTTGGTAACAAGCCCTTTTCATAAATTTAACTATAGTTAAATATTCCCCTTTTTACTAAACTATCCACCCATGGTTAAATTAATTATGGTTAATTTTTAATTAACCAAAATACACGTAGAAAATAATTTTCCACACTTTAAAAAACTAATTAAAATATACCAATAAAATGTAATTTCCAATTACCCTACGTCAAATACTCGGGCCGTTACAGCTCAAAAGGTGTTTATAATCATAAAAGTAAAGACAAAAGCTCTTAAGAGCTATTTACAAATATACAAATCCAAAATTATATAAAATTTACAAAACGAAGTCCATAGACTTTAAATCAACCTAGTCCATTCCGAGGTCATCATCCTGCTATCATACAGCACCAGCTCCTCGCGCCCGACCTCTAGCACGAGCATTACCTGAAATTGATTGTAATATCATGAGCTAACAACTTAAGCCCAGTGAGAATAGACAGAATAAAAAGTAAAATTAGACCCCAAACCTGTATTCGGATTTGTGTCCAAGTAACTCTTACAAATTCCTCACTAAACTTCCAAAACTGGAGAATAATAACTCCCAAAGTTTAGAAGAAAGTGGTCATGCTCAAATTTCTCCTTAAAACCTTCATCAAGGTATATGGTTATAATCCTTTGACCATAAAAACTTATATCATCTTCTCTTGATATAAACATGTTTAAATAAAAACAGTTTTGTGATGAATGACAATAATAATAGCTCCCGCAGGCTATGTGTAAGATCTCGCGGCTTGTGATGGCTCCCGTAGGCCATGTGTCAGCTTTCAGGTCATGCAATAGCTCCCGCAGGCTATGTGGTAGCTCCTGCAGGCTACGTGAAAGCTCTCAAGCTATGTAGTATGAATTTAAAAATCTTGTGATTTCAAGTAAAATAAAAGTAAAGTGCATAAAGTGACGTTCATAAAGTAACGTTCATAAAGTGCATTGCATAAAGTAAAGTGCATAAAGTGCATTGCATAAAGTAAAGTGCGTAAAGTAAAGTGCATAAAGTAAAGTGCATAAAGTAAAATGCATAAAGTAAATAAACAAAAATTTTGGATTTACAATAAGTAAACCGAACTCCCGATAATTTAAATAAAGTAGATCTTATCTTAAATAAGTAATCTACACTTCCAAGGATTCTAAACTTCCAAATAAAATCCAAAGTTCTATTTTCGAGTTTCTTTAACCATTCCATCTAAAATTTTGGATCCTTTAACTTCCAATGATCCATTTTTAATGTATGATACGATTCTAACTTAGAACTCCCTAGTATTCAATGTTTCCCTTGAGAAACTCCAAAGTTTTCACTCAAAGAACTAGTTCCTAATCCTAAGGGCACCAGCTCACTTTCTTTTACTCTTAGATTCAAATCTTATTCTTAACCTCCGATTTTACAAACCGTTCTACTTATTCGGTTTCTAAAATTACTTTAAATCCTATTTATTCTCACCTTAGAAGATGTGACTTCGCTCCAAACCTCCGGAAGAGCGATCAAGAAATGAAATCAATAAACACCTACAAATAATTACATCTAACAATTAATAAATAAACATACATCAATCGATTGACAACTAAAGGCATAAAACGACGAAAAACCCCGAATGTCCCAAAGAACTGTTGGAGGAAATTTAGAATTTAGTAGTTTATTTCGGTGTAAATCTTTTTAAATTACCTTTTTAGTTTAATTTCATTTTAATGGTATTAATAATTACTAACGAGCCAATTAATAATTATTAATCACCATTGGGATAGTTTAAGAATTTCGGGTTTCGATTTATAAGTCAAAAGTCATAAAAAGGACGCAACCGTCATTGCCAAGTTCTCAAAGTGTGAATTTTGGCTAAAAGAAATGGCATCTTAGGCCATGTAGTATCAAGAAGGGGATTATATTGATTCCTCTAAGATGGAGGCATATCACAGTTTCTCTGATACCAACTGTGATATGCCTCCATCTTAGAGGAATCAATATAATCCCCTTCTTGATACTACATGGCCTAAGATGCCATTTCTTTTGCCTTCTTGATACTACATGGCCTAAGATGGTTAGAGCTCGTTAAGGATTATGACTGTGACATTCAGTATCATCCTGGAAAAGCCAATGTAGTGGCTGACGCGCTCAGTAGGAAGTCTTCTCATTCATCAACTTTGTCGGCTTTACCTATGAGATTGAGATGGGATATGGAACGAGCTGAAATAGCATTTCTTACTGCCGAGGTCACTGTGAGTCTGGCTAGTTTAACAGTGGGACCTACTTTGAGGCAAAGGATGATTGATGCTCAGAGAGGAGAGACTCATTTACAGGCCGGTTTTAGAGAGGCTGAGTCAGATTTTCCTAGTCATTTTACCTTCTCTATAGATAGTGCTCTGATGTATCGTAAGAGGCTATGTGTGCCTTTAGGATCGACTTTTAGAAGGGAACTGTTGGAGGAGGCTCACAGTTCTATCTTCTCTATTCATCCAGGTAGTACGAAGATGTACAGGGACCTGAGAGAACACTATTGGTGGCCTGGGATGAAGCTTGAGATTGCAGATTATGTTAGTAGATGCTTGACTTGTCAGCAAGTCAAGGCATTGAGGAATAGTCCATCGGGTTATCTTAATCCTCTGAGTGTGCCAGAATGGAAATGGGAGGAAATTTCCATGGATTTTATCAGTGGATTGCCGAGGACGTCAAAAGGTTACGATACCATTTGGGTGATTGTAGACCGCTTGACGAAGACCACACACTTTATACCTGGGAGGATTACCTACCCAGTTGAGACATAGGCACAGTTGTATTTACGGAAGATTGTCATATTACATGGTGTGGCTGTTAAGATCGTATCAGATCGGGACACTAGTTTTGTCTTGAAGTTTTGGCAGAGTTTACATTCAGCCATGGGTACTGGCTTGGATTTTAGCACAGCCTTTCACCCCTAGATAGATGGTCAGACCGAGAGAGTTAACCAGATTCTAGAAGATATGCTGAGGGCTTGTGTTCTTGATTTCGGAGGTAGTTGGGACTCTCAATTGTACTTGGTAGAGTTTGCTTATAATAACAGCTACCAGGCTACTATTGAGATGGCACCATTTGAGGCACTTTATGGTAGAAAGTGTCGTTCTCCAGCTCACTGGGATGAGGTTGGGGAGAGAAGAATTTTGGGACCTGAGTTGTTACAGCTAACTAGTTAGTCGATTGACTTGATTAGAGAGAGGATGAGGGTTGCCCAGAGTTGACAGAAGAGTTATGCAGACAAACGACGTAGTCCAGTTGAGTTTTCAATAGGGGACCACGTGTTTTTGAAGGTAGCACCTATTAAAGGTGTTATGAGATTTGGGAAGAAAGGTAAGCTGAGCCCTAGGTTCATTGGCCTTTTCGAGGTACTTGATCGGGTAGGAGCAGTAGCTTACAGGTTGGTTTTACCACCATTTTTATCGGCAGTTCATAATGTATTCCATGTATCTATGCTTCGGAAGTACATGGCGGATCCTTCTCATGTGATTGATCATGAGCCGATAGTTTTGGATGCTAGTATATCTTATGAGGAGACACCAGTTGAGATTCAAGCATTCGAACAAAAGTTGTTGAGAAACAAGACTATTCGCTTGGTTAAGGTCCTTTGGAGGAACCAAGTGTCAGAAGAAGCTACGTGGGAGCGTGAGGATGATATCCGGGCAAAGTATCCTCACCTTTTCACTTAGTAAGTTTACTTTTCGAGGACGAAAAGCCCTTTTTAGGAGGGTTGACTGTAACGTCCCGTTATTTTTTGTGATAAAAAAAATTATTTATTTTATTTTAATTTAAGCATTTGAAGTCTATTTTAGAATCGATAATTTAGAAATTAGTAGTTTATTTCGGTTTAAATCTTTTTAAATTACCTTTTTAGTTTAATTTTTTTTAATGGTATTAATAATTAATAACGGGCCAATTAATAATTATTAATCACCCTTGGGATAGTTTAAGAACTTCGGGTTTCGAATTATAAGTCAAAAGTCATAAAAGGACGCAACCGTCATTTCCAAAGTTCTTAAATATCAATTCACTATTCCCTATTCTTCTTTAAATCACCATTGACCAAGTTGACATTTTTTGCTCATCCATTTTGCTTCCCAAACCGTGAGCTTCATAAGGGGGAGAGAAAATTTTGGGTTTTGCTTAATTCTCAACCGATCGACTTGATTTCGGGTGCGTTGGAAAGATCTCGGGTCTAGGATTCATTTCCACCCAACCTTCGTGCTTTTCTCCCGTGATCCACGGAGTTCTCGGTAAGTTTATTTTCAAACCCTAAGCTCCAAATAGTGTTTTAATGGAGTTTTCTCTTTGATTCTTCGATTTCTTGTCTGGAAACTCGATGTTTGTAAATACGAGAGTTGTTTTAAGTGTTTTTGGAAACAATCCCATAACCCTAAAACCGAGTTTCAATAGAAACCCTTTCCGTTTGAAATTTACCTTTCAGGGGGTTATTGTAATTCAATTCGAGAAATTACATATTGTCCAAAAACCCGATTTTTCGTTACCCATTGAAAACCGGAACTTCCAAAGTACTTGAAATCAATCCACAACACCTTTAAATTGCCTAAAATTCGGAAAACCAAACTCGAGGCCTATTTTTCCCTAGCATGGCCGAGAGCATCCTTTGGGATATTCGGGGTTTTTCATCGTTTTATGCCTTTAGTTGTCAATCGATTGATGTATGTTTATTTATTAATTGTTAGATGTAATTATTTGTAGGTGTTTATTGATTTCCTTGCTTGATCGCTCTTCTGGAGGTTTGGAGCGAAGTCACATCTTCTAAGGTGAGAATAAATAGGATTTAAAGTAATTTTAGAAACCGAATAAGTAGAACGGTTTGTAAAATCGGAGGTTAAAAATAGGATTCGAATCTAAGAGTAAAAAAAAAGTGAGCTAGTGCCCTTAGGATTAGGAACTAGTTCTTTGAGTGAAAACTTTGGAGTTTCTCGAGGGAAACATCGAATACTAAGGAGTTCTAAGTTAGAATCGTATTGGACATTAAAAATGGATCATTGGAAGTTAAAGGATCCAAACTTTTAGATGGAATGGTTAAAGAAACTCGATAATAGAACTTTGGATTTTATTTGGAAGTTTAGAATCCTTAGAAGTGTAGATTACTTATTTAAGATAAGATCTACTTTATTTAAATTATCGAGAGTTCGGTTTACTTATTGTAAATCCGAAATTTCTGCTTATTTACTTTATGCATTTTACTTTATGTACTTTACTTTATGCACGTTACTTTATGCAATGCAGTTTATGAACGTTACTTTATGAACGTCACTTTATGCACTTTACTTTTATTTTACTTGAAATCACAAGATTTTTAAATTCATACTACATAGCCTGAGAGCTTTCACGTAGCCTGCGGGAGCTATTGCACGGTCTGAGAGCTGACACATGGCCTGTGGGAGCCATCACAAGCCGCGAGAGCTTACACATAGCCTGCGGGAGCTATTATTATTGTCATTCATCACAAAAACTGTTTTTATTTAAACATGTTTATATCAAGAGAAGATGATATAAGTTTTTATGGTCAAAGGATTATAACCATATACCTTGATGAAGGTTTTAAGGAGAAATTTGAGCATGACCAGTTTCTTCTAAACTTTGGGAGTTATTATTCTCCAGTTTTGGAAGTTCAGTGAGGAATTTGTAAGAGTTACTTGGACACAAATCCGAATACGAGTTTGGGGTCTAACTTTACTTTTTATTCTGTCTATTCTCACTGGCCTTAAGTTGTTAGCTCATGATATTACAACCAATTTTAGGTAATGCTCGTGCTAGAGGTCGGGGGCGAGGAGCTGGTGTTGTATGATAGCAGGATGATGACCTCGGAGTGGACTAGGTTGATTTAAAGTCCATGGACTTCGTTTTGTGAATTTTATATAATTTTGGATTTGTATATTTGTAAATAGCTCTTAAGAGCTTTTGTCTTTACTTTTATGATTATAAACACCTTTTGAACTTCTGGTTAGGAACTTAAAGTTCCTTGTGTATTTAATTTGTGAAGTTAAAATGTAACAGGTTTTTGGCTAGCCACTTTTCAAACATAACCATGCCAATTTTTCTTAAAATATAAAGACATCGTTGTATTTATTTTTAATGATTTTAAAATAGTCGGTCGTCACAAAATATATATTTATCGAATTATCTTGGTATTGTCATATACAATCACCATTTTATATGATACTTTTATCTTCATGTAACCCACATGAATGATCCAGGATAAGATCATTTGTAAACTATACAAAATGGAAAACTATCAACAATGTTAATGGGATATGGTTCCCAAATGTTATCAGCTTTAAGTTACTCATATCGACTTTAATCCTCTTGTATGACTCACATATAGTCGTGATTTCATAAAAGGTAACTTGGGGTTTTATTATTTGAATGTTTGATATAAATACATACATATATTTTTTATATCGTCAATGAATTAATATATATATAAAAAAACTTAAAGTTTATTTATTTAATTTACTCAAAATAAATTATGTTTATTAAATAATTATGAGTTCTAGGACACTATTTCTAACAGTGGGATCGACTCTTGCTCAGCACAAGATTATTACTTGTTGACCATGTATACTTACACGCCACCTTCATCTAGATAGCACCACATTTTATCACAACTAAACTAACACTTTTTCAAGAGTACAAAATTCCCAACATCACAGCTAGTTTCAAATACCCAAGATTCACCATTTGACACATAAACCAAAATCTAAATCATAAACATCAACCAAAACCTCTAACAACTCTAAAATCCAAGAATAACTCATAAGCAAATAACTAAAAAACACCAACTCCTAAAACCATCAACTAGCATACTTATCATCTAAAATTCTACAAATCTATCAATGAGAAATAATTCATATATATTACCAAAGTCCCCATTATCCTCACCTTTTAAAGCTTAATAAAAAGTTGCTAGAAGTAAGATCCAGGCCAACCACAATAACCAAACACCTACAACAATAATCTTAAAGTTTCAATCAAACAATTTGACAAGTGAATTACAAAAAAGTGAACAAAACGGCTCAATTTTTGTTGAGTATTCAAAACTTAATGAGTATTCAAAACTTACGTAGCATTTCATGCTACAGCTACTGCAAATGGAAATTCTGGTGTTATTCGAGGATGAAACTGTACAATGCGATGGCCATTAGGATGTATCTAAGAAATTGAAAAATAACTAAATATATGGAGAAAAAAATTTGTGTCCAACTGGATTATTTTACATATTTTCCATTAATTTCTTGTTTAGGATTGAGATAGTGGATCTTATTAGTTTTATATTATTTCTATTTATTTATTTTTAAATTGTTTTGTTTTTAACTATTGATGTCGACATCATTTATGAGTTTGATTTAAAATTATAAAGTATTTTTATTATGTTTTACTCTGATATTCAATTATTTTAAGAGTCTTCCACTGTTATTTTATATTTTGAGTAATTTTAAAAAGTTGAGTCGTTATAGCAATTATGGCTCCATAATTGGTAGTTGGTATCATTTAGTTTTACATTAAGGGGGTTAGATAAATGAGGGAAAGCCTGACCAGTTGGTTAAGTAATTAGTTGTTGAGGAAATAAACCAGAGGAAAAAGGCATTTGTGGAAATGTGGGGTGTGGAAAACAAGCATGAACGACAATTGGAGTAGCAAAAAATGGAACTTGTCTTTGGGCTTGTGGATTATAAGCTCTGATAGGTGGATTCTTAGCTCGAATGGGTGGATTCTGAACTCTAATGGGTGTATGCAAAGCAGGAATGGGAGCAATAGGAGTAGCATTAAGACCCCGATTTTGTTACTGCCCAATGTTCACTGGCAAAATTGGTCAGATTTTATTATTCTGATTCTTTCCTATATCTGAGGAGGAGTGCTCCTGAATTTGATGTCATATAATAACTTATGGCTCAGATACCATAAAATGGAAGTTGTCTTTAGGCTTATGGATTATAAGCTCTGATAGATGGATTGTTAGCTTTGATGGGTGGATTCTGAACTCCAATTGGTGTATGCAAAGCAGGAATGGGAGCAATGGGAGTAGCATTAAGACCCCCAAATTTTGTTGCTACCCAATGTTCACCGGCAAAATTGATCTGATTTGATTGTTCTGATTCTTTCCTATAGCTGAGGAGGAGTGCTCCTAAATTTGTTGCTAGAGAAGAACTTATGGCTTTGATACATGAAGGATAACCAACAAACAAAGAGAAGAAAAGGCATGAAAACAATAAAGTAGCCAATAGATAAAGCCTTACCCAATGAATGAGTTGGGGACAATGTATTATATATACTGTGAACAATGGACAACTGTCCAAGAATAATAGGAGAATAAATAGGGGCTCTTGCACATATAGCTGAAATAAGTCCAATCTTTGCAAAAATAACAACCTAAAAACTTATTTATACAAATAAGAAAAACTCAAATTCATGCCTAAAATATTATAAAATTACCACTAGTTTCCGTAAATAATCACTGATTTCAGTATAAGTAATCACTGATTTTGTGCATAGGTAATCACTGATTTAATTGATTCACTATATCAAATGATATTCCGTGCATATAATCACTGATACTTGATAAGTTATCACTGATTTCTTTAATTCACTTGAATGAGGGTTTTTAAAAAACTGCTATATTTACAAATACTTTTTAAAACTACTAGATTTATATATATTGAAGAAAAATTCTGCTACCCAATGAAATTTCCCTAATAAACAACAACCAAAAGGTAAAGTATAATAATACACAAAAGTAGCTTAATATATTCTATCACTAATTTCTTAAAATTTTACCATGGATTGCGTGAAAATTAAGATGATTAAATTATAATTATAATATCTCTTATCTTGGATTGGGAGATAAATGGTATAACAATATGCTTTAAATTTTTAGAATGTTACTTTAGTAACGTCCCGTTAATTTTGAGGTATAATTTTTTTTTTTATTTTATTTAAATATTTAATTAATTAAGCTCTATATCTTAACTATTTTAATTTCGATAATTTAGATTTTAGATGTTATAGTTATTTACTTGGTAGTTAATTATTTAAATATTATTTAGAACTAAGTACTTAAAATATTATTAGAGGGTCAATTAATGATATTTAGATTTACTTTATTACTAATCCAACGCAACTAATTGATTAATTACGAGCTCTAGATATTTTGTGCTTAAAACCAAATCTAGCTATTTTACTTATTGGGCTAAACTTTGAGAAGCCCAATAAATCAAGTTAGAGGTCATTGGGGTTTAACCACGCCACAACATAGAAATTAAACCCTAGGCAAATCTCTCTCCTTGTACTTCAGCCGCCATTGCCTTCTCCCCCTCGATATCCTCACACTCCCACGATTATTTTGCACAATTGTGAATTGCCTTGATTGACGCAAGAACTAGAGTGAATGTCACCGTGCCGAATTTTTATTTAAAATAAAGTATTTCACTGTGTTTTTGCTTTAAAATGATTTAAAATGAGTCGTATCGTTACAACTTCATTACGACCTGTGTTTTTGTTGCATTATTTTAAAAGAAAATATTGATTTTCGAAGTAAATTATTATTATAAACATAAATTTGTGTTATATTTTAGATATATATTACTATCATGTCATTACATTTATTTATTTTTACTTAATAACATTATTTTTTCAATAAATTATTAAAATCATAACAATAAAATATTGAAATTAGGAATAGATGTTCAAAAATATATTAACAATTAATTTATAATAAAACGAGAGTTTTAATTCCTAAAAACTCATTTAGACAATAATTATTCGGTCTAAAATAAAAATATTAAATATTAAAATCTACAGTACATTTCTTTTCAATGGAACCAATATCCTATTTTAATCATTTTTAAAAGTGATAGAGGATTATATATATATATATATATATATATATGGGCTATTTAAGTATCTAACCACTAAATTGGCCAATTTTCTGGATTTAGCTAGTTGAATATTTTTTAAAGTAAATGGCCACTTGGAAAGAGATCTTTAAAGTAAAAATACTAAAAAGACCCTCAACTCTTAAAGAAAAAATAATATGCTAAATATAAGAAAATTATCAAGATTACATCTAATAAAAATACAAATAAAAAGTAAAATCTTCACAGATATACACAAAATCTCCCAAAAATAAAAAACATACTCTTTTCTTCAAACCCAGTTGATTATTTCCACCATTGTTCCGGTTATAAAATAGATGCAGACACCCCTTTATTACTATATTGTAGAAAACAAATGTACTGTACAACAAAAACCTGCACTCCTTCCTTCTCCAGCCTTATTAGCACGAAAAATGTACAATAAAAAACAATACCTATTGATCTCCTTCTTTAGCCTTGTCAACCTACTGTACTTACATACAAATGTAAAGTGCACTGTTCATCTTCGTACTGCACTTTACATACAGATGTATTGTACGCTTCATTCTTGTTCATCTTCATCGCTTGAAACCCGTAATCCTAGATCCCACCAACCCAGAACATATGTTTACACCGATTTTTTCGACGAATCATGCTTCCACCATTTTTTCCAGTGAATCAGCAACGTTACGCGTACATTTTGTATCGTCAATGTACGAACTAATGTACTATAAAAACTAGATATTCAGAAATTTCTCCATCGTCGTAATGTATTGTACAATTGTACTACACTATACAAAACGATTGTCAACATACGTACATTTGATACTATACTATACAACACAACTTCTTTGTTCTCCAACCTCATCTTAAAAATATACTGTACTGAATCTTCAAGAAATTTGATTGGTTCACAAACAAATATACTGTAGCGAATATTTATCCTGAGCCTTTACCAACTGCCTTCAAATCTAGTAGTCTTCTCTCTCGCTCTTCTTGTCTCATGATCACGTTCCTCATCAATTTGAGCCTTCAATTCACACATAGATGCCTTCTGGCTAAAACCAAATGAAAGGGATATAACTATAATTTTTCATATTATGCACAATGACAAAGGTTTCTTTTAGAACTGTGAAAAGAATCATTGTCCACCAACAACCAAATAATTTATGAAAATCTTGAGAAAGAGAAAGGGAAATGTTATTCTTTGAGGATGATAAAAAAAAAAAAAAACAACGAGAGAGGAGATCCACTACATTTACGCCTTTGACCATGAAAATAAAAATAAAACAATCTGGAGATCAACCAAATGAGAGAAGGAGATAAAAGAGATAATTAAGAAAAGAATTTAAAATAAAGATATGAGAAAATCATGGAGAAAATATCAAATCAAATCAAATATAACTAAATAAAATAAAAAGGAAATTTGTAGTAAAAAAATTTACATAAATAAAATAATAAATACTATTAAAGGGTGTAATTGGTATATTGAAAATTAGATAATCATGAAATGACTAAAAAATGAAATTATTGACTAAGTGAAAAAAATAATAAATCGAATCTTAAAAACCGGCTATTTACTTAATTAATTCTATATATATTTCGACTATTTCGATAACCGATCTATTATATTAGAGCGATATCGATGGGTATGTTTTAAATTTTTTGAACATTTATCATATTTATAATTTTGATTATAAATAATTTTATGGAAATAAAAATTCTTACTTTTCTTTTTGGAACTCAACATAGCTGAAAAGGAGGGGAGAAAAAAAAACCAGAAAATTGTCGGTTCTTGGGCCCAAAGAAGCCAGTTCGATTAAAAATCAAATCGACTTCATAAAAAAAAGTTATATAGCCCAGCCCGCCGAACCTCAGACCCAGCTCCAACCCAACAATGCCTTGACAAACGCATAACAGCAAACAGAAAAACAAAAAACCAAACCAGCCAAAATCAGACCGAACTGGTTTCACCACTATTGTTATTATTATTAAATTTTATTTTATTAGAAGTCATATTATATCATATAGCCTTAAAAAAAAATTATCCCGATTGTCCTTTTCCTTAATAATTAAAAATATTACATTTACTATGTGATTAACTTTTAGTGCTCGTAAATTTTCTCATTGAGACCAAGGAGATTTAAGTAAGCCTCATCAACGGCCCAAGGTTTGTGAACCGGCCCAAACGCGTCATGGTCTGTAAGTCAACGGTTGATGAGTCAGGTCTATCCTGACCTGTAAATATTTGAAATAGCTATAGATCACGTATTTGAGCTCAAGTTCAATTCATGGACTTTATCCATAGGTCACTCATCAGGCCAAACATGATACCCAGCTCGAGGCCCATTCCAAATTTATTTTTAAAGATAAATATATATATATATATATATATATATTCTTAATATCTATAATTATAAAATATAATGTAAATATTTTATTTAATTTTTAATATTTTAATATAAACTTATATATAATTATAGGATAGTAAAAAAATTAAATCAACTTAACTTTTTTCTTTATCACTTTAGAGTTTAGTTTAAGTTTAAAACTATTAAAAAAGTTTAAGTTTATAAAGTTAATAATAAGTTTTAAAAATAACAAATAAAAAATTAATGGAACATACATTTTAATATAATCAAACAAACCTACAAGAATGATAAATAACGTTAATTTAAAAGTTTAATAAAAAATATATAAAATAAAGTATAAATAATATATATATATATATATATATATATATATATAAAAAATTAAATTAACTTTTTTCATTCATCACTTTAGAGTAAGTTAAGTTTAAGTTTAAAAAGTTAAAAATAAGTTTTGAAAAATACAATTAAAAACTTAATAGAAAATTTAATTGAATAATTAAAAACTTGAACGGACCGGGCCAAGCCTGCAAAATGAACCCGACCCGTATCTTATGGGTCCAAACCAGTTGATTGTTTTGGCTTATGATTTTAAGTCAAGCCCGGACCAGACCCAGTTCGGGCCTGTCCAGAACCCACTCGTTTAAGGGGCAGCCCAGCCATTGATGAGGTTTAGATTTAAGGATTTCCCCATGAATTCATATATAATTCGAAAATCTTTCTTTTTTGTCATACTAAGTCGTTCTTGTCAAAAGAATGTCTTGTTGAAGGGTTGATTTTCTATTAAATTTTATTGATTCTGACCATTTTAATATGCTTATATATGACTTCAAAACCAAGGAAGGGAAAAAAAACATTCTGATTTACTGTTGGGGAAATATTACAACGTTGGTTAAATAATCAACCATTTATTGGTCGATCGAGACGAGACCCAAAGATATTTTATAGTATCATTTTGAAAAAGTTTGGACAGACAAATAGAGAATTATAAATTCATAAAAATAAAAGTTAAAATATACCTTTAATCCTAAACTCTTCACATAATATTTTGATCCTTATACTATAATCTACAACAATATATAATTTCAAAAGTGGTGACAATCAAATCCTTAAAAAAAATCTATTCCAAAATTAACAGAAATTTAATTAAACTTCAAATTATATAAAAATTTATATGATCCAAATAAAATGAAAATTCAAGACCTAATCATTAAATTCCAGAAAGTAAAAAGACTGTACCGTTACAAATAAAATACAAAAGAATTAAAAATGTTTGAAGGACGAATCTAAAAGGATTAAATAAATATATATATCTTAATAAAAATAAAAATAAAAAACCACTTCACAGATCACAATATAATGAATTAAAATTCAACATTGATCTACATACATACAGAAATACAGCTTCCCATAGAAGTAGCCTGTGGGACAGTCATTTTAATACACTTACATATGATACTCAGCAAATAATTCTTCACAAAAAGGGGAAAAAGTTTATGATAATAACAATGAACTATATAATAAAGGGAGGAATAAGAGAGACAATGCTCAATTTGAAGCTATACATTATTATGTAGTGGAATCTCCCTTTATTATCAAACAAAATCAAACCCCATCAGAAGCTTAACTGATTTGTACTTTTCTCCCTTTACGCTATGGAGTGCAACTGCTCGAATGCCTTTTCTTAGTTCCGTGACAGGAAGACACGTTTGGCCCCCGAAATCATCCTTTTCAGACATGTCATACTCGTGAACTTCGATACGAAGCAAAGCCAGTTCTGGAACAGTTAATGGAAACTCAAATTCCTCATTCCAAACAGGCACCCAGTTATCCTCTAATGTTTTCGTTTTCGTCATTATAGTGTCAGCTGGGACTCCAGCAATGCCCACCTGCATATGGATTATGAATTAATCAACTACGGCAAGGAAAATCGATCAGCCAAGAAAAATATCAAAAGAATGGCCTAGTATGAAAAAAATCCCGAGTCAGCTTTGTATATAATCCGAGAATTCTGGACTAGAAACATACAATTTTCAGTTAATAAAGATAATCAGATGACAAATCATACTACCACAAAGTACAGCAAGAATGGGATTTAGCAACATTTGATCAAAATATTGTAGATTTCCTTGGCATACCCTTGTATAAAAATCTGGCGGGGAGTAAGCATCAAAGTGTGTGTGAGGAAAATCATAATACCATCCTTCTCCCATATACACAGTCACCTACTCGATGGTAAAAAGAAAGAACAATTACAAATAGTACATGTACAATCGAATAAAAGAAGCGAATGTACAGCAGTTACAATTCAGCAATGGCTTGAGAAACTAAAGCAGTGACTTACTTTCAAAGTTATTTTCACTGATAACTTAGCTCTGGGATCAAAGATCTCATCATCTGAACCAGCCTTCAGTAGAAAATCTGGTTTTTTTACATAACCACACCCTCCATTAGCTTTGAACATTCCATGCATCACCCACAGGGACCTCCCATAACCCTGTTATAATTCAGGGATAGTTAAATTTCAGGGATTGCAAAAATTTGGAAATAAAAGAATCTCAAACTGATTAAAAGTAAAACATGATTTCATTAATCATAATAATCTCTTACATAGTTGGACAAACAAGCACCTGACTCAAAATTTTCTTTATTTTTTTTTACTAGGAAACAAAGATTTCATTAATAGTAAAAAAGACATACAAAAAGGGTGATGAGAAATCAATCTAAACCATGAATACAAAAAAAAATTTCCAATCGGCATTAATCAAAAGGAATACACCATTCTTAACCCTCCCCAGTAGAGGAAAAGTTAATGACGGGGAAAAGAAACTCACAAACTCATTTCTGGTCATTGAATAGATACTCAGAAAACGGATTCTAACTTTCATATGACGTTTATCAAATTAGCTGTCTGTGCTAAAATATTCCACTTCTCGGTTGCTAAGCAACCAACAAAATGGGGAAAGGAGAAGCAAAGATATTTTGTAATTAAACAATTTACAATGAAATCTGAATATACATATAAGGGAAAATGACAGGACCTGCATGTTAAGTGCAACCATTTGCGCACCATGAGACCACCCAATCAATGGGTTATAGTTGGATGAGTCAAACCTGATTCCCTTTGGATAGACCCTCAAAATGTTCTGCTGAGTAAACCTACAACGATCAAGAGCAGAAAACTGAAGAAAAGTAACAAAATTTACCACCAGAATCAAAACTCCAGAGAGAACATTTCTTTTATATGAACTTCAGAGAGAACATAAGAAATGCATCAAGACGTAAACACCATAATAACTCCAACAAGAGCAAAGTAAAGAGTAGAAGTTTATCATGGCTTCTCGACAAATACCCTGTTCTCTGGGACTTTTTATCCATAACACCATTTGAAACGATGCTGTTCTTCCCTTTTGGCTTTTTAAGGAAATGTATTTTATCCACTATTGCAGATCACATGGATACAAGAAAACTCTACATCCCTTCCCCCTCCTAAATCCAAGGTCCTTATGAACGGGTAGTTCGGTGATCCAATAATGAGACTGAGAGTAACCTACTTGCCAATAGCTGTGGACAGGTTATAAAAAATTGTACCATCCTACATTTTCATCCACATAATTTACACAACAGCAGAAATTTTGGGCATTTAGACTATAAAAACCATTCTTTAATAAACAACAAGAAATAGTAAACCAAAAGAATGTGAATCTCCTAAAGATATGCCCATCTGAAAGCATATCTGCAAACCTCTCTAGATTCTTTCTTCTTGGACTTGTTGCACATCATTAACTGTAATTCACATTCTATGCCAACAAACCCAGTTTCAAACTATGACACAAATAAAAATATTGTATACATAATGCAAAAGTCAAATCGAGAAACAAATTCCTTTCATACCTTACAATTTTTTTTCCATGAGTAGGCACTGCCTTTTCTAGTTGCTGCTCACTCAAGCTTAAGCGCCTGACTTTCTCAGGATCGACCTTGAGGCATGCATCTATTCCTCCTTTTGGCTTTCCCGCGTGAATAGCAATTAAATTTTTATATTCAGGTGCAATATATTGTGAAGATTTAAGATCTCCATCCTCAACTTCTTCCTCATCATTACTATCTTCATCCAAATCATTCTGAGAAGTAGAACCGAGTATTTAATCAGGAACAGATTTAAAAATCTCAAGGACAAATTTTTGTGGATAAAATCATCACAGACCTTGTAGTCGGTTACACTACCACCTTTCATGCTTGACATTTCTCTCCCCCAGGCTGATGTTTCTTTGTTCTCACCAGTTGTCTTTTCCTTCTGTGACTCACTCTCAGTCACTTTAGGATCTTTGGTCCTAAGGTACTCGTACTCCTTAGGTGGTTTAGTTGATATAATAATTTTTTTTTTCAGTGATTCAGGTGAAGGAAATTTCTTCAAGCATTCAGAGTCAGGAGAGAACAGGATGTCTCCAAATGTCTGAGTAACCAGCTGTTAAAAAAACGATAACATTTTTTAAAACATGCTATTATAATATCGGACAAAAAAAATACGAACTATTTTCTACCAAAGTAGTATACCTCAGCCACTTTAGCTTGAAGGTCAGGAGTAAGATGGTCTTCCAGTGTTATCACAACTGGATATTCAGATGCAGAAAAGGCATGTTCCTTAATAGATCGCAAACACTTAATAAGCTCCACAGGGGTAGTCAAAGTCCTGTAAGGCCATCAACTAATTAGAAATACTTTTTAAAAAAATACACATTTTTTTAGAAGAAATGAATCAAGAAAACACCTTCCATGAAGAACATCTATATTATCTTTCGACGAATTCGGCCACAAATCTAATTCAATCACTCTAACTCCTCTTTGCAAAGCTTGTATGATAGGAACATCACTACAGTCACTACTAAGCTGATTCCCAGTTAGGTATGAGTTGTGACCTGTATATATGTAATAATGGGACAAAGGAGCATTCATGTCATGGTGAACCTGAAACACAAAACATCATTCAATCATAATGTTTGTATTTTCCTTAAAAACTGCTAACAAGAGACATTTTATAAATAAGGAGATCCAGGATCCCTTTCCATACAAGCAAGAAACACAAAGAAATTATCCTGATAAAAACTTACCCAAATCCAAATTCATGAAAAAGACTAAAATTTCCCATTCCCATGTCACGGTTGATGAATAAAAAAGTAAAATTGGAAGAAATTATGAAAGACCCATTAGAGAAAAGAGAGTTAAAAAATTACCTGAAGAGAAGCTTGAGGAGGGTTAAGAAGATCGCTGAAAAGGTACTTGAAGAATGCTTCAAGATTAAGAACTTTTCGATGAAAGATATTCAAGTGCTTGAAATCATGAATACAGCGTTCAATCAAATTCTGAGCATGTTCTTTGGTAGTTCCTTCCTCTTTCTGAACCTCAATTAAGAATCTTTGAAGATGATCTGCGTTCATGATCCCATTTTCAGAATATTGTTCAAACAGTTTATTGATCTCTTCCGGAGCCTCGCTGGCCGTCAGCTTGAACCGCCGGCGAAAGCAGAAGCATACTCTGTAGGTTTGTTTGGACATGGGGTTAGTAGAGACAGAATAGGAATTGAGAGAAAACTGGGATTTGGGAATTGGATGTTCTCCCTCTCTTTGTACTCTGGTCTGGTGTGTGTTTTGATTGATGATGGTCTAACATAAATCCATAAGAGACAGACTGGGCCCACTTCACCATTATATTTAACTGTGGTTCGTTGGATGGATTTATTATTAAAGCGATTCAGCCTCTCCTCTCGAGTTATCCTTTTTTTGATTGATTTATTAATTCATTTTTCAGCTTTTTAAAATTTTATTTTTATTACTAATTTGCATAGACGATTTTCTTTTTTCATATAATTTACAAAACGTTTTGGGAAGTTCAGTGTTATTGTAGTTGTAGATCCTGAAATCTATGATCAAAAAGTGGTTGTTGATCACAAGTTGTTTTTGAAGAAAAAATAAAAATCAGGATAGATATTGATGTGGTATCGGTCAAGGGAGCTTTAACGATCAAGTTAGGAAAAAAAAAAAAAGCTGAGTAGTAGTTTGGAAGTTGAAAGAGAGATGTAAGAGGGTGCGAGAACTTTTTTATATGAATAACCATTAGGTTGGATAAGGCCCATTGTCCAAGCTAATCATGATTACTATTTCATTATTCATTTTAATTTTGAGATACTACATTAGGAATAGAGACTCCAATAATTAATCTTATTAAAATAGAATAGTGATATTTAATCATTTGAGTTATGTGTATACTATCATTCAGTTTATGAATCTCAACCATTATTTTAGAGGATTTATTCTAATTTAATTAAATCACTCAATAATTAATGATGTGGAGTGCGTTTAATGGGTATAGGTAAACAATCCAAGAGACTAAAGGTGTTGTTCTCTTGTCGTAGTTTTGGCTGATCCATTTAATCATGGCGAATCTTCCCACCAAAGTTTGTAAATTGTGGGGTATATCTAAACTATCCAAAGACATATCGGGTCTACTTACAAAGGTATTGCAATTTGCAATTGCATGATCCTCGTGGAGCTCTCGGCAGGTGTCTCCTGTTTTCTAATGAGCACTTTCGTCATATAGAGGATTAATTGCTCTAACAAAAGTGATATTGAAATTAAATTTCAATTTATACATGCGAGTTCTTATGTGGCGATTATAATAGATCAAGCAAGACTCCATTTAAAATATTATGAGAGACATAATAATAATAATAATAATAATAATAATAATAATAATAATAAAGAAGATGAAAAACTAATTAGGCATATTAATGTATTGGTTTTTATGTAATTTACCTAGTTAGTTAGTTAGCTTTTCAGTTAAGTTGTTGGAGTGACACTTGTGTATATATAAATCATTCTTACTATCAATTGAAAATGAGTCATTCACTTTATTTCCTATGAATAAGGCATTATTAATGTATTCGTTTTTATGTAATTTTCTTAGCTAATTAGTTAGTTTTTCCGTTAAGTTGTTAGAGTGACACATGCGTATATATAAACCATTCTTACTATCAATGGAAAATGAGTCTTTCACTTTATTTCCTATTATGGTATCACAGGTAACATTTTCTCTCTTCTTCTTTCGCCTTTTTCTCTAAAATTTTCTTACCGCCTTTTTCCCATTTTCTCGTGATTCCTTGCCCTAGTTTTTCTTCCTTACTTCTTTCATGGCTCCTACAGATAATCGGCCCTCCTTCTATTGTTGCTTCTAGCTCAGATCACTCAAAGGATGATAATACACAAGACAATCCATACTACCTTCATCATTCTGATGGATCTAATCTTGTTCTTGTCTCTCCACCTTTGACTGAGTACAACTATCATTCATGGAGTCGTTCGATGCAGTTAGCTCTCTCAGTAAAGAATAAGCTTGGATTTGTTTATGGAACTCTTCTTTGTCCAGAAGAAAGAAATCTCATTTCGGCATCACTGCGAATTAATGATGTTGTGGTTTTTTGGATCTTCAATTCTATCTCCAAAGAGATTTATGCTAGTCTCTTATATACATATCTAGTGTAACGTCCCGTTATTTTGAAGTGAAATTTTTTATTTTATTTTATTATTTATTTAATGTTATTTATTTACCTATTTATTTCAATTAAAGTATTTAGATTAATTATTATTTTTGTAATTTCGATTTTAGTAGTTAATTTCGCCAAAATCCTTTTTAATCGTTTAATACTTTAAATTCGTTTCGGTGACATTAATAATTATTAATAGGCCAATTAATGATTATTAATCACCTTTAGATTTATTTAAGAGCTTTGGGTTTCGATTCATAAGTCAAAAGTCATAAAAGGACGCAACCGTCATTTCCGATTTCTTAAAAATATCCAAAACACTATTTACTTTCTCTTTAAATATACCAATTGACCAAAGTTGACCCAGAACTCCTCATTTTTCTTCTCAAGGTCATGGGTGCTAAAGAGGGGGGGGGAGAGAAATCTTTGGGTTTTGCTCATTTCTCGGCGGATCGACTCGATTTCGGTTGCATCGGAAAGCCCTCGAGTCTAGGATTCATTTCCACCTATCGATCGTGCTTTTCTCCCGTGATCCACGGAGTTCTCGGTATAAGCTTCAAATAGTGTTTTAATGGAGTTTTCATTTTGAATCTTCGATTTCTTGCCGTTAAACTCGATGACTTTGATTACGGGAGTTGTTTTTAGTGATTTTGACAACTTTCCCTAAACCCTAAAATCGAGTTTCAGTTGAAGCCCTTCCCGTTTGAAATTTACCTTTTGGGGTTTGAATATGGGTTATAAATTATTGAAATAATGTTTATTGTAATTTAATTCGGGAAATTACATATTGTTCAAAAACCCTAATTATCGATACCCATTGAAATCGGGAATATCGAATTTGCTTGAAACCAACTCGAAACACATCTAAATTGCTTAAAAGCCGGAAAACCAAAACCAAAACCCTTTTATGGAGGGGGGGCCGAGAGCCTCATTGTTGGGGTTGTTGGGTTTTTCGTCGTTTTGTACGCTTAGATGTTGATTGATCATTAGTTGGATTATTTATTAATTGTTAGATGCAATTATTTGTAGGTGTTTATTGATTTCCTTGCTTGATCGCTCTTCCGAAGATTTGGAGCGAAACCACTTCTTCTAAGGTGAGAATAGTTAGGATTTAAAGTAATTTTAGAAAGCAAATAAGTACGATGGTTTGTAGAATTAGAAACTAAGACTAAGATTCGAATCTAAGTTTAGAGGGAGGTGAGTTAGTGCCCTAGGATTAGGAGTTAATCCTTTAAATGAGAACTTAGGAGTTCTCGAGGAAAGCAATGAATCTTAGAAAATTTCTAAGTTAGATTCGTTTCGAAGCTTAGGTTGGATCATTGGAGGTTAAAAGATCCAAACTTTTATATAGAACAATTAATAGAACCTCAGATTATGTTGGAAGTTTAGAATCCTTGAAGGTATAGGTTAATCGTTTAAGTTATGATTTTACTTTTATTATTATTAGCGGAGTTCGATTGACATATCGTTCGTCCGGAGTTTCCTATTTATCTACTTTATGTCTTTTACTTTATGCCCCTTTACTTTATGTTTGTTTCGGTTACTTTATTATTCGCACTTTACTTTATTTACTTTTGCAAGCATGTGCAAGTATAACCATAACATCTTGCACCATAACATCTCGCATCATTGAAAAGAGAAAAAGAAAAGATAGTGAGAAAGAAAGGAAGGGAAGAATGTTGGAGCCTACGGGTAGTAAAGAAAAGAAAGTAAAACTAAGAAAGAAGATGAATGGGTAACCTACGGGATGTACTCGTTACTTCTTCATTCATAAGATTGTACGGGTAGCCTACGGGATGTACTCGTTATCTTCATTCATGCATAAAGGGCGAATGCGAATCCTACGGGATGTCCTCATTACCTTCATGCATATGATCGATGGAAATAGAGAATCGAGATATTATATTTTATGCAAAGTTATTTACTTTTCTTATTTTATGTCGTAACAAGTTAATGGATGAGGATTGACTACGAGTGTTAGTAATATCATCCTTTGGAAAGTTTAGAATGAAATTACCTAGAGTTTGAAGAACTTTAGAAGTGAATTGTGTCAGATTAATTGAACACAAATCGAAATGCGAGTTTGAGGTCTATCTTTACTTTTTATTCTTATTATTCTCACTGGGCTTAAGTTGTTAGCTCATGATATTACAAAAAATTTCAGGTAATGCCCTGGCTAGAGGTCGAGGGAGAGGAGATGGTACTGCATGATCAAAGGATAATGATTTCGAGATGGACTAGGTGTTATGTAAAAGTCCATGTACATGGTTTTGTGAATTTTATTTAATTTTGATATTTGTACAATTGTATGTAGCTCTTAAGAGCTTTTGTCTTTACTTTTATGATATTAAATCATTTTGAACTCCTGGATAGGAACTTAATGTTCCTTGTGTATTTTAGATTTTGAAATTAAGATGTAAACAGGTTTTGGCTAGCCAATTTTCAAACATAACCATGCCATTTTTCTTAAAATATAAAGACTCCCGCTATGTTTTCTAATTTAAATTATTTAAAATTGACGGGTCGTCACATCTAGCTACTGAGATATGGCAAGATCTTCGTGATCATTTTCAGGAAGGTAATTGAGCTCCATTATTAGATTCCTTTTATTTTGTCTTCTTATGTAATTATTAAAGTTTACTATCTGCTTTTTGAAAAGGTGACTGACAAGGGTCCTGTCTTGTCTCCCACCTTCTTTTGTTCTTTTGTCTTTTATTTTCAATTATTTTATCTTTTATAAAGTTGATTCAGACAGGGGTCCTGTCCTGCTGAGTCACTCGTCCTTATCTCTTTAGGATAACCATAGTTAGGTTAGTTTAACTTTAGTTCAAATATCAATCTATAAAAGGACTGAGTCTTGTATCAAAGGGATCATCGAGCAAAAGCATTAAGCTCTCATCTCTCTCTCTCTCTCTCTCTCTCTCTCTCCCCCCCCTCTCTCTCTCTCTCTTAATCCGATCCTAGGCTGTTCTTACTGGCATCAAAGCCAAGTATCAATAATATTCTCCATTTATTATCTATCGTCTTCATCTTCAATTTCTTCTCTTGCTTATTCCTTTATATTATCAATTTAAATAGTGGAAGAGATAATCTTAAGTTCTCTTCAAAATTAGATTTATAAAGTTAGAACTCCGATCTGTTCGTCCGGTTGCTCGTCCGCAGCGTTGGTAAGCCGTTAGGTGTTCCAAGCAGTCTGAGTAAGTCCGTTGGTAAGCCAAGTGTTCCAGCTGTAAGCAGCCAAACAGGGAAGTCCTTCTACCTTTGTCAATTCAGTTTTGAACTAACTTATTTTTATGTCCAAATTATTTAAAAGGATATTATCAAAGGGAAAAGCAAAGGAAGATGCCAAAGAAGAAGGCATCTTGGATATCAAAGGAGAACCAGATATCTTGTCCACCCAGGGCAATGAGGAGATGAGGATTCCCCGAGTAGACCAAGAACTCCAAAACTGGAGTATCCCAAAGATAGATCCCAGAGAGATCTATTACAGAAGTACCTTAGACTTTACATCAAGAGATGTAATCAAGACGGTAGAAAGAAATGTATCTGTCACCACAGATGCAGAAGTACTCCATCTATTCACAAAGGAGTCTATTCTCAAACACCGAGAAGAGTTCAAATATATTCATCTCAGACTAATTCAAGTAGCGGTCTAACCTCTTTTCAGAGTGGGGTTAAACGCTCCAATACTCATCTCTCTAAGAGATGAAAGATTCAAAAATTATACAGATAGCATGTTGGGAATAATTGACTCCAACTTGGAAAACGGTCCGGTATATTTCAACGTTTTCCCAAATCATACACTCTCGTTATTCGACCCTTCACATCTTATCTTCTCTGATGTTGAGAGTCAATTCCAAGGAGTTAAAGATGGAAGAAAAATCACTATCAGCAGTGATTATATTCAGGATGTGTTATAAGCTGATGAACACAAACATATCCCTCAGAGCAATCAAGTCTTCTAAAAGAGGCGAAACAATCTTGATTGAAGTAAATACTGAGAGATCCTCAGTCAGTACCCCAAAGAGAATACCTTGGGATCAAGTAACCTGGAAAACCAGATGGAATCTAGAGGGAGCGACAAAGCCTATTCCGGCAAAGAAGACTCTCTCTTATATCACTGAGTTCCCATATGGCCGTATAGAAGTCAACTTCACGAATGAAACTGATCATACCCTAAAGGTCAAGAATTTCTTGAAATCAAGACCAAGCACCTCTGGAACCAGATCAGAAGCCTCAGAAAGAATTACTAGGAGTAATTCTATGAATATAAGGTCTGTTGACTTTGACCAGACCATACCAAACATTAATTATGAAGATGGACAGGGTTCATCCTCTCCAACTCTATTTGACATGGCACCACCGTCAGAATTCAATACAATTAATGTTATCACAACAATCTTCTCCCCAGATATGGAGAAGCTAATAGCAGAATTTCTTTCAGAAAACAATAAATTCTGCAGAAGATCTTTCTTCCGTGCCTATAGTGACGAAAAGCAAGAAGAATTCAAAGCTAGTTGGAAGCAGACCATGCAAGAGCTAGAAAAAAAATTCCATTCTTTCATTGGTTTGCCAGACGCAAAGACTATGAACAACGGCTTTGCCACATCAAAGAAACCAAATGGAAGACGAGCCAAAAGGAGGTCTCCGCTCATCACCCTCCTCTTGAAGACATTATATTTCAAACCAAATATGGTCATACCGTAATTGGTAGTCCATTCAAACAAATGGAAGAGAAAGATGCAACAACAGCATCCCTCAAAGGTATTCGCTCTGTCCAAATACAAAATAATTATTCTAACAAATTGCTGTCATCCATGGCTACTCAGCTAGACAGGATAGAAGAAGCAGTTCAGAATAATGAATCAAAAATCCCCACTGATTCCAAAGATGGATCATTCCCAAAGATAGATCCAACAATCCCTTTGTTCAAACCACTTGAGGTAGAAACAAAGATTAAAATGATCTCTAAGGAGCAAGAAATGCTAAAGGAGATTAACGCAATGTTAGAGAAATTCCACATCTCTACACCTTTAAAAGCATCCTCTTCAGCACAGATTAATGTCTTGAATGAACAAGACGAAGCAATCGAAGAGAAGATTCAAGGAGTGAAGAATCTTTCACTTCTCACCAATCAAATAGATAACATGGGTTCGAATGATGAACAACCTGAGGAGGTTCAACGAATCTATAGACAAAGAAACCAGTTTCAAGGAAATATGAGAAATTGGTATCCAAGACCGACTTTTCCAGACATTCAAATCGAGGAAAAGGATCTTACTACAAGTAGGACTTTTGATGGAAGGTCCTTCAATGAATGGAACATAGATGGATTATCTGAGTATCAAATCCTCAATGTTCTACATCAAATGATGATCGCAACCTCGACATTCAAAACACATGATATTGAAGATCATGCTATTGCTAGCTCTATTGCCACAGGATTCTGCGGACAGCTCAAAGGATGGTGGGATAACTTTCTCACTAGAGAAGAAAGGAGGAATGTGTTAACTCACACAACCACCACAATCAAAAGAATAGAGATAAAGGTCGAAGGACAACAGACATCATGGGAAGATAAAGAGGAAACAATCTCAGATGCTGTCAGTACACTCCTTTATCTAATTGCAAAACACTTTGTTGGAGATCCTACAAGCTATCAACAAAGGGCAGCAAGCCATCTTCAAAATTTGAGATGCCCAACTCTCCAAGATTTTAGATGGTACAAAGATACTTTTCTTACTCAAGTATTTTTTAGAACTGACTGCAATTCTCCTTTTTGGAAAGAAAGATTTATTGCAGGTCTTCCAAGACTCTTCGCAGAAAGACTCAGACTAAGTCTTGAAGAGAAATACTTTAGTAATATCCCATGGGACTCCTTAACCTATGGAGAATTGATCAACTACATTATCACAGAAGGGTTGAAACTGTGTAATGAAATAAAGATTCAGAAGAAGATAACTCATTCCAAAGGATCTGACAAAAAGGAGCTAGGATCTTTTTGCAAACAATATGGGTATGAAAAGACTGAAGCGCCATCTTAAGTAAGAAAGAGACAGGCGAAGAAGAACAATCCTAGAAGAAATTCTAGACCTTATAATAACCAGCAAGGTTATTATAACAAAACTCCAATGGAGAACAAAGAGGAAGTTTAATCCGAAAAATAAACCTCCAACTCGCGATGCCAAGAAAATCCAATGCTACAAATGTAGAGCATTTGGTCATTATGCAAGTGCCTGTAAATTGAAGGCAAAAGTTAACCAGCTTGAGATTGATGAAGAGGTCAAGCAGGAATTACTCAATGTCTTCATGACAGATCTGGAAATCTCTGAAGGAGAAAA
Organism: Gynostemma pentaphyllum; assembly: GCA_028015215.1. Taxonomy (NCBI): domain Eukaryota; kingdom Viridiplantae; phylum Streptophyta; class Magnoliopsida; order Cucurbitales; family Cucurbitaceae; genus Gynostemma; species Gynostemma pentaphyllum. Next base: position 33,265,355 of record CM051352.1, read on the forward strand.
CGATCAGATCATGGCCATTGAAGAAGATGATCAGCTAGATTCCAACTCTAGCAATGAAGAAGAAAGCAGCTCAGACGAAGAAGGTAAACACGTCTGTCCCTGCCCTAACCATAATTGCATTAATGTTTTGACTTCAGATCAGGAACTGTTGTTCGAAGAAGTAGCAAAACTTGAGGATGAACAATTAAAAATAACAATCCTCAACAGACTCAAAGAGTCAATCAATTCTAGCACACCAAAAAGGGAAGCCAATCTCGCCCCTTACTCCATTAAAGATGTGTATGCAAAGTTTGAAGCTCCCAAAGAAGCATCTGTTACAGATCTTCAGAAGGAAATTAGAGACTTGAAGAAAGAAGTCTCTATTCTCAAACAGTCATCCTTCAACTTCCAAGAAGAAGCTCGAGGTGACATTTCTCAATTATATTCTAAAATTACATTTTTAAGATCTTATGATACTAACAATGTAGGAAATTCAGAAGATCAAAAGGAAGATATCCCAGAATCTTCAAAGACAATTGATAAACCCTCAAGTGAGAAAGAAGAATTTTTTATCAATTCCATCACCCAAATCCGCTTACAAAAGTGCTATTCAATGATCATTTTAAGGATCAAAGACTTCAATTTGAATATGGTAGCACTAATTGACTCAGGTGCTGACCAAAATTGCATTCTAGAAGGAATAATCCCATCAAAATACTTTGAAAAGACCACCGAAGGTCTCAAAGGAGCTAATGGACAGCCTTTGAACATCAAACATAAGCTGTCAAAAGCACATATCTGCAATGAAGGAATCTGTTTCACAAACACCTTCATTCTAGTAAAAAACCTAAGCCAACCCATTATCTTAGGTACACCCTTCATCACTCAGTTGTTCCCCATCAGAGTTAATGAAGCAGGATTATTCTCTACTGTTGCAGGAAGAGAAGTTTCATTTAAATTCATTAAACCTCCAAGGACTCACGAGGTTAATGTAATCCAAAGAAAGGAACGACAAATAGCTTTTCTCAAAGACGAGATTAGCTTCACGAAAATTGAAGAGAATTTAAAAAGCCCAACTCTTCAAGAAAAAATCAAACAGGTCCAGTCCAAAATAGAAAAGGAAGTTTGCTCAAACGACCCAAATGCCTTTTGGGCTCACAAACAACACATCGTTGGACTTCCCTACATCAAGGATTTCAATGAGGCCCAAATACCTACCAAGGCCAGGCCCATTCAAATGAACAGTGAGCTGCTAACCCATTGCAAAAAAGAGATCGAAGATCTTTTAAAAAGAAAGTTGATTCGGCCTAGTAAAAGCCCATGGTCCTGTGCAGCTTTCTATGTCAACAATGCCGCTGAGCTGGAACGAGGAATTCCCAGGTTAGTAATCAATTACAAACCTTTAAATTCTGTTTTACAATGGATTAGATATCCTATTCCTAATAAACAGGATTTAATTAAAAGAATTTCAAAAGCAAAAATCTTTTCAAAGTTTGATATGAAATCAGGTTTTTGGCAAATTCAAATAGCTGAAAAAGATAAGTACAAAATGGCTTTCAATGTCTCTTTTGGACAATACGAGTGGAACGTTATGCCATTTGGGCTAAAAAATGCTCCATCAGAATTCCAAAAAATCATGAATGATGTCCTTATCTTCTCATCTAATATAGATCAACATTTCAAACATCTTTTTAATTTCATAGAAATTATTAAGAAAAATGGTTTAGTCGTCTCCCAAAAGAAGATTAAACTGTTTCAAACAAATATTCGCTTCTTAGGTTTTGAAATCCATTTAGGGTTAATAAAACCTATTCAAAGATCTTTAGAGTTTACCTCTAAGTTCCCAGATAAGATCCTAGACAAAACCCAACTACAAAGGTTCCTAGGATGCCTCAATTATGTGTCTGATTTCCTTAAAGACATTAGACCCATTTGCAAACCTCTTTTTCAAAGATTAAAAAAGAATCAAACACCTTGGACGGACGAGCATACGCAAGCCGTCAAATCCATCAAATCTCTTGTCAAAAAGATTCCGTGTCTTAGCCTTATTGATGAGTCAGCCGATCTTATCGTCGAAACAGACGAGTCAGATATAGGATATGGAGGAATCCTCAAACAGTGCAAAGATAAGCACGAATCAATAGTCAGATTTCATTCTGGAATCTGGAATAATACCCAATCAAATTACTCCACAGTCAAAAAAGAAATTTTGGCTATTGTCCTTTGTGTTCAAAAATTCCAAGAGGAGTTAATCAATAAATCTTTTACCATAAAGACAGATTCAAAAGCCTCAACTTTTGTTCTTGTAAAAGATGTCAAAAATCTGGTCTCCAAACAAATCTTTGCCAGGTGGCAAGCAATCTTATCCTGTTTTGATTACAGGATTTTGCCTATAAAAGGAACCCAAAATCCCTTGGCAGATTATCTTTCGAGAGAACACCTCTAAAAAGAAAAACCTTAGCTTTCTTTCTCCTTCCTCTTTCTCTCATCATGGGTGGAAGCAAAAGAAATCAAAAGGCCTCTTCCTCTTCAAAGGGAAAGGTACCTGCCTTTGAAATGCCCTCTCCTATGAGAGCAGAACAATACGCCTTGTGCGATGAAGAAGGCTTCATGCCTGTTTCAAGAACTCGTCGTCATGGTAGAGGTATTCAAATTAACGAGCCTTTGGCTCCGGGATCTTCAATCCCACCAAGGCCTTCAACCTCGTTACTTTCTTCAAATAAGGGTTCTTCGAATCCTTCCACTTTTTCTCAAGCCGTAACCCTGTTACCCAGGTTCATTCCTGAACCCGTGGCGAAGGGTTATGTTGACAAAACAGCAACAGTCTTCAACTGTATTGTTGAACCTGAATACGAAGCTTCCTCTGTTGAGGGAATACTTTCAAGTATTCCCTAAAGGCTTCGATTTCCTTCCTGAATCTACCGAAAAGACCAGGAAGTTCTATGAGTTGATTCTCATCGATTCTCACTCTGCTGAGATCACTCATATGCCAGATTCGAGATCAGGAAAAGTAGTCATGTTCTCGAAAATCAAAATCTTCAAAGTCTTGACTCCTACCAAGTGGAATCAAGAACGTTATACGGAGAGAAGATTCTTTATCACTTTTTCTCCACAAACATATAGTTATCATGACTATATAAAAGCTTGGTCAAGAGTTCTCTTTCTAAAAGACCGTGATCACTCCTGGTTCATTTAGTTTTGCCAGAACTCTCACAAAACTCAAATACCACTATGGTTCGTTTCATGGTGGAAAACCTTCGGGTTCCAAAAGGAGATTCTTCCAGTCAGTATTCAAGAATCTCTTCATTACTTCTCAACATACATAGCGAAAATTGCAATCCCTCCTGGATTAAGATTTGCTATGACCTTCCAAGTTCCATGGATCCTTGCATGGGGCAATAAAGTTCAAGAACTTTTCGGGTTTCGCAGCCTCGTTAAGGTAATCAAAGTTAAATGGTGGGAAAAGTATTCCTGGAATAATGCAGAATTAACAGCCGTCAAACAATGGTTCGCCAATAATGCACACCACCAAGATCTCTCGTTGATACAACAGCAAGAGCTTACAAAAGAAAAATCAGCTCTCATGGCAAGAATGGCGTAAGCCACCACAATAGCAGATTTAGACAGAATACTTTTAGAAGCAGCTGGTTCTATTTCTGAAAGATCTCCATCAAAGACTCCTTCAGTATCACTTGGAGAAGATGAAGACGAGTTCGTATTCGATCCTTACGATCCGTTTTACGATTCTCAACCTCAATGATCAGCTGAAAGGCTGAGTATTAAATTAGTATTTTAGTATTTTCGTACCCTGTATATTCTCAATACCCCAAAATAAGTTTGAATCTCTTGTAAATTTTCTTTCTTTTTGTTTTATTACTATCAAGAACAATGTACAAGTAGGTTCTTGGTCAAAAAAAAAAAAAAAGGGTGTACATTATTTTCCTCTTTGTAAAATTATGTAAATTACAAGTATTGTAAATTATCCCTCTGGCAAAGTTCATCTCCAACTTCCCATGAAGATTGTTCGACAGCAGCCGCTCCAACGAACTGTGTGATCGTAGAGCTCGAAGACTCTGTATTTTTCGAAGATTGTAGAATTTTGAAGGTTTTCGTTCATTAGCCGACAGTCAGGTGTTCCACGCAGCGTGAGGCGTAAGACGGTTGGTAAGCTTGACAGCTACCAGTTACCGACAGAATTCTCCAAAACGACAAAAATACATGATACATCAGTAAAAACAACTTTAATAAAGCCAACTTTATTAAAGTTGCTTTCACGGGGAGGAAGACGTGCACCATCGCCAGCTCAAGACAGCTCACACTCCATTATGAGCTCCATTATTAGATTCCTTTTATTTTGTTTTCTTATGTAATTATTAAAGTTTACTATTTGCTTTTTGAAAAGGTGACTGACAAGGGTCCTGTCTTGTCTCCCACCTTCTTTTGTTCTTTTGTCTTTTATTTTCAATTATTTTATCTTTTATAAAGTTGATTCAGACAGGGGTCCTGTCCTGCTGAGTCACTCGTCCTTATCTCTTTAGGATAACCATAGTTAGGTTAGTTTAACTTTAGTTCAAATATCAGTCTATAAAGGACTGAGTCTTGTATCAAAGGGATCATCGAGCAAAAGCATTAAGCTCTCATCCCTCTCTCTCTCTCTCTCTCTCTCTCTCTCTCTCTCTAATCCGTTCCCAACGGCACCTAAATTCGATTACGCTACAAATCGTCTTCCTACAATCTAAGTAGATGAAGAACCGTCAATTTCTCACCAATGGGGTGGCTGCCATGGAGGAGAAGATGTCCAAAAATCTCCAAAAATAATAAGGAGGAGAGTAACATCATAATTACGAAACTGCCACTGACTTAAAATGCTCATAACTTACTCTACAAAACTCATAATGACGAGCCTTCAGTTGCGTTGGAACCATCGTTATGAGATGATTAACATCAGATGAAAATATTAAGTAAAACTTGAAGTTTTGATTTCGAGTTTTTAGAAGTTACCAAACTGACCTTACCGAAAGATCAAGTAGTCAAAGTTCCAATCAATCAATCATTCATCCTTATTAATATTATTTGAGAAAATAATATTAAATAAAAAAATTTGTCCTACTTGGTAACGAGTTGTTACACAAACACTCCTTGGTCACACCAAGCAAAAAATTTAATTGGAAAGCTCTATATCTATTTTTCTCCATCAAGCAGGATCGGATTTGGCTTAGTGAGACATTGGAGCTTGTTTGTTTTAAGGTTTGCATGAAAATAAGAAATCTAAGGACGAGATACCTGAGGATGAGATGCCTGTTTTTGGTTATGCATGCGTATGAGAATAACAATAATGTATTATGAATTTAATTAATTTTCTCTCTCATCTCTTTTCTTCATTTCTCTCTCATCAATCTCATTGGTAGATAGAAAACTCATGGATTTAGAAGGGGTTCAGAAAAATATAATTACAAAGCATTTCAAGAATGCTATACAAAAAGGAGTCCATGTTCCTGTCCATTTGTAACGTCCCATTATTTTTGGATTGAATTTTTTATTTATTTAATATTTCATTTATTTATTCATTTATTTTAATCGAAGTATTTAGTTTAATTTTAGAATTTAGTAGTTAATTTCGTTCGAAAACCTTTTTAATCGTTTTATTAGCTTAAATTAGTTTTGGTCGTATTAAAAATTATTAGCGGGCCCATTATTTATTGTTAAATACTTTTAAGATAGATTAAAAGTAGTTAAGTTGAATTGGAATTAGAAATGTGAAATAACGAGCACCCGGAACAAGCTTTCTTAAAGAAAATAAGAGGAGGGGCAATATCGTCTTTTACCAAAAATTATTTATATATATCTACTTCATATTTTGCAAGGATAATGATAAGGAAAAAAGAAAGGAAAGATGAAAAAGAAACCCCAAACCCGTAGCTAGAGAGAAAAAAAAAAAAGAGAAAGAAAGTGTCTCCTCGGCTTCGTTTCTCGACCATTTTCATCGTGCCTTAGCTCGTTGGAAAGCTCTTGAGACGTACTTTCTACCCATCCCATCAATAAAGCCAATCCATTCAAGATCCAGGATACACGAGGTGAGGAAGAAATGGGTTTTTGAGTTTTCTTTTTTCCAATCTTGTATGCAAGCCTTGATTCATTTTCCCAGGTGTTGTTTGTGAATTCTAGTTAGGAAAAATCACTTTGGATGAGGTTGTTGTATTGGACCTAAACCCGAGTAGAATGGAAAACCCGCTTCGTTTGTTTTTCTCTCACTTGGTAATGGCTAGGGTGTTTAGTTTGTTATTATTTTGTATTTTACTTAATTTTTCGAGAATCAATTATTGTGCAAAACCCTAAATTATGGTTACCCATTGATAATTCGAACCTCCAAAGTACTCAAAATCAACACGGAACGCCTCTAAAATGCCAAAAAGCGGGAAAACTAAACCCGAAACCCATTTTCCCTTGTATGGCCGAGAGCACCAAATGGCTATAATCCGGGTTTTTTTGTCGTTTTGTGCATTTAGATGTCGTTTGCTTGATTTTCGGATAATTAATGATTGATAGGTGTAATTGATTTCTAGGATTGTGATTGATCGCGTGGAGTTGATCTCGACTTATTGGGAAGCTTGACTACAAATCTAAGGTGAGTTTAATGGAAGTTAGTAATTTTATGAATTAAGTTTCATTACGATTTTGTTTATCGAGGTTAAGTGACAAAACAATCTCCTAGGAGTAAATACTATTTGGTTGGTGACTTTAGACTCGGATGGAGTTTGAATGACTTTGGAGCTTTTTAGTGATTTTGGGTGAAAAAGTAAGTTTGTGGAGGTTTTAGAAGCCTTGTAAGATTATGGAAAGTTTAAGATGAAAGTGGAGGTTTAAGATACTTTGAGTAGTTTTAGATCAAAGTAGCTTAGAGGTTATCCTTAGAAGTATTAAAGATTATAGAGATTTTGAGATAAAGTTGGGAATTGAAATTACTTTAGGTAGTTTTTGACTAAAGTAAAGTAGAGGAAATGCTTGAAAGTTAACTCGTGGATTATGGTAACGGCTTGGAAATTATACTTGTGATTAAAGTAGATTTATTGTCACTTGTGACATGGTGATGTTAAACCTCGATTTTGCTTATTTGGAAGTTATAAGACTTTGTGGAATATGGCATCGGTGATGATAATGGTTAGTGTTTTTATGAATTTATTACCTTGTGTGAGTAATAATGATTGTATTTTAATGTGGTAATCATGTGGAGTATGAAAGTTCTAATGAGAATAAGGATTGAGGTTTGATGTGAATTGTGGTAGTACCGTGGAATATGGAATTGCAGGTTGTGGAGTAATTGAAAGTGGAGGTTATTTAGACTTCGTTTATTTCTTGTCATGAGACTCTGAATACTTATTATATAAGTTTTAGTTTATTTATGATGGAAGTATTAAAGGGAAGGATAATGAGATAATGTATATGTTGTGTGATCTTTGCATTATCTGATATTATCCATATTATGTGTTTACTCATGGTGGACGTATTAATGGGAAGGATAATGAGATAATGTATATGCTGTGTGATCTTTGCATTATATGATATTATCCATGTTATGTGTTTACTTATGGTGAACGTATTAAAGGGAAGGATAATGAGATAATGTATATGCTTTGTGATCTTTGCATGGGAAGGATAATGAGATAATGTATATGTTGTTTGATCTTTGCATTATCTGATATTATCCATGTTATGTGTTTACTTATGGTGGACATATTAATGGGAAGGATAATGAGATAATGAATATGCTGTGTGATCTTTGCATTACCTGATATTATCCATGTTATGTGTTTACTTATGGTGGACGTATTAAAGGGAAGGATAATGAGATAATATATATGCTGTGTGATCTTTGCATTATTTGATATTATCCATGTTATGTGTTTACTTATGGTGGACATATTAAAGGGAAGGATAATGAGATAATGTATATGTTGTGTGATCTTTGCATTATCTGATATTATCCATGTTATGTGTTTATTTATGGTGGATGTGTTAGGATTGAGGACCTCTAAAAGAATTCTCAAACTGAAGTCCCAAGGATCTTTCCTTGCAGTATAATATAATCAAAATCTAAATGCATAAAAGAAATACTAACCCTTGTAGATAAGTGTATGACTCTTCCTCGTTCTTGGCTGGTTACGATCCAGGGACCACAAAAAAGATCTTCCTCACTAAGCACAATAGAGAATCGGTGTGTCGGCAATATCTCCTTTGGAAAAAGGAAAAGGGAAGAAAAATTTCTTCCTTTTGACCACATTGTGGCCGGCGGCTAAGAGAGAGGGAGGAGAGGAATTTTTCCTGAGCCTTTTACTTTAACTCTCTTAGTTGTGTGTTTTGGGGTCACCCCAATGTTCCTATTTATAAGAAAACTAAGACCTCAGAAAATCATTTGAATATCTTTTAATAATTAAATAAGACATTCTAAAATATATTTGAATTATAAAGATATTATATTTTATTCCATAATAAAATATCTCATATCTTTTATTTAAATTAATCAATATTAATTTAAATATATTATTCCATATCTTCCATTTAAATTAATCACATTAATTTAAAATAAGATATTCATATATTTTAAATAAATTAAAATGAAAAACTTAGTCAACTCTTTGACCAAGGTGGCGTGTGACCCCACCATGGGTCACACGCCCCTATCATCATCACATGATAATATTGGGCATTTTATTTTCCTTTTTATTTAATGGAACAATTCCGTTAAATAAATAAATAAAACTCCTTTTATTTATTTCCTCTTTAATTTGACAATCTCAAATTAAATATTTAAATAGACTCTTCTATTTAAATCCCCATTAATTTTGGACAACTCAAAATTAATTTAATTAAATAGACTCTTCTATTTAATCTCTCATAATTAATTAAATAGACTTTTCTATTTAATAATTAAATAGTCTCCTCTATTTAATTCCACTATTAATTAAATAATTAAATAGACTCATCTATCTAATTTCTTTTAATTAATCAAATAGACTCCTCTATTTAATTCCATTTTTCCAAAGAAATTAATCATATTAATTTATGTTCTCAATTACATGCGTTAGCTCGGAGGACTTAGTGGACCTATAAGACTAAGCTCCAATGATCCATAATTCTCTTTGATTAAAACTCCTTTTAATCAATTAATTCTCATTCATTAACTCCTAGATAACTCCACTAAATATCTAGAGTTGCACTCTTAGTACTATAGACATAGTTATGTCCATTGGCTATAATCATTAACTACACTTTGATCCTTCTCAAGTTAGTTCGTATCCATGGCTAGGTATTTGCACCGTATTAACCTCCATGATACATCTTGTTCCTTAAGCCCAACTGATTCTCTAATGAACAACCTTACATAATCTCCATTATGCGTCTTTAACCTTTTCCTTGATAAGAGGAATATGAGGCCCCGCTGTTCAAGACCGAATCAGTCCATAAGGGAACTACTTATCTATTTTCCTATATGGAAAAAAGTGAATTCCAATTCTTGTGTACTTATGTTTCCAGTTATAAGCAAGATGCAATACCCAAAGTGGGAGGCATATTGAGCGAACTATATCGAGTCACTCTCACCTATGCAGATCAAAGGCTTGTCTCTTACGAACTGGAGTTCGTAATCCACTCAGGATTAAGATCAATTGTACATGATCAACCGGTTGATAAACGAAGTGTCTTTCTGTAACGGCTTTCCAGAAGATAGTAAGTTTATCTTAGTCCAGTCTACTATAATCTCTATTGCAGCAACACCCCCACTCACATGTTTCTACATCAGCGATCCAGATGAGATCACTTGTGCCAATTCACAAGTGGGCCGTGTTAGTGGTGTTACCAGAAATAAGGCACCCAACGTTTATTTATGTACCACAGACTTTTTGAGTTACACTTAAGTGAATCTTCCCACATCATATCCTCACTTTAAGTTATCATAAGTAACTCTAGATCTTATGATGGATTACATTTATTAAACTAATAATAAATGACAATGTAAATATTAATAATTACTAATTCCTTTATTTATTTATAGTTTAATTGGATTACATAATATTTAGGACAGAAACCCCAGTAAGATGTATTAATGGGAAGGATAATGAGATAATGTATATGTTGTGTGATCTTTGTATTTTCTGATATTATCCATGTTATGTGTTTACTTATGGTGGACGTATTAATGGGAAGTATAATGAGATAATGTATATGCCGTGTGATTTTTGCATTATCTGATATTATCCATGTTATGTGTTTACTTATGGTGGATGTATTAATGGGAGAGGTAATGAGATAATGTATATATTGTGTGATCTTTACATTATCTGGTATTATCCATGTTTTATGTTTACTTATGGGTATCACATATTGAGATACTATGTGATATGATCTTGTGATATAACAGGTTTATAGATGAAACAGGCTATGAGTGGGTGTTATATGGCAAGATTGGTAGATAGGTCAAGTTCATATAACGATCATCCCAACTTGTTTGTTAGTTGTTACATAGATATATGTTTATCCTTTGTACAAGTGATTAGATTTCGATGGTGATACTTTATGTGAGAATTTGGTAATATCATACTTGTTAGTATGTTGATGTTGATCCATACGGTATCACGTTACAAGGACACATGATTTGGTACTAGATGCGGCTCGATATGATTTGGAAATTGGGAAATTGATTGGAATATGATTATGATGATTTGGAAGTGTAGAATGGGTAGTAAAGAGAAAGTTAGGTCTTTGGACATAATTTCCGGTATGGAATTTTGTCCACAGGATTACTGGCTTTCATTTTATTCTCACTAGCATTTTTATGCTAATGTTGCTACTCTTACATTTTTTTAGGTAAATCTCGTCGAGGAAGACGTGTAGAGGAGGTGGCGCTATTAGACTTATCGAGATGATGGATGGACAAGAACATGGACACTTTTGTATAGCATTCATGAAATGCTTGTTTACATTTGTTACTTCATACTTTGTGATTTTGAGCTCGGTAGAGCAATTATCTAAAATTGCAAATGACTTATGGTTTTAAAGTTCTTTTAAAAGTTTACTTTTAAGCTGGAATGCGCATTCCAATTTTATTGCTTTCTCTGTTGTGAAAAATGTATAAATAGGTTTTGGTTTATCCGAGTTTTTAACGAACCCATGCCGTTTTTCTTTAAAACCAAGTCTTCCGCTATGCATTTGAATTTAAAGGATTTTATGGATTTGGGTCGTTACACCATCCATCATCTCAACAAGTCAAACAGTACCATCTCCTCTACCACGTCTCTTATGTCAAGATTTACTTGAAAAATTGTAAGTGTAGCAACATTAGCATAAAATACGAGTGAGAGTAAAATGAAAACAAGTAATCCTATGAACCAAATTCCATACCGGAAATTGTGTCCAAAGACCTAAAGGGCTCTTTACTACCCATTCTACACTTTCAATTACCAAATAAACATACAATCGTAGCGTAACTCCAAATCAATCAACAACCAACCACGTAAAGTAATGAATTCAAGTTTTGAAATAAAAGTACTAACAATTACTAATTCTTTCTAAACAAAACTATAGTATCTTGAACTTTCTTTATTATCATATCAAGTTTCCTCGTAACGTGTTACCGTATGGATCAACATCAACATACTACCACGTACGGTCTTACCATATCAAGTGTCATCGTAACGTGTTACCGTATGGATCAACATCAATATACTACCACGTACGATCTTATCATATCAAGTATCATCGTAACGTGTTACCATATGGATCAACATCAACATACTACCACGTACGGTCTTACCATATCAAGTATTCTCTAGTTCCCTAGTAAGCTAGATAATTTAATTAAAATTCTACAAAGCTACTAAAGAACATAATCCGGTTTGAATTGCATGTGTTAACTCCCAAGTACAATTCCTAGCTACTTTGAATCCAAGCCACTCAAAGTATCTTAAGCTCTCACTTGCATCTAAACTCTTCAATTCATCTTACAAGACTTCCCAATATACTCAAACTTGCTTGTTCACCCAAAATCACTTAAAAGCTCCAAAGTCACTCAAACTCACTTCCGAGTCTAAAGTCACCAACCAAATAAGTATTAACTTCTAGAAGTTTGTTTTGTCACTTAACCTCGATCAACAATATCGTAATGAAACTTAATTCATAAAATTACTAACTTCCATTCTAAACTCACCTTAGAATTGAAGTCGAGTATCCAAGGTGTCGAGGTCGAATCCACACGAGCAATCACAATCCTACAAACAAAATTACACATAATAAACATTAATTAACCGAAAATAGAACAAACGACATCTAAAAGCATAAAACGACGAAAAACCCGGAAATTGGCCCGATGGAGCTCTTGGCCATACAAGGAAAAAAGGGGTTCGGGTTCTATTTTCCGACTTTCAAGAAAATTTCGAGGTGTTTCGAGTTGGTTTCGAGTACTTTGGAGCTTCGTACTATCAATGGGTAACTGTAAATTAGGGTTTTGAACAATAGTTGATTTCCGAAAAATTAAGTAAAACATAAAACAATAACAATTAAAACACCCTAGCCATGACCAAGTAAGAGAAGAACAAATGGAACGGGTTTTCGGCTCAAACTCGGTTTTATGGTTAGGGAAAGTTTCTAAAATTGCCTAAAACAACTTCCTCGATTGAAATCTTTGAGTTTCTTGGCAAGAAATCGAAGATTTCAACCATGGACTCCATTAAAACACTATTTGAAGCTAAATTTAGAAACTTTGTCATACCTTGAGGCTTTTAGAAAACGAGGGAAAAACCCGATTGATAGGTTAGAAATGATGCTTGGACCGAGAGCTATCCAACGCAACCGAAATTACAAAGATTTGCCAAGAAACGAAGAAAAGCCAAAAAGAAATCCCACCCAAAGGAGGCTCTCGGCAATATGAAGAAGAATAGAAGAAAAGATGAGAAAATATGTCTAATTTGACTTATTTAAGAAGATTATGAATAGTGTTTGGATAAGTTTAAGAAATCGGAAAATTACGAATACGTCCCTTTAAATGATTTAGCTTATAAAACGAAACCCGAAGCTCTTAAACTAGTCAAATGGTGATTAATAATTATTAATTGGCCCTTTAATAATTATTAATACAACTGAAACTAATTTAAGCTAACAAAAAAATTAAAAAGGTTTTCGAACGAAATTAAAAACTAAATTCTAAATTACTAAATCTAAACTAACCTTAAATACTTTAATTAAAATAAAATAAAATAAAAAAAATTTACCTCAAATTAATGGGACGTTACAGGTTCTAAACTCCATGAAGGGGGCTATGGGATCATCATGGGATTTGGATCTTCTCCCCTATCACAACTTTTTGGAAAACCAAATGTGGGGATTGACATGAGATCATCATGGGGTTTAGATCCATCCCCGATCACTGCAAGCATAAGTTGTTAGTTTTTTAAAAAAAATAAAATTAAGATGGCTAACTTAATGTAGTCTAAGAAAATGTTCATTTGTATATTGGGTTAGTAAAATTAACTCAGGTACAGTTTGTTTTTTTCACAAGAAAAGAAAGTTGTTCAATTTGGTTTTTCACATGCATGTTTTGTTATTTATAACTATTTCTTAAGGAGCATAGTATTTACAAAAAAAAAGGTTAAAAACTTGGAATCTTGGTTACTGGTCATCAGAAAATGTCACAAATATCACTATTTTATGTCAATATATGAGTAAGTCTTTAATTTACCATATGAATAATAATATATCAAATGATAGTGTATTTTAGTATATCAATGCTTGATTATCATTGATTTACCATGATATACTACCACTGATTTACCAGTTGATATATTGCTTTACGAAGCTGAGAGAGGTCTTGCCACAAAATTTCAAATTATCATCGAAAAACTGGGGGAAAAAAGTGGGAAACTTTGGGCTTCGTAAAATATGAGTTTGGGGATGATTTTTGGTCAAAACATCGATGAATTTGTAATAGCTTTCGATTTTGGTTAAGTTCTTGCCGGAACAAAAATTTATCGGGATTAAGATCTCGCCCGAAAACTTCAAATTTTCATCGGACTATAGAGGATAAGAAATTATTCGGGTTTCTTCAAATCTTATTTTGGGGATGAATTCTAGCAAAAAAAAAAATGATGTTTTTGTGAATTTTTTTTTTTTTTTTTTAAAACTTTTAATTTTGTTTAAAAACTTGCGGCGACGACAGTAGCGGCGAAGATGGTGGCGGTGATGGTGGTGGAGATGACGACGAAGGTGGCGGAAAAATTAGAGAGAGAAATAGCAAGATGTAATTTAAAAAGATTATGATGTAGGAAGGAAGATGATGATGGAGGAGAAAACAAGGAAGATAAGGATAATTTGGGATTAAAAAGATTCATTATTAAACCCTCTTTTAAAAAACTAAAATATATATAAATATTTTAAAATAATGATAGATATATAAATATTTGATTCAATTTTAACACCTATGTAAATTTCCCATCTTTTAAACTACAAAACCTGAGGGCTTGCGTGATAATGATTTTGATTTTAAAAATCTAAACAGTTCACTATCCATTTATAAGTTTTAATCCTTACTTTTGAAAAATATATTTGAAACCTTAGTTATATTTCTAAAAATAAAATATTTTTTTTTAAGACTAGTATTTAAAAAAAAATAAAAATTGAACTTTGAAGAGAAATTTAAAGATTATTTAAACAAATAATTTTTAAATCATTATCAAGCATAAATATAAAGAAAGACACCACTCATACTTTTATAAAATAGAAAACAAAAAGAAATATTATCAAGAATATCCACATTTATTCACTAATACCGGTTGTGTTTTTTTAATACCAATTTTGCCCAAAAAACACCATAAATGGCGGTGATCCCATGTTTTCCGTTTTGAACAATTACCATCACGCCCTTTCCTTAAATGTTGTATACCATAATAAATAGAGGGCAGAAAATGTCTTTTCATTGTTCCCTTAAACGGCGCGTGGAGTTAAAGTGGGTAAGTTTGCTAATTTATAAAACATATAAGTATTAATGTTATTATACCTATTTATTATGGTCTAATATGAAATTAACCCAAACAAAAATAATTATTATCAAGTGTGAGGATGAATTTCACAATTGAGCACGTGCTGACACCGTGACACGTGCTTTCTTCTTGCTGATCTAAATACTAGAAAAAAAAAAGAGTCATGAAGTACCAGTGTGGTAGCGGCCAATGAACCTTCGATGATCAAATTAATCCTATGTGGAGTATATTGAGAATGAGAAACAACGCAGCAAGGAATTTAAGTCTGGGTTTCAGTGCATACCACACTAGGTGGCCTCCTTATCTTATATAACCGTTTGGATTTTGATCATGGGCTTGTTGACTGTGTTAGTCTGAACTAAGCTTTATTTTATGGGCTTTAGTTGGGCCTATCCTAACAATGTCACTCTCATCAGGATGTTTTTGGCCTTCGAAATCACCGTGCTAAGTCTTTAAACAAACGATTTTCACCCTTTATGCAAGTTATAAACTAACATTTTAAAAAGGATAAAATAAAATAACTTCTCAAAATTAGGTCTAGTTTGATAATTACTTTATTTATTATTTTTTTCATTTAAAAAAAAAATCTTACTAGCCAACAATTTTTTCATCTTATTTTTTTCTTTTTATAAACTCTTTTGAAATCTTAACTAAATTTCAAAACACGAAAAAAAATATATACACATTAGAAACTATTTTGTTTTCATTTTAAAATTTTATTTAGAATTTAAAAAAAAAAATAATTAATTATACTATAACCAATTTAATTTTTTAAAATAGAAAGCAATCAAACCACGCTTCAATAAATATAAGAAATCTTCATCGTTGACTATTGAATATAAATTCATTTATATGTAGTCAATTATTGTTGTTCTTAAATATTTATGGTCCTATAGGTGTCAGTGTATTGATTTGATTAGCATATCCAACACAATTGAATTCAACCTTTTAAAATAAAATAATAGCTCGAGCAAAAAAAAAAAAAAACTTAAGTCACAGTCTTTGTAAATGTTTTTTTTTTTTTTTTTTTTCATATTCCAAATTGTAAATTTTAAAAATAACGAAAGCTTTTAGAATTTTTAAAAATATCACCTTTTTAAACTTTCATTATCAAAATCGTTAACAAAACTTAAAAGCTGACTTTAATTTATACCATACTATTTAGAAACATAAAAACAATAATAGAATTGATCATTTAAGAATACAAAATAAAAAAAAATCAACAATTAATAAAAACAAAAACAATATTTCTTTTAAAAATAAATCAAAGTTTTTAAGTAAAGTAGAAAAAATTTATATTGCCAGTAATTTTTTTTCCCTCTTTTTTTCGTGGGAAGTCATTTTCCCCTGTCAATCATTAAATCATATTTACCGGGAAAAGTAGGAATGTTAACTAGATTGGGTGGATTGTGATTGGAAAAATTTCTGGTACTCTTGTTTTGCGTACCCTCTCATGTAATAATAAGACGTGTGGTTATAAGTGTTGGACCTCACTATTTATTTAATAATGATAATAAATAGACATAATATATGAAAAGTGATGTGGATATGAAAAATATTTGATGCAACAGGAGTACCTATAAAGACTTGACTCTAAGTCCATTAAATAAAGGGCTATTTGAGTATCTAGCCACTAAATTGGCTAATTTTCAGGATTTAGCCAGTTGAATATTTTTTAAAGTAAATGGCCACTAGGAGAGAGATCTTTAAAGTAAAAATACTAGAAAGACCCTCAACTTTTAAAGAACAAATAATATGCTAAAAATAAGCAAATTATCAAAGATTACATCTAATAAAAATACAAATAAAGAATAAAATCTTAACAGATATACACAAAATCTTCAAAAAAAAAAAAAAAAGAAAACTCTTTTCTTCAAACCCAGTGAAATATTCCCACCATTTTTCCGGAGAATCAACAACATTACTTGGACACCCCTTTATTACTATCCTGTAGAAATAAATGTACTGTACTGTACATATCAACAAAAACCTACACTCCTTCCTTCTCCAGCCTTATTAGTACAAAAAAATGTACAATAAAAAACAATACCTATTCTCCTTCTCTAGCCTCGTCAACCTAGTGTACTTTACATACAAATATAAAGTACACTGTTCATCTTCGTACTGTACTTTACATACAGATGTACTGTACTCTTCATTCTTGTTTATACTCATTGCTAACTCTAAAGGGTACATTGTGAAACTATACGTGTCGTCAGCGTAGTGTACATACGTAGGTACTATACCGTATCTAAGCTTCTCCTTATTAATAATTTGAAAATTACTCATAGTTAGAGAAAATTAAGGATTTAAATGAGAAAACAGAGAGTTTTTAATAACATAAAATGAATAAAGAATTTAAATGAGTAACCGACCTCCACCTCACTCTTTTCCCATACCTGTAATTCTCATATTTTCTTTTCTTCGGGAGACGGCCCACCTTTGAAGATCTTAAGGAAAGGATCAATGGTTGTTGTTCAAGGATTTGGTGGCTGCGAAATTGGATGATTCATACTATTTATTCTCGTTTCGTGCTCCAAAGGAACTTGGATCGAGTGATGATGGAGATTGAAGAATGGGAAGGTTGAAGATGATTTTTTGAATCATGGGTTGACTGTTGGTCAAGAGGATTGTTGGAACAATTGGAAAAATTATATTGCATTGTATGAAAAGAAAAAAAATGTTAAACTTACTAGGATCGTAAAAACTAAAAGAATGAGATAAAAATATTGAGCTTGGAATCGAAAAGGGAGATGATAGTTTAGTCAGAATATCTAAAAAAACTAAAAATATATATAAATAAAGGAAATCTAATAAAATATGAAAGAAGTGAATCATGGAAATGTTTGAAAAAAAAATCTATAGAATTTTAAAAACAGATGTCAAACATGGAGATTCTGGAAAAAAAATTTATAATTTAAAAAATAAAAATAAGGAATACGTCAAATGTGGTAGATTCTGAAAAAAAAATTCTATATAATTTTAAAGAATAATAATAAAAAAGATTAAAAAAGATATCATGGGCATATCTGGAAAAATAAAAAAGTCATAATCTCATATTGGCTAAATAATGAAAAAAAAGGAAGTGGACAAAAAATGAGATGATGTTAAAAAAGTGGCCGTTTACTTAATTAATTCTTAAATAAATATGATAAACATGTACCAAAAGTCATTATAAAGAAAAGCAACCTATGGAAATTCATTTCAAAATCTGAGTTTCGAAACTCATAAAGTATAATGAAAACATCTATCCAAAATCTATAAAAACACATATCCAAATAGTTTTAAAGTTTTACAAGTCCTCTAAATATTCGAAATAGAAATAGTTCAACAGTTTGAATCTACTAAAAGAGCTATAACAAGACTCAATAATAGTCTAGTGAAAATCGAGCAATGCTCCATCAACCGCCATTTGCCTTGCCTTTACCTGAAATGTATTTGGTATAATACCATTAGCTAAACTCACTAAGTGAGGAAAGAATGATAAAAAAAATTATTTACAGATAAACTTATCGAGATTAACTTGAAATGAACAAACTTAATCTTTTTTTATCTAACATCCTACCATTCTTATTTCATGTAAACTTACACCAAAATCATATTTTCCTTACCCCAAGGTAAAACTCACAATCTACATCAAACAATTTATGGAACCATTTCTTGTTAGAATCCAATTAACTAGGTACGCAAGCTAGAATTGAAGGAACTACTTTACTGAATTAGCGGAATTTATTTAGTAAATTAAGTAACTAATAATTTAGGATCCGTTAATTGAAGGGACTACTTTACTAAATTAGTGAAATTTCATTTAGTAAACTAATTAACATTTAATTAAGGATCTATTACTATCATGCAATGCGTGATCAAAACATGAAGAACATGTTAATTCATGCATAATTTTTGAAAATTAAAAGCCTTTTAACTTACATTGAGTAATAAATGGAGAATTGGTTGGATGTTTATTTACAGCATCAATCCTCAACAACACTAGATCTTCTACGTTATATCCCAATCGATCAACCGAAACCCGATTGTGGGATCGAACCTTAGAAGAAATTAGGAAGAAGAAAAATATTTTTCTTCCTAAATAATGTAGGGAAAATCGACAAGGGCTAGGGGAGAAGAGGAAGAGAGAATTTCAATTTCTAGAAATTGAGTTGTGTGATTTATGAATGACCCAAATCTCCTATTTATAAGAAAATAGGAAATCCTAATCACATTAAGATTAATCTATGTACATAAACTCAAAAGGAAAAGATTTTCCTTCCTTGTATTTTCAAAAAAGCCTAAATAAATAGGAAAATATTTATTTTTCTTTTATTTGCTTTATCTTGGGTAAATAAATCTATATAATTATTTTAGGATATAATTCAAACAATTATCTCTCCTAAAATACTACACATGACCGAAATTATATATAATAATCAATAAATAAATCTAATTTATTTAATTAATTGTTTTGGGCAAATTCCAATTGGGTTCATTAATCCAATTAGGCTAGAAACTCTCTCTTAAATTAATAAGTCCAACTTAATTAATTTATTTATTAATTACCATTTAAATAAAATACTTTATTTAAACAATTTATAATATTAATATTTTCTCCCGACTAAATATTATCAAATGATATTTAATTATTAATTTTTATTTAAATAATTTTTATTATTTAAATAATTTTTATTATTTAAATAATTATTAATAAATATTGTAATTGATAATATTTTTTTATTAACTAATAATATTAATTTACATTTAAATAAAATTAATTATTTAAACAATTAACAATTACCAATTAATTTCAAATTATTAATTACCATTTAAATATGCTCAATATTTAAATAATTAATAATGTGCAATTAATAATATCTCATTATTAATTTACTGTTTAAATAAACTCATTATTTAAAAAATTAATAATATTCCTATTAATTACCGTTTAAATATACTCAATATTTAAACAATTAATATTGCATATTTAAGTAATTCACATTACTTAAAATTTTAATTTCTTAAATTTGATTTCATGACTACGATATTTGGGCTAGCATAGGGACCTGATGGACCTTAATAATTAGTCAATTAAGTGATTAACTCATAAAAAGTTAATTACTTATTATCTAACTATGAATAATTCTACTATAGATTCATAGCTGAACTCCCCTAACTATAAACGAGTTATGTCCATTTAGTTTATCGTTTTATTTATATCTGTGATATATCCTTCACGTGGAACTCTCATAATTACAGACGGATAAATTTACCGTTTTGCCCCTGTAATTACCTTTTTATCCTTGTGTTCCCGCTGATTCTCCAATAAACATTATTTGTAGTCAAACTACAGATAATATACTTTTGTGATCAATAGAAGTCGTGGCGCCACTTGTTCATGTCTCGAATCAGTACATCAAGGGAGTTTCCTAAAGTTCCTAAAATATTTAGGTATCACACTGATACCGTTAATTTAGAGGAAAGTATTGAATTCCATCTCGTGTAAATGTGTTCCCAGCTTCTATCTTGTTATGTTCCCAAAATAGGAGTGTATTGAGCGTTCATATCAGATCGCTCTCAACCATCTGAATCAAAGAACATAACTCCATGAATAGAGTCCACATTTTACTCAGAATTGAGATTTATCACGGTTGATAAACTTAGTTTGATATTTGATCATTTCTTGTAAATGGTACTAATGAGACATTTGATCAAACATCATGGTCCTGTCTTATACAATCAACATTGCATATGATACTTCCATTTCATGTCACCCACATGAATGATCAAGATTAGATCATTTGTCTATAAACAAAATGGCAAGCTATGAACAGTGTTACAAGGATAAGGTTCCCAAACGTTATCCATTTATTGTAGACACATTAAGTTACTTATCTCGACTTTAATCCTCTTGTATGACTCACATACTTAGTCGTGATTTCATAAGAGTAACTTAGGGTTTTACTATTTGAATGTTTGTTATTAATATATTTCCATATATTCCTAATATCGTCAATTGAATCAATATAGATAATATAAAGAACTTATGTTTATTTATTTAATTTATTAAAAATAAATTATCTTTATTAAATAATTTCAAGTTCTAGGACACCATTCCTAACATTAATATCAGGCAATTGTGATGAAACCTTAAACTGAAAAATTAAGGTTTTCGATAACTTACATTGTGGAAAATATGAAGAATATAGTTGGAGGTTTCTTTGCAACATCAAGCCTTCTACGCTATGACCCGATTATAAACCAACCCAACTTGTGGGAATCGAACTGGAAGAAAAAAAGAAGAAGAATAAAATTCTTCTTATTTTAATATGCCAAAATCGGCAACACTAATTTATAGAAAGAGTGAATTTTGAAATATTCTAAGAAAAATATCAAGCGTCAAATATGAGCACCGATGATCATATTTATAAGAAAATAAGAATTGGTTTCCTAATCCAATTAATATTCTTATTTTTTAATTTAAATAATCAAAATTAATTATTTAAAATAAAAAAAAATTAACAAGTTCACGTCAGACTCATTAGGAAACAAGAAAACCAATTTTTCCTTTCATTCATATTCATGACAAGTGGTGTGAAGCTAAAGTTCTTATTTTATCTTTTCCTTTTGGATATTTATCTTATTTTATGTAATTAAAATTAGAAAAAGTTCTAAAAATTATTTCTAATTAAGTACATAAATCTTGAAAATACATATAATAATTAATATTGGATAAAATCCATTTAATTAGTTATTTTGGGTAAATACTAATTTGTTCCAAAAACCAATTGTATTTAAATCTTTCTTTTTATTATTAGATTAAATAAACTCATTATTTAATAAATAATATTAATCATTAATTTCTATTTAAAAAAAAACTCATTATTTAAATAATTAATAATTTTAATATTAATTTCCATTTAAATAAACTCATTATTTAAACAATTAATATTTAACTTTATTTACGTAATTTTATTGCTTAAACATAATTTGTTCTTCCGAGTTAAAATTAATAACTTGGTTAGTTACTATGACATATGGGCTAGCATAAGGACCTGATGAACCTATAGATTGATTTATTAATCAAACTCATTAGCTAATTAATCAGAATTATTAACTTAGGGTAATTCTACTATAAACTCTGAGTTATACTCCCCTCACTATAGATGGGTAATGTCCATTTTCTATTTGATATATCCTTCTCGTAGTCATCTCATAATTACAAAAGGACATATTACCGATTTACCCTTGTAATTATCTCCCTGATGATTCTCTATTGAACATTTTTCTTTAGTTCTAATTATAGAATAAGTCCTTCTCGAGCCAATGAGAAAGTGACTTATGTTCAAGTACTGAATTGTAACGTCCCATTACTTTTGAGGTATAAAAAAATTATTTATTTTATTTTAATTTAAGTATTTAAAGATTATTTTAGAATTAGTAATTTAGAATTTAGTAGTTTATTTCGTTTTAAGCCTTTTTACTCGCTTTATTAGCTTAAATTAGTTATGGTGGTATTAATAATTATTAACGGGCCAGTTAATAATTATTAATCACCATTTGGCTAGTTTAAGAACTTTAGGTTTTGATTTATGAGTTAAAAGTCATTTAAGGGATGTAACCGTAATTTCTAAAATTCTTAAAATATCATTTCACTATTCATCCCTTCTTTATATTGCAAAGTTGACTTCATTGACCAAGAACAACTCATTTCCTTCTTCTCTTTTCCTCTCCTTTGCCGTGAACATCAAGGGTTTGGGGGGGAATTTTCGGGTTTTGTTCGTTGCTCATCAGATCTCTTCAATTCTCGCTCCGTTGGAAAGGCCTCGGTCCTAGGATTCTTCTCAACCTAGCAATCGTACTTTCCATCCGTGTTCTAAGGGCCTCAAGGTATGTCAAAGTTTCAAAACCTAAGCTTCAAATAGTGTTTTAATGGAGTTTTGAATTTGAATCTTCGATTTCTTGCCAAGAAACTCGATGATTTTAACTACGGAAGTTGTTTTATGTGATTTTTGGAACTTTCCCTTAAACCTAAACCCGAGTTTGAGCCAAAACCCGTTCCGTTTGAAATATACAAATTGTGGGCTGAATTGGGTTATTTATTATTGAATAAAAGTATGTTGTAAATAAATTCGAGAAATCAATTATTGTAAAAAAAAAAACCCTAATTATGGTTACCCAAATCAAGAACTATCAAACTATTTGAACCCACCCGAAACGTCTCTAAATTGCCTAAAAACCGAAAAATGAAACCCGAGACCCATTTTTATGGGGGTGGCCGAGAGCACCATTAAGGGATTTTCGAGGTTTTCGTCGTTTTATGCTTTTAGATGTCGTTTGATCGATGTTTGGTTAGTTATTGATTGTTAGATGTAATTTAAATTGTAGGTGTTTTTAGACCGTTGATTGATCGCACTATCAGAGTATTGGAGCAAAACTACTTTTGCCAAGGTGAGAATAAATAGAACTTAAAGTAAAATTAGAAATCGAACACTACAAAAAAACTGTCAAAATGCGACCAGAACTTCGCGACAAAAAAAAAGTGGTAGTTTTCTGGTGACCACCTGGTCACTTTCTTTGAAGGTTGACTCTAAGTGACCATCTGGTCACTTTTTTTGCGACCAGATTGCGACCAAAAAGTAGAAGTAGTCATAAAAAAATGGTGCGAAATTATGGCGCAAAAGAAGCGACCACTTGGTCACCTAACAAAACGACCATTTGGTCGCATTTTTGTGACTAAAATATGCCTTGGTAGCAAAAAATGGCGCGTAATTTTGAAGGGAAAAAAGCTACCAAGTGGTCACAATTAAAAGTGACCACCTGGTCGCAATTTTTGTGACCCTTATTGAGCAGTGGTAGCTTAAAATTGGAGGGAAAAAAGCTACCAAGTGGTCACAATTAAAAGTGACCACCTGGCAATTTTTGTGACCTTTATTGGGCAGTGGTAGCTTAAAATTGGAGGGAAAAAAGCTACCAAGTGGTCACAATTAAAAGTGACCACCTGGTCGCAATTTTTGTGACCTATATTGAGCAGTGGTAGCTTAAAATTTTGGCTGGAATTAAGCTACCACATGGTCACATTAAGAAGTGACCGGATGGTCGCAAATTCTGTGATTTTATATGACCAATAATTTATAAATAACTAGTTTTTTAACACGTGCGATGCACGTGGAATTTTTAGTCTTATTTTACAATTCAATTTTATATTTTAAGAGTTTTATGTGTATTAGTTAAATGTTTGTTAATCAATTTTTAAATTATATTTATTTTATGAACAAAAAAAATCTTTAATGATTGTTAATTTTTTCCCACTGTATTTATGGGGTAAAATAGATAAAGTAAAAGGAAAATTACATTATAAACTTATGAAAGAAAAAATAAAAATAAGAATAGATGATTGAAAAAATTACCAATAATTCCAAAATTTCAAGATGTGGTTAATTTTATTGATTACATTTCTTAACAATAATAATAATGTCAATTAAATAAAAATTATTCACTTTCAATTAATATAAAACTCTTCAAGATCAATAAGCTATCTAAACGCTTTTAGATTTTTCTAAAATTTGTGTAGAGTAAATAATAATATTTAACCTCGTCTTGAAATATCTGAATTTCATACAAAGAGAGAACAATAATATTGTACAGAGAAGAATTATATTTTCCTTAAACCTCTAGTTGAATCTAGTCCTTTTGACTCTTTTTTGTTCAAGTAAAGCATTTACAATTATGAATAAAGCAATAGACCAAACTTAAAATCAAAAGATGATGAAATACGATGAAAATGAAATTAACTTTTTTTTTTTTTATTATAAGAAAGATTCCTCTGAATTCAACTTTGACATGTTTATATATCGAATTCTAGGTGGAATTGCTTCAAATGAATATGTGGATGCAAATTATATATAAATATGTACATCTTCAATAGTCTATTTGGTTCCCTTCTAGCACTTTCTATCTTGAAAAACAAGAATAAAATTATCTATATCTATTAAAAAAAACTCTTAAATAGAATCAAATAGTTCCAAATCAAGAATTACAAAAATTTATCTCACAAATCATGAAGAAAAATATCAATAAATATAACAACATGGAAACAAGAGTTCCCTTCATATGTAAATATCAGAAAGTAACCCAATATAAAAAAAAAGTATATAAATATTAATATTTGCGACCAGGTGGTCGCAATTTCACAAAAAAGGTGACCACATGGTAGTAATTTAGAAGGGAAAGGCGACCAAATGGTCGCATTTTAGGGTTTAGGGTTTTTTAGGGTTTAGGGTAGTAATTTTGGAGAGAAAGGCGACCAAATGGTCGCATTTTTGGAAAAGTATAATTATATTTATTTAAAAATATAAGTGAAATTGCGACCATATGGTCGCAAATCTGGGCGGTAAGTTTAAATTTTCATGAAATTTATGGCGGTGAATTTAAACAATACGACCATCTGGTCGCAATATTTGGCGATGAATTTCATTATTGCGACCAGATGGTCGCAATTTTTGATGGGACTCGTGATATGACAGCTGTTCTTGATAATGGTAATTGGGCGACCAAATGGTCGCTTTTTCAATAAATGCTACCATTTGGTCGCAAATATCTGAAGAAATGCGACCATTTGGTCGCCATTTTCCCCAGCACGCGCGACCTTTCGTTTCTTGTCGTAATTACATATTTGCGACCATTTGGTCGCAAAATCTGATTTAAATTCCAATCAGTTTTCCTTTCCCCCGTTTCTTCTTTTCTTCCCCCGTTTCTTCTTTTCTTCCTTTCTCTTTTTCTTCCTCTCTTTTTGTTCTTTTCTCTCTTTCCCCTCTCCCGTTCCCCGTTATTTCTTCCCGTTCCAGTTCCGTTCTTACTCTAAACCTAAAACCCTCAACCCCCAATCCCTGGTTTCTATTACGAGGTTAGTTTTCGTATAAAATTCAAGTTTAGTTTAAGAATTTAGTTTACTTAGTTTTAGTTTTTAGTTTTCAATTAAGTAGTTTAGTTTAGTTTTGTTAATTTAATTAGTTTTAGTTTAATGAATCTAAATTTGTGTAATCAATTACTTAGTTTACTTTTGTTTAATTCATAGCATTTTAGTTTACATTAACTAATTAATTAGTTTAGTTTAATTTTGTTACTTTAAGTAATTTTAGTTTAATTAATCTAATAGTTTAATTAATCTAATAGTTTAATTAATCTAACTTAGTTTACTTTAATTCAATTTAAGTAGTAATTAATTTATTTACTTAATCTAATTTAGTTTAATTACTTATTTAGTTAATTTAAGATAGTATACTTTAATTTAATAAAATTAAACTAAATTAATTATAATTACACTAGTTTAACTTTTAATTTTAGTTTAATTAATGTAATTTAGATTACTTTAATTCAATCAATTAATTTAAAGTAGGGTAATTAATTCAAATAGTTTAACTTCAATTATACTTAAGTAGTTTAAATTAATGAATTATACTAATTTAATTAATTAATTTTAGTTTAATTATTAAATAAAAATTGTTTAATTACTTAATTTTAGTTAAATTTGATTAAAGTAAAGTACAATTAGATTAATTAATTAGAATAATTTTGTTTAAGTATTCTAATCAATTAATTTGAAATAAAGTAAATTAAAATTAGATTAATTGAAACTAAAATTAATTCAATTAAACTTATGATTGATTAATTAAAACTAACATAAACTAATCATTTAATTTGAATTAAAGTAAATTAAAATTAGATTAATTGAAACTAAAATTAATTCAATTAAACTTAAGATTAATTAATTAAAACTACAATAAACTAATCAATTAATTTGAATAAAAGTAAATTAAAATTAGATTAATTGAACTAAAATTAATTCAATTAAACTTATGATTGATTAATTAAAACTAACATAAACTAATCATTTAATTTGAATTAAAGTAAATTAAAATTAGATTAATTGAACTAAAATTAATTCAATTAAACTTAAGATTAATTAATGAAAAGTACAATAAACTAATCAATTAATTTGAATAAAAGAAAATTAAAATTAGATTAATTGAACTAAAATTAATTCAATTAAACTTATGATTGATTAATTAAAACTAACATAAACTAATCATTTAATTTGAATTAAAGTAAATTAAAATTAGATTAATTGAACTAAAATTAATTCAATTAAACTTAAGATTAATTAATTAAAACTACAATAAACTAATCAATTAATTTGAATAAAAGTAAATTAAAATTAGATTAATTGAACTAAAATTAATTCAATTAAACTTATGATTGATTAATTAAAACTAACATAAACTAATCATTTAATTTGAATTAAAGTAAATTAAAATTAGATTAATTGAACTAAAATTAATTCAATTAAACTTAAGATTAATTAATTAAAACTAAAATAAACTAATCAATTAATTTGAATTAAAGTAAATTAAAATTAGATTAATTGAAACTAAAATTAATTGAATTAAATTAATTTGAGTTTAATTCAATTAATTTTAGTTCAATTTATCCAATTTTACTTTACTTTATTTCAAATTAAATAATTAGTTTATTTTAGTTTTAATTAATTAATCTTAAATTTAATTGAATTAATTTTAGTTCAATTAATCTAATTTTAATTTACTTTTATTCAAATTAATTTGATTTGTTTATTTTAAATTATTTGCTTAATTTATGTTAGTTTAATTTACATTATTTAATTAATTAATTAATTAAATTTATTTCAATATTTTACTTACGTAATTAGTATTAAATTAGTTTATTTTGGTTGTAGGATTATGACGGGCGACGACGCGTCCTCCCCAGGTCAGGCGAGCCTGACGACGCGGGTGACGAGGGGTCTCCGAGACGCCATCGGCGCCGCCCGATGCGGACCTACTACGGAGGAGTTGGACATCCTCTTTAGTTACGAGACGAGGACTTGCCGCCACGCTCGATGATGCGGTCCCTGAGACCGACTCTGCGACACCACGACTGCCGCAGGACTCCCTGGCCACGACTCCGGGCTTAGCATCAGGGTATGCGTCCGGGTCTGCATCAGGGTCGGATCTAGCTGGCCCCTCGACTTCATGCACGCAGCCGTCTCGGGCCGCAGACTCTACCCTTCGGATTGAAGGGGATACGTAAGTAATTTTGTTTACAATTTTTCAAAGTGTTTTTTATTCCTTTTAACTAATAGTTTCTAATATATAGCACAATAATTTTTTTTGATTTTGCAGAGTACAGCCGCATACAACCGTTTCAAAACGGTTTCGCGAGGTCCTCCAGAGCATGCCTCTACCCAGCGACCTTCGCTGGACGAAGATTTCGACGACGGAGAAACGTCGGATGTACGACAATTGGAAGGTAAAAACATCATTTATTTTGATAATTAATTAATTTTGAAATTTATAGAAATAAATTTATTACTTTAACAATTTTTTATTTCAATTTTTTCAGGGCAAGTTTCCTGTTATCGATCCTGATATCACCGACGGTAGATTGTTCCCCCTATGGGACGATCCACGTCCGGGATCGATTCAAGGACCTCATGTTCCGGCGCGCGAAGGCAAGCAAGGAAAACCGCCCCGTGTGGATAAGCCCAGGAGGACCACGCACGGCCCGCGAGCTTGAGCACTCCTGAGGGCAAGGCGTGTCAAGCAAGAATAAGGCCAACCGCGCGAAGAATCCCACCAAACACACAATGGGCGCGGACCCACGACGAGCACCATCGTCGATTGGTATGTTTTTTTTTTCGTCGTTTTCTTACTTACGTACTTTTTTCTCGTTTTCTTTTTTCAATTACTTATTAATTTATTATGTTTTATTCTTCACTCTTTAATTTTTTAGGAAGCGAAGCACGGCGCCCCGTCCTGCCTGATGAGTCGCACCGAGTTCTTCACACGAAGAAGGATGGGACGTTAATCGACGATAAGGCGAAAGCGCTTGGCATTTAATAATTTTTTCAATTATTATTTTTTCTTTAAAATTTTTCCTACCTTATATATTAACCATTTTATTTTTTGAATTTTAAATGTTTAGGAACGTTTCACGGAGTCCTTGACTCAGCGGTTGCCCACACCAGACTCGCAACAGACTCAGGAGGACCGTAGAGAGGCGTTCTTGGAGGCTGCTAGAGGGGTTCGGCCTGATGGGTCAGTTCCTGGGCTCGGCTCGTACGGGAGACGCCTTTATACAGATGTGCCCCGGCCTCAGCGGAGAGAAGCGAGTAGTAGCTCCGGCCATTCTCCGGTTGAGCAGCAGCTGCGCGCGGACATGGAGGCTATGCGCGAGGACTTCGTTACTCGAGTCTCTGCTATTGAGGCCGACATGAAGGCATGAGTCGAGGTCCAGGTCGCAGCCACTTTGGCGGCGTACTTCAGATCTCTAGGCGGCGACCCTTCATCATCGACGCCTCCTCCCCCACCCCCCGCCCCTCCGCAGTAGTTCTAAGATTCTTTCGACTGTATAAAACATTTTTTTAATATTTGATATATATATTTTTTATTTTAATTCCAATTTTTTTTATGAAATTTTAATATTAATTAAATAAATAATTAATAATTAATAATTAATTAACTAATTATTGAAATTTAAATTTTTTAAAAAAATTCTTAAATGCGACCAGGTGGTCACTTTTTAGGCGACCATCTGGTCGTATTTTAACTGAGCCTAAAAGTGACCATTTGGTCACATAAAATACGACCATTTGGTCACTTTTTTATGTGACCAATTGGTCACTTATCTTTCACATAAATTACGACCAGATGGTCACTTTTTAGGCGACCATCTGGTCGCATTTTAACTAAGCCTAAAAGTGACCATTTGGTCACATAAAATACGACCATTTTGTCACTTTTTTATGTGACCAAATGGTCACTTCTCTTGAAGATAAATTACGACCATATGGTCACTTTTATGGTGACCATCTGGTCGTATTTTTAAAAGGTTGACTTTTTTGCGACCAAAAATTTTTGGTCGTATATTTGTGACTATCCAGTCGCACAAATTCAGGACCGACCAGGTTTTTGGCCACCACTTATTTGGTCGCATTTTTGGTCGCATTTTAGGTAAAAAAACGACCATTTGGTCGCAATTTTGTGGTCGCAAATTGACAGTTTTTTTGTAGTGGAATAAGTTGAACGATTTGTAGGATCGGAAGTTAAGAATAAGATTCAATTGAAAGGATAAGAGTGAGTGAACTAATGTGCTTAGGCTTTGGAGTTAGTTCTATTTGGTGAGAGAATTCATAGGTGCTTCAAAGGAAACGAGTATGTAACGTCCCATTATTTTGTGATAAATTTTTTTTTATTTTAATTTAAGTAATTAAAGTTTATTTTAGAATCGGTAATTTAGAATTTAGTAGTTTATTTCGGTTTAAGTCCTTTTAATTGCTTTATTAATTTAAATAAGTTATGGTGGTATTAATAATTATTAACGGGCCAATTAATAATTATTAAGCACCATTGGGATAGTTTAAGAACTTCGGGTTTCGATTTATAAGTCAAAAGTCATTAAAGGACGCAACCGTCATTTCCAAAGTTCTTAAAAATATCAAACTACTATTCATCTCTTCTTTAAATTCAAGCTTTGACTTCATTGACCAAGACAACTCCATTTTCTCTTCATTTTTCTTCCTCTCTTGCCGTGGGTGAAGGGTTTTGGGAGAAAAAGTTTGGGTTTTGTTTAATACTCAACCGATCGACTTGATTCCGGGTGCGTTGGAAAGATCTCGGGTCTAGGATTCTTTTCCACCTAACCATCGTGCCTACCACCTACATACTACGGACTTCTCGGTAAGTTAAACTTCAACTCTAAAGCTCCAAATAGTGTTTTAATGGATATTTCTCTTTGGTTCTTCGATTTCTTGTCGAAAAACTCAATGTTTGTAAATACGGGAGTTATTTTAAGTGTTTTTGGAAACAATCCCTTAACCCTAAAACCGAGTTTCAGTCGAAACCCTTTCCGTTTGAAATTTACCTTTCAGGGTTTGATTATGGGTTATTTATTTTTGATATAATGTTTATTATAATTCAATTAGAGAAATTACATATTGTCTAAAAACCCTATTTATCGATACCCATTGAAATCGGGAACATTGAAATTGATTGAAACCAACTCCAAACACATCTAAATTGCATAAAAGCCGGAAAACAAAATCCGAGACCCACTTTTTTTTGGGGGGGGGGCGAGAGCCTCATAGTGGGGTTTGTTGAGTTTTTCGTCGTTTTGTAAGCTTAGATGTTGTTTGATCGTTATTTGGTAATTTATTGATTGTTAGATATAATTCTAATTGTAGGTGGTTTTGGACTTTTCTTGATCGCTCTATAGGATTCGGGAGCGAATTCTTCTTTGCCAAGGTGAGAATAAATATGATTTAAAGTAACTTTAGAAACCGAATAAGTAAAATGATTTATAGAATCGAAAGTCGATCTTTAGGTTTGAATAAAAAAGGGTATAAGAAAATGAGCTAACTTTTTAGAATTGGGAATTAGTTTTGATCTCGAGTTGAGAGATTTCACAAGTGTTTCAAAGAAAATGTTTAACTCTCGGAAGCTATAAGTTTAGGTTAGTTCGATGTCTAAAGATGACTATTCGGAAGTTGAAGGTTTCAAGTTTAAAGAATTGAATAAGAAACTTGATTTGAAAACTTCAAGTACTTATTGAGAGAATTAGAATTCTCTTGAATTGGAAACTTTAAGATAAAGTTAGTAAGTAAGTTTATGAAAAACCTTTGATTCGATTTACTTATTGTTTTTCCTTATCAGAAGTTGCTATCTTCTTATTTTATATTTAAGAGTATAATACTTGATTCATTTAACTTTTATGTTCTTTAGTTTACTTTGAAAGTTTACATTTATTTACTCGTACTTGAAAGCTTATGCACATCATATCATATCATTTTGCATAATCGAACTTGGAAGGAATAATGAGGCAATGCATAGATCGAATGAGCTTGCATTGTCTGGTATTATTCGTTTTATATTTCCGTATATGTACATGAGGAATGTTAAAGGACTGCGGGACTTTGCATGATCGGAGGAGATGGATAATGAAATAATGATGAACTATGCGAGTTCACATTATTTGGTATTATCCATAATTACTATGATACATATACGAAGATACATGGTGAATGAACTGACCTACGGGAGCTTCATTACCTATATTCAGTGAGTGAGTTAATGAGGTGAATGAACTGACCTTCGGGAGCTTCATTACCTGCCATTAATCACTAGAGATGGGAAGTTATAATTGAAAAGACTTATATGTGCTAATTGGAAAGCGAGATAATGAGGTGAATGAACTGACCTACGGGAGCTTCATTACTTGACATTATTCGCATGTGATGATTATATTGATTTAAAGATGGTGTATTCGTTATATTATTTAATTAGTGAATGATTGATGGTTAGACTTCATTTGCTAATATTATATGAATATACATAATTAGAGTAAATATTATACTTAGTACGAATCATCAAAAGTATGACGCAGAAAAATGTATGCTTTGGAATCATTCTTCTAAACAATTGAAGTTTTAGTAAAGCATAAGCAAACGGTAATTGGACACAAATTAGAATGCCGATTTGGAGTCTATCTTTACTTTTTATTTTGTCTATTCTCACTGGGCTTTGTTGTTAGCTCATGATATTACAACCAATTTCAAGTAATGCTCGTGTTAGAGGTCGTGGGAGAGGAGCTGGTGCTGTATGATTGCAGGATGATGACCTCAAGATGGACTAGGTTTATGTAAAGTCCATGGACTATGTTTTTTGTGAATTTTACACATATTTTGAGTTTGTATATTTGTAAATGGCTCATATGAGCTTATTGTCTTTACTTTTATGATTATAAGTCTTTTGAACTCCTGATTAGGAACTTGAAGTTCCTTGTGTTTTTCTTTAGATTTTGAAATTAAGATGTAAATAGGTTTTGGCTAGCCAATTTTCAAACATAACCACGCCAATTTTCTTAAAATATAAAGATTTCCGCTGTGTCTTCTAATTTAAATTATTTAAAAGTTTCGGGTCATCATAGTTGGTATCAGAGCCTTAGGGTTCTGCAGACTACATGTGATGCATGTTTGTTTTCATGTTTTGTTTTAAGTCCATTCTCAAGTCATCATCTGAGATCAGCAGCACCAGGTATTCCTAGACCTTTATCTTTTAAACTAGGCTATTTATTATGATTTGGTAAAGGAGTAGTGAATTCTCTTTTACTAGTAACTTATCAAGTTATATTGACTATGATGCAGTATGACTCGTAGAAGGGGTGCTAGGCCAGTTGGAGCGGCGGCGGCTGCTCCTGCGAGGGGTAGAGGTAGAGCCCGAAACCCTACACCTCCACCACCACCACCACCTGAGATTCCTATTATACCGCCACCCGTTCAGGGGCGAGGAGTTTACATCGCTGAGGATGTTTATCTTGAGTTATTATGGGGTGCTGGTAGACCCGTTCTGCCTGTTATACCTCCACCTAGAGCAGCAGATATAGCAGTTGATCAGGTTGGAGTTACTGATGCTGCTAAGACTCTGAGGGAGTATAGGCGATATGCACCTGCTGAGTTTGATGGTAGGTCTTTGGATGCATCTGTTGCAGAGTTATAGGTTGATAGGGTTGAGAGAGCCTTCGAGTTTATTGAGTGTCCGGACCGGTTGAAGGTCCACTGTGGCACATATTCTCTTGTTGATGATGCCCTTTATTGGTGGATGGGCCTTTTCAGATCCCTTTTTCTCACTATGGAGGTTACTTGGGAGGTATTTCGAGAGAAGTTTTATGAGAAGTATTACTCAGCTGACTTACGAAACTGATTAGAGGTGGAGTTTCTGACCCTAAAACAGGGTGATAGATCAGTGACAGAGTATGAGCGAGAGTTTGATCGATTGTCTAGGTTTGCTTCTAGACAGATTGCTGACACTCAGAGTAAGAAAAAGAGGTTTATGGTGGGATTGAGAGCCGAGATTAGGGGTCATCTACGCACCTTGCGTCCGACTACCTATGAGGAGGCTTTGAAGTTTGCACTTTCTTTGGATTTGGCATTTGATGAAAAGAAGGGCAAACTAGCTGCTACAGGACATACTTCCTTTCAGACGAGAAAGGCGGAGGATGATCATACTAGCCGAGTTACACAGCCTCCGTATAGACAGCATCAGCAACAGTAGGCTTGGGGCGGAGTCCAGTTTGGACATCCGAGAGTACAGGAGCAGGTTCGTCGATATTGCTATGACTGTGCTAGTTATCATTCTGGGAGATGCACTCTACCTTGGAGATGTTATGTTTGTAGTCAGGTTGGACATCAGTCCTTTCAATGTAGGACTTATTAGGCACAGCCACCACAGTATGGTTATCCGGGTCAGGGTGTTCAGCAGAGACCACCTCAGTTACCACTAGCTTTTTATGCTCCTCAGATTAGGGGTAGAGGTCAGGACAGGGGCAGAGGACATAACAGGGGTAGAGGTCAGGGTGGGCAGGCTCAGCAGTATAGACTCCCACTTGTTGTTCCACCACCACAGATATTGCCTCCACCACCACCGAGATTTCCTCCACCTGTTCCGCATCAGGCTCGAGTATTTGCCACCAGAGAAGAGGCCGAGGCTGCAGGTACTGTAGTGACTG
Source organism: Gynostemma pentaphyllum (assembly GCA_028015215.1). Lineage (NCBI taxonomy): Eukaryota > Viridiplantae > Streptophyta > Magnoliopsida > Cucurbitales > Cucurbitaceae > Gynostemma > Gynostemma pentaphyllum. Next base: position 33,299,923 of record CM051352.1, read on the forward strand.
GTACTTTGATAGTTTTGGGCCATTCGGCGTTTGTTTTATTTGATTCTGGGGCTAGCCACTCTTTTATTTCTTCTGAGTCTGTTGAGTTGGCTGCACTTGAGTCTGCACCGTTAGGTTTGAGATGCGTGTTTCTATCCTGGTGGGGTAGTTTGTTATTGCTGATAGTATGATTAGCACTGATGATTTGTGTTTTATGGGTTGTTGCTTGCATGCTACCTTGATTATCATGCATATGTCTGATTTCGATGTGATTTTGGGTATGGATTGGCTATCAGCTAATCATGCCACTATTGATTGTACTGAGAGAGTTATTGATTTTATGAGTCCATGTGGGACTAGCTTATGTTTTCATGGGTCTAGTAGACAAGTAGCACCCACCTTGATATCTATGTTAGAAGCTAGTATGCTTCTAAGTGATGGAGCCTTGGGCTATTTAGCTAGTGTTGTCAATACTTCTGTACCGGAGACTAGCTTGAGTTCTGTGCCATTAATGAGGGATTTCTTTGATGTTTTCCCTGATGAGTTACCCGGTTTGCCACCAGTGAGATAGTTTGATTTTCAGATTGAGGTTACTCCTGGGACAGCTCCATTGTCCAAAGCACCTTATCGTATGGCACCGGTTGAGTTGAAAGAACTCTAGAGCCAGTTACAGGGACTTTTAGAATTGGGGTTTATACGCCCGAGTGTTTCACCGTGGTGAGCTCCGGTGTTGTTTGTGAAGAAGAAGGATGGTTCTATGCGTTTATGCATCGATTATAGAGAGTTGAACCATGTTACGGTGAAAAACAAGTATCCTTTGCCCAGGATAGAAGACTTGTTTGATCAGTTGAGGGGAGCCACTATCTTTTCGAAGATAGATTTGAGATCTGGCTATCATCAGTTGAGGATTCGGGATGAGGATATTCCCAAGACTGCATTCAGGACGCGTTATGGACATTATGAGTTCGTAGTTATGTCCTTTGGCTTGACCAATGCGCCTGTAGCTTTTATGGACCTTATGCACACGGTGTTCAGAAGGTTCATTGATTCTTTTGTGATTATATTCATTGATGATATATTGGTTTATTCCAAGACAGAGGAGTTGCATGCTATGCACCTTCGGGAAGTATTGACGATACTACGAGATCAGAGATTGTATGCCAAGTTCTCCAAGTGTGAGTTTTGGCTGAGAGAAGTGACATTTTTGGGCCATGTAGTATCGAGTAGAGGAGTATCTGATTATCCCTCTAAGATTGAGGCAGTTACTAACTGGCCTAGGCCGACTAGTGTGGCGGATATTCAAAGTTTTCTGGGACTTGCAGGCTATTATAGACGGTTTGTACAAGATTTCTCCAAAATTGCTTCAGCTTTGACACGTTTGACCCGGAAGGGAGTTGATTTTGTATGGTATGAAGATTGTGAGAAGAGCTTTGAGGAGCTCAAGAGGAGGCTTGTGACAACACCTGTTCTAGTGTCGCCTGACAGAACCAGGTGGTTTGACTGTGTACACAGATGCTTCCCATAGAGGTTTGGGATGTGTGTTGATGCAACATGGGAAAGTTGTAGCCTATGTTTCTCGTCAGTTGAAAGAGCATGAGAAGAAATATCCAACTCATGATTTAGAGTTGGCAGTTGTTGTTCATGCATTGAAAATATGGAGACATTATTTATATGGTGAGAAGATCCTGATATTTACTGACCATAAAAGTCTTAAATATTTCTTCACTCAGAAGGAATTGAATATGAGACAGCGGAGATGGTTAGAGCTTGTTAAGGATTATGATTGTGACATCCAGTATCATCCTGGGAAAGCCAATGTAGTGGCTGACGCGCTCAGTAGGAAGTCTTCTCATTCATCAACTTTATCGGCCGTACCTTTGAGATTGAGGTGGGATATGGAACGAGCTGAGATAGCATTTTTGACTGCCGAGGTCACTGTGAGTCTGCCTAGTTTAATAGTAGGACCTACTTTGAGGCAGAGGATGATTGATGCACAGAGGGGAGAGACTCATTTGCAGGCCGGTTTTAGAGAGACTGAGTCAGATATTCCTAGCCATTTTACCTTCTCTACAGATAGTGCTCTGATGTATCGTAAGAGGCTATGTGTGCCTTTAGGATCGACTTTAAGAAGGGAACTGTTGGAGGAGGCTCACAGTTCTATCTCCTCTATTCATCCAGGTAGTACGAAGATGTACAGGGACCTGAGAGAGCACTATTGGTGGCCTGGGATGAAGCTTGAGATTGCAGATTATGTTAGTAGATGCTTGACTTGTCAGCAAGTCAAGGCATTGAGGAAGAGACCATCGGGTTATCTTAATCCTCTGAGTGTGCCAGAATGGAAATGGGAGGAGATTTCCATGGATTTTATCAGCGGATTGTCGAGGACATCAAAGGGTTACGATACCATTTGGGTGATTGTAGACCGTTTGATGAAGACCTCACACTTTATACCTGGGAGGATCACCTACCCAGTTGAGACTTGGGCACAGTTGTGTCTACGGGAGATTGTTAGATTACATGGTGTGCCAGTAAGGATCGTATCAGATCGGGACACTCGTTTTGTCTAGAAGTTTTGGCAGAGTTTACATTCAGCCATGGGTACTGGCTTGGATTTTAGCACAGCCTTTCACCCCCAGACAGATGGTCAGACCGAGAGAGTTAACCAGATTCTGGAGGATATGCTGAGGGCTTGTGTTCTTGATTTCGGAGGTAGTTGGGACTCTCAATTGTACTTGGTAGAGTTTGCTTATAATAACAGCTACGAGCTACTATTGAGATGACACCATTTGAGGCACTTTATGGTAGAAAGTGTCATTCTCCAGCTCACTGGGATGAGGTTGGGGAGAGAAGGCTTTTGGGACCTGAGTTGTTACAGTTGACTAATCAGTCGATTGACTTGATTAGAGAGAGGATGAGGGTTGCCCAAAGTCGATAGAAGAGTTATGCAGAAAAACGACGTAGTCCACTTGAGCTTTCAGTGGGGGACCACGTGTTTTTGAAGGTAGCACCTATGAAAGGTGTTATGAGATTCGGAAAGAAGGGTAAGCTGAGCCCTAGGTTCATTGGCCCTTTCGAGATACTTGATCGGGTAGGAGCAGTAGCTTACAGGTTGGCTTTACCACCTTCTTTATCAGCAGTTTATAATGTATTCCATGTATATATGCTACGAAAGTACATGGCAGATCCTTCTCATGTGATTGATCATGAGCCGATAGTTTGGATGCTAGTATGTCTTATGAGGAGACACGATTGAGATTCAAGCATTCGAACAAAAGGTGTTGAGAAACAATACTATTCGCTTGGTTAAGGTCCTTTGGAGGAACCAAGTGTCAGAAGAAGCTACGTGGGAGCGTGAGGACGATATGCGGGCAAAGTATCCTCACCTTTTCACTTAGTAAGTTCACTTTTCGGGGATGAAAAGCCCTTTTTAGGAGGGTTGACTGTAATGTCCCGTTATTTTGTGATAAAATTTTATTTATTTATTTTATTTTAATTTAAGTAATTAAAGTTTATTTTAGAATTGGTAATTTAGAATTTAGTAGTTTATTTCGGTTTAAGTCCTTTTAATTGCTTTATTAATTTAAATAAGTTATGGTGGTATTAATAATTATTAACGGGCCAATTAATAATTATTAATCACCATTGGGATAGTTTAAGAACTTCGGGTTTCGATTTATAAGTCAAAAGTCATTAAAGGACGCAACCGTCATTTCTAAAATTCTTAAAAATATCAAACTACTATTCATCTCTTCTTTAAATTCAAGCTTTGACTTCATTGACCAAGACAACTCCATTTTCTCTTCATTTTTCTTCCTCTCTTGCCGTGGGTGAAGGGTTTTGGGAGAAAAAGTTTGGGTTTTGTTTAATACTCAACCGATCGACTTGATTCCGGGTGCATTGGAAAGATCTCGGGTCTAGGATTCTTTTCCACCTAACCATCGTGCCTACCACCCGCATACTACGGACTTCTTGGTAAGTTAAACTTCAACTCTAAAGCTCCAAATAGTGTTTTAATGGAGATTTCTCTTTGGTTCTTTGATTTCTTGTCGGGAAACTCGATGTTTGTAAATACGGAAGTTGTTTTAAGTGTTTTTGAAAACAATCCCATAACCCTAAAATCGAGTTTCAGTCGAAACCCTTTCCGTTTGAAATTTACCTTTCGGGGTTTGATTATGGGTTATTTATTTTTGATATAATGTTTATTATAATTCAATTTGGGAAATTACATATTGTCCAAAAACCCTATTTATCGATTCCCATTGAAATCGGGAACATCGAAATTGCTTGAAACCAACTCGAAACACATCTAAATTGCCTAAAAGCCGGAAAACCAAATCCGAGACCCACTTTCTTGGGGGGGGGGAGGGCGAGAGCCTCATAGTGGGGTTTGTTGAGTTTTTCGTCGTTTTGTAAGCTTAGATGTTGTTTGATCGTTATTTGGTAATTTATTGATTGTTAGATATAATTCTAATTGTAGGTTGTTTTGGACTTTGCTTGATCGCTCTATAGGATTCGGGAGCGAATTCTTCTTTGCCAAGGTGAGAATAAATAGGATTTAAAGTAACTGTAGAAACCGAATAAGTAGAATGATTTGTAGAATCGAAAGTCGATCTTTAAATCAAAAAGGGTATAGAAAATGAGCTAACTTTTTAGAATTGGGAGTTAGTTTTGATCTCGAGTTGAGAGATTTCATAAGTGTTTCAAAGGAAACGTTTAACTCTCGGAAGCTCTAAGTTTAGGTTAGTTCGATGCCTAAGGATGACTACTCGGAAGTTGAAGGTTTCAAGTTTAAAGAATTGAATAAGAAACTTGATTTGGAAACTTCAAGTACTTTTTGAGAGAATTAGAATTCTCTTGAATTGGAAACTTTAAGATAAAGTTAGTAAGTAAGTTTATGAAAAACTGTTGATTCGATTTACTTATTGTTTTTCCTTAGCAGAAGTTGTTATCTTCTTATTTTATATTTAAGAGTATAATACTTGATTCATTTACCTTTTATGTTCTTTAGTTTACTTTGAAAGTTTACATTTATTTACTCGTACTTGAAAGCTTATGCACATCATATCATATCATTTTGCATAATCGAACTTGGAAGGAATAATGAGGCAATGCATAGACCGAGTGAGCTTGCATTGTCTGGTATTATTCGTTTTATATTTCCGTATATGTACATGAGGAATGTTAAAGGACTGTGGGACTTTGCATGATCGGAGGAGATGGATAATGAAATAATGATGAACTATGCGAGTTCACATTATTTGGTATTATCCATAATTACTATGATACATATACGAAGATACATGATGAATGAACTGACCTACGGGAGCTTCATTACCTGTATTCGGTGAGTGAGTTAATGAGGTGAATGAACTGATCTACGGGAGCTTCATTACCTGCCATTAATCACTAGAGATGGGAAGTTATAATTGAAAAGACTTATATGTTCTAATTGGAAAGCGAGATAATGAGGTGAATGAACTGACCTACGGGAGCTTCATTACTTGATATTATTCGCATGTGATGATTATAATGATTTAAAGATGGTGTATTCTTTATATTATTTAATTAGTGAATGATTGATGGTTAGACTTCATTTGCTAATATTATATGAATATACATAATTAGAGTAAATATTATACTTAGTACGAATCATCAAAAGTATGACCCAGAAAAATGTATGCTTTGGAATCATTCTTCTAAACAATTGAAGTTTTAGTAAAGCATAAGAAAACGGTAATTGGACACAAATTAGAATGCGGATTTGGGGTCTATCTTTACTTTTTATTTTGTCTATTCTCACTAGGCTTTGTTGTTAGCTCATGATATTACAACCAACTTTAGGTAATGCTCGTGCTAGAGGTCACGGGAGAGGAGCTGGTGCTGTAGGATTGCAGGATGATGACCTCGAGATGGACTAGGTTTATGTAAAGTCCATGGACTATGTTTTTTGTGAATTTTACACATATTTTGGGTTTGTATATTTGTAAATGGCTCATATGAGCTTATTGTCTTTACTTTTATGATTATTTTGAACTCCTGATTAGGAACTTGAAGTTCCTTGTGTTTTTCTTTAGATTTTGAAATTAAGATGTAAACAGGTTTTGGCTAGCCAATTTTCCAACATAACCACGCCAATTTTCTTAAAATATAAAGACTTCCGCTGTGTCTTCTAATTCAAATTATTTAAAAGTGTCAGGTCGTTACAGAGTAACTTTTGGAAGTTCTAAGTTTAGACTTACTTCGGAGTTTCCTAATGTTTATCGGAAGATGAAGGTTTCAAATGTAATAAGGATTGTGAATAAGGAACTTCGTTTGTTTAATAAACAATGGAGTTGGAGACTTTTATGTTAAGTCAAAATCTTGAGTTATTTGGAGGCCGGTTGACTCGGTTCATTCATTGTTTTTCAAAAGTTCCTAATCATTTGTTTTATGTATACGAGTAATTCATGATCCATTAACTTTATGTCCTTTCGATTAAGATGAATGATCATATTTATTTTACTTGCAATTGAAAACATATTCATATCATATCATATTGCGTAGTCGAAATTGGGAGGATAATGAAGTATAGTTAGCCTGTGGGAGCTTTCATACTGTCATCATAAACATTATTTTGGAAAGTGAGATAATGAAGTATAGTTAGCCTGCTGGAGCTTTCATACTGTCATTATAAGCAATATTTTAGAAAACGGGATAATGATGTAATGTTAGCCTGCAGGAGCTAATATTATTGTCATTTATCACAAATTGTGTTTATTTGAATATGTTAAGATCGAGAAAGCTTAGAATAAGTTATTAAAGACAAATGAACATAAACCTTATATCTCGTAAGAGGTATTAAGAATAATGTATAAGAGAGAGAATTGTGATATGACAACTTTTTTCTAAACGTTGGGAGTTATTCTTTTCGAGTTTTGGATGTTTTGGTAAGAGAATGTAAGATTTACTTAGATACAAATCCGAATACGGGTTTGGAGTCTAATATTACTTTATTTTCCGTTTATTTTCACTAGGCTTGTTGTTAGCTTATGATATTACAAAAAATTTCAGGTAACGCTCTTGCTTGGGGTCGTGGGAGAGGAGCTGGTGCAGCTTGATCGATGGATGATGATGCTGAGATGGACTAGGAGTATTTTAAAGTCCATGGACTTATTTTGTTATATTTTGTAACTTTTGAATTGTAAATATGTATATAAGCTCATAAGAGCTTCTTGTTTTAACTTTACGATTATTAACTTCTTTTAACTTTGGAAAAGGAATTACATTTCCTTGCTTTTAAATTTTCTGATGTGAAAAATGTATACAGGTTTTGGATAGTCTAAGTTTCAAACATATCCACTCCATTTTTTTTAAAACACTAAGACTTCCGCTGTGTTTTAATATTTATATGATTTTAAAGGAGTCGGGTCGTCACACGAATCATTATATCAATGGAGATACCTAAAGTTTCTGAGTTAGAAATGTGTCGCACTAACACTTTTGTTATCTTAGAAAAGTCATGAAATTCCATCTTGTATAGGAATGTTCCAAAGCACTAACTTAGTCATTTCCCCAAAGTAGAAGTTTATCGAGTGTATCAATGAATCACTTTCAACCATGTGAATCAAAGGAAAAGACTTTAGTAATGTGAGTTCATAACATACTCAGGATTGAGATGTATCAATCTTAATAACTGAATTTGATAATGTAAATCATTTCCTATTAACGGTGTTATTTATGAATCAATTTATTATCCTGGTCCAGTCTTATATAAACTCATTATATATGATACCTTCACTTGCATGTCAACAATGCTAATGATTTGGATCAAATCAGTGAATAATATCAACAGTGTCACCATAATAAGGTTTCTGCACCGTATTCATTTACTGCAGACTATTCGAGTTACTATCTTGGACTTGATCCACTTTATATCTCAAGTAGTCAAGATTACAGAATTAGTAACCCTTGAATTTTCCTTAAAAGTTTGAATATTTGAAGAATATCAACATATTACAAATTGTACAAAATCCAAAAAATAATACTTTTATTCATTAAATAAATATTATATTACAAATTTCGAATTCTAGGGCATAAATCATAACAATCTCCCACTTTTCCTAGAGTAAGTGAGAGATGTCTTGTAATCCTAGTCCTTCTGGGTGACTCTCAAACACTTTAGTTGTAAGAGTCTTTGTAAATGGATCAGCTCTGTTGTCTTTCGTGTCTATCTTCGTGACCAGCACTTCTCCACGATGCATTATCCCCCTTATAAGATGTACTTCCTCTCTATATGTTTTGATATTTTGTGTGTCCTTGGTTCCTTTGAATTTCCCATTGCACTGTTATTATCACAATAGAGAGTTATGGGCAATTCTATATTTGGAACAACTTCCAAATCTTTTAGGAACTTTTTTAGCCAGAGAACTTCCTTTGCAGCTTCACAAGCAGCAACATATTATACTTCCACAGTGGAATCAACAATACATCCTTACTTAATACTTCTCCAAACTGTGGCAGCTCCACTAAGTGTAAACATAGCTCCTGATGTAGATTTTCTTGAATTCTTATCACTTTGAAAATCTGAATCTGTGTATCCTGTAAGGATCAAATCCTTATCCCCATACACCAACATATAATTTATCGTTCTCCTAAGATACTTGAGAATTTCTTTTACTACAACCCAATTTTCCTTTCCAAGATTGGATTAGAACCTGCTGACTACTCTCACTGAATAGTAGATATCCGGTCTAGTGCATAACATTGCATACATTAGACTTCCTACTACTAAAGCATATGGTATTTGTTCCATTTCCTCAACCTCTTAAGGCGTCTTAGGGGGATTGTTCCATATACAGACTAATTTCATACCTAAAAGGTAGAATACCTTTCTTGAAATTTTTCATAGCAAAACGTTTAATGATCTTATCAATGTACGATGCTTGAGACAGTGCTAGTGATTTCTTCCTACAATCACGAATGATCTGAATCCTAAGAACATAACTAACTTCCCTCAAATAATCCCTTTGGTTGCATCATATAGATATTTTTGTCGAGATTGCCACTAAGGAAGGCATTCTTGACTTCCATTTTCTAAATCTCATAGTCATAATATGCGCCAATGGATAAGATGGTGCGTATAGATTTAACCATGGCAACTGGAAAAAAAGTTTCCTCATAGTCAATACCCTCTCGAGTATATCCTTTTCCCACTAATCTTGCCTTGAAAGTCTTAGGGCCTGTTTGGTTTAGAATTCAAATCCAATTTTATAAATCTAGATCCATGCGATCAGGTAAAATGGGTTGAGTTGTTGTTTGGTAAACCACTTTTTGAAAATAGAATCCGGATACAATTTTAAAAATAGCCCAAAATCTGAATTCTTAAAAATAACGTTTTCCTTGTATTCAGATTTTGGAATTCAAAAATATGAAAACACGGGATTCATTAAAAAGAAAAGTAAATCCCGTCATCTTTGGAGTCCGCCCTCGGACATAAGCTCTTCTCGTACAGATACCATTTTCTCTCCATCGATTCACCATATAGAAATGCAGGTAAGAAAATTGAAGGCCTCTCCTCTCCTCTATATTTCGAGATTTCTTCATTGAAGCATAATTGAGGGCATTTAAGTTTGATAATCATTGCGTTGTGTTCTAGTTTTCCTCCATCAATCGCTTCATTTTTTCTTTTCAATTTGTAGTTCTTGATTTATTTTCATCTATTAGTTCTTCGAATAGACGAGATTTATGAGAACAATATTGATTTATGTCTGGAGAAATTTGAAGAAAAATCTGTACATGTGAGTTTTCTAGGGCTGGCTTTGGCTTTTGGGATTTTTTTTAATTTGGACCAAGTTTCCATAAGCAGTGGGGCATATTGGCAAATTTTTATTGCATTTCTTGGATGAATTTAATTGTTGTCATTTTGTTAAGCCTAGGTCAAATCTCTTTATGCTTCCAACTTTAATCTTCTCTTTTATGTGTTATTGATTGATTGCAATAAGATCCAGGGATAGCTAATCAAATCATGTCCATGTTTATAACTTGAGTTAACTATTCGACATTAATTCAGCTTGTATGTTGTACCTTCCCTTTTTATATTTCAGGGATAGAAGAATCTTGTGGGTGGGATTCGGATATTAGTTTCACTAAAGAAGATGATAATCTTGGAAAAACTTCATTTGATGTGTGATAGTGATAGGTTCTCAACTCCAATTCACGTTACAGATTTACATATGTCTGACATTGGCAGATTGAGCAAACTATTATTTTGATGACTAATAGTGGAATCAAAGTTGTGATGGTTCTTTCTTTGGTCCTTGGAATCTTTTGTTTTACATGGTTGCATCCTTGTTCTTCACATAAACTTGAACCACTTAGTACAAATCATGTATTTTTGTGGGATTGTTCTTCTACATAAGTTAATCTTCAACTTCCATTCTCTTTTTATTATTGCACCACCTACACCTTATATCAAGTTTTATACTCTAATACACATGTTAAGGAAGAGACACCCATATTTTCAACTCATTTGCATCTTGATCCATCCATAATTCCACATTTGTTCCTTATTTTGTTTGATTATCATTTTTATTCTTCCTTTTTATTTGTGTAGTGGTGACTATGAATAGGAACCAAATGTGATTGTTGCCTTGTTGGACCACTTAATCATATGATATTCTAGTGATTGATGTTTGGTATGTCAAGTTTGCAAAGTCTGGGTATAATTAGTAAGTCAATGATGATGGAGCTGATAAAGTTTAGTTTGTTTATAATAGCCATCTTGGATTCGAAGTTTGCAGTTTGATTAATTAATGAGTCAAAGACAATGGAGTCTAATTAGTGAGCCAAGTAATGGGCTACTTTAATCCATGATCTTCTTTAATAGAGTTGAGATTTGCAATTTGCATATGCTTAGGATTTTTTACGAACAACCATGTGGTGCATGATTATTGTTTTTCATTTTTTATTGTACAAATGTTCAATGGACTTAGGATCTTCTCTACTTTTGGATGTGTATTCCGTTGGTTACCTTTAGGATAAGATTTATAACTATGAAATCAAATAGGAACTAAAGCATATCAAATTATTGGTTTTTATTCTAACTAAGTTATCATTTTTTTTATAGGTTAATCAAATGACAACTTGAAAATTGAGATGAATACAAGTCTGAGCAAGATTTTCAAGTCGATTTTTAGAGAGAAAGGAGATGATATTTTTTATGAAAGCTTACAGATGACTTTTATGTTTTAAGCCTATAGTTTTTTTTTTTTTTTTTTTTTTGTAAATCAAGCCATGTTTATATTTATGGCGGCTCAAGTGCTTAGTATATTTGTAATAAGACTTTTAATAAGAAAAGTGATGCATGATATGTTTCCTTGAGATATATTTTGTACAACGATTACACATTCAATATATAGATTTAAATATTGATATATATGAATATTTTTTAGATCTGAATCGTGAACCAAACACTTGTGTAGATTCATAATCTCATTTTTTAATTTCTAAATACGAAACCAAACAACTATTTCAAATTTCTGGATCTCAATTCCAAATCTTGAATCTGTTACCAAACACAGTTCTGGATTTAATAAATTCATAAAGTACAACTCTGAATTCATTAGAATCCAATAAATTCAAATTCTGTTTTTCAGATTGCAAATCAAACAGGCCCTTAATTTTCCCGTCTGCACCTCTTTTACTCTTATAAATCCATTTGCAACCAATGGATTTTTCACCATTGGAAGATCTATTAGAGTCTAGACAGAGTTGGAATACATTGATTACATCTCGAGATCCATGGCTTTGAGCCATTTTTCTTTATCAACATCCCGCATTGCACTTTTATAATTCAATGGATCTTCCGGATTGTCATCAAATATGGCAATGTGGATTTCTCCAAATCCTATAAAGCATTTTGGGTTTCTAATAACCCTTCCACTTCTTCAAGGTTCCGATAAAGATTTCACCTGAGTTTCAGGTGTTTTATCAATAACACTTGTTAATTGATGAATTGTTTTGTTATCACTTATTTCATTTAACGATTGCACTTCTGGGTTTTGTGAATTGCATAAAGTACTCTTCGAGAAAAATTGCATTTGTCGACACAAATACTTTGTTTTCTAAGGGGCAGTAAAATTACCCACCCTTTGTTTCTTTTGGGTAACCTACAAATAAGTATACTTTACTTCGGGATTCTAGCTTCTTTGGGTTTGCCATTAACACATGAGCGAGCGATCCCCAAATCTTAAAGTGTTGTAAACTTCCTTTACGTCCATTCTAAAATTCTTGTAGAGTTTCAGAAACACTTTTATATGGAACCATATTGAGTATGTATAATGCAGTCATAACTGCATATCCCCATGTTGAGGGTTGACAGTGTTACAAAACTCATCATTGATCTAGTCATGTGTAATAATATTTGGTTTCTTATTTTAGTTACACCGTTTTTCTGAGGCATTCTATGAAATTTGGGATGTTATCCCATGTTCTATCAAATAATCTCTGAATTCTAAGTCCAGATATTCTCCACGACGATCTAATTGAAGTATTTTGGTAGTTTTACCTAATTGATTTTCCACTTTAGCTTTATACTCTTTGAACTTGTCTAGAGTTTTTGACTTATGGATTATTAGGTAAATGTATCCATAGTGCAAATAATCATCCATGAAAGATATGTAATATTCAAATCCATCGCGAGCTTTTACATTAAATGGTCTACAAATGTCTATATGTACAAGTTCGAGTGGTTCTTAGGCTCTATTCCCTTTCCTAGTAAAAGGTCTTTTGGTCATTTTGCCTTCGAAACAGGGTTCACAGAATGCCATGGTTCTGATTTCTAACATACTTAGAGAACCTGGTTTCACAAGTCTTTCAATCATGTCTAAGCTTATATGACATAGCCTTAGATGCCATAGATGTGTTTCTTCTTTTGAAACCTTTTGTCTTTTAGTCTTTGTTTTAGCAGTCTTGAACATTTCAATATTATGCGTAGTTGTTCCTATTGACAGACTCAATATGAACAAATTTTTCTTATTGATTTCCGAGGTTATATACGAATCTCCTTTGTACATCCTGATCTCATCAATGCCTGAGTCAATAGAATAACAACTTCTAATGCAACTTGCTACTGACACTAGATTTCTAGCAAATCTAAGGACCAATAAAACACTGTATAACTGTATATATTGATAATTAAATGGCAAACAAATGTCTGGGCGTGCAACTGCTGTAATAAATTGTCTTGTTCCTACTCGCATTAAATATGTACCATGCTCTATTTTAGTCCAGGAATCTGACATAAGAGCGGATGAAAAAATGTGGTTTGTGACACCAGAATCAAATACCCATTCAGATAAGTTATCTTTCACTAACCATTATTCTTCTACAAGTAAATCTGAATTACTATCTAAGCCATTCATACGTTTGTTGGTCATATTTATACGACTAATTTCATCTGATTGTAAATTAGGATTCTTCACAATTAGACTAGTATCTAGATTTTAAATGTCATTTATCAGTTCATTCAATTTGAAAAAGTTATCAATTTTATTAGTTGCAATATTAGAGGAGGACATTATTATTGTAATGAATAAAATTAAGTGAACTTAATAAGCAATTCTATATTTAAAACAATGTGTTCGTCATAAAATTAAACATGATGCATGAATGCTGCAATGTTCATAAAACAAAAATACCCTAAACAGATTATTATGCTATGATAGTTTAACCTTCCCAGGTAGAGGGTCGTCGATTGATAGTTCAGTCACCCTATATGTTAAACTGAGTCTCATCTCGAACAACTTCCACCTTGTGTCTGGTCAAGAATTTTGATAATAGATTTTATCAATTTCTTTTGAGTGTAACCCATTATTTTCGTCGTTTAAATGAAAAATGAGGCAAGTCTACAAAGTGTAGTGTAACGACCCGCTTTCCGTTAAATTCTTAAAATTCAAATGCACAGCGGAAGACTCAATTTTTTTAAAGAAAAACGGCATGGGTTCGTTTAAAAATCGAATAACCAAAACCTGTTTACAACCCAAATTTCCAGAGAAAGCTATAAATCGGGAATGCGCATTCCAAAGTAAAGTTTAATCATAAAACATCAAAGTACTTTACACATACACCCTTCACGGGCTCAAAATGACACAAGTATGTAAAAAGTATATGATTACAAGCATTTATACTAATGCTTATCAAAAGTGTTTTAACATTGTCCTTGCACCATCTCGTCAAGTCACGCGGCTCCACCTCCTCTACCACGCTTCTTGCCACGGGGTTTACCTGAAAATATTGTGGTGTAGCACCATTAGCAAACAATGCTAGTGAGAGTAAAATGAAAGCAAGTAATCCTATGAACAAAATCTCATAACCGAAATCGTGTCCAAAGGCCTAAAATGCTCAATACTACCCACATCCACACTTCCAATTTCCATAAAATCATTCGATAGTCAAATATTACCCGTAATCATCATTCAATACCATGAGATAGATATAAAGACTTAAAGTAAAATTAACATTCACAACTAAGTCTCACTACACAATTCTAAAGAATAGGTAAAAGTAACATTAACTATCTTTATTACCAAACAAGTTTCATCGTATCGTGCTATTGTGTGGATCGAAATCAACATACCACGTATGGTCGTACCATATTACCATCATCGGATATCAGGACTTTCACCATATAACATATCATCGCACCATGATACGTATGGATCAAAATCAACATACTACCATGTGCCGTATCACAAATCATAGTACCATGGTTACATATGGATCAAAATCACATACTACCATGTACTATTTCACAAACCCTCGCACCATGATTACATATGGATCAAAATCAACATACTATCATGTGCCGTAGTGCCATCATCGTAACGTGCTCGTATGGATCCGAATCAACATACCACGTACGGTCATACCAACATCACACCATGATTACATATGGATCAAAATCACATACTATCATGTGCTAGTTACAAACCATAGTACCAACATCACACCATGATTACATATGGATCAAAATCACATACTATCATGTGCTAGTTACAAACCATAGTACCAACATCACACCATGATTACATATGGATCAAAATCACATACTATCATGTGCTAGTTACAAACCATAGTACCATGGTTACATATGGATCAAAATCACATACTACCATGTACTATCCCACTAATCATCTCACCATGATTACATATGGATCAAAATCACATACTATCACGTGCAGAATCAAAGTGCTCAAGGTACCCACAAATCATCACACCATGATACGTATGGAACAAAATCAACATACTACCATGTGTGAATCAATGTACCTAAGGTCACCACAAATCATCTCACCATGATTACATATGGATCAAAATCACATACTATCACGTGCAGAATCAATGTGCCGTAGGTCTCCAAAAGTTAGCTAAACTCCAAAGAATTCTACTAAGTTAATTAGAAACCTAACTAACTAGATTACACGAGTTATCACTCAAGTGCATCTTCTAATTAGTTTAACTTCCAAAATCATCAAAGTAACTTCCATTCTCACTTTCATCTAACATCTCCAAATCTCATTACCATACTTCCAAACCTCTCCGATGTCCCTTTTCATCGAATTCATTATAACTCCAAACTTTCTCCACGCACACTTCCGAATTAAAGTCTCCAACCAAACTATAATCCTAAGAAGTTATCTCCCTCTTTACATCGATAAACAATTACATAACGAAACTAAATTCATAAAACCACTAACTTTCACATTAAACTCACCTTAGCTTGAAGACAAGCCCCGAATAATCCGAGGTTGTAAATTCACGATCAACTCACAATCCTTTAAGCCTCGAGAAAACGAGCGAAAATTACATTTGGTAGGTTGGAAATGATCTACGGGCCAAGGGCTTTCCGATGGATATAGAATCGAGACGATCTACCGAGAAATAAAGAAAAACCAAAAATTGGGTATAGGGTTTTGACTCCCACGGCAACAAGGAAGAAAAGGAAAGGAATTTTATGATTTTTGCCTAAAAATTGACTTTTAAAGAGAAAGTGAATAGTAACTTTAGATATTTAACAATTTGGGAAATGACGCCTACGTCCCTCTTTTACTTTTGCTTTAAAAACGAAACCCGAAGCTCGTAAATAAATCTAAAGGTGATTAATAATTATTAATTGGTCCATTAATAATTATTAATGTCACCAAAACAAAATTTTAATTATTAAAACGATTAAAAACAATTTCAGGCATAAATAACTATTAAAATTGAAATTTCTAAAATTAAACTAATCTTAAAAGCTTTATTTTAAAAATAAATAAAATAAATAAATAAAAAATTTTACCCCTAAAAGTCACGGGACGTTACATGTAGATTCAGTCTTCAATTCGCATTTAAAATCTTTTATCCCTTTTGGGAGACTCACCTTGATATTGATTCACACTAGAATTTTTTATAATTATAATATCACAAAATAATGTGACAAATATCTAAATACTAAAAGATAAAGTTGAAAAATGTTTTCCCTTATTTTCTTCATGAAATTCGGCAATATGGCCATTATGGGAGGAATGGATTTTTCAATTTTCTATTTATTTACTTTAGGATAAAGAAACCTCCAACCATATTCTCCATTAAATCTACAATGTAAGTTTTCAAAAAACATTATAATTTTAGTTTAAGGTTTGATCACAATTGCACGATATAAACGGATCCTAAATTAAATGTTAATTAATTTACTAAATAAATTCTTGTTAATTTATTAAAGTAGTTCCTTCAATTGGTATCACAGCCTACGTTAATTATCATGAACTGTGATTTTAAAAAATCAGTGGGTTGCATTAAAATCGTTTTATATACGTATATAAAATATTATATAAATTGTGGATCTGCTAGTTGACCGTTTCAGTATTCCAATTTTGTTGGGCGATCAACCAGGTGCTCCTACCCAAGTAGACTAATGAATGCCAACTGGAAGAACTCACTTTCCCATCATTCCGTAGGAGATCCACCCAGTTTTGGGTATAGGATTTTTTATGTAATCGTCGGGAATAACAGAAGAAAAAGATGATGAAAAATCACCACAATGAAGGGATAAGAAGCCATAGGGGCGGTGGCAAGAGCATCTTTTTGGTAAAAATATGGTAAGATATTTTCCAAGATTATCTTTTAAAAGATATATATTAAAATATTCAAGATAAAGATAAAAGATAATTTATAATTATCTTATATCTTTCTAATATATTTTTAAATATATATTACTATTCATGGAAAATCTTTTATTTTATATTTTACACAAATAGATAAAAGATACTATTTTGAAAAACAACCTTTTATGAAATATATTGGAGAAAATATTCTCTTTCATAAAGGCCCTCCACGCCTATCACAAGAAGAGGAGAGAGAAATTTTCAAGCTTCAAGACTTACTACATGTTTTTAATTACTGTAATTTATTTTTGTTGTAGAATTAGTGCCAAGAATACCGATCAACTAGTTGTTTAATTATTTAGCTTATGTATGAGGCATGAATGTTTAAATAATTTCTCATGCATTTATGAATGCCATGTAGGAAATCCCACCATAGATAATGTATGTTAAATTAGAATTAATTGTACATGCATACATTATTATGTGATAAAGTTGTTATTATATTTTATGTATGTGATAACCATGTTGATTTTATATTTTTTAATTGTTATAATTGAAATGTAAAATATTTATGTGAAATGTGATTAGGATAAATGCATGCTAATTTTAGATAATATTCAAATATTAAAATGTTTAAAAATTGAAAAGAAACTAAAGAGGTATTCGAATGTGAAATTATTTGTTTAAACAATTGGACTTAAATTCACATATGCACAATCAAATAGATATTTACTTAAGGTTTAAATAAAAATTAATGAAAATGACTATTTAAATTGCACGAATCTCTGGAGGGAAACCTCTTCTCAAGCGATGAGGTTTTTCAAAGTTCCCTTAACACATAGCGCTTCTAACTAGGAGCGATCTGGGGGAAATGTTCAAGATAATAAATCATTATCATTAAGAAGGTCACATAATGTAATGACCCGTTACCAAGTAGGACACTTTTTTTATTAATATTATTTTCTAAAATAATATTAATAAGGATGAATGATTGATTGAAACTTTAACTACTTGATATTTCAATAAGGTCAGTTTGATAACTTCTCAAAACTCAAAATTAAAACTTAAAGTTTTACTTAATATTTTCATCTGAGGCTAATCGTTTTGTTACGATGTTTCTAACGCAACTGATGGCTCGCCGTTCTGAGTTCCGTAGAGTAAGTTGTGAGCGTTTTAAGTCAGTGGCAGTTTCGTAATTATGAAGTTATGGGATTTTAACCTAAGAACCACTCCTCATTATTTTTGGAGATTTTTGGACATCTTCTCCTCCATCGCAGCCGCCCCTTTGGTAAAAGTTGACGATTCTTCTTCGTTTTCGATTAGAGGGAGATGATTCGTAGCATGATCAAGTTTAGGCGTCATTGGGAATTCGATTTACAAATTGAAAGGTAATTTTTCTTCTCCTCTTGGACCCTTACGCTGCCCCCCCCCCCAAGGTTTGAATTGATGTGTTTTTCATCAATCTTGATTGATAGGTGATTAGGACGAAGTGTACTTGAGATTAGCTGAAGATCGGAGGCCGTTGCTTCAATCTTCTATTGTTTTGGGTAAGATTCGAATCGATTTTATTATAATTTAAATTCCGGAATTTTATTTAATTCATGAGTTCTGGATTTTCAAGAATCCATTTGTGAAACTAATTTCCTTGATCTCAAACCCTAACCCAAAGCCTAAACCTCTAATCGATTTTGATCCACCTTGCATCAAACTAAAAACTGATCAAAATCAATCTCCCCGGACTTTGAACCATGACCAAACTGAGACCCAAAAGCCCCAGTTCAGCCGCGGCAAGGACAGCAGCGTCGTGGCTGCTGTCCTCTTCAAACGATGAGTTGTTTTCGTCGTTTGATTATTCTGTTCGTTGAGCCATTGAACCCTAACCTTTTTAGTGTTTATAATTTATTTTTTAGAAAGGGTTTTAATTATTTTAGATCATCGTTTCAGGTGTGATTTGTGGTGGAAATTACTTTAGAAAAACGAGTTTTTGAGGTGAGTTAACGGTTTAATTAACTCTGGGGGTTGCTTAAATGATTTGATATATTTATTAATGTAATTCTGTAATGTTTGGATGGGTTTATACTTTAAGAGCAACCGATTTTGCTTTGGGAGAACTGAATTTTCGGTTAGAGCTAGTTTAGACATTTTTTGGTGAAAAGTGATTTTTCTTGAATCGATTTGATTCTGATTGTTATGAATGGTAATTATGGAATATTTAGGAGTCTAAGATGATCCTTTTATGTGAGAATTGATTTAGGAAGCATTAAAGTAAGTTTTTAGGTTTTCAGCAGTTTTTGCAGTTTTTACCAGTTTTCGGTTATAAGTGTTATAAAATTGGGCTGTTGTATTTTTGGTTTTATATATGCTATTATATTGTATTATTATGATTTTTTGATGAAGGGAAGGTTATGGTTTGAGGCCGTTAAATTGTGAGAACTAGTGTTAAGACTACGAGCTTAACACTAATAATATTTTCAGTTATGGATGAGTTCATAATCAGATGCTAATGTACATTGCTCGTAAGAATATATCATTAGAGGTTTCATTATAGATGCGTCTATAACCAGGTACTAGAAAGTGTTAGTAGTCCCGAGGGACCGCATTTCTAGTGTTGCATGTTATTGTATTGTATGTTTGTAGTGATAAATGTTCATTCTAGATTGACCGAATGTATGAGAATGAGTATATGAGAATTTATGGATAAAAACTTTGGTTATAGAAGTGGTTAGAGTTATTTAACCATGAATGAGAATGTTTATTATAGTGTTGGATATGGAACCAGGTAGAGTTGCCTATCCACGTATGGAATTGTTAAGTTATGCCTTGAATTTGGAACCAGATAGAGTTTCCTATTCATGTATGAGATGAGACTTGAGGTTTTTAAGTGAAAAGTGTGATTTATAGTCATTGGAGAGTGTTTAAAGCTTGGAACTCGGTTTGGTTTGTTTAGAGATTATTTAAAACCTTACCTGTTAATTAGACTGTTTTTTCACTAGCTTTAGCCTCACAGTGCTATATTTTTTTCCATGTAACATTGGGACAAGAGGTCGCGATTGATGAGATGGAGAGATGAGAGGTTCATATTGTTTGACGGTCGCCAGTTTTATCGTCAAATTATTGACGTTCTTTCATTTTTTTTAGACTTTTTATTTTTAACTGATTTTTATGGGATTTTATTTTAATATCTATTTAGATGACTTTCATTTTCTTTAAAGATTTCTTTTAAAATAATACAATTCCGGAATTGTTGTGATACGAAAACCCTTTCGAAATGCTCTTAGAACCCTTAAACTTAACTAAGGACCCCAAAAGATCAAAACCAAAGAACCCACATATGCCATTCGAAACAACCCCAAGGAAAAGCTAGAAAACAAATTGCCTTGTGCAATCTAAAAATCATGAAATGGACCCAAACAATTACGTTCCATCATCTCATGACTTGAAACACTCCACAAGTTGGTTGATCACTCTCCTCTTGAATGTTTCTAAACATGCAATCTAAAGCAAGATTACAAAGGGTTGAGGCTCAAGGCTCTCCATGTGCATAAAAAGCAACATTTCATTACATTCTCAAAGTCTTACAAGTCCTCATTACAATGGCTGATAAGTGGCCTATTTATAGGCTTAAAATACAAGTAAATTTCATTCATATTGATCCCATATCAGCCCTATTAAGTTCCTAGCTTGTAACCCCCAAAATTAAAGCAAAAACATAAGTTATATTCAGCCACCATTTAATTCGTAACCTACAATGCAACTAAAACATTTAAAACTGATATTTGAACTCTAAATAAAGCTTTTAAATGTTCATTAATGCTTGTCATGAAGTATCTTTGAATTCCCTTGCATGAAGCTTTAGTTGGCTTGAATGAAGCTTGAGTCGTCATAAATGCTGCTTGAGTGTCTTTAATGTAACTCAACTTAACCTTGGAATTCATTGAATGCAACTCCTCTTGAATCTCTAATTGCTAAATAATCTTGCTTGGTTGGTTCATATCATGTTGTTTTCGTTATTTATTTGAATTTTTATTTGAACAGAGTTTATGATTGATATTTTAATAAAAGGAATTTATTTTGAGTCTTCCGCTGTGTAATTTGTTTGGATATATAACTCTGAAAAGTCAGGTCTTTACAGTTGGTATCAGAGCCTCTTGGTTCTGAAGACCGTATGTTAAACATACATTTACAAAATGAACTTCATCGGTGCCAGGTATCTCAAGTATTAAGTCTATAAAATTCAAACCTTGTCCAAGTAGTATGCTTGTTATTTGATGACACTTAAAACTGTTAAAGTCTCGTTATTGATAGTGTTTTATTGTTACAGGATGCCTCCTGTAGTTATGCTAGGTAGAAATAGAGGTCGAGGGCAAAGTTGTAAAAACAGTTTAGGCCATAGTGTGAATCTTAAGTTTTAGAGCAAGGCACAATCCTTGAATATGATTTATTTCTACTTTTGTTGAACAAAATGTTGATCCTAGTTTGTATGAGGATTTTGTGGATCGTGAGTCTGTGCAACTAGTGAAGTTGTAAAAATTAATAAGGAGACTAGAATGTTGAAAGTGTATAAAACATACGCTTTAACGTGAGTTATATTGATCCCGAGAAAGTTGATAGATGTTTTACCCGAGTTAAGAGAGCTCACGAATTTATAAGTTTCCCAAATAGATCGAAGGTTAATTGTGGAACCGTTTCTTTTATGATGTTACATTCTAGTGGTGTAAGATGAATTGAAATTCAATCTTCAAGTGAGTATGAGGCAATGATTCATATGAATCAATAAATCGTGCAAGGCTTAAATATAAGATTATGGAAGTAGACCCGCTATTTTTTTTAAATGAATTATGGGGTAGTTGTTTGTTTTGGTGGTCGCACCACTAGTTTTATTGACACGAGCAGAGTGTTAGGAACTATGTTGTACAAAAAGTTGGCAAGTAGCCATAAATTTATAAGTATGCTAAATAAGGTAATAAAATTGAAGGAGTGGAATAAACTTACTCCTAGAGAGATTAATGTAACTCTACCAATCTTGTGGTAGAAGGAAACAGGTGACTTGAGTTGAGGAAGTACATGGAATCCATTGTCTAGATAGAACAACAATCTACAGAGAGGCCTACTAAATAATTGACAGCGTCATTTAATGATTGAAATTTATAACTAGAGATCATTGGATCCTTTTGTTTCATTGAGATGAGAAAGATTAAAGGTGAAGTTATTTGTTAATTATTGTTGCATTGCAAGCTGGAGAATGAGCTCTAAACTTTAAGACAATATGATATGATACTAGTAGAATATCAGGGTGAGTTTGATAAGTTGTCTTAACTTGTAGATAATCATGTGTTGGCTTTGGAATGAAAAGTTGTGTATTTTAATTGTGTTAATAAAACTTATGAGTTATGTTTATTGGATCAATGTGTTAATTCTATATTGGTAGTTATGATCATAATAAATTTTGATAACATACTGAGAATGGATTAGCAATAAGCTAACCATGCTACCATTGACTGTATTAATAGAAAGGTGAATTTTAAGGGTCCATGTTTGACTAAGGTTAAAGTATAGAAGGGTTAGTAGCAAGGTTGCTCCTGTGGTCATCTCGATATTATTGGTTAAAAGATTGTTGGATGAGGAAGCTTGAACTTATATTTCCAGTGCTGGTTGATAAAATTGTCAAAAACAAGTATGTACGAATTTGGTTTATGTAATGATGGTCCTGGCCAAATTTTAGAAATAGGAAAACTCAGCTTCACGAGTTGTTAGATTTTTGTTTTCTTTTCCTAAGTGTTTTACTTTGGGGTGCACCCGTGTTATTTGTGAAAGAGAAAAATGAAATGATGAGGTTGTGTATAGATTATCGAGAGCTCAATAAGGTGACTATAAGGAATAAGTATCCTTTGCGTAAACCAACTCCAACAAATCAAAGTTCTGGTTGAAGAAAGTAACTTTCTTGGGACATGCTATGTCAGCTCAGGGCATTTAAGTTGATCCCTTAAAAAAAATTGAAGCAGTTAGTAGTTGGTCATGACCAACTAGTGTGGCCGAGATACGTAGTTTCCTTGGGTTGGCAGGATATTATCGAAAGTTTGTGTAAGATTTTACACGAATAACTTCCCGTTGACCAAGTTGACTAGGAAATGAGTTGCCTTGAATGGAGTAATGTGTGTGAGGCCAGTTTTGAAAAATTAAAAAGTGGATTGATAATTGCCCCTATTTTGGTTACTTCAGATGGTTCTGGTGGGTTGACTATCTATAGTGATGCATCAAAGAATGAGTTATGGTGTGTTTTAATGCAACAGGGTAAGGTGATAGCTTATGCTTCTAGGCAGCTAAAAGAGCATGAGAAGAAATATTCTACCCATGATTTAGAGCTTGTAGTAGTGGTTCATGCCTTGAATATTTGGTAGTATTATTTGTATGGTGAGAAAATTTTGATTTACAATAAATAACAAGAGTTTTGAGTACTTCTTTACTCTTAAAAAAGCTTATTATGAGATAGCATAGGTGGTTAGAATCAGTTCAAGATTATGACTAAGATATTCCTTATCACTCTAGAAAATCTAATGTTGTGACAGATGCATTCAGCACAAAATTTATTTGCTCAATAGTCGAGACTTCAATAGGCGTTAGTGCGAGGTGAGATAACATGCTTGACTTTTGAGGTGACACCTACCATGGTTAGATTAACTGCAAAATTAACGATGAGACATGATCCTTGATGCACGCAAATTAGATGAGAGGCTTTATATTTGTTTTTCTTGATGCAAAGTCAGTTTTGGATAAGTTCTTCACTTTTTTCACAAATAATTCTTTAGTTAAGGAAGAAACTATCGAGGAAAATTCTATATTCTTAGTACAACTATGTAAGTTAAATTATTAGTGGATCGTTATAAACAAAAGAGGGGATGTGTTAGTGTTGAGTAGCTGTTTGGTTTGCCAAAAGGTTAAAGCTTTGAGAAAGAATGCTTCTAGATACTTAATGCCTGTTAGTGTTTAATAATGGATATAGGCTCACTTTCTATCATGAAAGATGACTTATCCTATTGAGACGTGGGCTCATATATAGGCACGAGAAATGGTGAGGTTGCATATGGTCCAAATTTCCAATGTATCAAATCAAGAAACTTATTTTGACCTAAAGTGTTGTTATAGTTTTCACAGTACAATGGACACTAAGTTGAACTTTAGTATTGTTTTTCATCCTCTCACAGAAAATCGACAGAGACATTTATAAGATTTAGGAAGTTATGCTTTGAGCTTTTGCTTTTCAAATGGTGATCATTGCAATTCCAAACAATACTTGGTAGA
Organism: Gynostemma pentaphyllum; assembly: GCA_028015215.1. Taxonomy (NCBI): domain Eukaryota; kingdom Viridiplantae; phylum Streptophyta; class Magnoliopsida; order Cucurbitales; family Cucurbitaceae; genus Gynostemma; species Gynostemma pentaphyllum. The sequence goes on from CM051352.1 coordinate 33,324,324, forward strand.
GTTTGCTTACAATAATAGCTATAGGGCTATTGTTGAGATGACATCTTTCAAGGTATTGTATGGTAAGAAATTATATTTCATGTTCATTGGAACAAAGTGGCTAAGATTTAATTATTGGAATCTGGGTTAGTATATCTAACAATAGGTCCATCATTTTGATCAGAAGGGTAATTTAAATGGTCCTGAATTTGCAAAACATTTATGACGGTCTACGACATAGTGGTCTTGAGTTCCAAGTGGGCAAACATGTGTTTCTAAAGCATGCTACGAGCTTAACACTAATTATATTTTCAGTTATGGATGAGTTCATAACCAGGTGCTAATATACATTGCTCGTAAGAATGTATCATTAGAGGTTCCACTATAGATGCGTCTATAACCTGGTACTAGAAAGTCTTAGTAGTCCCGAGGGACCACATTTCTAATGTTGCATACTATTGTTTTGTATGTTTGTTATATAGTGATAATTGTTCATTTTGGATTGACCGAATGTATGAGAATGAGTATATGAGAAGTTATGGATAACAACTTTGATTATATAAGTGGTTAGAATTATATAACCACATATGAGAATGTTTATTATAGTCATGGATATGGAACTAGGTAGAGTTGCCTATCCATGTATGGAATTGTGAAGTTATGCCTTGAATATGGAACCAAATAGAGTTTCTTATTCATGTATGAGATGAGACTTGAGGTTTTTAAATGAAAAGTGTGATTTATAGTCATTGGAGAGTGTTGAGAGCTTGGGACTCGGTTTGATTCGTTTAGAGATTATTTAAAACCTTACATGTTAATTAAACTGTTTTCTCACTAGCTTTAGCCTCAGTGCTATATTGTTTTTAAGGTAACATTGGGACGAGAGGTGGCAGTTGATGAGATGGCAGAAATGAGGGGTTCATATTGTTTGACGACAGTGAGTCTTATAGTCAAATTATTGACATTCTTTCATTTTTTTAAACTTTTTATTTTTTAACTGATGTTTATGAGATTTTATTTTGGTTTATATTCGTTTGGATGACTTTCATTTTCTTTAGATATTTCTTTTAAAATAATACAATTCCGAAATTTTTGTTTTCGTTATTTATTTGAACAGAGTTTATGATTGATATTTTAATAAAAAGGAATTTATTTTGAGTCTTCCGCTATGTAATTCGTTTGGATTATAACTTTGAAAAGTCGGGTCTTTACACATAATGTGATTAGTTTTAGTCTAGGAAACTTGGTAATTCATATTAAAATTAATCTAACCAATTTAAAAGTTAAGATTGAGTTAGGTTAAATACAAATTAGATAAATTAATTAGCCTAAATTTGTCTAAATATGAAAACCCAATTTTAAAAACATTGAATGCGAGAATGAAACTTGAAAAAGTATCCTATGGTCTCCATTATTAGGCTCGCAATGTGAGATTCACACTTAGCCTCTGTAGCACCCATATAAGTGTTCATTCCCATAGGAAGGTTCTATATTGTGAATCAATATCAAGGTGGATCTCCTGGAAGGGATAAAGGACTTTAAATGCAGATTGAAGACTGAATCTACACTTCGTAGACACTCCTCAATTTTTTTTGAAAGACTAAAATAATGGGTCACACTCAAAAGAAATTGATAAAATTTGTTATCAAAATTCTAGACCAAACACACGGTAAATCAATTCCATAGGAATATGAGTTATTCTAGATTGGAAATTGTTTGAGAAAGGCCTCGATTTAACGTATAGGGTGACTGACTTATCAATCGACAACACTCAACCTAGGAAGGTTAAACTATCGTGGCATAATAATTTGTTTAGGGTATTTCTGTTTATTGAACCAACATTCATGCATCATGTTTAATTTTTTGTCGAACACATTGTTTGAATATATAATAGCTAATCAGTTCACTTAATTTTATTCATTACAACAATAACGTCCTCCTCTAAAATTGCAACCAATAAAATTGAAAACTTTGTTAAATAGAATGAATTGTTAGATGACACTTTAAATCAAGATACTAGTCTAATTGATAATGATCATAATTTATAATTACATGCAACTAATCGTATAAATATGACCAATTAACGTATGAACGGCTTAGAAAGTAATTCCAATTTACTTGTGGTTGAATCGTGGTTAATGGAAGATAATTTATTCGAATAGGTATTTGATTATGGTGCCACAACATTTGTTCATTCGCTCTTATATTCGATTCTTGGACAAAACTAGAACATGGTACATATACAATGCGAGTTGTAATTGGACAGATTCTTACAGCAGTTATACGTGCAGACATTTGTTGCCATTCAATTCTCAGTATATATAGTTATATGACGTTTTATTGGTTCCTAGATTTTTTAGAAATCTAGTTTCAGTATCACGTTGCATGAGAATTGGTTATTCGATTGACCCGAGGATTGATAAGATCAAGATATGCAAATGAGATCGCATATAACCTTAGAAATTAATATGAAAAATTGTTCATATTGAGTCTGTCGATAGGAAAAACAACGCATAATATTGAAATGTTCAAGACTGCTAAAACAAGAACTAAAAGACAAAAAGTTTCAAAAGAAGAAGCATATTTATGGCATCTATGGCTAGGTCATATTCTTAGACAGACTTGAAAGACTCATGAAAGAAGGTTCTCTATGTAAGTTAGAAATCAGAACCATGTCAGTTTGTGAACCTTGTTTGGAAGGAAAAATGATCAAATGACCTTTTTATAGAAAATGAAATAGAGGCTCAAAACCATTCAAACTTGTGCATGCAAACCTTTGTTGACTACTTAATATAAAAGTTCGCGGTGGATTTGAATATGACATCTCTTTCACGGATGATTGTTCATGCTATGGATACATTTACCTAATGATCCACAAATCAGAAGTTCTAGATAAGTTCAAAGAGTATACAGCTGAAGTGGAAAACCAATTAGGTAAAACTATCAAAACATTTCGATCAGATCATGGTGGAAAATATATGGACTTAGATTTCAGAGATTATTCTATAGAACATGGGATAATATCCCAATTTTCAGCACCTAGAATGCCTTAGAAAAACGGGATAGTTGTGAGAAGAAACCAAACATTATTAGACATGACTAGATCAATGATGTGTTTTGCAACATTGTCACCCTTATTTTGTGGATATGCAGTTATGACTGCATTATACATACTCAATTTGGTTCTATCCGAAAGTGTTTATAAAACTTTGTAAGAGTTATGAAATGGACGTAACAAAGTTTGCGACACTTTAGGATTTGGCGATCGCCCGCTCATGTGTTGATAGTGAACCCAAAGAAGCTAGAACCTAGAAGTAGAGTGTGCATTTTTGTAGGCTACCCAAAAGAAACAAAGGGTGGGTACTTTTATTGTCCCGTAGAAAACAAAGAATTTGTATCAACAAATGCAATTTTTCTCGAAGAGGATTTTATGAAAGACACAAAACCCATAAGTGCAATGGTGTTAAATGAAATAAGTGATAACAACACAATTCCTTAATCCACAAGAGTTGTTGATAAAAACACCTTGGCTCATGTGCAATCTTTATCGGAACATCAGAGAAGTAGGAGGGTTATCCCAGGACAGTTTATAGGATTTAGAGATATCCACATTGCCATATATGATGACAGTCCGAAAGACCCATTGACTTGTAAAAGTGCAATGCGAGACATTGATAAAGGAAAATGGCTCCAAGCCATGGATTTTGAGATGAAATCGATGTATTCCAATCTGTCTAGACTCACATAGATCCTTCAAATGGTGAAAAACTCCATTGGATGTAAATGGATCTGTAAGAGAAAAAGATGTGCAGCTTGGAAAGTTGAGACTTTCAAAACTAGATTAGTGGCAAAAAGATATACTCAGAAGGAGGGTATTGACTATGAGGAATTTTTTCATCAGTTTCCATGGTGAAATCTATACACACCATCTTATCCATTGTCACATATTATGACTATGAGATCTGGAAAATGGAAATCAAGACTACCTTCCTTAACGACAATCTCAACAAAAGCATTGATATGATGAAACCAGGAGGATTCATTACTCCCGGAAAAAGAATAAAAGGTTTGCAAGTTGTAAATGTCCATTTATAGACTTAAGCAAGGTTCAAGGTCTTGGAACATTAGGTATGACTTTATAGTCAAAACCTATAGCTTTGAACAAAATGTAGATGAACCTTGTGTATACAAACATATCATAGAAGACAAACTAGTATTCATAATTCTTTACGTTGATGACATTTTGTTAATTGAAAATAGTTTTTCTAAGGAACAATCCCCTAAGACACCTCAAAAGATTGAGAAAATTGGACAAATACCATATGCTTCCGCGGTAGGAAGTCTAATGTATGCAATGTTATGCACTAGATCAGACATCTGCTATACAGTGGGAGTAGTCAGCAAGTTCCAATCCAATCCTGGAAGGCATATTGGGTTGCCGTTAAAGAAATTCTTAAATATCTTAGGAGAATGAGAATTTATATGTTAGTGTATGGGGATAAGGATTTAATCCTTACAAGATACACAGATTCAGATTTCCAAGGTGATTAAGATTGAAGAAAATCTACATCAAGAGAAGTGTTTACGCTAGGTGGAGCCACCATAGTTCGGAGAAGTATTAAGCAAGGTTATATTGCTGACTCCACAATGGAAGGAGAATATGTTACTGCTTATGTGATGACCAGACTCCTTTTAAATCGTTTAAAATTCAGAAATCATCGAAGTCTTAGTATTTAAAAAAAAAAGGCATGGATATGTTTAAAATTCAAACTATCCAAAACCTGTTCACATTTTCCCAATAAAAGAATTTGTAAAGACAAAGAAATGCGCATTTCTTGATGCAAAGTTTAAAGGAGTTCCAAAGTTAAGTTTAAAACAAAAAGTTCTAATAAGCATATATACACATGTACAATCCCAAAACAGAAACATAAAATAAAATTAGTCAATGGACTTTAAAACATCTCTAGTCTATCTCACCATCATCGTAATCCAGATCAGACCGCACCAGCTTCTTTCCCACGACCCCGAGCACTAGCATTACCTGAAAATTTGTAATATCATGAATGAAAACCCAGTAAAGATAAACGAAAAGTAAAAAAACATTAGACTCCAAACCCGTATCCGGATTTATGTCCAAATAAAGCTTACACACTCTTTACCAATCAACCACTTCAAATGGGTTTCACATCAAGTATCCAACTTTCATTTATTAGATGTAACGTCCCGTTATTTTGTGATAAAAAAAACTTTTATTTATTTTATTTCAATTTAAGTAATTTAAGTTTATTTATTTATCGGTAATTTAGAATTTACAGTTTATTTCGGTTTTAATCTTTTAATTGACCTTTTTAGTTTATTTTCGTTTTAATGGTATTAATAATTATTAACGGGCCAATTAATAATTATTAATCACCATTGGGATAGTTTGAGATGTTCGGGATTCGTTTTTAAGCCAAAAGTCATAAAAAGGACGTAATCGTAATTTCTAAATTTGCAAAAATATCTAAAACACTATTTGCCTTCTTCTGTAAATGAAACTTTGAATAAAAATTGACCAAAATGCTCATTCATTTCCCTCCCCAAACCATGAGCATCAAAGAGGAAGGAGAGAAAATTTGATTCTGTTCGTTTCTTGCCCGATCGACTTGATTCCGGGTCCATTGGAAAGGTATCGGTCATACGAATCATTTCCTCTTAGCTATTGTCTGTTTCTCTCGAGATCCAAGGAGTTCTCGGTAAGTTTCTCTTGAAACCCTAAGCTCCAAATAGTGTTTTAATGGAGTTTTCTTTGTTTTCTTTCGTTTTCTTGCCGTGAAACTCGGTGTTTGTCAATACGGGAGTAGTTTTAAGTGTTTTTGGAAACTATCCCATAACCCTAAAACCGAGTTTCAGTCAAAACCCTTCCCGTTTGAAATTTACCCTTTTGGGATTGGAAATGGGTTAGAAATTAATGAATGAATGTTTATTTAAATTCAACTCGGGAAAGGGCTTATTGTTCGAAAACCCTAAATATCGTTACCCATTGAAATCGGGATTTTCGAATTTGCTTAAAACCAACTCAAAACGTATTTAAATTGCCAAAAAGCCTGAAAACCAAACCCGAGACCCCATTTTGATGAGAGGGCCAAGAGCCTCTTATGGGGGGTTTGTCGAGTTTTTCGTTATTTTGTACATTTAGTAGTTGTTTGATCGATAGTTGGTAAAGTTATTGATTTTTGCATTATAACTTAATTGTAGGTGTTTTCGAACCGCGTGGTTGATCGCTCTTCCGAATTTAAGAGCGGAATCATTTCTCTTTAAGGTGAGAATAGTTAGTATTTAAAGTAACTATAGAAAGAAAATAAGTGTGAAGGTTTGTAGAGTTTGAAACTAAGATTAGAATCCAAATCTAAGATTAGAGGGTTGTGAGTTAGTGCCCTTAGGATTAGAAGTTAATCCTTTAAGTGAGAACTTAGGAGTTCTCAAGGATAGTATTGAATCTTAGAAGATTCTAAGTTAGATTCGATCCGGAACTAAGATTGGATCATTGGAAGTTAAAAGATCCAACTTGTTTTTAAATGATTAATAGAACCTCGGATTATATTGGAAGTTAGAATCCTTGAAAGTATAGGTTAATCGTTTAAGTTATGATTCTACTTTTATTATTGTTACCGGAGTTCGATCGACATATCGTTCGTCCGAAGTTTACTATTTATTTACTTATTGCCCTTTTACTTCATGCTTGTTTCAGCTACTTTATTATTGTACTTTATGTTTATTTACTTTTGCGAGCATATCACAACATCTCGCACCATAACATATTGCACCATAACATCTCGCATCATTGAAAGAAGGAAAGAATGTTGGACCCTTCGGGGAATGTTCGCATAGCCTTCAGAGAGAGAAAGAAAAGAAGGAAAGAATGTTGGACCCTTCGGGGAATGTTCGCATCGCCTTCCGAGAAAAAGAAAGGAAATTGAGAAAGAAAAGAAGGAAAGAATGTTGGACCCTTCGGGGAATGTCCGCATTGCCTTCAGAGAAAAAGAAAATAAAGAGATAAAAGAAAATGAGGGAAGAATGTTGGACCCTTCGGGGATGTCCGCATCACCTTCTTCATTCATTCATGCATAAAGGGCGAATGCGTATCCTACGGGATGTTCTCATTACCTTCATGTATATGACCGATAAGAAAGAGAATCGAGATGTTATATTTTATGCAAAGTCATTTACTTTTATCATTTTATGTCATAACGAGTTAATGGAGGAGATTTAGACTAAGTGTGCTAATTAGTACCATCATTTGGAGAATATGGAATAGAATTACCTAGACTTTGGTGAATTCTAGGAAAGATTGTGTCAGTTTAATTGGACACAAATCGAAATGCGAGTTTGAGGTCTATCTTTACTTTTTATGCTTATTATTCTCACTGGGCTTAGTTTGTTAGCTCATGATATTACAACCAATTTCAAGTAATGCCCTGGATAGAGGCCGTGCAAGGGGAGATGGTGCTGCGTGATCGAGGGATGCTGACCTCGAGATGGACTTGTTTTTGTAAAGTACATGTAAATATTTTTTGTAAATTTCAAGACTTTGATGTTGTATTTAGCTCATAAGAGCTTTTGATGTTGTTTTTATGATATGAAATATTTGAACTCTGATTTGGGACTTAAAGTCCATGTGAATTTATTAGATTGAAAAATTAGGATGTAAACAGGTTTTCGGCATGCCAACTTTCAAACAAAACCACGCAAATTTTTCTTAAAATAAAAGACTTCCGCTGTTTTCTCTGATTTTAATTTATTTAAAAGTGACGGGTCGTCACATTAGATCTCCCAAATAATCAAGAATCTAGTTCTTAAACCTTTAGAAAGACGTGTTTCATAACACACATAACATTCTTATTTCATTCTCTTTAATACCTTATACTAAACATAAGGTTTACATTCCTTTATCTTAATAAATCATGCTAAGCTCACTCGGTCTTAACACATTCAAACAACATAACTCGTGATTAATGTCGATAATGTTAGCATATGCATTCTCAATATTATGCATTAACTCACTCAATGCATGTAAAGTACATTCGGTCTTTACATTAATATAATCAAAATCATGCTTATAATGACAGTATTGAAAGCACATATAGTCTAACAATACTTCATTATCTCTCTTTCCGAATCAAAGTAAACATAGTCTTTTATAGTTATCTTCCCACCCCTAGTGAATCATGATGGGTAATGAAAGCTCACACAGTCTAACCATTACCTTATTATCTCACTCACCCAATGCAAGGTACACTCAGCCCTTACATTCTCTCATATATGTATCATAGTAATTATGGATAATACTAGATAATGTGAGCCCACCCAGTCCCATCATTATCCATCCCCCCTGATCATGCAAAGATCACACAGCCTTTAGAATTCCTCATGATACATATATGTAAACATAAAACGAATAATACTAGACAATGCAAGCACACTCGATCTATGCATTGTCTCATTATTCCTCTAATACGATCATCCAAAATATACATAAATAGGGTCTCAAGTGCGAATAAACATAAATATAACCATTCAAAGTAATCGAAAGAACATAACGATCAATGATTATCTCAACTCAAATTAGAACTAATTCCCAAGCCTAAGCAAGTTAGCTCACGTACTTTAATCCTTTCGATTCAAATTTCAATCACAACTTCCAATCCTACAAGTTGTTTAGCTTGTTTAGTTTTTATGTTTACATTTAAATTCTATTTATCTTCATCTTGGCATAAGTAGATTTAGCTCCAAAGTTCCAAAAAAACGTTCAAGAGGCGATAAAAAAACACCTAGAATTAAATTACATCTAACAATCATTAATTAACCAATATCGAATAAACGACACCTTAAAGCATAAAACGACGAAAAACCTTGAAAAATGCCCTAAGAGGCTCTTGGCCTCACCAAGGGGGGTGGGTCTTGGGTTTGATTTTCCATCTTTTAGCCAATTTAGAGGCGTTTCGGGTTGGTTTCAAGTAGTTTGGAAGTTTGCAATTTCAATGGGTAATCATAATTAGGGTTTTTAGACAATAGTTGCTCTCCCGAATTTAATTGCAACATAAAATTAATCAATAAAAACATCCCAAATTCAGCCCAAGATTTGTATAATTCAAACAGGACGGGTTTTGGTTCAATCTCAAGTGTAGAGTTAAGGGGAAGCTTACTAAGGACGTATAACAACTTCCTTAATTGAAATCTTTGAGTTTCTCGGCAAGAAATCGAAGATTTCAACCAATGATTCTATTAAAATATCAATTGAAACAAAACCATTACATATTTAAAAACTTTGTCTTACCTTGAGGCCCCTCAAAAACGAAGGAAAAGTTCCAATGGTAGGTTGAAAAGAAAGCTTGGACCTACGGCTATCCAATGCAACCGAAATCGAGATGATCCGCCGAGAATCAAAGAAGACCCAAAAAAAATCTCTCAATATCTTGAGGGCTACGGCTTTGGAGGAGAAAGGAGAGAAAGAAAATGTCAACTTTGGTGTTTTTAATGAGATAATGGATAGTGCCAAGATATTTTAAGAATTTGGGAATTACGAATGTAACGTCCCGTTACTTTTGGGGGTAAATTTTTTTTATTATTTATTTTATTTATTTATTTTAATTAAAGTATTTAAGGTTAATTTAAAAATAGTGATTCGATTTTAGTAGTTATTTTCGTCCGAAAACCCTTTTTATCCTTTTAATACTTTAAATACGTTTCGGTGAAATTAATAATTATTAACGGGTCAATTAATAATTATTAATCACCTTTAGATTAATTTAAGAGCTTCGGGTTTCGTTTTTAAGGTAAAAACAAAAGAGGGACGTAGGCATCATTTTCCAAATTCTTAAAATATATAAAAACACTATTCATCATCACTTTAAAAAGTCAAAATTAGATAAATTTGCTCATTTTTCTCTTCTTTTCTTCCCTTGGGGCCGAGCCTATCAAGGAGAATTTTCCAAGTTCTGATTTTTCTTCAACTCTCGGTGGATTGTCTTGATTCTTGTTCCATTGGAAAGCCCTCGGCCCGTGGATCATTTCCAACCTACCAATCGTGATTTTCACTCGTTTTCTCGAGGCCTTAAGGTATGACAAAGTTTTTAAAATTTGATGTGAATAGTATTTTAATGGAGGTTTTGGTTTGAAATCTTCAAATTCGTTCATCGAAGCTTGAAGATTTCAATCGAGAAAGTCGTTTTGGTCAATTTTAGAAACTTCCCCTAAACCCTAAAACCGAGTTTGAGCCAGAAACCCGTTCCATGTGATTTTCCCTCACTTGGACATGATTAGGATGTTTAGGATATTATGTTTTTGCTATTTACTTAATTTTTCGGAAATCAATTAATGTACAAAACCCTAATTTACGGATACCCATTGTTGTTGTGAACTCTCAAAGTATCCGAAACCAACCCAAAACACCTCTAAAGTGCATAAAAGCCGGAAAACCAAACCCGAACCCTAATTTCCCTTGTATGGCTGAGGGCACCATAGGGAGGAAATCCGGGATTTTCGTCGTTTTATGCGTTTAGATGTTGTTTGTTCGATTTCCGGTTAATTAATGATATTAGGTGTAATTCAATTGTAGGATTGTGAATTGTTCGGGTGTTGACAACCTCAGATTAATCGGAGCTTTTCTAGAAGCTAAGGTGAGTTTAAAAGGGAAGTTAGTGATTTTATGAATTACGTTTCGTTATGTTATTGTTTATCGATGTTAAGAGGGAATTAGCTTCTTAGAATTAATGTTTGGTTGGAGACTTTAATTCGGAAGTGAGTGGAGAGAATTTGGAATTATAACGAGTTCGATGAAAAGGAAACATTGGAGTGGTTTGGAAGTATTGTAAAGTGACTTGGAGATGTTAGTCGAAAGTGGAAGTTTAAGTTACTTTGAGTGGTTTGGAAGTTAAAGTAGCTTAGAAGTTACACTTGAATGATGACTCGTGTAATCTGAGTAGTTAGGTTCTTTAATAACTTAGCAGAATTCTTCGAGATTACCTAACTTATTAGGGAACTTAACCTTTCGTAATACGGCACATGATAGTATGTTGATTTGGATCCATACGTATCATGGTGCGATGATTTATGATACGGTACGTGGTATGTTGACTTCGGTCCATACGGTATTGTGATATGGTACATGGTAGTATGTTGATTCGGATCCATACGATACCATGGTACTATGATTTGTGATACGGCACATGATAATATGTTGATTCGGATCCATACGTATCATGGTGCGGTGATTTGTGATATGGTACGACCGTACGTGGTATGTTGATTCGGATCCATACGAGCACGTTGCGATGATTTGTGACACGGTACATGATAGTATGTTGATTCAAATCCATACGGTATCGTGGTACGAGGATTTGTGATATGGTACATGATAGTATGTTGACTTTGGTCCATACGGTATCATGGTACGATGATTTGTGATATGGTACGACCGTATGTGGTATGTTGATTTCGATCCATACAATAGCACGTTGCGATGAAACTTGTTTGTTAACAAATATAGTTAATGTTACTTTTACATATTCTTTAGAATTGTGTAGTAAGGCTTAGTAATAGTTGTTACTTTTACTTTAAATCCTTAATTCAATTTCATGGAATTGAAAGACTATCTCGAGTAATATTTTACTATCGTTTGATTGTATGGAAATTGGAAGTGTGGATATGGGTAGTAATGAGCATTTTAGGCCTTTGGACACGATTTCTGGTATGAAATTTAGTTCATATGATTACTTGCTTTTGTTTTACTCTCACTAGCATTTTATGCTAATGTTGCTACACTTACAAATTTTCAGGTAAACCTCGTCCCAAGAAGCGTGGTAGAGGAGGTGGTGCTGCTTGACTGTTGAGATGGTGAATGGACAATATCGAACCCTTTTTGGTTTAGCATTCTTAGAAATGCTTGTAAATTATTTATAACTTCCATAACTTGTGTCTTTTTGAGCCCGAGAGGGTATTTGTCTAAAATTGCATAAGTTTTTATGATTCAAAGCTTGTTTGAGAGTTTAAATTATGTGATGGAATACGTTTTTCCCGATTTATAGCTTTCTCTGAATATGGGTGGTAAAAACAAGTTTTGGTTATTCGATTTTTAAACGAACTCATGCCGTTTTTCTTTAAAAATCGAGTCTTCCGCTGTGCATTTGAATTTAAAGAATTAATGCAAAATCGGGTCGTTACAACGAACTCGTTCCTCGTTTTCTTTTAGCTTGTAAAAACGAAACCTGAAGCATTTAAACTTACCAAAAGTTGACTAATAATTATTAATATGCCTCAAACTAATTTAAGCTAATAAAGTAATTAAAAGGATTTACGAATGAAGTAAACTCGTAAATTCTAAGTTATAAATTTTAAATTCAATTTAAATAATTTAATTAAATAAAATAAAATAAAAATTTACCTCAAAAGTAACAGGACGTTACAACTAATGAAGCTGCAAAGGAAACTGCTTAGAAAATTTCTAAAAGACTTGGAAGTTGTTGCAAAGATGGAACTGCCAATTACTCTCTAATGTGATAATAGTGGTGCAGTCACAAATTCAAAAGAACCAAAGGCATACAAAAAATCAAAGCATATAGAGAGGAAATTGTTGGGATTTGTGCCCTAAATACTTGTAATCTAATTAAACTATAAATAAATAAAGGATTAATTAATTAGTAATATTTACAATGTCATTTATTATCTTTTAATAAATATTATCCATCATAAGATCCAGAGTTACTTATGATAACTTAAGTGAGCATGTGATGTGGGAAGATTCGCTTAACTTGTAACTCGAAAAGTCTGTGGTACATGAATAAAAGTTGGGTGCCTTATTTCTGGTAACACCACTAACACGGCCCACGTGTGATTTGGCACAAGTGATCTCATCTGGATCACTCATGTAAAGACAAGTGAATGGTTGAGATTGTACTAGACTGGACTAAGATATACTTATTGTCTTTTGGTAAAGCCATAACAGAAAGACACTTCGTATTTTGATTGGTTGATCATGTATAATTGATCTTAATTCTGAGTGGATTACGAACTCCTATTTGCAAGAAACAAACCTTTGATTTGCATATGTGAGAGTGACTCGATATAGTTCGCTCAATATGCCTCCCACTTTGGGGATTGCATCTTGCTTATTGCTGGGAACATAATTACACAAGATTGGAATTCACTCTTTTTGTAACCTTCCATTATTTTGAAGTGAATTTTTTTTATTTAATATTGTTTATTTATTTATTTATTTCAATTCAAGTATTTAGTTTAATTATTATTTTGTAATTTCGATTTTAGTAGTTAATTTCACCCGATTTAATCGTTTTAATACTTTTAAATTCGCTTCGGTGACATTAATAGTTATTAACGGGCCAATTAATAATTATTAATCACCTTTAGATTTATTTAAGAGCATCGGGTTTCGTTTCATAAGTCAAAAGTCATAAAAGGATGCAACCGTCATTTCTAATTTCTTAAAATATCTAAAATTACTATTCATTTTTTCTTTAAATATCACCAATTTGACAAAGTTGACATCTTTCTTCTCCTTCCCTTCTCCATGGCCGTAGCCTTCATCCACCATGGATATAATTTTTCTTTTCTTCGTTTCTCATTCGTTTCTCGATGAATCGGCTTGATTTTGGTTCCGTTGGATTGGTAGGGACGAGGGCTACCTATCCAACCTACCTTTTCAGAGTTTCCCGTTCTCTAAGGGAAGTCCCAAAAAGTAAGTTTTCAAAACTTTTTATATAGATTTGTTCGTTTTTTATTATAAATGAGTTTCGAAGTTGAAATCATGAATTTCTATCATGGAATTTGACGATTTTGAACCCGGATTTTTGAAAAACACTATTCACCCGAAAACACTATTCATCCGAAATCACTATTCACTCGAAAATGCACACTTGTTCTCATCTTAGTTATGAGTTGTAATATGTTGTGCAATTGGAGAATTGTAGGTGCGTTTGCTCGGTTGTTGATTCGTGGGAATTCGGAGATTTGGAGAAAATCTTATTTGGAAAAGGTGAGAATAGTTAGGATTTAAAGTAACTATAGAAAGCAAATAAGTATAATGGTTTGTAGAATTGGGAACTAAGACTAGAATTCAAATCTAAGATAGAGGGAAGTGAGTTAGTGCCCTTAGGATTAGAAGTGAATCCTTTAAGTGAGAACTTAGGAGTTCTCGAGGAAAGCATTGAATCTTAGAAATTACTAAGTTAGATTCGTTTCGAAGCTTAGGTTGGATCATTGGAAGTTAAAAGATCCAACTTGTATTTAGAACGATTAATAGAACCTTGGATTATATTGGAAGTTTAGAATCCTGGAAGGTATAAGTTAATCGTTTAAGATAGGTTTTACTTTTATTATTGTAGTGGAGTTCGATTTACGTATCGTTCATCCGGAGTTTCCTATTTATTTACTTTATGTCCTTTACTTTATGCCTTTTACTTTATGTTTGTATTGGCTACTTTAATTCCGCACTTTATTTATTTACACCAAAACATATCACATTGCATCATAACATCTCGCATCATGGAAAAGAAGAGAGAATGAGAAAGACATAAATGGGAGAATGGTGGATCCTACGGGATAGACCACATTACCTTCATAGAAAAAGAAGAGAGAATGAGAAAGACATGAATGGGAGAATGATGGATCCTACGGGATAGACCACATTACCTTCATAGAAAAAGAAGAGAAAGTGAGAAAGAAAAGGAGGGAGAACGATGGATCCTACGAGATAGACCACGTTACCATCTTCATACATAAGGCGTATGCGAATCCTACAAGATGTCCTCATGCATTCATGCTTATGATCGATGAAATAGAGAATCGAGATGTTTTATTTTATGCAAAGTATATTTATTTTTCTTATTTATGTCGTAACAAGTAAATGGATGAGAATTAGACTACGTGTGTTAGTAGTATCATCCTTTGGATATTATAGAATGGAATTACCTAAAGTTTGGAGAACTTTAGGATTGATTGTGTCAGATTGATTGGACACAAATCGAAATACGGGTTTGAGGTCTATCTTTACTTTTTATTCTTATTATTCTCACTGGGCTTAGTTGTTAGCTTATGATATTACAAACATTTCATGTAATGTTTGGGGTCGTGGAAGAGGAGCTGGTGTGCGCTTGATCCAGAGGATGATGACACGGTGATGGACTAGATATTCTTTTAAAGGACCATGGTCTCATTTTGTTAATTTGAATCTTATGTTATGAAAATTTGTATTTAGCTCATAAGGGATCATTGTCTTTATTTTTATGATAATCGTCTTTTGGAACTCCTGATTAGGAACTTGAAGTTCCATGTGTTTTAGATTTTTGAATTTAAGATGTAAACAGGTTTTGGCTAGCCAATTTTCAAACATAACAACGCCAATTTTCTTAAAATATAAAGACTTCCGCTGTGTTTTCTAATTTAAATTATTTAAAAATAGTCGGGTCGTCACACTTTTCCTCTTAGAAAAATAGATAAGTAGTTTCCTTATTGACTGATTCAGGTGATTGAACAGTGGGTTCCCATATTCCTCTGATCAAGGAAAAAGCAAAGATGCATAATGGAGATTATATAAGATTGTTCATTAGAAAATCATTTGGGCTTAAGGAACAAGATGTATCGTGGAGGTTAATACGGTAAAATTACCTAGCCATGGATACGAACTACTTGTGAAGGATCAAAGTATTCTTAATGATTATAGCCAATGGATATAACTATATTATAGTACTAAGAGTGCAACTCTAGATATATAGTGGAGTTATCTAGGAGTTAATGAATAAGAAATAATTGATTAAAGGAGTTTAATCAATGTAATTATATATCATTGAAACTTAGTCCTATAGGTCCATTAACTCCTCCGAGTTATCGTATATAATTGAGAACATGATTAATAAGATTAATCACCTTGGAAATTGGGAAAAATAAATAGAGGAGTCTAATTGATTAATTGAAAGAAAATAAATAGAGGAGTCTACTTAATTATATAATTAATGGAAAATAAATAGAGGAGTCTTGTGACGACCCGACTCCTTTTAAAAAAAACACATATTACATTTCGCAGCGGAAGACGACAATTTTACAGAAAATTTGCATGGTTTCGTTTATATTTTGGACATGCCAAAACCTGTTTACAATGTTCACATCAGAGAAAAACGGGAAATGCGCATTTCCTATGTTTAAGAAAACATAAACGACATCATAAAATGTTTAAAATACAAAACAACGCTCTTTCGAGCTCAGGACACCAAATTTACACATTTGCACAACCAAAAACACTAGCATTTCACAAATGCCACATTTCCATATCCCAGGCTCATCGCACGGCCAGTCAAGCAGCACCACGACCTCTACCCCGACCTCTCCTACGAGATGTACCTATAAAATTGTAGTGTAGCACCATTAGCATAAAGCTAGTGAGAGTAAAATGAAATCAAGTGTCTATATGGACCGAAGTCCTTATCAGAAATAGTGTCTAACATTTCTATTACGAGTCTACTTGCGATTAAGCATCCAATCACTAAACACCGAGCACATCAACAATAAGGCTAAATATGCATTTACTTTCAGAACTACATGCACAGGGAAGTAAACGTAGTTGGCTCGGTTAAAGTCAGTTTCAACTACCATAACACATTTTAAACTTCCCTTGTCACCTCGCGTATAACAACACTATAATCACCGTAATTATATTGTCACCATTTATACATAGTCACCATAGTAACCATTGTCACAATTATTACATGTCACCATAGTCACCGTTATTACACGTCACCATAAGTCACCATTAGTCACCATAGTCACCGTTATTACACGTCACCATAAGTCACCATAGTCACCATGAATATATGTCACCATTAATCACCATAGTCACCATGAATATAAGTCACCATAAGTCACCATATTCACCACGAATATAAGTCACCATTAGTCACCATAGTCACCACGGATATAAGTCACCATTAGTCACCATAGTCACCATGTATATAAGTCACCATAGTCACCACGAATATAAGTCACCATAAGTCACCATAGTCACCATGAATATAAGTCACCATATTCACCACAAATATAAGTCACCATTAGTCACCATAGTCACCATGTATATAAGTCACCATAAGTCACCATAGTCACCACGAATATAAGTCACCATAAGTCACCATAGTCACAACGAATATAAGTCACCATTAGTCACCATGTATATAAGTCACCATAAACCTCGGTTTCTATCCTATTTCCTAATTACGTAGGATAATAATAAAGAGAAACCTAAAGCATATTGGGACTATTTTTCCCCTCCTCAAAAGTCCCGAGTCCGAACCGTTATTTTCCATCTCTACTATCAAATCTATTACAATCAAACCACACTTTAGTCCTCTAGTCTTAATGCCATACAGTGACGAGAATCTCGTCTTATTGCACTTTCCTTAGCCTAAACATACTTTCCACAACATTTTCTTCCTAAACATTCACAACCCTTAACCTCGAATCAACTAGTTCGTCAAGTAATCCGAGCCATTAAAACACTAAAGCTCATTTTAAACTCACCTCTAGGATGCGTGGAAGAAACACCGCTCGTTGGATGCGTGAACAGTTGCTCGTGGTTCAAACCTACAAAGTAAAATTTTTTTGATAATAACCTACAAAGTAAAATATACAACTAAACATATTAATTTCTAAACCACGAACGAGTAACTAATATCTAATTTAAACGTCAAAATGTTCCCTGGAAACACTATGGAGCTCACGACCAAAGCAAGAGAAAAGGATCAAGTTCCGGTTTCCGATTAATATTTAAAGAAAACACTTTCAAAAATAATGAAACTCAATTTATGAAACTCTCGGTTTGGAATATTTCAAAGGGCTCGGGTTTCCAATTCGACTCGGGTTTAGATCCAAGACAACTACCTCGACCATAATGATTTTCCCGAACTAGAAATCACCCAATGACACTCGAGAAAAACGAATTGAAGCTTAAACGCAAAATCGGGAAAAAGAAAAACATAAAACACATTTCTTCTTTAACTCTTATCTCCCAAATCTTGAACGGATTGGCTAGATTGATGGGATAAAAAGAAAGCTTGCGTCGAGATCTTTCTATCGTGACGAGAATCAACAAAATCGGTCAAGAAACGGCGACGGAATCCCGATTTTTCTCTTTTCCTTAAGCTCACGGTTGGGAGGGTTTGTATTTTGAAATTTGCTTTTCTTTTTCTTTCTAATATGCTTACTGAAAGCATATTTAATATAAATATATGTTTTACTAAATGATCGTTATGTCCCGATCTCTAATTCTTTAGTAAAAAGTATCCCGGGTTCTCGTTATTGCACAGTTCCAATTCCAATTCATTTTAGCCACTTCTAATCTAACTTAAAGTGGTTTAACAATTAGTAATTTGCCCGTGAATAAACGTTATTACACCCGATTCAATTTAAACGTTCTAATGAAAATTATTTAATGATCGAAATCGAGCAGAAAACTAAAATACTAAATTAAACTTCTAAGTAAAATAAACAATCACCAACCACTATAATTATACTAAATGAAGCAATAATAATAACAATAATAATAATAATAATAATAATAATAATAATAAAAAAAAAAAAAATTTCACCTCAAAAGTAATGGGACGTTACAAGTCTATTTAATGGAGGAGATTAAAATAGAAGAAACTATTTGTGTAAATTTTGAGGTTGTCCAAAATTAATGGGAAATTAAATAGAGTAGTTTATTTAATTAATTAATTTGAATTGTCAAATTAAAAGTGAGTTAAATAAATAAAGGAGTTTATTTATTTAATTAGATAAATGGAGGAAAAATAAAATGCCCAATATTGTTATTGGATGATGATTTGGCCGTGTGACCCATGGTTGGGTCACTCGCCACTTTGAAAAATAATATGCCAATTATTTTTGCATTTTATTTGAAATATATTTGTGATATCTTTTATTTAAATTAATATGATTAATTTAAATATGGGAATAATTATTTAAATTAATGGAGATTAATTGAAATTGTAATATGGAATGTCTTATTAAGGAATAAGATATTATATTATAATTATTCAAAATATATTTTCAATATCTTTATTTATTTATTTGATAATTAAAATGATTTTCTAAGGCCTTAGTTTTCTTATAAATAGGAGGCTTGGGGTGACCCAAACACACACAACTAAGAGAAGAGAAAGGCTTAGAAAATTTTTTCCCCCTTTTCTCCTCTTGCTGCCGCTGCTAGTGTGGTGTAGGGAAGAAATATTTTTCTTCCCTTTTCCTTTTTCCAAGAAGGAAAAGTGCCCACGCACCGTTTCTCTGCTGTGCTCAGTAAGGAAGATTTTTTCGTGGTCCCAGGATCGTAACCAAGGAGAAAGAGAAATCGTTAGACACTTTTCTACAAGGGTTATTATTCTTGTTTATGCATTTACTTTTGATTAATATTATACTGCAAAGAATGGTCCGTGGGAATTCCGCTTGAGAACTCTATTTTAGAGGCCTCAATCCCAACAACTGGTATCAGAGCAGTCTTATATCTATAATGTTTTTCAAAAGTTTTGTTATGATGGGAAGAAAAATCTATTTTAAAAGGAATTTTAAATATGCGGTTTGCATTTTGGTTGAATTAGGAATTATTGGCCTTGGTTGTTTTTATTCTTTCCTAGAAAATTTTGTAAAGCCACTAATTGGGTATAGGAAAATTTTTGTAATTGTTTTTTATTTGATCAAAACGACGAAGGAAAGAAAGGCAACTGGATCCCGACTAGTACTGAAAATAGTTGGTATTGTGAGCTACCTACGGAGGATGCCACCACAACTGTGGTGCTGCCTGCCGCTGCTGCCGTAGCTGTTAACAAGAAGAAAAAAAAGTTTTTTTTGGACGACACCTGGGGTTAAAACCCTAGGTGCCTCCGGTTTTTCATTTTTTCGTTTTCTGGAGATCATGGAGATGAAGATTATTTCTATATTTAGATATAGGTTTAATTTTCATAGATTTTACCAATATATTCCCAATCAAAATTGCTTATTTATTTATTATAAATTAGATATCATTAAATAAAATTATTCAGGCATAAACTTTGCCATAAATAATTATTCCCATCATATATGTATAAATGCCATGATCATGCATCATTAATACAGATTGGTGATTTTATGCTCATGCCTTGTATAAATGGAAATGTTATATTTATTAATGCTAGAATTTTAATTAAGGGGTTAATTAGTAATTGCTAGTAGGATATTGTAAACTCTTTAAAAAAAAGTAAGAAGATAAGTTCAAAAAGAAAAAAAAAGAAGAAGATAAGATAAGGTTAAAAAATATGAATGGCCTTGGCTTTGGTGGGGTTGACATGTGGTAATGAGGTATTAAATTGTAACAATCCGAATTTTCGCCAAGGGTATTTTAGTCTTTTCACCAATTTTGATCCAAATAACGTTATCTTTAGTTTTTCCGAACCGTAACGTCGCTACGAATCCAACGCAATTGACTAGGCTCAATTCCGAGTTTCGAGTAAAAAGATATGACTTGAATACCGTTTACGTCCCTAACTCTTATTATTACTTCCAGGGGCATTATCGTAATTATTCAACTTATATTTTGACACCAACCCCAGATTAATATTTCTTCTCTACGTGAACTCCTCTCGCCAGCCGCACGCATCATCCGAGTTCCCGTTTTGTTTTCTCCTAAGTTAGTGATCACTTTTACGAATCGTTGTTTTCTCGTTAACTCCGAATCGAATTCAAACCTTATGGACTGCCGTTCTTGCACAGATTCGAGCTCCATAACTCACCGGAATTAGTCAAGTAAACATCATTCAACTCATCGTTTCAATGGTAACTCTCATTGGAATCGTTGTATACGAGTTTTATTGTTGTTTTCGAGTCGAGACCAAGCAATTTCATACTCGTTTTTCATGTTTTCCTTCGGTTTTAAGCTTGCCGTTTTCCGTTTGATCTCACCAGATTCTGGCCGTGGTCCTTGGTCTTCACGGATCTGAGATCGTTTTGGAGCGGGTTCGTTGTAGTGCTTATTGTCGGACATTTTTGAATCGTTTCCAACTGTTTCCTGGCCCCGGATCAGCGTCGTTGTTCGTGCGTAGGTGAGCTGCTCGCCATTTTCTTTTCTTCTCGTTTCTGTTCTTTGCGTCTGCTAGCTGATAGGGGAAGGGATGACCGATCTAACTGGACTGGTTGAGCCTGGTCCAATTGGACTGGTTCAGCTGGTCCAGACCTGATTTTGGGTCAATTCGGGCCGGTTTTCATCCCGTTCTTCCGGTTTTCATAAAATTGACTTTAAATTAATGTCAATACAGGTTTTGGGCACCTCTAGGATTTTATTTGGCGTTATTTCGAGCTCGTTTGCTTGCTCAATTTGCTATTAAGGTAGGTTAATTCCTACTTAGAAGTTAAATTGAATTCATTGTGCTTGTTTGTGTATTGTGTGATACTTAGGATATTTTTGGGTGATGAAATCAATTATTTTAAATATTATTATGCGCTCGTTTGGTTTGTAAATATTGTAATTATTTAATTTACAATCGTTAATTAGATTTAATTAAAATTAGAGCTTATAGAGTATTTAACTACAATAAACCAATATTAAATTTGATATTTTTTTATGATGGGCTTAACGATTGAATTATTGTATTATTATTATTATTTGGTCAATTTGATGTTATTAATAAATTTAAACTTATAAACATTAAATATTATAAAATTGATGATTGAATGTTTATTAATAAAAATTTGATGTTTTAATTAATTAAATACTAATAATTAACAACTATTTAATAATTAGTTTTAAATGATTTACTAATTTTTAGGATAACTTTTAGAGCCATTTATTAGATGATAACATAGTTAATTTATAAAATTAAATAATAACTTAATGATTTTCTTGCTGTGACTTGATTGTGTAATTCCTTTCCTTTTAGTTATTTGTAATTTGATTGTTGAGTGGTTATAAATATTTATTCTTGGTTTCTATTTCATTATTGTGCGTTAAGATGTGATTATTGTGACTTCCGAATATTATTTTATTATTATTTGTGTTTGGTTATTCGATAAGTAGTTTATTTAGACCTTTAGGTTTTACAACTTGAGTTTAACCTAATAATTAACATATATTAAATTTGTAGAGCGTATACTATGGCACGTATCATGAGTGGCCTTATACCCTACTATGATCATATTTTCAAGCGTATAGTATGACACGTATCATGAGTGGCCCTATACTCCACTATGATACATATATGCAAATTTAATAGAAATTTAATAATGGATGTTTTGGCACGTATCATGGTGGGTTATAAGGCATCATGATCATATTTTCAAGCGCATAACATGCCATGCAAGTTTGATAATGACAAAGAGACGACGTAGGCTAAGTACCTACACTGTGGAAGAGCTGAGCTATGTTATTATTTAGTAAGATGTTGTAGGCTATGTACCTACTAAATATTATCTAAATTATGGTTATGGACTTGTATCCATAAATCATTTTATGAGGTGTTTTGTATTTGATTTACTTATTAAAGTATGGATTTAATCTTCTGAGATGAAAACTCACGGTATTCGAATGCCCTGCAAACTTTTATTTTGCAGGTAATACTGATAATAATGGAAACCATGGCGATTGACGAGGATGGCGCTACACTGAGAGCCCTTAGGACTTGTCATTTATATTTATTTTATTTTATTGAAAATTTTATCATTTGTTTTATGGATTTTCATTTTAATTTATTTTAGTTGTTCTTTTTATTATTTAAAATGGCGCCAAAATAAATGTTTTATTTTGAATATCTTTTGGTTTATAAATAAACGCTTCCACTACTATTTAGTTTAACTCTGTTTTAATTATGTTTCAATGAGTAATTATTTATTTATTAGTTATTTTGGGTCGGGTCGTCACATAAATAATAATAAAAAAAAAGAGAGAGAAGCCTTTAATTTGGTTCAGCCACCGTGGGAAAGCAAAACAGAGGAGAAGGGAGAAAAAAAAAAGAGAAAAAGAAGGAAAGAAAGGAAAATGAAAAATTGCTTGGAAATTTTTGAAGATAGATCAATTTATGGAGTTTCAAGCTTCAATTTTTGGTGGCTAGTTGGTAAGTAATTTCCCCGACCTAATTCTTCTATTTGATGAGATTTGGTAGTTTTGGGCCATGCTTCAAGGTTGGTTTTTGAGTTTTGTTGTTTATGAATTTTAATTGTTATGGGTTAAATTGAGAGGTTGGTGTTTAAGAATGATAACAATAGTGTAGAAATGGAGTTTTCCATCTTTGATGGAATTGCTATGAAAATTATATGAATTGTGAAGAGGATTTGTATGTGGTTTCCCCTTCAATTTGAGTTGAGATTTTATATGTTGGGAAGGAGGAAGAGCAACAAGATTGATATTATTGGCTTTGAAAAGTATATTGGAAATGTAGTCATTGAAGGAAAAATGAAGCTTTAGCCATGTGATATAAACCACAATTTTATAATATTTTCAATATGATTTTCTAACATTTCAAATTATTAAATAGATGATTGATATGTATTTTCTTAAATCAATATTTTTAGGTGATATCGTGGCATAAATGATTTGCGATTTGGAATGTTAACAGCAAAAGTTTATGAGTGGATTCTATTTTCACATTTAAAATTATTAGTAGTATTGAGCTAGTAATTTACAAAATATAAAAGTTTTAGAGTTTATATTATCGTATATGATTATTTATTGATATAAATATATATAAATGAAAGTTTTTAGATATTCATTATTCAATATATATGATTTATGCCAGCTACGAAAGTTTCAATTGAGATTTTACAATAGTTTGAAAATTATGATATTATTTTCAGTAGTTTATTTTCAAACCGCTAGAAACAGTACCCTCATTTATCAGTTTTCAGCAGGTCTTTGGGACCCACTTTAGCATACACATAGGCTTTGGGCCATATGTTAGGGTGCTTAGCCCTTTGGGGGCAGCTATGGGCGCGTATGACTAGTTTCACTATTCAGTTGCTCTGCTGCATGCATGATTCTGCTATACATGCAGTATGACCAGTTAAGGGTACATTTTTAGTGTGGTTTTTATCACTACAATATAGTATATGAATAGTTTCTATTTTATATATATTTACGTACATGTATTGATCTAGTTTCAACAGCAGAATATTACGATTATTAAATTACGACTATAACCAGTTTTACGAATTTTAGTTTTGAATATTATGATTATTATGTTTTGTGAATATTAGTTTTGAAAAGTTTTATGAGTTTAGAAACTACTATATAATATGCAGTTTTGAAGGAAATATTAGTTTAATAAAAATTCCACTCACTGAGCCTTCTTAGCTCATTCTTTTCAAATGTTCCCCCCCATAGGTAGCTTTCGAGTTTCAGACGATGATCGAGCCTACGACGAGCTTATCCACCAACCATTTCGCTTCATCTCAGCTAGTACATGAATCATTTTAGTTTATAATATTTCATTAGCATAGTCATGTTTAGTTTGCCTTGATGGTAGGTGTTGGCCTTTGGCTAATATGTGTCATCGGCACACGACTCGTCACAGGTCTATAGGGAGGTCTCGGGATGGGTCGTGATAAGATGGTATCAGAGCATTACTGTTCTATACATGTCTCATTGTGTCTCATTGCATTTGTGTTATTGCATTACATGTATCATGTAAAAAGAGAGTTATGGTTTGTGGTGAAAAAGCTCGTATGCTCGAAGATATGTTTATAAAACTCACTGCTACTGGTTGGTAAGTTTTATTGATGAGATATAAAAAAAAATCATGTAATTTATTTAAAAGTGGTAACAGTTTCAAAGTAGTAAAAAGAAAATTATCAACTAGTGGTTTAAGTTACGTAGGCTGGAGTTGTTGTACGTATGAGACATGGTAATTCAGTATTTGTGAAGAGTTTTTTGGTTTCATTAGATGTATGATGTCAAAAGTTTGAAATTATCTACTCGGTTTGACTGGTTTAGAAGGAATTGTTAGTAGACAGTGTATTTACGTAAATTACGAGTTATACCTATATATGGACATGTATTGGAAATATTTATTATTCATGGGTTTTCGTGAATGGCCTTGCTAAGAACCATTCATGTCTAAACCTCAAGTCTTGAAGCAGTTGTTAAATACTAGTCGTCAAGGTGTGTAAAATATCAGATTTGATGTTGGTAATCCGTTTGGAAGGTCGTTATTACAAGACATGGATGGTTTCATTAGCTGCATAAATTGCTTGTTAAGGGTTTTGTTGAACATCGTGAGTCATGTCGCTTTTCTTTTGTGGTAAAAAAAAAGATGTCATGAGATTTGTATGTTCGTGAGAAGTAGAAGAATGAAGTAACATCGCGGAGCAAATAGTTGATGCCTCAAGTAAATGATTTGTTTGATCATCTTATTAGAATACATTTGTTTTGTTTATTAAAATTTTTATGGGGCTTGGTTAGTACCAAGTTGAATCAGATAAATAATATGTGGTTAGGATTGATTTCTTAAAATTGTGTCGGTCTATAGGGAGGTCTTGGGATGGGTCGTGATTGATATTTTGGGGATTAATTCAAATGGTCTAAAAGAGTTTAGCAACCAACTGTTTAATTAATTATTTAGTTTTAAATAGAGTTTGAAACTAAAACCCAAAATATGAGGTGTCATGATTTTTAATTAAGGAATTAATTAAAAATTGATGAAGTTGAATTGGTTAATTAAAATAGAACTATGGCGAGAAAGCTCTAACCTAGATAAGAGGTTATTTAATTGTTCCATTAACACAGGATCCCTCTAACTGGGAGTGATCTGGGAGTGATATTTCGTTAATAGTACAATTCATTAAGACGTTGCATAATGTGTTAGGATTAATAGAGATTAATCACTTGGCTATCATATTAAAATCAATATAACCAATTTATAAGAGCTATTATAAGTTAGATTGAACTTAGATATTGGACTTTGGCCTAGGTATATCTAAGTAAAAGCCTTAAGTAGCTATATTGAGTGGGAGAAGGACCAGTGACAACCAATCTCGCGGTCTCTAAGTTTGAATCAATGTGTGAGATTCATATAGGGCTTCAGTGGTATTGGTAACTCTCCACTCATTCCCTCCGAAAAGTAACAATATGAATCAATACCCAGGATGATTCTCTTAGGGATAAGATTTTTTTAAAGCTTTTGATGTTTGACTCTCCCTTCGATGACACTCATCAAAATAACTTTAAGCAATTTAAAACATGGGTAACACTCAAGGGGATTCATTTAGAAAGACTCTTAAGAGTTTTGATGTTTTACTCTCCCTTCGATGACACTCATTAAGATTAGTATTTAAGTGATCTAAACGTTTCCTGGATCAAAAAATGGTAACTAAAGAACTGTAGGGTATGAATTACCTTGGGGATGTTTTTTGGTTGAGAGGAGTCTCATTTTAGTGGGAAGGAACTTTGACTTGCCTACGTAGGTATCGTTCCTGTCACACTAATATACCATGGCATAAAAATTGTGTTTCAAGGTTTTTATAATTTCATTAAATGTGCATTCATACATCATGTTTAATAGATGCCAAAAGTATAAATGAATGAAAGTGTAAATTATATTACTAAAGCATGTGTTTATTTATTTATAAGCAATATGTCGAATCAAACATTCTTAACATGGAAAAATGGTCCCAAAATGAATTATCAGAATTATGACACTTGGGAATCAGAACTATTTAGTATTCTGGTTAATAAGCGCATTCACTTCATCCTTTACACTGATTGTATTAAGGGTCCAAACCGTTCTCTTTGGGGTTTGTGGGATCCATATGAGAAATGGATCCAAAGCGATGAGATAACTCAGATGTACATTCTAAAAAGACTGTGACTTTCCATATGTATAGGATGGTAGAACTGGCTGCCACCGCACGAGAGATGATGTATATCATTTTTTAAACTCGTGTTGACCCTAAATATAAATTACTGGGCTAAAGTATGCAAGGAAAAGAAGAGCATATGAACTGGTAAATATGATTTACTTAGTGACATTATAAGATAGTGAGGATTATATCCTATTGAATTATGAATTCAATTCACTAACTTAACCTCTTTTTTGCGGACATATAGATTCGTCAAGGTAGGAGAGTTCAGCTTAGAGGATGATTTCAAAAAGAGAAAGATAGAAATCAATAATGGTAAATATGATTTACTATTTTGTTTTCATTGACGAATTATGTGATAATTCTAAGTCATTATCTTTTCTTTTGACAGTGGAAGAATGGAAAGAAAATAGAGATACTTTGGAGCTTAAAGAAGCTCTTCTAGTCATTAATTAACCATTAGTAGTATCTATGTTATAGAAACTATTTAGTAATTGTTGTTACTTTTTTTATGTTTTGGAAACTTTTATTATGAATAAAATAAGTGTTGATTCATTTACAAAGTCGTTAAATTATCTTTTAGAAATAAAATGTTTATTTTCTAAACAATGTATATTATGTTCTTGGTTTAGATAGGAAGTTAGTATCACTGGGTTATATTCGTAAACAATCATGTACCATAGATTTCGGTTTTAGTAAAGTGGATATTTTTAAAAATGGAAGCTTTATTTATTTAGGACTAGAAGATGATAATTTATACATACTAAGGTCATTAGTATGTGCAACGCTTTATAATACTGAGTTGTTCTAGATTGCAGGGTCTAGAACAAGTAAAGGTAGAATTTCTAAAGATGAGACCCTTCTATGACATCTAAGGCTTGGCCATATTAACCTTAATAGAAATCAAAGACTGGTTAAAAGTGGACCTCTAAGTGATTTAGAGCTTGGTACACTCTCAATTTGTGAATCTTGTATAGAGGGTAAAATGACCAAGCGTCCTTTATCAACTAAAGGAAATAGAGCCACAGAACCACTAGAGCTTATACATTCCGACCTTTGTGGTTTGATGAATGTAAAGGCTAAGGGTGAATATGAGTATTATGTGTCTTTCATAGACGACTACTCAAGATATGGGTACATTTACCAGTTGCAATTCAAGTCGGAAACTGTAACGTCCCGTTATTTTGAGGTAGAATTAATTATTATTATTATTTATTTAATTAGTTTAATTCCAATAATTTAAAATTTAGAAGTTTTAATCTTTATTTGGTAATTTAGATTTCAAGTAATTATTTTGAATTAGGTGCATTAATTATTATTAATAGGTCAATTAATAATAATTAATTACCTTCTAGCTTAGATTAATTGTGTTGATTAATTTTAAGGGTTGGTTTATGTTTTAAGAGCATGTGGTTTATTTTAAAGGTTCAAAGGGAATTGGGGGACTCTTTAGCAAATACTATTCTTCCTCATCTAATAGGAGTCATCTTCTTCCTTTCATTTTGAGCAAACAAAAAAAACACAACCTCTCCTTTCTCTCCCACCAAGCCGCCGCCCACCTCACCTATCCAAGGGACATGTTTTTCTCGTCTCTTCTTGGTTTCGCGTTATTTCGGGTGCGTTGGATAGATCGGCTCCTGATATATCTTTTGAACTAATCTTGGAAGAATTCCTCCAACTTTCAAGGGGCCTAAGGGTAAGAGTACTCGTTTTTTACTTAGGGTTTTATTTATTTTATTTTTTTGTATTTTTGAAAAATTAAGTTGAAATCTTCAATTCCATTCCATATAACTTGAAGATTTCAAATCAAAGTGTTGCTTAAGTTTTTTCTTGGTATTCTTGGCTTAAAATTCAAAGAAAATCGCAAAACTCAGACTCTTGAATGTAGATTTAGCCAAAATCCTCTTCTTTTTTTTTTTTCTTGGAGTGTAATTAAATTTTAAAGTATTTTGGTCATAACTTCTTCGTTCGAATTCCGTTTTGAACCCGTAAGATATCAAACTCTTCGTTTTTCCGAGAGCTATCTTTTGAATCTAATTTCATAGCCATCAAAGTTCTGTGGAAAAAGTTATCATTAAAATACCTCTTGGCCTGTTGGGGAAATCCTGGGCTTTTTCTTCGTTCGTTTCATTTTACGCGTCGTTTGTTGTTTGTTTGGTAATTAATGAAATTAGGATATATTTAATTGTAGGTGTTACTTGATTGCTCACATGGGTTGCGATTTCAAGTTAATTGCTCAAAGGTGAGGATAAATAGAATTTACGGAAAATTTAGGAACTAAATTCTTGAGCGATTTGTATGATTCGGGAGTTAAGTTAAAATTGGAATTAAGTGACTTGAGCATGCTAATTTTATGATTTATTAGGAATCAGGAGTATAGAATCGATATCGGGAAATTATGGATTTTTCATATTCTTGGGAGTTAAAGTATGGAATTATTGGGTTTAAGTATGTTTATGCTTAACGTATGATTATTACGTGTTCTTGGATGATTTTAATTTACGATATCGAGATATTCTGATTACTTGGGACTTATTTTCTGAGACTGGGTTCTTCCAGTAATTGGAGTCTTTGGCATATAAGGTATTTGATTTTGCAGGATTATTATGATCAATTAAAATATGGACTTATGTGCCTATACGTTCTAATGTTCTTCATTAATGTTACTCTGATGAGTTTTTCTGAAATTGGTTCTCTGTTTATATTTCATTATTAGAATTTCTGATTTCTTTATTTATCACACTTGTTTGCATGGAGATGAATAATGAGATAATGCATAGACTACGTGTGCTTGCATTGTTTGGTATTATTCATGGTTCGATATATGTATCATGAGGAATGCATAGACTACGTGTGCTTGCATTGTTTGGTATTATTCATGGTTCGATATATGTATCATGAGGAATGCATAGACTACGTGAGCTGCATTAACGGAGGAGATGAATAATGAGATAATCTTTAGTTGTGTGAGCTTGCATTATATAGTATTATTCATAATTGCTACGATACATATATGTTCTAGACTGCTTAGACTGCGTGAGCTTTGCATTAGTAACTCCTGCTACCCAATAAAATTTCTTTAAATTAATTTTGGCAGTCTATTTTTATTTTTAATAATTTATGACTTTGTTTTCATAATTTATTAACAATAAATCTATTATTTAATTAAAAATCAAAAGTAACAAAATAAATAGAAATGAGACCATTTTTGTAATTAATTTTTGACTTTTTACAAAAGAAAATGTTAAAGTTTTGAGATCTTGAGTAAGGGTGTGGGAAAATAACGGAAACTCAGAGCTGGTGCTGATAGAACTCTGAGAAAGAAAGACACAAAAATATTCAGTTTTTAAGTTTTGTAGAATATATAATATCTGAAAATTGAGCAGCGATGAACGCATTCAGAAGATTGTTATCAGTGGTTTTTTTATGGGTTATACTTTTAATTGGTACCATTGTTTTGATTCTGGTAAATTTCAATTCTTTTTGTATAATTTAAATGAAGATCAAATTTCCCAATTTCGATCTCTCAAACGCTTTTTTTTTTTTTTAATTTTGTTTTGAATAATTGAGTTATTTCAACAGAACCAATTAAGCGATGGGGAAATCTCATCTGAGCAAAAGGTTGTTGAAGATGAGTTTTTTTTTTTTCTTCCCATTTTTATAACTTAACCAAACAGACTTTCTTGCCCATTACCTGTTTGATAATATTTCCAGGACACCAAATTGGAGGAGAATCTGGCAAGAGTAACCCATAAAGTATTTTTTGATGTTGAAATTGGTGGAAAACCTTCTGGTATGGATTCTTTATCATTGCAATTTTGCCTTTTTTTTTATCTGATATGCTTTAAAATGGGATTATGGGTTTATTTTCTTAAAATCATTCAAAGGCAAATTGATGTTTTTCATTTTAATTATTAGTTTTGGTGGAGTGAGAATGATCACGTAGGAGTATTGGTTTGGACATTGCATTCATTAAGCATTATTGTGTCCTTGTAATAAAGTCCACCTAAAATTCAGATTAGATTATTAGGAAATTTTGAATGCAATTAGTTAGATAATTGTGTTTTTTTAATGGAATTTTATTATCAAATTAATCTCATCTATTGAACTATGATCTATAATGTATTTTTCGAGTTTTTTTTTTTTTTTTGCAGAATTTAGTTTGGATTAGAATTAGCTTCCATTAAAAAGTTAATACTAAATGCATATGTTTGGTGTCAAGAATGGAAGCTTCTGCAAAAGATCCTTTTGAAACAATTTTATCTTTCTTGATGAACATCAGGTCGTTGAGATGGGAAATGTTTTGTCATTGAAAAGAAAAGAATCATACAAAAATTTGCTTCTGTTAATTGGATCTCAAAATGACAACTTACATGAAGATTTTCTGTAATTATATATCCTTCCTCAGGTCGAGTTGTCATTGGGTTGTTTGGAGCAACAGTCCCGAAAACTGCAGGTAAGAAACTAACTTATGTGGTCGTTTGGTTGATGACAATATTTTGGTATTTGAATGGAAGGCTGCTGATAATTTCTACATGTTTGCTCTGCAGAAAATTTCCGAGCTCTTTGCACGGGTAGCCAAGTAAATTTTGCTCTTCAATTGTTACATCTCTCGCATATATTTATTTAGTTTTCTGATAAACTATCTCAAGGCTGAGAGATTTTAAATGGTTGATTCATTAATGAGTATTACATGAGTTTATCTTGCTCCAGGGGAGAAAGGAATTGGGTTGAGTGGGAAGCCTCTACATTACAAAGGAAGCAAATTCCATAGAATTATTCCCAGTTTTATGATACAAGGAGGTGATTTTACTCTTGGAGATGGCCGAGGTGGAGAGTCAATCTATGGTGGGAGTTTTGCTGATGAGAATTTCAACTTAAAACACGACGGCCCAGGTTTCCTTTACTGCTCTAATATGTGAACTGCAATATTCACATAAGTTCCTAAAGTTGGTTCAACATTGGAATTTAAGGACTCTAATGTAAGATTTCAAATTACTTTTGGAACCTCTTCTTGTCTTTAGTGAATGTCTTGATTTTTATCAGGACTTTTGTCAATGGCAAATGCTGGAGAGGACACAAATGGATCACAGTTCTTTATTACAACCGTAAAAACTAACTGGTAATTGTTTGTTTTCTCAAAAGGTTGATGTGTTTCCTTTTCCTAGCGATCGACACAGACTGAATTGACATGCTTTTTCTTTCAAATGGAAATTGAATTGACTTGATTAAAGAGCGTTTCATAATTTCATAATTTTGATTTGGAAGGTTGGATGGACACCATGTTGTATTTGGAAAGGTGCTTTCTGGCATGGATGTTGTGTTCAAGATTGAAGCTGAAGGAAGTCAGAATGGAAATCCAAAGTCTGAAGTTTTCATTTCAGATAGTGGAGAACTTCCACAATAACCATGGATGGAGACTGTTAAGAACAAAGGTTCTCCTCCCTACACCTTTCTCTTCAATGAAACATATCCATCTGTTTCACATTAGATTTGATCACTCCAAAGCTTTTTAGTCGTCCTAATACAAATTATTGTTCAATTACATACAATGGAATTTTATTTTTGCATTCTTAATAGAGTGACTGAAGTTCACAAGTTGTTTTACGTTTGCATAATGCTTGTTTGTTGGATTATAGGCAGTGCTGTTGCAACTTTTTCAGTTCTCCATAGTCCATATGTGCTTTAGGATAGAATGAATGGAACTGCAGTAAAATGTAAAGAACTTCCTTCTAAAGATGGCTGATTGAGCTTGGAGTTAAAATATAATATCCGAGTTATGTATTCAACGGAAATAACAAGAAGTGCAAGCGCACATTCATCTTCTTTGATGGCAAAAACAACTTAGGAATTCTATCCAACATAAATGCAGACTGCATAATGCAAAATTTTGAATGAAAAACTTCACATATCTGAATCATTTAGATCTTTCCTATCCAAAGAATTTTCAAACCATTGGTAGAAAACTTTAACAACAAACAAACTCCAAATTCTCAACACGCACTTGCTCATTCATATCAAGAGAGAACAAAAAACAAAAAACATAGAAACTGTTTGGTATTCAGATTTAGATTCTTTCTGATCAGTGATCACCAATTTGTGTATTGTGCCTGGACAAATGGTAAAATAAAAAACTTTAAAAGTTGGTTTGGGTCTTTCCAATTTGAGCCAAGGATCCTTTTGATGCATTCGTAAGGATAAAGCAAAAATCAGTAGATCTATCTCAAGAGTTGTAGTTATACCAGAGATTTTAAAAGCAAAGAAACAGAAAGACATAAAAGGTGGTTTTGAAGAGATTTAGGACAAAATCAATTCTGTAGCATTCCTGCAGTCTGAAACACAAAATGGGGTGTTTGGCTCGAGATTTGAGTTACACAAGCCTAAATCATGTTTGAATCCTGTTTTGTAACCCCGGATCGTGGGTTATCTAGAACGCATTCCTCCCATTTTACAATCTCGGATGGTGGGTTATCCCAAACATATTCTTTTTTTTACAATTCGAATACGATTTACAACGCTTAACAATTCCAACCAAAGACCGGAGCCTGATTTTAAATTATGATAAATAGAAGAATTTTGGTTTTGTATATCTACTACTGTCCTATATAGGAGGCATGGGACAAGTTTCTTATTTTATTAGTTAAAAGTGAAGAACAATAAAATCTGAGAGTCGTCTTCATTGATGTAACAAAGAGAGAAACACCACCATAAACTTACACAACAAAATACAAATACAAGAGAAATTTCCC
Source organism: Gynostemma pentaphyllum (assembly GCA_028015215.1). Classification (NCBI taxonomy): domain Eukaryota; kingdom Viridiplantae; phylum Streptophyta; class Magnoliopsida; order Cucurbitales; family Cucurbitaceae; genus Gynostemma; species Gynostemma pentaphyllum. Next base: position 33,357,905 of record CM051352.1, read on the forward strand.
TTTTATTCTAACAAAAAACCCACACCACAAAAAAAAAAAAAAAAAAAAAAAAGGATTGAATTTCAAGCGGTTGAATCGCCTCCTTTGGGATTGTGATGGAACATGGAAGAGACATCGGATGAGAAATCAGAGTAGATAGAGACAACCTTGGAGATGTTTCCATTGAGTTCTTGAATTAAAGCAACATTATCAGCCATATTACTTGGAATTCTTGATTGATGATTGTCATTAACTTGTTGAATAAGGAGACGATTCCTGTCTAAAACTGATTGAACTTGATGAAAAGTACGGTCAAAGGAAGCCCAAGTCTCGGCGTCGTATTCCTCGGGAAAGGCTCCGTTGTCGCTGCCGGTGGTGGTTGTGGTGGTGGTTGTTGTTGTGGTGGTTCCTGAAGGCTTTGTTTTCGTTTTGAATTTCCGATTTCTTTCTGCCATTTTTCTTCCGTTTGACTGCAGAATGGATGGAAAAGAAATGCTTGAATTTTGTGTTTCGGTAATTTTTTTTTAATTCTAACAAAAAAGGGTGAACTTGGAACGTGTCGGTGTCTTTCTTTACGCGATTAAATAGAGCGTGGAGTGGGGAGAATAATAGAATGGCTATTTCTGGAATTTGGGAACCTAAACAGCGAAAAAAGTAATTGGATTTGAAGTACTTGAATTGAAGATGAGTGTGTATCCAGTAGTTTTTTCTTATGGAGTTTTCTTGTTGGGGTGTTAATTTATTTGTTTGTTTGAGTCATTTTTAATATTAAAGTTTTAATTAAATGATTTTTTTTATTGGAGTTTTAAATCAAAATTAAAGTTTAAAAATGAATTGATTGTGAAATTGATACTCTTCTCAAGATTAAGTTATAAAATTTGCTCAATAAATTGTTTAAATTCACATAAAATATGCTAGTTCCAGTGGTTAGTATTCTCTTCAAATGAGAATGAAGGCTACCCTCCCCTCTTTAATGTAATATCTTAAAAAAATATGAGGACGACTAATTAGACATAAATGTTTGTGTCTCAATTTGATGGATATAATTAAAAAAAAAATCTATGTACTTTCAAAAGATTCATTTTAGTCTTTATAATCTAATTAAATCTTAAAATAATGTTAATTCTGATAGATAATTGATATTAATAAAAAAAATCAATAAGGCAGTAAAGTTATGGATATATTAAAGAAATAATTTAATTCATAACAATTTTCTATCAAAATCAACAAAACTTATTGTTAAAAAGATGGTCGGTAAGATTTACATAAGTATTTAATAAAATGATTAAAAAAATTTTAAGGATTAAACTAACACATATGACATATCTAGATTTAAAAATAATAATCATTTTTTTAAAATAAAATTTTAAGTCATTAATCTCGTGTGAAGCCATTTTATCAAGGGAAACATTGATGCAAAAATTTCACGATTCCTTTCAACAACTTTCCAATTTAAAGACGATTTTGACATATCACGAATTTAAAGAAAGATGCAAATGGGGAATATAAACTATTTTTCTACTACTATTGAAAAAAATTATCGAACTTTTCATCTCATTTTTAACTTACATATATGTGCGTGATAACAATCAAAGTATGAGACTCATGGTCTATTTGAGATAATTTTTAATTTCTTTTAATAGTTATAAAAGTTATTTTGTTTATTTAAAGCACTTCTAAATGTTAGCTCAAATGAGCACTCAAGGTTTATCATAGTGTTTAAATTTTATTTGAAAAGCACAAGGGTACTTTCAAAAGTAACTCAAATAGTTGGAAAACGATAGAATTATTGTAAATCACTATTCACCAATTATGATGTTGGGAGAAAAAAATCCATTAAAAAGGATATTTAGAATGTTTTAACTAAATTATTGTACTAAAAAACTGAAAACTAGCTTTTAAAAACTCTTGAAGGAACATGTTGAGAATCTCATGTCGAAAAGATGAAAGGAACTAACAAAGTTTATAAAATATATGAACTACTCCTCTCATAACCAATTGGTTTTAAGATGGAATCTCATGATATCAAGATGGTTCACAAATAACATCTTACAAATTTTTTTATCCTTTTTATAATTTAGATGCTTTTAAATAAATAAATATATATATATATATATATATATATATATATATATATTATTTGAATCCATATATTTTAGGATTTTTTTGTAAAAATTTAAATTATTGATATCTATCATGAATGATTTATTTGTTAGTTCCACACAAAAATCTGGAACCATCTCTGATTTTAGATCAAATTAGATTCCCTCATAAATAAGAAAGGTACTTTTTTTTCTTTCTTGTAGTTTTCATTTTATTTAATTTTTTTAACATTAATTTTTTTTTTATCTCAGCTTGTATGATCCATAATATACTTAAATAAATCTCATTAGGAGAATTAGTAAGAAAAATCAATCATGATAGATCTCTTTTATTCTAATTTCAACATAGTTTTTAATGAATAAAAATAAAAAATTTATCCGATAATTTTTATTCTAATTTTTTCTCATTTTTATTTTCATTAAAGAAACAGTGTCCCAAATCAATACTTTAAATCGATTAAAATGTAAGGGTATAATTAAAAAAGAAAAAGAAAAACATGAATACTCTTTTGCCACGTATCCTATCTTTTTTTATTTTATTTTTTTTCTCCACTTTTGATGGTGTACAAAAATATCCAAGGTAGAATCAGGCACGCGCGTAAAAGCGCGAGTGGGATAGATATATTACGAAATATCCAAGATGAGTTTTCTAGCTTTGCAATAAAAAAAAAGAGAATAAATAATAAAAAAAGAACAGAACAAGATCGCCCTTCGATGGAGTGGGCCCGTGCTTGAGCTTTACTAGATCTTTGAAGCATCTACCCCATAAATATCTTCCAAAATATCGTTTCATTATATTGTATAAAATAACATTGCTTTAAATTTGTAATAAAAAACAAAAAACATTGCTTTAAATTTTACTTTAATCCCTAATCTTTTTACACTTATTTTAAATGTTCAGTTATGATCCCTTACTCCTGAAAATATAGTTAACAGGAATATAATCTAGAACAATTACTGAAATAACATATTTTTACATATCAATTATTAAATTATCATAATTTTTAAAAAATTATTCAAATAATATAAGTATAGTTCAACTATTTAATGAACTATGGAACTAAAAAATATAAAAAAAACCATCGACAAATTATTGAAATTGAATTTAAAAAAGTAAAAATCAAACAAACATGAAAATTAACTAAATAAAGTTTAATTATTTATTAATTATAATTATGCTATTTGCATAATTTTAAAAAAGTTCCGATATTTTTTTAATTAATATGCAAATTTATGTTATTTGAGACAAATTCTATATAATTTAAGTTGTTAAACACCTATTCTCTTCTCGCATGTGCGAGACTTCAATTTTTTTTTGTTCTTTTCTTATTTGATGTAATGTAAAAAAAAAAAAACTTTTGTAAACATCTAATTGACATTTCATTCTTTTTAAACCTTATGGCACATTTGATTTAGGTTGAAAATACATTTATACCATGTAGTTTTTTTTTGTTAAATATATTGTAAATTTTTTCATCAAGAACCAAAATGGGGTTTCTTTTATAAGCATTACGAGACGAAAATAAAATATTTACAAGAATGGGGATCAAAATAAAAATAAGAGGTTAAAATTTATGAATTAAAATGAGATTTAAACAATGACTATCATTATCTATAAATAAGATAACCCAGAAACATAATTACAAATATGGCAGAAAGCTCCATTCGTGCATGAATTGTTACCATACTATCCCTCATTAGCAATCAATGTTTACTACCCAACATCGGATTTATGGACGCTATCATCATCACCACATCTTGAGTACCACTTTCATCCAAAACTTCTTGCGACTTTCAACCCAGATCCATTGGTGTGAATACTCACACTTGCTAGTATAGACAGGTAAGGACAGAGAGAATGTAAGAGAGAGAGTGAGATTGTAATAATGAATTTTATTGATTTGTACAATTGAAGAGAAAAGGTATTTATACAATATTTATTAAGTAACTAATTTACTAACTCTCTAACAAACTTAGTTAGAATACAACTCACTATAATACACCTTCTCAAACTAAAGACAGAAATGAAAGAGAAAGTCATTAGTTTATCACGAAATTTAGTAAACAAAGAAACAACTAGAGGTTTCGTAAACAAGTCTGTCACTTGATCTTTTGTTGTAACAAATTGAACACTTAATATATAGGAAAGAAGACAAAATTAGTAAGTAATATGACAAAAGAATAAAGTCATTTTCTTGTTTATTTTGTTAATTTCTCTCTTTATACAATAATATATGGGAAAGAAGACAAAATGAGTACACATACTGTATTTGAATGTCATATTATCATTTGCTTAAAGAAAGAATTTTTTTTGCATATGTTTTCTTTACTGTTACGATTTTTATCATGAAAATTGTTTAATTTTGTTTGTTTTGTTTTCGTTTTAGAGAATAAAGATCATATTCATGTATATATTTTTTATTATTTAGAAACATATGTAGATGTATATATTGAAATCAATAAAATTTACATTATATTTTATAACTATGATGTATTTAAATCAAGCCTATTTTTTTTAAGGAAAGAGTAATATGCTTCTTGCGAATTTGATAAATGTGTGGAAATCATCTCAATTGTGAAGGCTGAGTAATGTGTTTATCAAAGTCTCAATAAGTATACAAAAACCCTAAAAATAATAATAGTTTAATTTAAATAATAAATACGAGACTTGTATTTTTTTTAAATAAAAAGAAGTATTTTGAATAAAAAATAATAAAAATGTTTTAAAAACAAACTCGATGATGAGATTTTGAGAAGTAACGACTCTCAATTTCTCTAGGTGAGGGATTCTTAATTCCGATATTTGTTCAATTAACGTTAGTAACCCCGCTCAATCAATCTTTCAACTTACGTCATTCTTGATGTTAAGAGAAGGTTAAATGAGACATTTGTTTTCATAAATTAAAATCAATATTTTTTTTCTTTCAAATTAGCTTAATTAAGGACCAATAATTTAAAATTAGATAATATGAGATAAAATTAGGGTAACCGTTATTTTAAATGGATGTCGTAGGGTGCTAGTACATTCCCTATGCATAATGACTATCGAACCCAATCTGGTTTTCGTAGACTATTTTTATTAATAAGGTGACCAATCACACCCGAATTTGGTTTGGTGGCGACTCCAAAATTTTCTTTTTACAAAGAGGCCTATAAATTGGACGTTGGCGCTCCACGTCGCAAACACGTTGTGACAAGTGCAAAACAGTGGAAGCAGCTTGCATAAATTGACTTACCCTGTTCACAACAAAGGTGATATCTGGTCGAGTAAAAGTGAGATACTGTAAGGAACCAACAGGCTTTGTGTATAAAGAACATCAATGAAAGAAGGTGAAGCAGCATTAAGGTCAATTTTGATAGACATTGGAGGCTTACAAACCTTTTCATCAGTCATGCCTGCCAGATTTCTTAAGTAAATCAGTGAGATAGTGTAACAACCTGAAAAATCCCAAATACATATAAATGTAAAAGAATAAAAGCGGAAGCATTTATTAACCAAATCAGAGTTTTTCCTCAGTTTAAACAAAACATCAAAACATTATTGATCGATCATTTTAATTCAAAACCATAAAACCATTTAAACTAAAACAAATCTCAAAGTATTAATGAGCAATATACTCGAATTTAAAACCAAACTACTAAACTTAGTTCAACAAAATCAAAACATGACAAATCCCCAAATTATTAAGAACGATCAATCTCGCCGGCATGCAAATCTATGCCAACCAATCACCACCGCGAACCACATCAGCCACCGAGTTTCTTCTTTCCTTTACCTGAAAAAAAAAGTTGTAGCATCATGAGGCTACGCCCAGTGAATAGAAAATTGTTAAAGAAATAATCATGCCAACGAGAGGTTTCCTAAGACTTTAAGCTTTAAGTTCATAAACGTCCTTACCGACTTCAATTAAGTCAGTCACTCCCAAAGAAGTCATAAATCCTTTCTCAACAAATTAAAAGTTATCTATATTCGAATTAGTTTTAAACATAATTTTTCTACAATTTAAAACTAATCGAATCCTTTCCCGTTTAATACCTTTAATCTTCTCTTTATTCAAGTTATCTCTATTCGAATTAGTTTTAAACATAATTTTTCTACAATTTAAAACTAATCGAATCATTTCTCGTTTAATACCTTTAATCTCCTCTTTATTCACCAACAAAGAGAGACTACGCCCATAAGGAATTTAAACATAATTTTTCTACAATTTAAATCCTTTAGGGATATTCTTTTCCATTGTACCAGGATGGAATGAACTGCCTGCTAGGTGTTATTTAAGTTGTGCACACTAAATAAGCTCCCTTAACGGCTATTCTTCATTAGACAAGGCCTTGCCTAATGCGAACCTACAACCATATTACCCAAGGTATTTTAAAGTAATATGATTTCCCACAACGTCAACCATGACGCCCCAACAATCGTACTTCCCTCAACTAACCCAATCGAAAGGCTAAGATTCCCTAAATTACAACCTTTGGAATTTAATCTTAAATTCGCCTCAAAACAACCCATTCACATCCAACTATACACTTTGGGTCAGTCTCAGTCACTTCCAATCATTATTACAAATCTAGAGACGAAACTAGCCTAAACCTACACCAGTTCGTCCTTTATTCAAAACTTAAAATCTAAAGTTTCTAAAGACAAACCGGCGGCATAACGACTATATTTCTAACTCCCAAATAGTTCTGTATATCCAAAAACAACATATCGAAGCACAAAATAATTTCAGCATCAGTTTCTACTAGCCACCTAAACCTAAATTCTCCTAATTGGGCACTATCATGCAAAACGATATTTATAAAAAAAATTACCCAAGAATTCGTCTTAAACATCTCAATCTTTTAAGCATGCTTCTCATTTATTTCCAAGTTATTAATTCAACCCAAATAACCTCATTTATACTTTTAAACATCCAAGGTTAATGCCAAATTTAAGAGGTTATACTATTAAAGAAAAAGGAAAACAAACATGGTATAATTCAAGCCTTAACAACTTCTACTCACCTTGTACACAGCAATAATTTTCCCAAATTCTTTTCCTTTCACAACACAACTACGATCTGAAACATAAGTTACAATCTAAAATAAATTAAACCTAACTTTATGCTAACATAAATATTAAACTGAACGTAGGACGGAGGGATTACGGGGTAGGACGATGGTAGGACAATTAGGACAGTATTAGGATGGAGAGTGACGGGTTTGACTTCGGGTTAGGACGGTTAGGATAGAGGGCTACGAGTTTGGCTTCGGGTTAGGACAGACGTAGGGTAGCAGCGTATGACAGATGTAGGACAGAGTAGGACGGACGTAGGACAGCGTAGGACGGACGTAGGACAGCGTAGGACAGACGTAGGATGGAGGAAGAGTTTTGGGGTTCGATTCGTTCGTTATCTATCAATTCTACAATAGGTTTCAAAATAGGAATCATTACCTCAATTCAATCTTGAAAGAAGGCTCTTCTCAAATTTCTCCACAACTCCACCAAAGAGAACCCTAAGCAAAACACACCTATAGATCGCAAAATTCTTGAATTGATTAACCCGAAATCGATCAATTTCTCATTCAAAACGAAAGGAGAAGAAGGTGAAGAAGGAGAATGCCTTACCTTTTCCTCTGTCTAGATCTTTCACATGAAGCAGGATGAATGATGACTGTCTTCCCTCTTTTTTTTTTCTTCCTCCTTTTTACGCCCCACCCCTCTTTTCTTTAAAAAAAAAATCATTTAATAATTAATTAAAAAAAAATCTCTCAATTATCTAAGTCTTAAGTTATTTAAAAATAAATTCTTAATAATAAGAATTAAATTTAAACACTTTATTCTTATACAATTTAAGAGATTCAAATAGTGAAAAAATATATATTTTTTTTTATTAATTCAAAAACTTACCAAAAACCTGAGGCGTTACAGATAGTTGGCTTGATTCACAAAAATACCAGATTTAGTGTAATGAATTTCAATACCCAAGAAGTAATTCAACTTTCCAAGATCAATAATTTGAAATTCAGTGCCCAAGGTCTTCTTTAACTAATCAATATATAATACATCATCCCCAGTGATGACAATGTCATCAACATAGAGAAGTAAGTAAGTTTTTTAGCCATTAAACTCTCTAACAAGTAAAGAGGAATCAGCAAAAGAGGCAGAGAAACCGAGAGTAAGAAGATAAGAGGTAAATCTTTCAAACCAAGTTCTTGGGGAAACCATATAGGCTTTTGTGAAGTTTACATACAAAATTAGGATAGGATAGGATTTGAAACCAAGAGGCTAAGACATATAAACATCCTCTTTCAAATAGCCATGTAAAAAGACATTTTTAACATCTAATTGATGTAAACCCCCACCCAAAATGAGAAGCCAGAGATACAATAACCCGGATAGTTGGCTTCTTGACTACAGGACTAAAGGTCTCCTCAAAATCAAACCCCTCTTTCTGATGATATCCCTTGGCTACTAGACGGGCTTTATACCTTGAAATGGAACCATCAGGATTATACTTGGTTCTAAAAACCCATTTACAGCCCACTACATTCATATCAGAAGTGAATGGAACAAGTGACCAAGTTCCCTGTTCCTGTAAAGCTTGAAATTCATCAACCATTGCTTTTCTCCATTTTGAAAATTTAGAAGCCACTGTATAAGTACATGGATCTGTGGACAACAGCAATCAAAGAGCTTTGTTGCACAGAAAACTTTCTTTTTAAGTATTCAAGACTTAGATCTAGTTTCCATAGGATAAAAAATCACTCTGCTAGCAGATGGTTCAGAAGTATGAGATGGAGAAGGAACAGATGGTTGAGGTGGACTAGCACTAATAGAAGAAACAATATGTGAAGAAGGAGAAAGTCTATTAGTATAGGTAGGATTGGAAGAAATACAACTAGTAGGTAATGAAAAGGATTTGGAAAATTGGGACATGAGAAAAGGAGAAAGACTGAAATTAGAAAAGGAACTGGAAGAAGTTGTTGAAGGAATTGAAGATAAAGAAAAAGGAAATATAGTTTCATGAAATAGAACATGTCTAGAAATAATAGTTTTCTTTGTTATAGGATTATAACAGTTATAACCCTTATAATCCAAAGGATAATGAAGAAATACATGTTGAGAAGTTTTAGGTTCAAGTTTGTGATTGTCTTGAGGTTTGAGAAGGGGATAACAAGCACAACCAAACACTCTAAGATGATTTAAATCTGGGGGATGGCGAAATAGTAATTCAAAAGGAGATAAGGAATTGGAGGTAGGCATTCTATTGATTAGGAAATAGTTGTTGAGAAGGCATGAAACTAGAATTCAAGAGGAATAAAGGAATGAAAAAGGAGTGCAAGAGCTATTTCTACAATGTGTCTATGCTTACGTTCAATTATACCATTTTGCTCAGGGGTATAAGGACAAGATTTCTGATGCAAGATGCCCTTAGTGTTAAAAAAAGGTTTGTAAAGTAGAGTTAATGAACTCATCCTCTCCATCAGATCTAAAAACTTTAAATTTAAAAGAGAGAAGATTTTCAGTAAATGGTATAAAAGTAGAGATGGCAGAAGCAACTTCAGATTTATAGCATAGTGGAAAAATCCATGTATATCTACTGAAGTCATCAACAAAATTGACAAATATCTAAAACCATAAATTGAATTAATAGGGGATGGACCCCAAACATCACTGTGCAAAAGTAATAAAGGTTGTATAGAAACAAACTTTGACAATGGAAAAGATAGTTTGGACATTTTTGCTTTTAAATAGCTAACACATTGACTAATAGGAAAAGAACAAGTAGAAGAAATACCAGATTGAGCTAAAGCCTTATTTAAAATAGTAGAAGAAGAATGACCTAGCCTATAATGCCAAAGTGAGTTGCACTTGGTAGCTAATGAAGCAGTGTATTTTTTATTTGAGGTAGACAATGAGGAGATAGGATATACGCCATTTTTACTCGGGCAGTATCTTGCCCATGATCTTGTCCTGGATTAGAAACCAGTCAACATCAAAAACAAAAACACAATTATTATCTTGAAAAAAATGATGAACAGAGAGAAGATTGGAAGACAAGTCAGAGGAATGAAGGATATTAAAAAGGGAGAAAGTGTGAGAAAAAGTATGGAGAGTACCACAGCCAGTGTGAGTGATATTCAGAGCCTGCCATTTCCAACAGTAACAGAATCTTGACCATTGTAATTGTTCACAAGATTCATATTGGCAAATTTATTTATGATATGAGCATTGTAGCCACTATCACTCAGCCATGTAGAACTGTTACCAGAGATTGTGTTGCCAGAGCTGTTACTAGAAGTGTGTGAAGAATTAGAAGCTATTGCATCCAACTGAGCTGGTGGATGATGGCCTTGATAAGAAAAAATCATTCGAATATAACAATTAAGTGTATTGTGGCCTGGCTTATCACAGATTTGACAATGTACTCGTCCACCAGAATTATTAGACTGATTAAAACTAGAAGATGAAGATCTATCAGAAGTATTACCATTGATGGAACCTCCATTTGAATTTCCATGAGAATGGCCATTTTGTTGAAAGTTTCCACGAGAATTTACAGAACGTCCTCCTTGATTTCCTCCAAAAAACTGAAATCCTCCACGATTCTGAAAAATTTCCTCCATTATTATTTCCACGATTAGTATTCCGATGTCCTCTATTCTGAAAATGTCCTTCAGAATTTTCACGGGAAGCAACAAGTGCAGTAAGATCAACAGCACGATGTTGTCTTTCAAGAGATTTTTCTTCAACACGAAGCATGACATGAAGATCCTCAAGATCAACACGATCAGTACGAGTTTAAATAGCAGTCTGAAACACATTGTAGATTGTAGTTAATCCGTTAAAAGTATGAAGAAAAAGTTCTTCATCATCAATTTCAATAGAAGCAAGGGATAAAGAATCAACAATTTCTTTAATCCGTAATAGATATTGATCTACCGTTTCTCTTATCTTCATCTTGACAGAATACAAAGCAGACTTCATTTCAAGAACAAACGTGCGAGTTTTTGGAGAAAACTTCTTCGTAAGAACATTCCAGAGAGTCTTATAAGTCTTTGATCCAATAGCAAATGCAAGAGATGAGGGAGAAAGAGTAGCATTGATCAAAGTAATCAATGCCTTATCACAACTTTTCCATACCATAAACGCTGAATTTTCAGTGGTATCAGCAAGAAATTACTCAGGACATGGCGTAGATCCATCAACATGTCCAAACAGAGAATGAGCTTCAAGTATAGATGAAACCTGAAACATCCATGGCGCAAAATTCGTTGAATCAACATGTAGGGAAGCAAGATTGCAAATATTTGATAAAAGAAAAATTGGAGAGGATTGAATCTGAGAAGAAATTTATGTCAAATGAGATTGAGAAGACTGATTTTATTGAGGTTGAGTAGGTAAATTTATCTCAAGCAGTGGAATTGAGGAAGAAGAAGCCATGATTTTGACGCGTGTCTTCATAGCTCTGATACAATATAGACAGGTAAGGAGAGAGACATGGAGACTGTAAGAGAGAGAGTGAGATTGAAATAATGAATTGTATTGATCTGTACGATTGAAGAGAAAAGGTATTTATACAATATTTGTAAAGTGACTAATTTACTAACTCTCTAACAAACTTAGTTAGAATAAAACTAACTATAATAGCTAGCTCTCTCTTGTCAACAAATCAACCTTCAATCAACAATGCCAATAACTCAAGTCCCATATCTAATCCCTATCCTACCCCAGGTGATCAACAGACTTCATGAATTCCACCCTATAACTTCAATAATAACAACAACTTCAAGCTAAATAACTTGAACTGTGGAAAAGGTTGACTCAGAAACATTGGGTCAAGGCCCACTTGTCAATGTTGTGAGAAGGTTGGACATATGGGTCCACAATTCTATAATCGTTACGACCCCAATTACATGAGCAATAGTCCATCTCAGGGATCTTCCAAGAATTCAAGTTCTCTTACTCCTCTCAATCATTCTGCTGCTTTCTTAGCCACTCCAGAGACTTTCAAAGCATTATGGTTGGTAATGACACTCAACTGCCTATTTCTCATACCCGTGTCTCTTATTTACCCTCTTACACTAGTTTATTTACTCTATCTGAATTACTTCATGTACCTACAATAAGAATTTTTGTTTATCAGCATCTCCAAACTAACAAAAATAAATCATGTATTTGTTAAATTTCATGATACTTTTTGTGTTGTCAAGGAAAAAACCGCAGGGCTGGAACTACTTCGAGGGAGCCTTATTGATGGTTTGTACCAGTTTCATTCATCATCAACCTCTGTAACGACTTGACTCTAAAGTAGGTCGAGATCGGAGTACTTTATGCGGAAACTAATTGAACCCAACTTTGAAAGAAAGAAATAGTTTGTTTTGGAAAATTTTACGTAGATACATTTTAAAATTTAATCATGTCAAAGAATCATGCAAGTTATTGCACCTGATAAAATAGTTTCAACCGAAGTTGTAATACGCCACCAAGGGTGCGCATCCCATCAGACAATCCTAATGCAAGTAAATGCAATCATTGGGCACATCACTCGAGTTTTTGAAAACTACTAAGCATTTGGTAAATTCAACATATACATGCTTGCAAGAATCTTTACATTACACAAAAGATAGTCTTTTTCATAAATAATAATAAGCAATTTACATGGAGAGTTATGACGTCACATGTTAAAACTATCGAACTATCGACATGACATCCTAAAAGCCTTTAAGTTTTTAATTACAAATATAAGTTCATAAAAACATAAACTTAGCCAAAATAATATCATCCCACTTAGTTCGGGCCCCAATGCCTAAGTATGCTTCCTTGATTTTCTGACCTCAAGCTTAGCAACGCATACCGGTTCTTGTCTCGAACTTCCATAAAACAAACAAACAAAAAAGATCAAGTGAGAAAACATTCAATAAGTTATTAATTCCCAATAGTCAACTCTTTGGAACAGTCTTTCCTTTTTCCACTTTCCTTCACTTTATGCCCTTGCATACTTAACTCAGTTTACACAATCTCATCACTATACCATTGCATACTTGCTTATCCTCACACCATAATTCTTTTATGCCATTTAATACTAATCATTCTATTACATCATTGCATACTAATCATTCTATTATGCCATTGCATACTAATCATTCTATTATGCCTTTGAATACTAATCATTCTATTATACCTTTGAATACTAATCATTCTATTATACCTTTGAATACTAATCATTCTATTATGTCATTGCATACTAATCATTCTATTATGCCTTCCTTACACAATCATTCCATCTAATTCCTAATTCAAATACCACAACGCATTTTCAATACAAGTGTACATCAAGCCTCCCCATTCATTAGATATAATGCAACAAGACACCATAACCCATACTTAGTATATGACTCAATCATTACTTCAATATCATGCTATCATTGATAAGAAATCATATAAAAGACTCGTTGATTCGATATTTGTACATGACAAATTATCATTTAAGAATATAATTCCACACTTACATACTTCATCAAATATCAAGTTATATAACATGTGAGTCATATAAAATATCATCAGTTTCGACATAAATTGAAGACACGTTTCTAATAAGCCTTTCACTATTCTTAAGTTTAGTTTTCAAGTTTACCTTTACTTAGTTTAACATCACTAACTATGTGAGTAAGGCTCGTTTACTTATATCAAAGTCTAGAATTAGTTTTGATACAAACTAATTAAATGACTCAACTTGGTTCCTGGATGCCAAGTTCCTTCCACATCCAGTTCCCATTATATTAATCTTATCCTTAGGACATCTGACTTATAACTACCTCATAAGTGATCGATCTTAACACTTCTTTAAGATTTACCATCCTTAGAACCTTCCTTAATGCTAACCTCTTACTAATTTTCCAACTAGTCTTACGTACTAGTTTACTAAGTCTATCTACCCTTACTATAATTGGGTGATAATTGTTAACAACCATATTCAAATTAATGATTTTTCTAATTCATAAGACTTCTTGTAACAACATGTCTTAATACTTGATTCCATACATTTAATGGTCCAACTTTAAGTCCTAGATATTTAGTCCTTATGCAATACGGGTCAATAAACCCCTCTTTATATATCTATTTTACAACTTATTCACTTTTGGATTTAGATTGTTATTCGCTAAACCAAACTTTAAGACATAAAGTCCATTACTATCCTAACTCTTATTCTTATAAGGCTAGGTATAATTTCCCTTCGATGTACTCTTTTGACATAACTCAAGTACATTTACCATTCTATTTAATCATTACCATTTCTCAAACAAAGCTTAACCTCCCCTCATATTAATTAGTGTTATCATGATCAATGACTAACAATTAACTTCTAACCTCAATTATTGTATTAAGGCACATACACAAATAAGTTCTTTAAGTTAAACAAATAACTTAACATAGAAAATATCATTAATCCTTTTCTATGAATTTTGGTGTAATCTTTCATTTTATAAATGAAAGTATTACCGTCCAACTAACTAACACTTTCACAAACATTCTTCTTACTTACTAACTTAAGTATAATTCTTTTAGGCAATTTATACTTAACTTATGTTTAACTTAGTAACCATCTACACCTTTAAGTAGGATCATGATACTTAGAATTCTTTTAATAGCAACAATGAACATAAGACTCATTACTTCCTAAGATCATCATCTTACATGGATTTTCTTATCAAAGTTGCTTAGTCCATTTTGACCTAAAGGCAACTAAACTATGGTGAATGACAAGTTTATGTTCTCTTTACTTTCTTGGCATTAACATGCTTGCTATTTATTATCCTATAACTTATTCAAACGTTTATACATGGATTCTCTTGAATGTCTAAATTCATTTACATGTTTATGGGATTAACCCATTTTATTCATTAACATCATATCACACGTTATTTAATATACCTCTGTGACGACCCGACTCAAAATAACCAATAAATAAATAAATAAATAATGACTCATTTTAAATATAAATAAATCAGAGTAAAAGCCAAATAATTGCGGAAGCATTCGTTTAATATCCAAAGAAATATTCGAAACAAAAAAAAATTTGTTTTGGTGCCAATTAAATAAATAAAAAAAAACAACTAAGATAAATTAAAATGAAAATCCATAAAGCAAACGACAAAATGTTCAATAAAATAAAATAAAAATAAGTAAATAGAAATGACAAGTCTTAAGGGTCTCTCAGTGTAGCGCCGTCCTCGTAAATCGCCATGGTCTTCATTAATATCAATGTTACCTGCAAAATAAAAGTTTGTAGTGCATTCGAATACCGTGAGTTTTTAGCTCAGTAGATTAAATCCAAACTCAAATAAGTAAATTAAATACATTTTATCTCATCATTATAATAACGTATGGCTACTCGTCCATTTCCACCATTCATCAACAACTAATAGGTACTTAGCCTACAAAGATCATAACCACAGTGTTCAGCTCTATAGAATAGTATCATAGTGGCCACTATGATACGTGCCACACTATCCATCGTGGTAATCACTTGTCCAACTCATCTCAACTACTTAGATAAATCATAATCACAGTGTTCAGCTCTATAGAATAGTATCATAATGGCCATTATGATACGTGCCACACTATCCAACGTGATTATCATATGTCTGAGTAAAATCATTCAAATAATTTCAAACAACAATCAGTCTCAACATAACTCCCTGATCATATCTCTTGAATAACAAAATAACAACAAAAAATAAATATCTAAAACAACACACATTCATATCACAAATAATTAAAAGAAAAGAAAACAACATAATCAAGTCATATTCGGCTCTAAAATCATCCTAAGCATTATTAAATCAATTAAAACTAATTATTATACGGTTATTAATTATTAATATTAATTAATTAAAACATTAAATTTAATATGGGTTTATTTAACTAAAATAATTTATAGGTTCTAATTATAATTAAAAAACTAATTAACCATCATAATTTGAATATAAACATTAATCACGAGTTAAACGAGCATATACCGCTTTTAAAATAAATAGTTATATCACTCCTAACTATCATAATAATCCCACAATAAACATCCAGTCACATGGAATTTAATTTAACTTCTAAGTAGGAATTAACCTACCTTATTCGCAAATTGAATAAGTAAACGATTTCGAAATAAATCCAAATAAACTCCTAACGGTGCCCAGGACCTGTATTGACATTAATTTAAAGCCAATTTAAGAAAAACCGGAGAAACAGGATGAAAACCGGCTCAAATGGGCCCTAAATAGCCCCTGAACCGGTCTGGACTAGCTGAACTGGTCCAATTGGACCAGTCCAGCCGGTCCAGTTGGACCGGCTCATCTTCCTTATGCAGCCTGCGTGCAACAGTGGAGAAAACGCAATGCGTTTTCTCCTTTTTTTTTTTTTTTAAATTTAAAAGCAAAAACAGCAGCTATCTCGATGAACTAGCCCCAACGCTCGCCTCGGATCAAACGTAAAGAAAATCCGTGTTAAATGACCTCAACTCTACCCAATACACGATGAACGATGGCAGTGAAATGCCCAGATTCCGGTGAGGGTCCGGTGAGCTCTAAAACCAACGAAAACGACCTCTAATTAGCGTGAAACCTTAAGGAAACTTGAAGGAAATACGAATGAATGATTTACCTAAAGAAAACTTGAATGAAACTCCACAAATCTTTAATCTTTCGGCAACTGGTGCGACCTCTGACGAGCTTTGTTTCTGAAATTTAATGGCAGCCAAGGAGATTTGAAAACAGTTTGAAATCAACGGGAAAACAACGATTAACAAAGAACGATCGATTACCTTACAAGAACTCGAAGTGATGAGAGGAAGAAAAAGGCTAGAGAAGTAGCGGCTAGTCGAGAGTATGAGGAAGAGGAGATAAATATAATTGTTAAATGTTTGACCTAGGTTTTTGTGTCAATAAGTTGGCTGAGAAATGACGATAGTGCCCCTGAAATAATAATATAAGTTAGGGACGTAAATGGTATTCAGACCATAACTTTTTACTCGGGACTCGGAATTGAGCGTAGTCAATTGCGTTGAATTCGTATCGACGTGACGGTTGGGGAAAACTAAAGATAACGTTGATTGGATCAAAATTGGTGAAAAGACTAAAATGCCCTTAGGTGAAAATCCGGGTTGTTACAACCTCTTTTTACATATCACTTCATGTTGTCTATTATTCACTTTTAAGCATACAATTTACCTTCCATTTTATCTCATTCATAATTCACATATTGGTCTTACCTTGAACATACCTTTATTTGGATAGGAAAAGTAATGAAATATCTACAAACATTTAATTACATACAACAATACCAAGCATTAGAATAAATACTACAATTTAGCTTTAATCTAACTAACCCAATCAAATCAAAACAACCCCTTATGAGTCTCTATCCTTTTAATATTATTTATCAACATTTTAATAATGTTTAAGCTTCATCCTGGGACCCCGAAACATCCCCAAACCTGCACACACCAAAAAAGCCCCTAACGTAAAAATAGTAGGGAAAAGAGGGGTGTTCGGCCACTTGATAGATTTTGGTTTAAACTGTGTTTGTCCTTTTATCATACCATTGATAGGTGATTCCCAACTCAAAAATCAGAATTTAAAACATTGAATTATGGATATTTTCTAACCAATATATGCTCAAGAACAATTTTAAAGACAACATAATTCAATTTACCCAAAACCCACACGTTAACCTTAAATTTTCAATTCAAATTGTAAAACCATTTGGAACCCTAACTCAAATTCATTTGAAATACAAAATTCATGTTCAATTAATCCTATTTTAACAATTTTTTTTAAAATTCTTTCAACCCAAGAAGAGTAGAAGCCATTGGCCTACTATGGTTCCCTTCAGAATATTGTAGCACATTTGACTACAATGTCTCTTATGAAGTGCACTTATCAACGTGATTATAATCAAATGTTAGAAGTTGTTCTTCACATAACATTATTACAAGGCTTCTTAGGATTGTTTGACTTCCCCTCTGTTCTTGTTAATGAGCTTAGCTTTTCCAATAGCATGAATCATCCAGAACAATCCAGTAAATCAAAGACTTCAGCGATTATAAATGAGGATATGGATGAAGACACGAGAATTTCCTCTGGAGTAGCTTTCATGAACAAGTCAATAAATATTAATGTTAGTGATTTGGGAGTTGTGGAGGAGAAAGATTGGCTCAGCGACCATTTTTCAGATAAGGACTATGATAACTTATACCTAATGACAATGATTGTGAAACAGCTTTATGAGAAATGAAGACTTTGGCATGACCATTAGCCCAAGTTTGAATGATAAGTGGCTAAGTGACCATGAGTCGGATGAAGATTATAAGTATATGACAGTTTGGAGAAATTATTCCTGAATGTGATGGTGGATGATTATGAGATGGATGATTTAGATGCCGAACCAATTATCAAATAGAAAGTAGAGAGTTTTTTTTTTGCTTTAGTTTTTTGTTAGTACAGCTTCTTCACTGCAATTTATTTTTCCTAGCTTCTTTTGATTATAGTTTAGGGGTTGTGGAGACACAACCCATCTTTAAGTTAGAGGGTAGGTAGGTTAGTTAGTTGTATAAGTTAGGTAGTTTTTCTAGGTTTAGTTGTAGTTTTCTTTTTCTAGGTTTTTAGTAATTTCCTTCTTTAATCTTTTTATTCCTAAATTTCTTAAAAAAAGTCTCAGACATTTTGTGTGGTTTTTGGTGGTTGTCCTTGTGCTTAAGGTGAGGCTAAAATCTAAGTTAAGGGCGCTTTGAGAGTAAGAACCTCAGTCACTTCTCCAAAGACTATTCCCTTTTGCAAACCCAGTCAAGGAGTAAGAAACCTTAAGAGCCACTCACTAAAGTAATCCCTTAGCAAGCTTGTACCCTTTGAGAGATCTGAAAGCAGAAAGTTTTTATTGGAACCTTTGTATAGAGTAAAAAGGTAGTAAACAAAAATTTTGGGATGTCATAGCCGCCTTTTCTTTTACTCAACTTTTATCTCTATGTCTATTAGAAGCAAAAGTGTTGTAAAAAAAAAGGTATATAGTGCACACAAAAAAAAAGCAAACCAAATAAAAGGGTTGGGAAAGAAGTCACTCTTCTTCTATAGGAACGAGGGAGCCCATAGGTAAAGCTTCAAGATGGAGGTGGTTAGTAAGTCACACCATTGAGTTGCTAAAAAAGTCATAATAGCACCAAAGTGCTGTGGTTAGAAGAATGAGAGGTAATTCGAGCTCTTCTACCCCTATCTTATCCTTTTCAATCCTTCAGCTTATAAACTCTTGATTTTACACTATAAAAAGATAAACTTTATGAGGAGGGATCTTTAACAAGGGAAGGTAAGCAAGGATGTCTTAAATTAAAAAAGAGAACTCTAAGATAGAAATCTTGTTACTTGGTTGGGTCTTGAAGAAGGAAAAGTCTAAGTTGGATGAGCTGTCTTAGAAACTTTATTCTCCTTGTGTGTTTGAATTAGCTTTTAATCTTGATAAAGTCAGAAAATCCATTAACAAAGTCTTAGTTGTTCTTTTAATACATTCACCCTAGTTTTAGAATCAGTAGTTTAAGGTAGTACATGATGCATTACTCGAGGGCGAGCAATGAGTTAAATTGGGGGTGATGACCTTGTGAAAATAAGATCTAATTGCCTCTAATTTAGCATATATTTTAGAAAATTGGTGAGTAATGGTTAACAACATAGGTTAGTTTAGCTTGATTTAGATAGTTGGTTCTTTAGTCTTATTTTTATTTATTTTTTTTCTTATTTTATCTCCCTAGCTACCTGTTTCTTAGTGCTATAATATTAAATTCACCATCTCTACTTCTGATATTGTTTTAAGCTTTATTAAGCTTCTTCTTATGCGTTATTGTGTTCATTTATATGGCATAAAAGCTTGTAAGAGTCCCTGTTCGTAGCCTAGCATTTCCTTATTCAAGACATCACCTGAGTCAGCTTCACCTATTTTTTACAGTCAGCACATTTAATGGAGTGGATGAAAGCCCAGCTGGAAAGTTCATTTATGCCATATTAGCCCTTGAATCGAGAGATTTTGTTCCCTATTTAAAGTCATCTTCCTGGATTTGAAAACATCATGACATGAGAAGGAAGATTGATCCTTAGAAGAAGCTCTCTTGCGATGGTGGCAAATGAACATTCCCTGGGATGAGATACTTGAACATTGTCTCTAGAAGACAATAGTCACCGTGAAGAACCACTACATCTTCTTTCCTCCTCGACTTTCTTACTTGCATTAACTTTCCTTCACAGTTGACACAATAGTATCAATAATACTTAGACATGTTGATGTTTTGTAATAACTCTATCTTAATTTCATTGCTTGTTTACTTAGTCATGGGTGGCTAAGAATTTGAAGGGTTCATGTTGGGAAAAAGGAATTAGTAAACTTGACTTTTGTAGATGGCTTGTGGATGAAGTAATCAAAATGTAATCATTCTTATTTCTATCTATCTATGAGACTCGATGAAAATGAGTAGGAGAAGCATCTAATGTTCGAAAAGTTCTTTTTAGGTGACTATCAAAAAGATTAAACCAAGTGTTAGTCATTGTTCTTAGAAATGAGAAATGAGTCAATGTTTGAGCTTGCTAATTAATATGGTTATCTTTTGATTTATCCTTAGAGATAAGTGTTAGATCTAACGAATGACTAAAGGAAAAAAATGCTGTTGAAAGGAATTGTGGTTTAACATTTGAAGTAGACCTTGAATTAATTCATCTAAGGTTATTTGCTATTGTTAAAAAAGATTGAGAAATCGTGAATGCTAATCATAAAACCTCTCATGAACCATTTTTTTAATTTAGAACACAAGTCTAAGTTAGCATATTCCTTAATTTCATAAGTTTTACATTTATACAATTAGATTAAAATACTTGTTATTCGCGCTTAGTTTGTTAAACATCATAATCCTCGTCGGATCGACTCTTGCTCATTACAAGACATTACTTGTTCATAGCGTATAATTGCACGCCACCTTAATTTAGTTTAGCATCACAACACACATTCTTTTACACAACACTCCTTATGTTTCTCATCTACTTTAATTGCTTCATGCTAATCTTTGAAGGCCAGCTCCATTAAATCCACTAATGGTTACTTTTATTACATTAGTTTCTTAGATGACTATAGCACATAAATTGGATCTTTCATTGAAGGCTAAAGGTGATTCTATTATAATTTTCTAGTAGTTTAAGGAGCAAGTTGAAAATCTTTATGTGTCAAGATTTAGACTCTTCGTTGTCATTATCACTTTGGCTACTCAAATTTGTATTCAGATTCAAATGTTCTGCTCGTACACATCTCTTCAAAATGGCAGAATTGAAAGGAAATATCATCACCTCATGGAAACTAGTCTAACTCTTCTTGCACAAGCTGGCTTACCCTTATTGTTTTGGTGGGAATCATTTCATACAGCTGCTTATTTGATAAATCGCATACCTACTAGCATCACCCTTCATGGTGAGAATCCTTATTTTCTACTCCACAAGCAGCCACTTGATTACTAGCTGCTCAGAGTCTTCAGAATATGCCATTTATCATTGTCTTCGTCCTTATAAAAAACACAAGCTGGTTTTTCACACTCAAAGGTGTATATTTCTTGGCTATAGTAGTCATTACAAAGGATATAAATGTATTTGTTTCAATGAAGATGATTTCCCCTACTCTTCTACCTTTTTTCCTTCTCCTCACTCTTACAATGCCCATCTTATCCTTTAATCTTGTATCTGTTCCCCACACTGAAAATTCTCCTCTTAATCAATCCTCTCATCCCATTCTCACCCCTCCTTCCCTTGCATCTCCCTAATTACCTACAATGCCTCATAGTCACTCCTCTCCCACTATAACCATGCCCCATCAAAATATGTCTCTCTTGTTCGTCTATCCTCCCCTTTACACCACACTACCTCTTCTCATTCTCCTACTCCACCATCCTCTACCTTTTCCAATGCTCATCCTATGATCACTCGTGGCAAGGTTAACGGTCTCAAACCCAACCAATTTTATGGCTATTTATCTTAATCTAATCACCCTACTGATTGGTCTCAATATGAACCTCATACCTATGCCTTTTCTCATCTTTGGAAATGTTCCATGGTCAAGAAATATGAAGCTCTTCTTTGAAATCAAACCTAGACAATTATCCCTCTTTCACCTCACTATCCCATTATGGGCAATAAGTGGATCTTCAAGATCAAACGATCTACCAACGTTCTAGTAAATGTTACAAAGCCTGCCTTATTGTCAAGAGCTACACTTAATCTTCAAGCATTGGTTTTCATAAAACATACAATCCTGTTATCAAACCAATTGTAATTCACCTTATTCTCTCCTTAGCTACAACCTTGAATTGGCCCATTCGTCAGCTAGATGTCAGTAACGCTTTTTTGACATCACCAATTTTCTAAACATCCTTATCACTGGCTCCAACATTTCCCTACTCAATCAATACATCACCTTACTCAACAACCAGTTTTTTCTTCGTGACTTAGGTGACTTACATTACTTTCTTGGGCATTCAAATCTGTAATGTCCCGGGATTTTAAAAATAAATAAGCTTTAATAGCTTAATTAATAAGAGAATATTTTATGAGGAAATGAGTTTATAACTTATGAATAATTTAATTGTAAGTTTAAATAAATATTTAAATGAGAAATAACGATATTTTGTGAAGTTGTTTGGGTTTTTGGGAAAAAATAATAGTAAGTTTCTATTTTAATTTAAAATAGTATAACTTGAAAATAAAATAATATTCCATGGTTAATTTGTAGTTATTTAATTATCTTGAAATGATTAACCAAGATTAAACGAGTTAACCAAGATTGGCTAAGAAACTAACCATGTTTAGTTGAATGCGTAAGTATTTAACCATGGTTAAAGAGTAAAATAAAATTTAGTCAATAAAATTATCCATGATTAATGGTTGGGCTGATTTGAAGAGATAAATAAAGAAAATGGACCTAAATACAAGAGGTTGTGCTTCTCCATTGAATATATTGAATAAAAGGACCAAGTTGCAACTTTTTGGGCTAAGTATAAAAAGGAAACTTTATCTAATTAACAATTAAAAATAAAAAATCTGCTACTCTTCTTGTTCTTACTACTATCGACCAGCCAAGAAAATCCAAGACAAGAAATTGAAAAGCTTGTAACTTCTTCAAATCTTAATTAAATCAAGTGAAATTAGGGTCCATTTTCATTGAATTTTCGAGTAGAAGCTAATTTTAGAAGAATCCCCATCAAATTTCATCTATTTCCAGATGTTTTGGTGGAAGATTCAAGTAATAAAAGTGAATTATTGCTAAGGAGGAATCAAAGTCAAGCCAAGCCTTTTGTTTGACTAGTTAAGGAGAAAATAAAATGGGTTTAAGTGATGGTATGAGGTAAATGGAAGTTGTTTAGGTCGTGGTGAATGTGGAATTAAGTTTGAGAATTTAGGGGCTAATTATAAACCATTAACATGCCTTTGAAGGTAAGGAAGTAAGGTTGTTGTTGTTGAACGAAAGGCTAAGTAACCGAGCAAATGACGACTTGTGAAATGAAGCAGGTTGAAAGATGATTGAAAATATTTTACTAATGCTTTAGACCTCTTTTGAACATGATTATTGTATGCTTTGTTATGTTTACGTTTCATGTCAAGTTAAAGATCAAGCCTATATTGAATGGTTTTACTCGTTTATATCCTGTGATGAGTTTGAGTTAAAGAATGAATTGTATAATGCTTATAGTATGCATATTTGCACTTCATTACATACTCTATGTTTGAACACCATGAGGTTGTAACCTGTTTAATGGTGTGAGGTAGTCTATGTTACATATGGTTATCGTGGTGTAGTGAGCAGTTTCCATGACCATGTGTTGTTGATGGCCTGGGAGCTCAATTGTTCTTAAGGTGATGTGTGCGATTGCCTTAAAACAGTGTGAAGAATGATGTTTTTAAGGTGTTGTGTGCAATTTCCTCGAAACAGAGCGGAGTATAATGTTTTGTGTCACTTTGATCTTTGGAGCGAGCTATGCGTGATGGCCTCCTAGACAAACGGTTCTTGTAAGACGTGTGAAAAGTGATAGTATTTATTTGGTGCTCGAATTGCGTAAAGAATGATGACACTTTGTTTACAATACTTTGATTATATCACAATGTTTAGTCTTCCTGTTTACTCATTTAGTTCATTTTAAATGCATCGTAACATACTTTATTTTCATTTAATTCCATATGTTTTTTTTCCGAGGTGCTGAGATGTGATGGTGGGCGTCGAATCCACCAAAAATAAAAGTCTCTACTTTTAGTTTATGGATTTGTAGCAGTGGAAAGTAGGGTTGAATTCACAGAGATTGGTGAATTAAAATTGGGGGTTTTTGAGTTCGTTGAGAAATTGAGAAAGAAAACAATAAAAGTTAATAAGAGATTCAATGGGAGAAAGTTCCAACCAAAGGTGTAATCATCGTTTGATTTATATTATTTGATCATTGATTTTCTAATGAAATCCTAACTCATTCTCTAAATTGGTTATGATTATTAAGAATGTCTTATTAATCTATCCTTCCTTAGTTTGTCGGTAATTAAGATACGATCATTAATTACTTCCTTAATCAATGACAACCCTAGAGTACGACAATAGAATTTAATCAATGACAACAATAAGATGAGAAGGACGACCAATTCTAGCCAACAAATGCGAAACGTTCGATCTATTTAGACTAGATCCTATATTTTCATAGCATGAGATGAAAAGACTTATTAATCATTCATACTAATTGTCACATGGATTAGAATGCATAAACAATTACGGATTTAAACACTCTAATTGATGATCTATCAAATTGAAAAATGATTAAAGGGCCCTATTTGAACAATCAAACAATGTGATATTGAATGCATAAAATAGAAAATATAGAAATAGAGAAGAATTAGAAAGAAAGATGAAGAACAAATCTCACAAATATAAAAATCAAACTTTGATTAACCTTGGTTGGAAATCGGGAGTTTAACTAGACATGGAGTTCATCATTCTCTCAAAAAACCTAAGGAAAAACGTTCTGCCTATATTAGAAAAGAAGTCTCCCTTTTATATCCTTGAAAACTAGGGTTTAAAACAAAAGATAAAAACAAGATCCAAAAAATTCGCGCCGGCGCCGCGGCACTGATTTTTGGGCCCTGGGGCGTTGAGCAAAAAGACTAAAATCTGGAAATTTCACGCTTTCGGTGCTATGGCGCTAGAAAATCAGCGCTGGGGCACCGAACTCTCTAGAATTTTGGCTTGGAATCAGACTTTTCCTTGTGGCTGCGGCCACTAAAAGTTGTTGCCATGGCGCCGAAGTGTCAAGAAAGCTCCAAAATGCAATCTTTAGTCGTTTTTCATACTCTCTTCTCCAATCTAGCACATCAACACAAATCAAAGATAATTAATTAGTTCTTAGGCTATTTAATCATCAAAGTATGAACAATTAACACAAATTTATATGCTAAAATAACGACTTATCATGTGACTACCATTAGGTTAGATAAGGTAAGTGGAATGTGTTAAGAGAAAGTGTAAGTGTAAGAGCGAAAAAGTGGCTTAGTTTTATTGAATGAATGACAAGAGGGTGTTAAGCTTAAACGTACTAAGAGGTTATTGCCACTAAATAGTTACAATGATCAGAGAGATATTGAGATAAAATGTTTTGTGTATCGAGTGGAGGTAGGCACGCGATAGGAATAAGGAAGATGAATGGTTTTGAGTTAAGACTTGAGATGTGAGTTTAATTATAGTGAGTGTGTTTGGAAAGAGCTTTTGTTTTTTACTTTTTTTTAACGGTGTAGGGGTTAGCTTAGTAGTTTATTCGTTGGTTTATTATTGGGAATGTGAGAGCTTTTAGTTTGGGTAGAGGATGAGCAATCGAAGGTAGATTCCCTAATGAAGGCAAAAACTCAGTTGACGGACTAGAGACCCGAGTGCTTGGATTCAGTTCCGACGATGGAATTTTTGCGTAAACTTACTTTCTTTTCTTTTTATTTCTACTGAGATATCATACTAAGAGGTTCTACTGTAAGGCCCCGTGTCTAAAAAAAGGTTACTTGTAATTTTATTTAAACAATATTAAGCTTGTGTGTTAATGTCAATTTGAGTATTTGGAGATTAACCATAGTTAAGTTTAACTAAGAATGGGAATTAGTTTAAAAGGGAGCTTAACCATGGTTTAGTTAAGGAAAAAGGGTTGGTTAGCAATTGAATTTTAGGGTAAGGGTAGATTAGCAAAGGAAAGGTGAGAAGGGACTTAAAAATGAATTTTGGAGGTGGAGGATCTTGGAAAGGAAATGAGGAGGTGGAGGGGGTTTTGTGCTTGATATTTTATTAATTATTTTAATTTTTGAAATTGAAAGTTTATAAGGTGAAATTATAAGAAAAGGGAAAAAAAAAGCAAACAATTTTCTTCTTCCCTTCTCCCACCGTCGCCCCCCCTCCAAATTGTTGGTGATTTTTTATTCTCCCTTCAATTCCCTTGAATCTTTGACAAATTGTGTTGGGTTTTGGTTGATTTGTGAAGGAATCATCATCCTAGAATAGCTCAAGCAAGAATCCATTAGTTTTTACAAGGTTCAAGGTAAGATTTCAATTCTTACAACTCAAGTTTTTCTAGGTTTTCATGGAGGTTGTCTGGGTGTTCTTGGTTAATGGTGTAAACACTTTGGCATTGAGTTTCTTTCACTTTTAAGTTCTGGAAATGTGTTCTTCAATTTATAAACTCAAGTTTAAGTTTCACTTAAATAAGGAAAAGAGGATGGAAGCCATGGTTGGGAAGAAAGCTTTAAAAAAAACTCCAGTAATGGAGGTTTTTGAAGCTTCTAGTTTTCTTCAATTTTAGGATTTCTTGATCATTACTTAGAAATCCTCAATTCTGAAAATTGTGGGTGATTATATGTATATATGATACATGGAAAATACATTGGAAGATCAACTTAATGAATTTTTGGTAAATTCCCATTTGGCTGAAAATTGCACTTTAATTTGACTAGTTTTTGGAATTTTTTTCCACTTACCGGGTTCGGAACTTTGTGTATGTGTTATGGGCTGAGATGTGATATTATATAAAGACTAAATGTATGTGGATTGGTGTTGGGTGAAATGGTGATCAAACTAGGTGGTGAAGGGTGGCATGCAAGTGCACATGGTCAACAAGTAGTAAAATGGTGAGTGAGTATCGTGTCCTACGAGGATAGATGTGTAACAAGGTGTAAATTCGTAGAAACAATAGAAAATGATGAACTAACTAATTACATAATAATAAGAAAGCGAGTAGATGAATCTATCACAAGGTGTAGATCAAGGATGAGTGTGGATATTGTGCAATAGGGCAGAGATGAGATATACTAATTTTTGCATCAATTGAGATGCTTTGAATAGATAACAAGCTCATGCAAACCTAGTAGTGATTCTATTCTCTCAACTATTCACAAATGTATGACTTCAATTGCGCCTTATCTCTAATTTCTTCCATTCAAACGATACTCCTACTTCTTCTAACATGTTCCAAAGATAGTTTACTTATGATTCAATTTATCTCTAACTTAAGTCATAAGCTTGTTGAGGTTCTTTTAAAATGCTAACCCTAATATATCTCAATACAAGGTTAAACTCTTCTTACTAGGCTTTCACGTAGGTTTAGAAAAGATAGAGATGAGAACAACAACATCATAAATTCATTATGCATTCAAGTCCTCATTTCCTTACTAATGATAATCCCCCTTCTGGCCTTGTAGCACAATATCACAAGGGTCTTTAGTGCATCAGAGCTAAAGCTTCAAAATCCAACAAGGTAAACTATTCCATGTTTTCTGAAAACGAAATACAAAGTATGAAAACTAAATAAAAACTGAAAAACTACTCCTTCTTCACTATCGCCTTCGTGTTCTTCTTTTGTTTTGATCCTCTCATTTTCTTGCCCAGGAAAACAATGTAAGTATCATTATTTTTAGGCCTTTTTCCCAGCAAAAAGGAGCGCCTCTCTATGCTGACACACACGGGTCACTGTAGCAGACATCGATGGCTACCGGTCTTGTCAAATATAGCCGTTTGCACAATATATCTAACATCTTGCTACCCCGCATGCTTCAGCACCAACCCTTCTTGCACTTGGACTGGACTATCTTGAGAACAAAGCTAGCTCGAATAACTGCATCTAGACAACTTAGATCAAAAAGTTATGCAACATCATTAAATAAAGAAAAAGAGCTACTTTCAAAAGTTTATTTACAGAATTTTAAGAATTACTAAAAAGAAGGAACTAAAATGATTTTTCATTAATTTCAACTAAATAAAGGCTACTAATGCTAAATTTCTCATGTTGATCTTAGATTTATCCACTTTTCAGTATGCTAATTAACTCCTTTTTAGGGAATTATCAATTGTCTTGTTGTAGGAAGAGGACGAGCGGGCACGGTTAAGACCAATTGTGAAGGTGAGAACATAAAGAATCAGAGGGGTGTTGGCGACATTGTTTGCGAATCTTGGAGTGATGTTGTGAATTGAGTTTGGCTTTGGTTGTGGTTGACTTGGAGACTTTGGTTTATGAATTGTAAGAAGATTGAAGTATGAGGAAGTAATGAGAAATGGGAATTGAACTTGGCCGCTATTAAGAGGGTTCACACCGAGCTAGTTAGCTCGAACCGATATGTTCTTTATATATTTATTTGCTTATCTGAACATGATTGCTTGCTAATGTTTAGTAGTGAGAAATAGGAATTGAACTTGGCCGCTATTAAGAGGGTTCACACCGAGCTAGTTAGCTCAAACCGATATGTTCTTTACATATTTACTTGCCTATTCTAACATGATTACTTGCTAGTGCTTGTATTTTTTTAGTCCATGATCGAGTCATATACTGAAATGGGGATGATTTCATTTATACTCGATATGCCATCAGTTATTGCACGGTGAATAATATGTGAATGAAATGTTAAGATTTAGTACTTGAAATGTGATTTTTATGTTTTTTTGTGAATATTGAGCAAGTTATGTGGTATGATAGAGTCATATACTGCTTGGAGGAATTGACCTATCCATGCTCATTGAGCCCAGGATTATTTTTTTTATGAGAATTGTAAGAAAACATGACTAGCCCATTTCATTTCATCTCACTTCATTCATTACATGTGGTTACCATGGCAGATACTGAGTAGCTCCGAGGCGCTGTGTGGTGGATGGCCTGGATGCTAAGTGGTTATTATGATAACCTGGAAGATTATTAAGAGCTATGACTCGGGCATCATTTTATGATGTTATGTGTATAGCGCGTAGTGAGACGCCGATACTGTGAAAGTAAGGTTGTATTGACTAAGAGAGATTTGTGAAATGTGGTTACGAAGAGTATGATATTTGATCGACAAGGGTATAGGTTTGAAAGGTACACAACTTGGTCAAGTGTACTTATTCATATTGCATTGCCCGTTTAATTGCATTCTTAAACATTTATTTCCTCTTGAGCATTATATTTTGAGCATTTGCATCACCATTCATATTCTTTTGTTTTTACTAAGTGTCATGCTTAAAGGTACTCTAAATCACCTTTCAGGTACTGCTAGAGGACGAGGGCTTGGAGCGGCAGGTGGTGCTCGTTGACGTTCGAGATGAGGACTTTGGATAGGCTACCGGCCACGCGAGTCATGGGTCTTGGATGTGTTGTTTTATATAAAACGATGAGTCCGTGTTTTAGAGTTTAAGTTTCAAACTCTTTATGTAAATATTTAAGTGTGTTTTTATGGTTTGTAATAACTTTTTCTTGGTGCACCATGTATTTTACGATTTTGAATTTTATATGATATTTTGAACGGCTGACAAGCTAGGTTTTTAAGTTTTAAGCAGGTTTATAAAGAGTTTACGTACACTTCATGCCCAAATTTTTATTTTTTTGTTTTATTGTCATTTAAGCTAAAGTATAAAAGTTCTTGTTTTCGCTTGCGTGCTCGCGTCCTAGACTTGTATCGTAAGCCAGGTCGTCACAGCTACTTATCACCTTTCATGTTTTCGATGCGGTCGAGGTCGGGTCGAGGAAGCTGGTATGAGTTGAAGCATGAATGTCGAACTTGAGATTGGAATAGTTTGTCGTCGTACCTCGAGCTCGAGTTGTATTAGTTGCATAAGAGATAACTTATGTAAAACTAATTGATGTTATGTAATATTTAAAGTGTATTGAGTTTGGTTTCAAATTAATGAAATCATGTTGTATATATGTTAGTCTTTTGTACTTTCTTCACGCTTGATTTTTTTTTTTTGAAAAACGGGGTGATGTGTCCAAATGACTGTATCCACTTTGATTTTGAAAACGGGATATGTACCCCTGGCTACGTACATATGACTTCGGTTAGAACTGTCTATCAGGTGAAATCTTTTGTAAAACTATTGTTCTTTATTTAAATTTCATGTTCGCTACAAAATCTCTCATGATTCCTTTGGTTTTACTTTGTCTCAGGCCACTTAGGTTCAGGATATTCTTAAACGCCTTCATATGTCTAATCTCATACCTTCTGCCAGTTTTATGAAAAATAGTTCCCCACTCACTTTAAATGATAGTCTTCCCCTCCCTGGTCCTTCCATTTATCGCAACACCTTGGGCTCTTTACACTATGTTGTTCAAATCCGTCCTGATCTTGAGTTTGCTATGAAAAAACTCATGCAATTGGGTCAATTGCCCACCAACATTCATTGGCAGGCCCTTAAACATGTTCTTCGCTATCTGAAAGGCACTTTGTTTCATGGCATCTCCATTAAACCAACCCTCTCTCTTTTGCTCACTAGTTTATCTGATGCTGCTTGGGTAGCATGCTCTGGTGACAGACGCTCTATTGATGGCCATTGTGTCTTCTTTGGTTCTTTTCTAATTTTGTAGTCTTCCAAAAAGATAGGAGTTGTTGCTCGTTCTAGTACTGATATCGAGATCTATCTCATGTTACTTCTGATTTTAAGTGGATTATACCTATTTTTTCAAGAACTTCATGTTCCTCTTACTGCCACTTTTCATATCTGGTTTGACAATCAAAGTGTCGCTGCCATTGCTCGCAATCCCATTGTCCATGCTCGCACTAAACACATTGAAATTGATGCTGAATTTGTTCGTGATCTTGTTCTTGAATGCCAACTAGACATTCGATAAGTGCCAAATGAGGACCAACTTGCTGACTCTCTTACAAAACCGTTATCAACTGCCCGTTTTCATTTACTTCAGAACAAATTTCAGACTCGTGCAACATAACCCTCGTTTGAGGGGAGGATATTAAGATATGACTTGCACTATAGCATAATTTATTGTACTTCCAACTACTCTCTTTGTAATCCTATTGTTGTTGCGTAAAAATGGAGAGCTTCCACGTATGCAACGAACTTAATATATGGGACGAGTCAGAGGTAGTGTGCTGCTTCGATAGCGTGCTATGTAGGTACCTGCACAGGAAAGGAAAAGAGCACCGGTGTGGTGACAGCCTAACACCCTCCGATGCTAAAGTCAGAGCAAGCAGAGCTAGTGTGCCAGAGAGAATAGTCGTAGAAATTAGTTACCTAATGAATGAATTTCTTCTCCTATTTATATGAGAGGAGGTTGATGACATCATCATACCACGTGTCGCGTTGGGATTGAGTCACGTGTTGCTTCTCAACGACGTGTCGCTTGTTGGTCATGTCACGTGTCATCTTTTGATTGGATATCAATATAATGTAGTTTCTTGGACTTTGATACGTAGCCTTATTAGATGACGTAGACGTAGACGTAGACTCTCGGGACTATGTAGACGTACCTTCCTAGGCGACGTAGATATAGCCTTCCAGATGACGTAGACGTAGCCCATAAGTGACGTAGCTTTATCTTTCCAGGTGACATAGACATGTCGATTGTGCATTCTTTGAACAAGTTTAGAAATTCCACGTGTACTGATATAATTTCACCCACAACAGTGGCCCCCTACTCCCGAGCTGAGTTGAGATGTGAGTTTACTATTGCTTGGGAGTATTAATTCAGAGTGGAATTTATTCTTCTATCAGTTTCTGAAAATTTTACAAGTGTCGGGGCTTGGTAGATTGAAATTTTCTGTCTCGCAAAAAATAATATATTTTTTTTTTGTAAAACCATAATCATGATTGATCTTTTCTTGGGCTTTTTATCTTGGGTGGGCTATGATCTGAAAATTTCATAAGTGACATAATCTCAGCCGTCGCTTTGATCCAATGGTTAAGATATAATAACTCTTAGAGATAATATTAAATCTTACTGATAATATCAAATCTTAGAGATATTATCAAAAATCTCTATAAATAAGAGTCTTAGTATTTCCTATAACTCACAACTTGGAGACTTGGTGAGTTTCTAAATCTTCTTTTCTTTTCCTTCTCACATTTTCCTTCTCACTTATTCCCCTGTCACTTTTAACATTATTTTCTCAAATTCTCGATCTCACAGGCTCAATGTGGTAGAGCACCGTAGTTAAACGTCGAATCAATCATCAGGATACATATTCCCCATTTAAGTTTAAGAGTAGAAATTTCTTAAAATCAAATTGAATTAGGATTTTACACTTTTATTTGATGAATTGATAAAAGAAAAGAAATTATTATGAGAAAAAAAATTAAAAGTAAATGTAAAATAACATTAAAAAAATAAAAAGAATTTTTTTTTGTTTTCTAGTCTGACGCACAGCAGACCACTTTTTCTTTTTTCTTTCTTTCTTTCTCTTTCTGACGCATCTGATGCCTCTTTTTTTATTATTTTCTTTTTCTCTCTCCCTGACTTTGCTAACACCTCAACTTTTTTTTTAAAGTGTTGACCCGCGGATTGACCTGCGGGTCATGTGCAAACCCGCGGCTCGATCCGAGGGTAAAATGACAACCCGACTTGAACTGGTCAGTGTTGACTTTGACTTTTTTTCCTTTTCCGAGTCTTTGTTTCGGACGTTGTCATTTCGGGCTATGTCATTTCGGGCTATGTCATCAGGGCTATGTCAATAGGGCTTTGTCATCAGGGGTATGTCATCAGGGCTATGTCAATAGGGCTTTGTCATCAACACCTTGTCATTTTTACTAAGGCTTATAAAAAATTGTATGACCCCGTTTTTGACCAGTTAACTCGTGACCTGTTTACTGTTGACTTTTTGACCTGTTGACTGTTGACTTTTTTTTTTCAAATATCCCTCTGTCGCTTTATCATATAATTTTCCATGCTCTTTTGTAGGTGTGCTTGAGGTATTTCATATCGTCGTAGCTTCCTTAAAGGACCATAAACCACTTCTCTTTTCAGGTATGTCATGGTCTTCCTCTCAGCATACCCCCCTTTTTGTGTGTATTCAAGTATTGTATCTAGGTAGTTGTTTCAACAATAGCTAAGTAGAATCATTTTCCTTTTAGGATGTCGAGCGAAGAGTCTAGTTATCAGTCCGTGAGCGAGGAGGATTCTGAGGGATCAAGTTCAGAGACTGATTCAAGTACCTATGATGTTTCCAACTAAAGTGCTAGTGATGATGATTCTTATTCTTCTCAAGATATTGAGATAGATTCTTATCCTTCTACCATTACTGTAGGGCACTTAGAATGCATTAGAGTGATTTACGACATTCCCTTATCTGTTAGTCTTAGATGCCCTGGTGAGGGAGAAATGATCCATCGCCCTCTTGATGGAGAAGTAGATTTTTATTTGAAAATGTTCGATTGTGGGGTCAGACTTCCTCTCCATCACTTCCCCCAGAGAGTTTTGGCTTCAGCTGGGCTAGCACCTGCCTAGCTTGGGCGAAAGGAATGGATTGTTTTACTCAGATTCTGGGTTTTTTGGCATCTTCATAGTGGTGGAGAAAGATTAACTTATAAGACTGTGTATGCCCTTTATCGATTGAAGAATCTTCCTAAGGATAAGTTTATCTACTACTTAAACTTTCAAAAAAATTGAGTAGTAAGGAAACCTTCAATTTTTAGAAATTGGAAAAGTAAAAGGTTCTTCGTTAGCGGTGACTGGTTGGCAGAAGCTCCTAAAACTAATCATACTCACCGTGTGCCAAAGCCATTTAGGTTTTCTGGTAGGTTCTCGATAGGACTTTGTCACTAACTTGTTTTTCATACATTTTGAATTTGATTTTTTTTATCATGTTGCAACAAGAGATTGGAAGGTTGCCCCGCTAAGGGGATCAACTAGGGAGATAATTAATCGGATCTTAAGTGTTCCAATTGAACAACGTGAACCTTCCATCCTTCTTTCAGATCAATCACTCGTCGCTTCTGGCCTTGATCAACCTATCGTTGAGGAAATCAGTGAGTCTTTGCTATATGTATACACATTTTTTTAAAAAAAACATTGCATCATAACATATCATATGTCTGACACCTTGTTGTTGCTTCAAATATGACGAGTGGGGGAGCTCGTAAGTACATTGATGATAGAAAACGTCTGAAATGCGTAGATGGCTCTAGTCGGGCTCCAAAGAAAGTAACTAAAAAACAATCTAACCTTCTTAAAACTTCAGTTGAAAAGCGTCGTTGTGAGTCAGATGTTGGCAATAAATATTGCACTACTACAGTTCCGAGCTTGGGTGCGGGTCCTTCTTCTCACCATGAAGTTCGACACATTTTTTTGCTAATCCCAACTGCATTTACTATGGTGAGAATGACGAGTCTTTCAAGAAAGATGTTGGACAGATCAGCTCAAAATTTCAAACTATTTTGTTGCTTGATCGAGATTGTGCACGTTCCATGCCCACTCAGGAATTAGCTGAATTGGCTATTGAAGATTACTTTATGGTATGCACTATTTTATTTTATCATCATTTTTTTTACTCAGGTGACTAAAATGCATACTTTGTCTTTGTTAGGCTGGGGCTAGGATGAACATGACATGTGTTCAACAAGGGAGAGAGATTTCCCGTCTTCAAGAAGATTTGAAACTTCAAGAGGAAAGTTCATCTGATAATGCTCGATTGCTGGAAGTAGAGCGTGTTGAAAAAGAGAAGCTGAAGAGTGAACTAGCCGAAGCAAAGAGAATCTCAGATCGAATTTCAACCAGGCACAAAAAAACCTTGCTTAATTTTAGCGAACTCAAAGCTATAACTGAGGATAAAGATGAGTTGATGACCATGTTTAAAGCTGTTAATCAGGGTGTAGACCCGGAGGTTTACCTTTTTAGCCTCATCAATGTAGCACTTGATGAAGTTGCTGAGAGATTTCGAGATTTAAACCTTAATTTTGTTTGGGAGCGTTTTAACCTTCCCCCTCATTCTCACGCCACGCGCCACAGTGATGATGTCGACATTAAAATTTTGGGTGACTCTGCATGATACCTTTTTCTGATTTAGTTTTATCATGTTTTGTGGGGCATGTCCACTGATGAACTCGTTTAGCTTTTATTTGTGTTCCTCTTTAGTTCCATATAGGTAGGATAATTTGCTTTTAACATGCTTTTCCTTTTGTTTAGGATATCTCCGAACTTATGTTGCTTTACATCTTTTTATTTCTTACCTTGAAATAATAATTTATCTCATGTTGCCTTCATTTCTCGGTTTTATTTATTTTCTAAGTCTCGCCAATCATACATGGCTATGTAACCTTGCATTATGAATGAACTTAGAATTTTTAGTGAACTTAAGTTTTTGGTTTTTCTAAGTTTTATCAATCAAACGTGGCTACATAGCCCTGCACTTAGAATCAACTTAGAATTTTTAACCAACTTAATTTTTATTTTCTAAGTCTTGTCAATCATTTATGGTAATGTAGCCTTGCACTTAGAATTTTTAGTGAACTTAAGCTTTTAGTTTTTCTAAGTTTTATCAATCAAGTATGGCTACGTAGCCCTGCACTTAGAATTAATTTAGAATTTTGATAAACTTAAGTTTTCGTTCTTTCTAAGTTTTATCAATCAAGTGTGGCTACGTTGCCATGCACCTTGAATGATTTAGAATTTTGATGAACTTAATTTTTG
Organism: Gynostemma pentaphyllum; assembly: GCA_028015215.1. NCBI lineage: Eukaryota > Viridiplantae > Streptophyta > Magnoliopsida > Cucurbitales > Cucurbitaceae > Gynostemma > Gynostemma pentaphyllum. Next base: position 33,393,924 of record CM051352.1, read on the forward strand.
TTGTGCTAGTTGCTCAGTCTTTGTTGGTGTGGCAGCGTAATGCGTAGTGGTAGTGCATGTAGTAAGTAAAGTAGTAGTAGTAGGCCCCCACTCAAGTGTCACATTATAACTTAAAGTGTTACTTGAGTTTGCGAGTTATTGAAGTAGCTTGTTCTATGCGCAGATTAAATTCATACTTGGTGGTAGCCTCTGCTTATGCCTCATTGATTCTTCTCATCACAAATAAATTTATGAAGTTGAAAATGTACGTTCTTAGTTCATTTATTGGAATGAAATTACAATGAATTGAAATTGTTATAGAAATAACTTGAACGAAAATGAAATTGTAAAGAAATCACTGATAGAAGGTCTTGAGGTGCTCTGCATTCCATGGATGGTGTAATGCTCTTGTCGTTGAGGTCTTTCAGTCTGTAATTACCTGGTCTCACAATCTCAGTGACCTTGTATGGTCCTTCCCAAGTTGGTTCTAAGACCCCGTTATTTGAGTCATTTGTATTTGGCAGCAGTTTTCTGAAAACAAGGTCATCCACTTTGAAATTGCGTGGTTTGACTCGAGAGTTGTAATATCGTGCCACCCGATTTTTATACTTAGCAACACGGAGACGGGAAGTATCCCTCTGCTCTTTAAGGAGATCAAGGCTTAACCTTAGACATTCTTCATTTGTCTCTGGATTGAAATGTTGTACTCTTGGGGAAGTGACAGCTATTTCAACTGGCATAACCGCTTCTGCTCCGAAAGCAAGTGAGAAATGAGTCTCACTTGTAGAAGTCCTAGTTGTTGTTCTGTATGCACATAACACATTAGGTAGTTTTCTGCCCAGAGCCCCTTCAACCCTTCTAGTTTGGTTTTTAAGTTCTTTTTGATAATTTTATTCACTGCTTCCACTTGACCGTTAGCTTGAGGATGTGCAGGAGAGGACTTGAAGTGCTTAATACAAAGCTCTGAACACCAAGACTTGAACTTCTCGTTATCAAATTGTTTCCCATTATCAGAGACAATGGCATAAGGAATACTAAACCTGCATATTATGCTCCTCCACATAAAGTCGGTAGTTCTGCGTTCGGTTACTATAACTAAGGCTTCAGCTTCAGCTCACTTAGTGAAATAATCCATAGCTACAATAGAAAATTTAGTCTGACCTTTTCCTTGAGGAAGTGGTCCTATTAAGTCAACCCCCACTGAGCAAATGACCAAGGACTTGTGATATTTGTTAGATATTCAGGTGGTTGTCTTGGGATCACAGTAAAATGTTGACATTGGTCACACTTTTGACAGAACGACTTGGCATCTTCGTGCAAGGTGGGCAAGTAATACCCATGTCTTACAATTTTGTGGGCTAACGACCTTCCTCCTGAATGGTTACCACACACTCCCTCATGAATCTCTTACATAACGTAGTCTGCCTCCTCGGGTATAAGGCATCTGAGTAATGGTAGATAGAAACCTCTCTTATATAAAACATCTCCTCCTAAAATATAGTGTGTTGCTCGGTGCTGAAGTCATCTTGCTTCAGCTTTGTCAAGAGGCAACTCCCCATCTTTTAAGAATTTTATTATGGGATCCATCCAAGAAGGGGTGGACGAATACAATGACTGCTCAATATCTATGGCTTCTAAATCATTTATGCTTGAGCTAGGTAGAAACTCTACTGGTACCGTACGACTTAACTCAGTCTCATAAGTGGATGCCAAACATGCTAATGAATCGGCATTAGAGTTTTGCGAACGTGGTATTTGATTTACCTCACACCACTTAAAAGTGCAAAGAAGATTTTTCACCTTGGCTAGATAGGCAGCCATTCTTTCTCCCTTGGTCTGATATTCTATTGTTATCTGATTGATAACCAATTGAGAGTCGCTAAATACTCTGATACGATTCACCCCTACTTTATTGCCAAGTGCAATTTGGCTAGAAGGGCTTCATACTCAGCCTCATTGTTGGAAGCTTTAAAACCACAACCTCAAAGCATACTCAATGTGGGCTCGGTCTGGTGAGACTAAGATAAGGCCAGCTCCACAGCCTTTCATGTTGGAAAACCCATCCACATAGAGTGTCCAAATGGACTATTCTTTTTGTGGAATGATTAGTTCTTTATCTGGACCAAGTACTTCTTTCTGAGTAGGAAGTGACTCTTCTTTTTCTTGTGTAAGCTCTACTATAAAATCAGCTACAACTTGTTTTTTAACTGCAGTTCTGGGCTTGCACTGAATATCGTACTCACTAAGTTCAATTGCCCACTTCATCAAACGACTTAACATCTTTGACTTCTGCAAAACTTGTCTTAGTGGGTTATTTGTCAGAACTACTATCCCATGTGCTTGAAAGTATGGCCTCAACCTTCGAGCTGAAGTTATTAAGGCCAGTGCCAATTTTTCCATTCGAGGGTACCGAGTCTCAGCATCCAGCATAGCTTTGCTGGTGTAGTGGATAGGTAGTTAGGCTCCACCTTCTTCTCTTACTAATGCTGAACGTACTGCTGTCTCAGACACTGCCAAGTATAGTAATACTTCTTCACCTATGACGGGCTTGGAGAGTAAAGGTTCGGAGCTCATATATTGTTTCAGCTCTTGCAAAGCACTTTCAAACTCCTCCGTCCATTTAAACTTGCATCCCTTCCGAAGAATCTTGAAGAAAGGTAAACATTTATCAGTTGCCCTGGATACAAATCTGTTCAGGGCAGCTATTTTGCCATTAAGACTTTGTAGCTGCTTAAGGTTCTTTAGGGATTCCATGTCCAGGATAGCTTATAATTTATCAGGGTTTGCTTCTATTCCTCTTTGATGAACCATAAACCCGAGGAATTTGCCTGAAGCTACCCCAAACACACATTTTTCTTGGTTGATTCTCATTTGGTACTTTCTCAAAACCTCAAATGATTCAGCTAGGTCAGAGGTGTGTTGATCAGCTTGACGACTCTTAACTAACATGTCGTCCACATATACTTCCATATTTTTTCCTATATGATTTGCAAACATTTTATTTACAATTCTTTGATAGGTTGCCCCAGCATTCTTTAACCCAAATGACATGACTTTGTAGCAATACAGGCCCTAGCTTGTTACAAACGACGTCTTCTCTTGGTCATACTCATACACACTATAAGAAATTTTGGAATAGGTGACGTTTTTTTGGCGTCACCTATTCGAATAGGTGACGCTTTTCTGGGCGTCACCTATGGCAGTGTCACCTATTCGAATAGGTGACGCCAAAAAAACGTCACCCATTCGAATGGGTGACGTCAAAAACGGGTCACCTATTCGAATGGGTGACGCCAAAAAAACGTCACCCATTCGAATGGGTGACGCCAAAAAAAGTCACCCATTCGAATGGGTGACGCCAAAAAAAGTGTCACCCATTCGAATGGGTGACCCGTTTTACCCGTTTTACCTGTTTTACCCGTCACCTATTATAATTTTAATAATATCACCATTTAGTGACTTTTTGATACCCATGAACCTCATATTGATCAATCAACATAATAAAGAGTAAATACATGGTCATTACAAGAATAACCCACAAACTTTATATACAATATATAACAAGAATACGTCACAAATTTAGAGTACAATATTACAAATGATGCTTTCCAAAAACTAGAATATACACAAGAATTTCTAAACCTCCACAAAAAGCCATTGAACAACTAACCATACCAACAAAACGGTTGTTCCACTGCTTCCAAAGTCGCAAGTAAGGATAAAAATGTTCAAACATCATTAATCCAAAGTCAAAAAATGAAGAACACATGCTTTTAGAGAGTTTAATAGACCAAAAAACTAATCCCTTCCATATCCATGAATGATTCGAAATACACATTATATCGATATGAACAATAATAACGAGTAATCAAATTTACTAGTGAAATTTTCAGAATTTGAATTATATTTCAATAATTGAAATATAATAACAAAATATAGTTAATCTACATAGTAGAGATAATATTGTTTCCTTACTTTAAATAACCAAATATGTCATATCTTCTTGTAAATCATCACGTCTACTTTCCGATTACTACTTACCTATTTTCGTTGGTCGTGAACTGCAATTCTGATGTTTTAAGTCCTGAAATCAATGAGGAGGTGACAATCCTGCATTTCAATATGTACTACTAAATGTCAAGGCAAACTACGAAGCATAGAGAAAAGACTAACCCATAGCTTTTCTTCTTTCTTGAACCAATTTCATGTCAATATAGTCCCTAATGAATTATTTATTTCAACTTGGGACTCTAAATGAAAGTGTCGAATAATAGATAAAGAATATAACCAAACCTTTCACACATATAGCGAACGTTTGTTTTGTAAGTTTATTAATTTCACGTGTTCGTACATTCATTATCTTTATACATGAAGAACGACTCCTGGATCATGTAGTCAACTCAACTACTAAAGTAGTTTATACCTCCAACCACTCATTTTGATAGTGCACTAAATAATCATAATGCAGATAGACCCATTCAATAGAATTATATTTTGATTTATCTTTCAAATTAATGAAAATTATAATAAATTAATCAATCTAAGCAAAATAAGATATCAAAGAAGAAAGCAACATAAAGAAAGCAGCATGAGGTTATATTTTTAGTGAGGTTAATTATAGATAATTTGAAGCAACATGCAATTCCTTTCAACACAAAGAATACAAAAGAAAATGGGGGTTGTGGCTCAGGGACAAAGGAAAAGTGTGAATCTTTTAATCCAATATAAGGAGAACTGAATCCTACCCAATTCATTATACAACAAGAATTCTCAAATTCAGAAATTCAAACCAGAAACAAGATCATGGACATCAAAATATTCGCTCCATTACGTAGAAATGTAAACTAAATAAGCAATCAAAATTTGCAATCTCACCTTTCAAAATTTTTTGGATTTTCCTACAATCGTGAACCGAAATGATCTGCATATAGAGTTAAAGAGAAAACCATTGTGAGAATAATTAATGAACTAAAAATTAAAAATAAAAACTCAAACAGATTAGAGATTGAAATTGAGACAAGAGAAGTAAACCAAAAGGAAGAGAAGCAAAGACAAACTTACAAAGATGAATGCCATTCCTTCATCTTTCCCAGTTGATAATTGACTAATTCAGAGAAATTCACATAAACAACCAAGTGCATTTAAAAAATGGCAACAATTGATTTTATTGCACCTTCTAATAATAATAAGGAAAACTTGAAAGCCAAATAATTAGTTTTTATTTCACCTGCTAATAAAATAAATTCTCATATACTCTATCATGCAATTCTTTTTCTCTATTAGAGAGGGAAAGTCCTCAAATGGAGAGGAAAAAAATATTTTGTACAAACAAACTTAATTTGGCATCAAAAGAAGTCCAAGTTATTCAACAGTAAATTAACTCAGCTAAAACCGAAAACTAAAGAAACTGAGATAAGAGAATATAGAAAGGAAAAGACATGTACAAATTAGAGTAGAAGGTCAAAAGTTACTCGATGTTAGACATGAAAAATACATCTTTTTATGAGAGAAGCCTGATTAAAATTAGAGAAGATGAAAATCAAGAAATTACCATTTCAAGTAGTAGAATTTAAAAAAAAAAAAAAAAAACCCCATATGTATGTTTAGCTGCAATATGTAAATCATTTACCTCAAATTTCAAAGCACCCTTAATGCATTATTACTAAATTTACAAGGGAAGTAAAAAATGTGGTAAAAGATTAGGTGTAATGTAACCTAACATCTACATTTAAAATCTCTTATGAACATCTTTCATTATCCTAATGCTTCAAGGTATAGAAGTTAAGAGGACTTTCAGAACAAATTGCTTCAAGCTGCTTCAGTTTAGATAACAACGTGCAATGCTCTGGCTCCATGGAGATTCAATATGTTAGGAAATCAATTCTAGTAGAACAAATAATAGTGTGGTGTAGACCACCAAATAACTAATAAATGCACAAATTTTACCTTATAAAAAATGTTGCTATTCTTTGTTGTATAGAAAATTAGCATCCTAGTTCTTCAGCTTCAAATACACTACATATAAAGATAATTTAAAGTATCAAATTTATATAGTGAGGAACAATTTACAAGTAAAAAACTCGAGCATAGAAAATGACAAATATTCATTCAAAATAATATTTCAATCCTATGATGACATTAGAATTGATTTCTAACACCAATATAAAAAAAAATTAGTATCATCTCTAGCGCATTAAACTGGTTGACAAATAAACTTCCTGTGTTGCGATTAGAGGGTGAAGAATGACTTCCTCCATCATAAACCAACTAAAAAATAATTGTATAGAGACAATGAGAACGGATGTAATTTCAATTTAATATAAACTCAAGATGAGCGAGATTGAAAATTGAAACTTACCCATTTCTACTTTGATTGATAAGCAAGACAGCTTCAGGATAAGCCAAGGTTTGGCACCTTCCAGATAATCGATCATCGGGCAGGGGCATGAATCTCCGCTGTTGTCCTTCTGACCATGTATTGAAACCTATCAATTCAATTCTTTGTTTAATGAATAATATCAATATGTTGAAAGGAAAAGGAAATAGATCACGAGTTAGTTAGCCGATACTTAGAGAGTCATGAAACCAAATTATACAAGTCCTAGCTAGAACTAGAAGCTACCAAATATCTTTTCTTCAATATTTCTATAAACTGTCCATTTTAAAAGCAAGGGAAAACGGAGTTAATGAATTTTGATTCTATATTATATATCATATTCTAAAGAAGCATCACTATAATCAAAGACCTACTAATAACCGATATATTGCGTCTCAATGAGATCATGAAAATTGAAAAGGATCAAGTATATTACTTGTCTTTTCTCAGTTTGAAAGTGATCCTGGTTTCACCAAGATCAAAATCAGGCCAATCCTTTAAATGCTCATAAATTGCATAAGAGTAGAATCCAGAGCAACCACGTAGCATAACGAACCTAGAAGAGAAAATGATAATATTCTATAAGTGATAAATCAAATACATTGAGTAGTTAAATGATCAAAATTTGAGTTTGAACCTTTTGTCTATATTCAAAGGAACAAATTTGCCCTCGAGGGAGGGATCCCACATCCTCATAAAAGAAAGTTCAACCTGTTCCTCATTTTCCACAATAACCCTGAAACTTGTTCCTCTAATCCTGTATCGTAATTGTGTCTCAATTCACATAAAAGCATACGATAATAATAAAACCAATCGAATGCGAAAATAGAGAAAATATGAAGTATTGATGTTCCCATATCTCGCAAAGATTAATTTAATAACCAATTTCCAGTAAAAGAAAGACCACTCTTACACCAGGAAATTAAACTTCCAAGAGTTAAATTCAATAATCGGAGAGTGAAAAGGGAAAGGAAAGAACATACACGTCAAATATTCCTTTGCTTCCTGGAGAATTCCAAACAAGATCCCAGTGACTAATGATTTAAATTAAGCACAAAAAGATTTCCGATTTAGAAGTGTAAAAATGCTACCACTGCCCTGTATACTATATAAGGAACAAGAGAAAACAATGGAATGCTTGCTAAAGAGATGCTTTCTTATACGGGCTCGATAATTTATCAAGTATCATACTAACAAGATCAATGTATATTGATTAGCATGGATTTCTATAATTTCTTGTCATACTGGAATAGGGAAAGGTATAAAAACAAAATCATCATCAATAAAAATAATGTAAGATCTAGAATTTAAAGAAATCGAAAGGAAATAAGGGTTGCGATGAAAACTTTGAAATGGAAGAGGGTTTGGATGAGAAAAATCAAATAGAGATAGATTGAATTCAATGGAGAGATACCTTGATGAAATTGAAGTGAAATGAAGTCACATAAATGAGGGATGAAGACTGAGACTTCGATATCGTATGATTTTCATCTTATTTTTTGCTGATGATGAACTGGGACTTCGAAAGACTGAGAATCAAAGGGCTTGATGACTAATTTCGTCTGAGATCAAGAGCGAGAGAGAGATAGATGAGGTTTCATTTTAGATCGAGAGCGAGAGCTGAGGGTTTCGTCTGAGGATCGAGAGCGAGAGTGAGATCAAGAGCGAGAGAGAAGGAGATGAGGGTTTCGTCCGATATCGAGAGCGAGAGCTGAGGGTTTCGTCTGAGATCGAAAGTGAAATCTGAGGGTTTCGTCTGAGGATCGAGAGCTAGAGAGAGATGAGGGTTTCGTCTGAGGATCGAGATCTGCCATTATTAGAGCTAGAGAGAGATGAGGGTTTCGTCTGGGATTCGGGAACAATTGAAGAACACCGAGAGCAAAAGCGAGAGAAAGAGAGAGCGTAAGGGGAAAAGGGATTTTAATCTTGTTTAAAAAAATATCAGGACAAGCCACTATTTATTTCCAACTTAAGGTGACGGAAACTATCTTATTAATTCCTCCGTTTTTTACCAAGGTCACCTATTAAAATTCCAAGCGTCACCTAAAGCCAAATTTCTTGTAGTGACATTTTAATTTGATTGTAACCTGAGTATGCGTCCATGAAAGTCATCATCTCATGTCCAGCTGTTGCATCCACCAGTTGATCAATTCGAGGTAGAAGGAAACTATCCTTTGGGCATGCTTTGTTGAGGTCGGTAAAATCTATGCATACCCACCATTTTCAGTTAGCCTTTTTGACTAACACCACATTAGAGAGTCAATTCGGATAATGCACATCACAGATAAAATCATATTTTAAAAGTTTTCCGACCTCTTCAGCTATAGCATCATTCCTGACCTGGTCGAACACTCTACGTTTTTGTCTAATAGGTCGATAAGTATGATCAACATTCAGACGATGAACCATGATCTTTGGATCAATTCCAGACATATCGTCATGGCTCCAAGCAAAAACATCGATGTTTTCTTTCAAGAAATTGATCAGTTTCTCTCTCTATTCTTCCCTCAGTCTTGTCTGGATTTTAACGCATTTTTCTTCATCTAAATGTGGGATAGACTCCAGGTCTTTCGTGGGTGTTGCTCTTTGTTCCAACTCTTTTGGAGGTACTTCTAAGGGAGGTTGAACCAATTCTTCAGCCAGGAAGGCCGTTGCGAATTGCACCTCTTTCTCAGTTTGTTCTACCGTGATCATGTTTACCGGTGTAGAACCCTTCATAGCTGTTTAATAACACTCTCGAGAGACCTTTTTCTCATCTTTGATTACCCCTACCCCGCCTGAAGTAGGGAACTTCATCATTTGATGGTAAGTCAAAGGTACGGCCCTGAGAGCATGGATGGTAGGTCTCCCCAATATGATATTATAAGCTGATGGGCGATCGACCACTATGTACCATTTTAGTGATGGTGTTGGGCTCTTCTCTGAAAATGGCTGGCAATTCAATACTCTCTTCAGGGATGACCTGCTCTCCTCCTAATCCCACCAAAGGTGCTGAACTTCTTTTCAATTTTTCTCTCCCAATTCCTAATTTTTCAAAAGCGCTAAGAGAGAGTATGTCTACCGAGCTACCTCTATCGACCAAAACCCGATGTACTTTTAAGTTAGCCACAATAATTATCACCACCAGGACGTCATTATGAGGCTGATGGATATCAACCACTTCTTCTTCATCAAAATTTATCTTTGCCTTTCAACTAGGCATTGTAGAAGTAGAAAAGACCTCGAATCTGGGTGAGGCGTGACTTGCTTCTTGAAAGCTTGCCTTTCTTTTTCTACTTGACTCTCCACCAGTTGGGCCACCAAAAGTAGTTCTTACGTCACCACACAAGGATTTTTTACCACCTCGGTCTTGGTCTTTTCGTTCGAGTCTAGCTTCGCATTATCCTTCTTCCCTCCTCATCACACACTCCTTTAAGTACCCTTTTTGAATTAAAGCTTCAATTTTCTCCTTGGGTCAAAACAGTCGGAGGTGGTGTGACTATGATCCTTGTGGAAAAGACAATATTTATCTTTATTTCTCTTGTTAGATCCCGCCTTCATCCTTAACGGCCACCTAACCAAGTTCTTATCTTGGATTTCCATGAGTAGCTACTCTGTTGGTATGGTGGTGGGGCTGTACTTCTTGAACTTAATAGAAGGAAGGCTTTGTTTAGCACGTCGATCTTCCTTCTTCCTTCTCTTATCATCCCCAAGACGATCATACTTCCGGGTAGTATCTTTTGTTCGTTCTTTTCTCTTATGTTCTAAATGCTTGCTACTACCCCCTTCCTCTGGAGCTCTTCTTGTACTAAGCAACTCTCTGGCACTCATGTATTTTTGTGTTCTTGCGATGAGCTCTGTATATGTATCGGGAGTTTTTCTTCCTAGAGACCACAAAAATTTTTCATCTTTTAATCCAACCATCATGGCGGTTAGAGCTATCTCATCGCTGTAACCTTCAACTTTCAATGCTTCACTGTTAAATCTCACCATATAGTCTCGGAGACTTTCACCCGACTTCTGACGAACAGTCAAAAGGTGCGTGGTTGGTTTTTTATGATCTCTTCCGCCGAGGAATTGAGTTACAAAAGATCGAGTAAAGTCTTTAAACGAAGTGATAGACCTTGGCTTGAGCTACCTATACCACCCTCGTGCAGATCCCTCTAATGTAAGAGGGAATGCCCTACATTTGATAGCATCTTAGACTCCTTGAAGCTCTATCCAGGTTAGAAATGTATCAACATGCTCGACCGGATCCTTTGAACCATCATAGGTTGCCATAGTTGGCATTTTGAACTTAGTAGGAAGTTCTACCTCCATGATGTCATCTGTGAATGGTGGTTCTGTTTGCTCAAAGAGATCTTCTAACACAAGAGGAGCCTTTCCCCGATACTCTTTCTTCATATGTCTAAGCTCATCTTTGAGTTTCTTTACCTCTGGTGCCCAAGGCTGTGAACTTTCAGCAGTAGACTTTACTATACTAGTTTGTGCTTTTCTTTTTTCGTTGAGCACTTCTCTAAGGTTAGACCTTCCCTTCATGTTAGGATGCCTTTTCCGAGAAGACTTGTTGGAAGAAGGGGAAGTGTCCCGAGTATGTAGTCTCGACTTCCCTTTCGAACCACCCTTTTCGTGATTCCGCGACTCTGCAACACCTTTTATAGGCTCTTTTTCTTTTACTTTCTTCAATCGTAAATCAGGGTTATCAGTGGGGGCTTGGTAATCTGACCTTTGTGTGAGTATCCCTAGTACTTTTGCAAGATCCCTATTCATTCCTCGAACTTGCTCTTCCAAGGAAACTACCCTTCTGTCTGGCACGGGTGCAACCCTTACCACATCTCGATTTTCGTCAGCTTGTTGTTGTCTATCTCTATTGCTACGAGTTTGATATCTCGTATTACGGGGGTTACGGTTTTCACCGTCATCTACATCATCACTGTGTTGACTTCTTCGACACATCCTTGTTGGTAGAGCACTTAGTTATATACTCTTTTTCCCACAGACGGCACCAAATGTTGTTGCATAAAAATGGAGAGCTTCCACATATGAAACAAACTTAATATATGGGATGAGTCGGAGGTAGTGTGCTGCTTCGATAGCGTGCTACGTATGTACCTGCATAGGAAAGGAAAAGAGCACCGGTGTGGTGCCGGCCTAACACCCTCCAATGCTAAAGTCAAAGCAAGTAGAGCTAGTGTGCCAGAGAGAATAGTCGTAGAAATTAGTTACCTAATGAATCAATTTCTTCTCCTATTTATATGAGAGGAGGTTGATGACATCATCATACCACGTGTCGCGTTGGGATTGGTCCACATGTTGCTTCCCAACAACTTGTCGCTTGTTGGTCTTGTCACGTGTCATCTTTTGATTGGATTTCAATATAATGCAGTTTTTTGATGTTTGATACGTAGCCTTATTAGATGACGTAGACGTAGACTCTTGGGACTATGTAGACGTACCTTCCTAAACGACGTAGACGTAGCCTTCCAAACGACGTATGTAGACGCGGCCTCCCAGACAACGTAGACGTAGCTTTATCTTTCCAGGTGACGTAGACATGTCGATTGTGCATTCTTTGAACAACTTTAGAAATTCCACGTGTACTGATATAATTTCACCCACAACACATATCTTTCTAAGATTAGTATCTTCATTTATTTCTTTTCACACCTTACAGGTATAATGTTTCTTCTCTTCTTTTTAAGAGAATTTACTCTTGTAATTATTGAATCTCAATACAAATCAAGTTTATCTTTTACACTTTTTGCTCGTCTTCTTTCATTTCTTCATTTCCTCCAATCACCTGAAGGGACTACTTTACTAAATTTGCGGAATTCATTTAGTAAACTAATTAACAATTAATTTAGAATCTATTAATCATCATGCAATTGTGATAAAAACATGCAAATTCATGCTTGTTTTTCGAAAATTAAAACCATTTACTTACATTGAGTAAAATATGGAGAATTGGTTGGAGGTTTCTTTACAACATCAAACCCTTTCAACACCAAATCTTCTACGCTATATCCCGATCGAACAAGAAAATCCTGATTGTGGGATCAAACTTTAGAATAAATTAGGAAGAAGAAAAAGATTTTTTCTTCCTAAAATAATGCCAAAAATCAGCAAGGCCTAGGGGAGGAGAGGAAGAGAGAATTTAAATTTCTAGGAATTGAGTTGTGTGATTTATGAATGACCCAAGCCTTCTATTTAAAGGCTTATGGAATATCTAATCAAATTAGAAAAATTCTATGGAGATAAATATAAAAGAAAAAAGATTTTCTCTTTCCTTTATCTTGGTATTTTCGAAAATCGCTTAGATAAATAAGAGAATATTTTCTTTTCTTTCATTTGATTTATCTTGGGTAAATAAATCTATGTAATTATTTTAGGATATAATTCAAATAATTATTTTCTTAATAATAAATATACATGGTCGAAATTTTGTATAATAATTAATGAATAAATCTAATTTATTTAATTAATTATTTTGGGCCAGTTTGTTCATTAACCAATTGGGCTAGAAACTCTCTCTTAAATTAATAAGTCCAACTTAATTAATTCATTTATTAATTACCATATAAATAAAATACTTTATTTAAATAATTAATAATATTAATATTCTTCTCCCGACTAAATATTATCAAATGATGTTGAATTATTAATTTCCATTTAAATAATTTTCATTACTTAAACAATTAATAATAAATATTTTAATTATTAATTTTCATTAAATAAACTCATTAATTAATTAATTAATAATTCTAATTGACAATATATTACTATTAATCAATTAATTTAATTATTAATTTTCGTTCAAATAAAATTAATTATTTAAACAATTAATAATTATCAATTAATTTCAAATTATTAATTACCATTTAAATATACTCAATATTTAAACAATTAATAATATTTAATTATTAATTTTCTGTTTAAATAAACTCATTATTTAAACAATTAATAATGTTTATATTAATTACCATTTAAATATACTCAATATTTAAACAATTAATATGGCCTATTTAAGTAACTTATCTTACTTAAATTATATTCATCTCTTCAAGTGATTTCGTGACTACGATATTTGGGCTAGCATAGGGACCTGATGGACGTATAGATCATGGGCTTAATATAAGTCAATTAAGTGATTAACTCATAATCAATTAATTACTTATTATTTAACAATGAATAATTCCACTATAGATTAATAGCTGAACTTCATTCACTATAGATGAGTTATATCCATTTAGTTTATCTTTTATTTGTTTATGTGATATATCCTTTTCATAGAACCCTCATAATTACAGGCGGATTATGTTTACCGTTTTGCCCCTGTAATTATCGCTTTATCCTTGTGTTCTTGTTGATTCTCCAATGAACATTATTTGTAGTCAAACTATAGATAATATACTTTTGTGATTAATAGAAGTCGTGGCGCCACTTGTTCATGTCTCAAATCAGTACATCAAGGGAGTTTCCTAAAGTTCTTAAAATATTTAGGTATTGCAGCGATACCGTTAATTTATATGAAAGTTATGAATTCCATCTCGTGTAAATGTGTTCCCAACTACTATCTCGTTATGTGCCCAAAACAGGAGTGTATTGAGCGTTCATATCAGATCGCTCTCAACCATGTGAATCAAATAACATAACTCCATGAATAGAAGTCCACATTTTACTCAGGATTGAGATTTATCACGGTTGATAAACTTAGTTTCATATTCAATCATTTCTCATAAACGGTACTAATGAGATATTGATAAAATATCGTGGCCCTGTCTTATACAATCAACATTGCATATGATACTTCTATTTCATGTCACCCACATGAATGATCAGGATTAGTTCATTTGTGTATATATACAAAATGACCAGCTATCAACGGTGTTACCAGAATAAGGTTCCCAAACGTTATCCCTATACTGTAGACACTTTAAGTTACTCATCTCAACTTTAATCCTCTCGTATGACTCATATACTTAGTCGTGATTTCATAAGAGTAACTTAGGGTTTTACTATTTGAATGTTTGATATTAATGTATTTCCATATATTCCTAATATTGTCAATTGAATCAATATAGATAATAGAAAGAACTTATGTTTATTTATTTAATTTACTCGAAATAAATTATCTTTAATAAATAATAAATTCAAGTTCTAAGACACTACTTCTAACAATCTCCCACTTGTCCTAGATCTTTATAGATTTGACTTGTAATTCCAGTCAAGCTGGATGACTATCAACTACTTAGCCATGGTAGTCATTTTAAAACTTATCAGTGACGTTTTTTATCTGTTTAGTATGTATTTCTTTTGTCTGGTGTTTGTTTTATTAAGTGTAATAGATTCCATATTTTATCGCCATAAAATAAACTCTATTAACTTTTGATTTGAAACTATCATGTTCAAACACCTTTTTCATTTACTAACAACTTAGTAATCATGCAAATCTAGAGTTTAGGTAGTAAAAACTCATTTTACTTATACTTAACTCATTTAATGGTGAATTCGCAAAGATCTTTTGTCAAACATTTATACGAAAGTAAATTCACGTTCGAATTTGATTTTGTGCAACTCATAAAATCTTCCATTTTATCTATGTACACTAACATACTAGTTGTAAAATTTATTTTAGTCACATCGGTTCTAGGATTCTTGAAATTCTTAAGCTCCTACTAGAAAGTAATTCTCCATTACTTTCATTCGTTTGAATGATTGCAATTTTATACTCGTTATTATTTCACAAATAATATATAAGTATAAGTGACCATTTTCAACTCAACTATTGAAAATTAGTGTTAGTTTTATTTCACTTAGTTTGAACTTTGCTCATTGATTTTGAAGTCAATGAGTTTCACTTGGACTTCCAAAAGTGTAAAGACCCAAATTTTCTCCAAATTTTTACATCAGAAACAAACAAAGGAAGACTTGATTTTACGAAAATTCGGCATGGTGTCGTTTGTATTTTGAACAAGCCAAAAACCTGAATACATTGTTCTCAAGCAGAAAAAGCGGTAAAAACAGGGAAATGCACATTTACTGAAAATTTCAAGTTCTCAAAAGACTTAAACATCATAAAACAATAAATGCTCTTTCGAGCCCAAAATAACAAAATAAAACCAAAGAAAAACAACTAAAGTGTTTTCAAAGTGGCTAAAGTCCATGCATTCCCATAATGCTCAAATTATCAAGTCCAAATCCAATCCATCATCCCACGATCACGTGCACCACCACCTCTACCACAGCCTCTACCTCAGGACGTACCTGGAAAATTTAAAAGTGTAGCAACATTAGCATTAAATTGCTACTGAGAGTAAAATGGAAGCATGTAATCCTATGGACGAATTTCACATCAAAAATTATGTCCAAAGTCCTAGCATACTCTTTACTACCCATTCTATACTCCCAAACAATTTATACCCAAGTTTAATCCATTTCCCAAATTCACGTTCCACATGTTACCGAAAGAACCATTCTTACCATCAATCACAATCAACACACATTTCATTCCCAAGATCATTAGAGTAACATACAACTATCGACAACTTTCATAATTTAACATTGCAATAACATTAGCAATAGCACTTACTCATAACACTCTTGTACTCCATCTAAAGAATCTAAGTACATTCATAATTTCCCAATCAAGTAATACATATACTCCATCTAAAGAATCCGAGCATGGTTTACAAGTTCCATTTAAGTGATACATATACTTCATCTAAACAATCCGAGTATAGTTCATAATTTTATATTTAGGTAGCACGCATACTCCATCTAAAGAATCCGAGCATGATTTACAAGTTCCATTTAAGTGATACATATACTCCATCTAAAGAATCCGAGCATTGTTCATAATTTTACATATAGATAACACGCATACTCCATCTAAAGAATCTGAGCATGGTTTACAATTTCCCATTTAAATCATACATATACTCCATCTAAAGAATCCGAGTATAGTTCATTATTTCACAATTATGTAACACACATACTCCATCTAAAGAATCCGAATATGGTTTACAATTCCACAAATCAAAGTGTTTCCACTAAAGTTTCCAACCATGAACATTGCAAAAAGTAAAGTATGCGCGTAAGAACAATAAATCACTACCATTAACAATTCTACGAAAGGTAAGAAATTTCTCAAATAGTCATAAAGTAATAATCGAAGTCGAAACTACTTGAACCACTAACAGCATAGCCGAACTCTTAGTTCCCATAACCAAACTCACAATCCCACTTTTATATTTCACTTTTCTCAAAAACCCCTTATGAAACTTTGTTTTCCCAAGAACTACTCTAAACATTTTCAATTCATCTCTAAACTACCAATTACAACAGTAAACTTAACCTTCCATTCCGGATTTCTATGTAAGACCCCGAAAGTAATTTTAAAGCGTAAAACACAACACTCACACCCAAAATCATCTAAACAACCAATATCCATTTAGGATTCCAAATGTTGTATTCCCTCTTAAACTCGATCAAACAACTCGTCATGCAATCCATACATAAAACTACACACAACTACTTTAAACTCACCTTGAAATCGTAGACGACCCTTATACGTCGGAGGATCGAATTTACGAACGGTTACCGGAACCTACAAATTAATTACACCTAACAAACATTAATTTCAAAAATCAAACAACGATCGTCATGAAAATAATTAAAATGTGAATAGTCCGGTAATGGCCCTATGGTCAGAAGGCCAAGAGAGTTTTTGAAAAATAATGTAATTCCGGGTTTTAGGTGATTTAGGTGTAATCCAGGTTGGTTCTAGGCACTTTTAAATGGTATTTATAAATGGGTAGATCTATTTAGGACTATGCAACAATATTTCTTCCCCAAACTTAAATAAAAACACAAAACAATGAAAATAAAAAAAGTATTCTCGTGTGAACAGTGTTTTGGGTGAATAGTGATTTGTGACATTCCGAGCTCGAAATCGTCAAATTTCTTGAAGGAAATTGATGATTTCAACTTAAAAACTCATTTAGAAACAAAAGGAAGAAAACCATTGAAATTTTTTTGAAAACTTACTTTCTAGGGCTTCTCTTAGAGAGGGAGATGATCTCTAAGAGTAGGATAGAAAGAACACTCTTGCCGAGATCTTTCCAACACAACCGAAACAAGCAAAACAGAGAAGAAATCGAACGAGCCTAGGGAGAAGCTTCATGGGCGTCGGCCATGGTGAGGGGAAGAGGAGAAGATATTCTATTTTTTGTCTTTCGTGGTTCAATGAAGAAGATGAATAGTGAAATAGGTTTTAAGGGTTTTAGCCCCTTTGATCAAAATGCCCCTCCTTTCCCATTTATCTTTGTCTAAGGCTCGCCCTTAGATGGTAAATCTTCCAAACAACAACTATGGTAAATAATTAACTAAAAGGTGATTAATGATTATTAATTGGCCCGTTAATAATCATTAATGACCCAAACCTTTAAATTATAAACAAACGGATCTAAAATCTAATAACAAGTAAAACTCCTATTTATAATTATTAATTCTAAAACTAAATTAATTACTTTAATTTCAATGCATTAAAAAATAAAAAATGTTAAAAAAAATTACCTCAAAGTAACGGGACGTTACAAAAAGTTTCTTTGTTTGGTTTGGTTTGTACTATGACGCTCTTACTCAAATAAAGTTCTATAAGTGGCTTAACCATTTAAACTTTTAAATAACTACTTGTTTTGCCATGAAAATAAAATTATTGTAATTCTATCCTCTTTTCTAAATGTATTAAGGTTTAAAGTTTTCAGTATCACTGATTTACTGAACTTATTTTTAATAATTTGTGAATTCAATTATCCACTAATTATTGCTTTTCAATTTCTATTTTGTTTATTCCATATCAGTTAGTACCTTTTAAAACAACTTTTTAAATAACTGAATATTTAGAATATTAGAGATTGATTTAATGTTTACCTATCACTTAAGTTTTAACATTTAAGTGTTAAACTTTAGTGATTTTTAAGTCTTGTAATCTTTGATAAATTAAAGGCTTTTACTTATTTTTATAAGTTTGTGGATTAACATGGTTATCATCTCAAATACTTTGAGAGCCATCTCTAAGAGATTAATTCTTATAACTTATTTAAGTAATTTTAGACTTAAATCTTTAAATATTTTTAAACCTTATAACTTATTTAGATATTTCGGATTTTAGAATTTGGTTTTGGAACTATTTTTTTTATCATATATTTTGAATATTTATCCAATCACAGTTTGGAACATTGTAATAAAATTATAAGAAATATTTAACTTAAATGACCTTTGTTAAAATATTCCTAATTGGTTCTTATTAAGTGAGAACCAATATTTATTACATAATTAAAAAATAAAAACAAATTTAAAACTAAATTGAACTAGAAAATTAAAGACTGAAAACAGTAAATCTAATCTACTATCTATCTTGAATCATCTTCTAATCAGCACCGTTGAAGAGTCTTTTCAAGAATCAAGCTACACCTGTAAAGTTTAGATAAAAACTTTGCATTAGTGACTATTGAATCAACCATTCAAAGAAAATTTCTCAAATTATTCACTAAGTAAATCTAAGTTATCTTCTCTCCCCTTTTTCTTATCTTTGAGATATTTGGGGCAATTTCTCTTCCAATGTCCATCTGTATTTCAATGAAAGCATTTCCCTTTAGGCCTTTAGTCTCATCTTTAAACGCTTTCTTTTTAGCATTGAGCTTGGTGTTTTTAGTAGTTGAGCTCTTTTTCTTCTTAGAAGCATTGAAGACAACATTTGCTTCTCCTGACTTCTTGTTTTCCTTTTTGATTGCTTCGAAGGTTTGAAGTTCGTTTAGCAATTGAGTAAGGGAATAGCTCAACTTGTTTGTAACGTCCCGTATTTTGAAGTGATTTTTTTTTTATTATTTAATTATTTATTTACTTAAAGAATTAAAGTTAATTTTAGAATTAGTCATTTAGATTTAAATAGTTAATTTCGTTCGGAAACCTTTATAACTGTTTAATTAGCCTAAACGAGTTTTGATGGTATTAATAATTATTAATAGGCCAATTAATAATTATTAATCACCATTGGGCTAGTTTAAGTGTTTCGGGTTTCGTTTTAAAAGCTTAAGGCAAGAAAAGGACGTAGGCGTCATTTCCGATTTCTTAAATATCCTAACACTATTCATCCATCTCCTTTATTAAGCCAAAATTAGACAAAAATCATAAATTTCTTCTCATATTTTCTTCCCAAACCCGTAGCTTAGAGAGAAGAAAAGAGGAGAGAAAGAAATTGTCACCCCGGCTTCGTTTCTCGACCGTTTTCATCGTGCCTTAGCTCATTGGAAAGCTCTCGAGACGTACTTTCTACCCATCTCAACAATCGAGGTTTTCATCTGTTCTCTCAAGGCTTTAAGGTATGTTAAAGTTCAAAACCTAAAGCTTCAAATAGTGTTTTAATGGTGTTTTTGGTTTTAATCTTCAAATTTTTGCTTAGGAACTCAGAGATTTAGATCGAGGGAGTTGTTTTATGTATATTTAGAACTTTCTCTAAACCCTAGAATCGGGTTTGAGCCAAAAGCCATTTCTTTTAGTTTTGATGATGATTAGGGTTTTGAAATTGTTATGTTTTGATGTTTTTCTTAATTGTTCGGGATTGAAATTTTGACCTAAACCCTAAATCATGTTTACCCATTGATGTTACCAACCTCAAAAGTGCCCGAAACCAACTTGAAAACCTTTTAAAGTGCTTAAAAATCCAGAAAACCCAACTTCACCTTGAATTCCCTTTGAGCCGTGGGCCTTGTGAGGGCATTTCGGGGTTGTTTTGTCCTTTATTTTAGTATCGTGACGATCGTTATTCAATTTAGTTAATTAATATACTTTAGGTGTATTTTAATTATAGGTTTCGTGCATCGATCGTGAATTTTGGTCAACCGGTGATTCGAAGTTGACTTCAATAATAAGGTGAGTTTAAAATGGTTGCGATTACTTTTATGTTTTCGAATTGCTTGACGATTATGTTTGATTGAGGTTAAGAGGGATATTAGACTTTAGAACTTTCCAAGAATATATGTATATTTGGGAGTTAAGGAAAGTGCATAAGGAAAGTTAATTAAGTTTTGGTGTTGTTTAAAATGAGGTGTTATTGGTGGATTAAGTTTTATTCTAAATGAGACTTAGGTTTCCGGAAATTGGAGATGAGTATTAGATTACTCTGTTTATTTTGAGTGGTTACAAGATAGTTAAAAGCAACTTTGGCTTCGTGTAGAATCAAGTTAGTATGATATTATTAGTGATAGGGTTCGCTATTTAGTACTACCAAAGGGGAGTAGTACGTATGGCGTTATGATACGCATGGTTTGTGTTTGGTGACAGTGAGGTCACGGTATGGTTTGTGTTTGGTGACAGTGAAGTCACGGTATGGTTTGTGTTTGGTGATTGTGAGGTCACGGTGACTGTGAGGTCATGGTATGGTTTGTGTTTGGTGACAGTGAGGTCACGGTGACAGTGAGGTCACGGTGTGAGTTGTGAATGGTGATAATGTTGTCACGGTGTGAATGTGAATGGTGACAAGTGGTCACGGTTGAATGGTGAAATGTGACAATGTGGTCACAATGTGAAATAATGTGTGGAATGACGTAAATGATAGAAATTTACTTTGTTATGCTTTAGTACTATTTTCCTTGTTTTAGTACTTTATTTACGAGCTTGAATGTTTATTTTTCGAAATTATGATATAGTAGAATGTGATTGATTTCTTTATGTAAAGTACTTGGGAATATGAAATGGGTAGTAAGAGCACATTAGGATTTTTGGACACATTTTCCGATATGGGATTCGGTCCATGTAAGTGCTTGCATCCATCTTATTCTCACTAGCATTTTTATGCTAATGTTGCTACACTTAAACTTTTTCAGGTAATACTCTTAGTAGGGTACGAGGTGGAGGAGATGGTGTTGCTTGATCACGAGTGGATGGCTTTCGGGACATGGACTTTATATGTATATGTTGGGACATTCCACGAATGCTAGTTGAAACATTATATGTTGTTGTCTTTAGACTTATGTTTTGTTGCTAATGAGAGCCTAAGATTGTTGTACATATTATCGAGTCTATTTCTTTTGATTTTGTCATGAAATGGAGTATGTACATCTTTGTTTTTACTTTCTCTGAAATGGGCCCATGTAAACAGGTTTTGATAGTTCATATTTTAAACGTTTACACGCCAAATTTTTATAAAAACAAAGTCTTCCGCTGTTTATTCTGATTTAAAGATTTGAGAAATTTCGAGTCATTACATTGTTCATGACCAAGTTGCTTTTAAAATTGAAAAAAACTTGGTGGGAGAGATTCCAATATAAAGCTTATCCGGGACTCGTCATCAATTATGACCCCTATCGTCTTAGCTACGTTAAAGTAGTTCATCATAGTCAGAACATGATCATGAACAAAAGTGTCGTGTTCCATTTGAGTGTTATAAATTGACTTTATAGCCTCATGACAGAAAATAAAGTCAAGCCAATCAGCCTTCAGATAGTCACATGATAATATTAAAGTCAATGCCCATCGGCCTTCAGATAATCACATGACAATATAAAAGTCAAGCCAATCAGCCTTCAGATAATATCAAGTTATTGACTTAACATAAAAGTCTCATTTCCTTATTTTAATAATCAAACGAAGTTCCATATTCAAATTCCTTATTCACCTTATTATGCTTGGAACCTTCAACTTCTGATAATCATTAAGAAACGCTGAAGCGAACCTAAACTTAGAACCTCCAAGAGTTAGTCGTTTCCTTCGAAAGATCCATGAGTTCTCCCAACTCAAGAACTAACACCCAAGCCTAAACAAGTTAGTTCACTTACTTTAATCCTTTCATTTCAAATCTCAATCTCAAATTCCGATCCTACAAGTCATTCAACTTGTTTTGTTTCTAAGTTTACATTTAAATTTTATTTATCCTCACCTTGAAAAAAGTAGTTTTAGCTCCAAACTTATGAAAGAATGTTCAAGCGGTGGTCTAAAAACACCTACAGTTAAATTACATCTAACAATCATTAATTAACCAAACATCCAAAAAACGACACCTAAATGCATAAAACGATAAAAAACCCCAGAATGACCCCAAGAGGCTCTCTGCCAAGCATAGAGGAGGGTAGGTATTGGGTTTTATTTTCAGGCTTTTAGGCAATTTAGAGGCATTTGGGGTCGGTTTCGATTAGTTTGGAAGTTTACAATTTTAATGGGTAAACTTAATTAGGGTTTTTGGACAAGAGTTGCGTCCCCAAAATTAAATGCAACATAAGATTAAACAATTAAAACCAGACTAATTCATGCAATGAATTGGATAATTCAAACGGGACGGGTTTTGGTTCAATCTCGAGTCTAGGGTTAGGGGAAAGCTTACTAAGTACGTAAAACAACTTCTTTAATTGAAATCTTCGAGTTTCTTCGCAAGAAATTGCAGATTTCAACCATGTATTCCATCAAAACATCACTTGAAACAAAACCCTTAAAGATTTAAAAACTTCGTCTTACCTTGAGGCCTCTCGAAAATTAAGGAAAAGCTTCAAAGGTAGGTTGAAAAGAAATCTTGGACCGAGGGCTATCCAACGCAACTAGAATTGAGATGATCAGTCGAGAAACAAAGAAAACCCAAAAAAAAATCTTCCTCAATGAAGCCCACGGCAATGCAAGGAGGAGAAGAGAAAAATTTGTCTAAAAATTGACTATTTGGTCTTTTAAAGAAGATGAGTGAATAGTGTCAAGATATTTTAAGAATTCGGAAATTACGAACTTGTCTCTCGTTTACTTTTAGCTTTTAAAACGAAACCCAAAGCACTTAAACTTACCAAAAGGTGATTAATAATTATTTATTGGCCCGTTAAATACGACCCAAATTAATTTAAGCTAATAAAACAATTAAAAGATTTACGATCGAAATAAACTCCTAAATTCTAAGCTATAAATTCTAAACTAAATTTAAATACTTCAATTAAATTAAAAAAAAATTACCTCAAGAATAACAGGATGTTATAGCAATACATTAAAAAGGAGAGGGGGAGATTTAGGAATAAACTGGTTAAAAAAAGCTAGATTTACAAATAAAATTTCGGGTTATGTATGAGAATAGCTACTTTTTAGTGGAGTAACACAATACAACAATGTTTGAAAAATAACATTAAATGGCCATTTGGAGAGAGAAAGAGTTATTGAATTTACCAAAAAAAGACCTCTCACGAATCTGAATGTCATTACATAAGATTTTTTTTTAAAAAAAAAACTATCTCCTCTCATTTTTGGGTTATCTATGAAAATGGCCATGTATGTTTTGATCTAGTATAACAATATTAATCGTGCAAGACGTATGGTATATTATGTAAAATGTAGGAACAAAACGTACAAAGATATAATACTATACCATACGTACAGTGTGTTATGTAAAATATAGTATATTATGTAAAATACGTACAATATATTGATTTTAAGTTTCTAAACTCATTTTTCTTAAATGCAAGAACAAAACAAAGGATTAAAAATCTGAATGTATGGAATAATGAGAGGGAAAAACAATTAAATTTGGAAAATTGAAGAGGGAGAATAATTGGAAATAATTACATTGGGAAGATAAATTTGAAAATAAGGAAATAGAGGAAAGAGATTCATTGAAAAGTCAAATAAAATGATTACACTAGAGTATAAAAGTCATGGAAAAAGTAAAAAGTAATTGGTAGCTAAAAAATGATAAATGATGAGATGTTGCTAATTTTTCATAAGCATAAAGAAAAGTGGTTATTTTTTTTAATTATCTCTAAATTTTAATTCTAACATATTTATAAATATTAAGTGAAATTCTACCACCTTTAAAAATTCCCTTACATAAAAGGGCACATCAAAATATTTGATGAGATTAAAGTCTAAACTTAAATCAGTAATAAAATAAATAAACACTTGATCATTTAAATTGTCTTATTTTTGGAAACTTTTTAGTTCGGCATGAGTTTTTATTTGCTATACTTTTTTATGGGTTCTGACTTTTTTTCACTGTTTAACTTTGTGATTGAATTTGTATGCTTTAATGAAGTTCTGATATTATTATTCTTAAATTTAAATTGTTTATTTAGATCCGTTTAGAGTGATTTATTAGTTAGTTTATAGATAACTTTCCAACTTGGGATTAAAAATGGTTTTAATTTCAAGATATATAATGAAATTAAGTCTTTAAAGTTAATATGAACTAAGAAATCAAAGAATGAAATTTTACCATTAGCTTATCAAGATGGAGAATTCTACAAATTCATTTGATTATCAACTGAGTTTACTGGATTTGGAAAAGGAAAATAGTAAATAAATTAAGGACCATTTTATAAATTTCAAAATGTAAGTCAATGAGGATTATATCATTAAAATGTAAGACCATATCGGCATATCCCATTCAATAATCCATCAACTTTTACTGATTTATTATACTAATTTGCAAGCGAGAAAGAAATGCAACACTGTTCTTAAAAGTAGAAAGCAAGATAAAATCTACATAAAATTTAGTCATTTTCAGATAAAGTACTGCTCCTTTTTCTTTTTTATCCTCTGCTTTCTATGGAGTGCTTGCATTTTTGTCATGTTGTCAAGAAAACTAATCCCACATAATATCTCTGTGAATGACCCAATCAGATGGATTAAGAGTACTTTCTCCATCAGCAGCAACAAGATCATAAGGTGAATCTTCAGCAAATTCAGTTGGAAGAGACTTCCAGAATAAGGAAGGCTTCCATTCTGCTTCCTTGATCACCTTCAGAATCTCCCCCACCACTACTTTGCTTCCTTCAGCTGACAAATGAATCCCATCACTGCACATTGAAAAAAAATAGAATTACTTTAGACCAAACATGTTTCCGTAACCTTGAACTCGAAGCGTCGCATTTGGTTCTAATTGATTTGATTACAAAGTGTATTTATATTTCACAATCTTTCACCATGTGATAACTAAGGACAAACGGTTTAACTCAATAATATAAGAAATGCTCGGAAATGGACTTACGTGAAGCAATTCTTCCAATCCTCTCTTTTCTGGAGGGCTGTATAAAGATCAACAACTTTCACACCCATCTCTTGGCACAGCTCTATACAAGCATCAGAATACGCTTTGCACAAATCATTTGTTCTCACCAATTCACTAAGATACTCGCTGCTTATGCTCAATAGGAAAAAGCGAACTATCTAAGAATAAAAAATGACATAAAAAGGATGGAGGAAACAATGCATTAAATTGCATAGGAGCACCTTTTAGCTTCACGAACTTTCACCTCGTTCACGGGAGGGCAAGTTAAAAAGATGATGCGTATTGTATCTGAAAGACTCTAATTTTCGAAGAATTTGAATTAGAAAATCCATCAATAGTAAAGTATTCACATAAGAAAATAACTACAAGCATATTATTACAGCAAGAAACCTTATTTAAGTAACTATGTGATATGAATCATGGAGCCTCAAAAGTGATGAATGACATTAGCTTCACTCAAGGTTCAAGAGCTAAGAAGTTGGATCATGAAAGAAGAGCTTGGCTAGAAATGAAGAGAAATGGAAACTTTCCAGAAATGGAATCTTTCCCAAAATGAAAACTTTCCATATATGGTAATTCATGGAGAAGATCAAATTTACATTCAAAGGAAGCTCAACAAAAAGGATTGAAGACTTTATGCACAAATGGAAGTTCCAAGTAGTGTAGGGCTTTAATTCAGGATTTTTAAATTTCTAGGAATTGTAGTTTTTATTTTTGATGACTCATCATGGTGATGTCTTGATGAAGTCATCCTTATCAGAATTTTATCTCATATTTTCGAAATTAGAGTCATATTAGGAGTAGGAAACTTGTTTTGCATATTTAAAGGCTTTATTATTCAATTAATAGACAGATTTGATGAATTAAAGAAAACTAGCCGATTGTGCTTGCCTTGGCTGGGAGCCATCTCTCTCAACTATGTAATCTTGCTTTAGATTGCATGCTTAGGAGCATTCAAGCAACCTTGATCAAGTTGTTTGTGGAGTGTTTCGAATCATGGGGTAAGAAGTCATTCTTGTTTCTTGATATTTGATCATCAAGGTATCCTTTTTCCCTTACTTACACCTTGGGTTGTTTCGAATGACATATGTTGGTTCAATGGTTTGTTATTTTGGGGTCCTTAGTTAAGTTTAAGGGTTTTAAAAGCAATTCCATGGAGTTTTCGTATCACTATGGTTAAAAAAAATAACATCATATATGTCATTCGATAGGTCTACTATTCATTTCATGAATAGGAGTTCTCCACATGATCAATTTAGTTGTTAGAGAAAGATGATATGAAAGTATCAAGATTTTGTTTGAAGTACCTGGAGATGAGTTGCAATTTTTCTCATGTTCTCAACGTATTCAGCAAGTGGTACATGAGGGCCCAGGCCAGATGTGTGAGGACCCATCGAATCGTTACCACCAAAATAAACTATCACCAAAGAAGGCCGTACAGCAGCATCCTGGCATTACAAAAATAAAATAAACAATATAGAAGTATTTATGAGTTATAAAAACAACAACATGAAGTACTATCAAACTCAAGGCATGTGTATTATACAGCTCAAAAGTACGCAAATAAAACTTGAAATCGGGAGCCAGCATTCGGTGCCGTGGAAGTTTTCTACATGATTATTTACAATTCCAATTGATCACATGTGCAGAACTTATACCTCTGATGTAACAGTTTCATGAGGTAGTCAATCATGAATATGGAAAGTGACAGAGAAATGCCATCTAGTTATATTGCTACATTTTTGGTATTTCCATCAAGCCAATGAAGTTAAGGAACTGATTACATTTCACTACCCATGCCACTTGAAGTGTACCAGGAGGTATACTTGTGATTAATTGGGGTGTTACTCATTTTCGCTCCCTCCCACTCCTTTGTGATATTTCTATTTATTTTCTTTTTCTTCACATTTCTTGGTATGGGCTGTCGTATCGACTAATACTTAATAGGTTAGGGTTAAATTTTCTTGTCCAATCCTTTCAGTTCCATTAATAAAAATTAGTAAGATTTTGAAGTAGTAAATGTACAAAAGTCGAAGAACTTTCACCAATGCAACATATTTTAGTTCTGACATAGTCTAAAATAGTTGAGTATTGCATCTTTCACTTTGATGCACATGAAGATAGCATTTGCGATAACCTAATATGATGATAAACTAAGGGGATATTTATATCAGATGAGAATTGACACACTCCTAGATTTGCTTCTTAAGAACTTAATAGCATTTCTGCATTCATTTCTAAGAATGCAATTAAGAGTAACATCCACATATGATATACATCACATCCCTATAGTTTGTGGCTTTGCGACATTCCCATCAGACAGAAACAGTATGGTAAAAATAATTTAAAATTTGTAAATATGCTTAAATGATCTAGAAATTTAGACACGTGATAGATCGTTTTTGCGCATGCTCTACCTGTGTTTTTCTATGGCATTCTCTTTTGTACTTTTTATCCCTCTTAATGAAAGTTGGCTTCTTATGCATAGAAAAGGGCTTACTTTCAATAAACATAAAAATATTATAAAACTTCTTTAAAAAAGATTAACACTAAAATGATAAATTATGCAGAAGATTTTGGTACTATATTTATTATATCATTATTATATACATGTCTCAAAACAATGCATACTCATATATAGGTTAAGGACAACTCTGAATAATATATATATGCAAAAGTAAAATACTAGGAACCACATTATCCTAGCATTCTAAATGATAACATATAGAAATATAATCAAACACCTTGAAAGCCTAGAATACTTATCACAGTACCTTCGGAAAAACTCGATCAAGAACCTGTACAGCACGCCGTGAATTCCAACCGAAGTAACCTCGTAGAAGAATATCTGCCTGAAAGGAAGTAGGTACAAGATGAAATGTCAAAATAGAAAAGCATATATAGAATTCTGAAATGCTAAATTGATCTAAAAACAACAGTAATTTGATTTCTGCCTCAACCCAATGTCTGATCTCTTTTTCCACATGTTAGATAGGATTATTTCATTTCTCTTACAGAAAGTCAAGGATTTCTAAACAATAGGCTTTAGTGAAAAATGTAACTTACTCATAGCTCAATTATTTTTAACAATATTATAAAATAAACATCACAATAGTAACCTTTAAAAATCAAGATTATGAAAACAGCAGCAAAAATATGGTTGTACTTTTCTTCTTCTTTTTGTTAACTACACCCCCAAAACAATTATGTCAAATAAATAAACAGCAAAAATACTAAATCATACCATTTGGATCTTTGTACTTTTCACTAATAAACAACAATATTTCGTTTTTCCAAAACAATGAAATAAAATCCTGGGTTTTAAAACAGAGAACTTTCAAAACTAATCAATGGGTACCTTTCATTTCAGGTATTGAACAGATGATGAGAAGAAAATTGAAGCAAATTCTAAAGAAAAAAAATGAAATTTGTGGAGCACCCACTTGAGCATTTTGAAAATTGAGAAATGGGTTTTGTTTCAAAATTCAAACAAAGATGAAACCAAACAAAACCAGAGAGAGAGAGAGAGAGAGAGCAAAGAATTTTACTTTGCGAGCATAGACATCAGCTAGAATAGCACCCCAACCTCCATTGGCAAAGCTAAGCTGAACAATGGAAGATCCAAAAAGAACAAACTGAGGTCTTAAAGAAGTAGCCATTTTTATGTTAAAATCTCTGTGTTCTGAAGATGGAAAATGGAAAAGATTAAACTAAAGGGACAAATAGACAGTCCCTCTCAATTGGAGAAGATCAGGTGACGTCGCTAGCTAATATTAATATTAATAACAAAAGAAAAGACTGAGATTTTCTTTTTAGCATATTTTATTTATCTACCGTCGATATTGTTAAGTTTGCCCCTCAGGGCCTCACCAAATTAGTGGTTCTCTCACTGCTCCCCAACAGTATTACACCTACCTATTTATTTTCTCTTCTTTTTCTCGTACTATGATAATGTTCTTAGGAAAAAAAAATCTTCATCTCAAGATTACCAACTTTTTAACGTCCTGTTATTTTTACAGGTAGAATTTTATCATTATTATTTTATTTTAAGTTTTTAATTAATTTAATTTCTAAAATTTAATTATCTTTACATGCTAGTTAATATTATTAAAATGTTATTTAGAAACTAAGTGCATTATATATTATTAAAACGCTTTTTAATAATATTTAAACATCTTATAGCTTAGTCTAAATGTGTTTGATTAATGTTAAGAGATAACTTAAGTTTTGAGATGCAAGGGACTAATTTAAAGGATGAGCGAAAGTTAGGGGACCCATATGCAATAAAATTTCTTCTCATCAAATTTAGGGCTCCATCCATCTTACCTTCATTTTGAAAAGAAAAGAAAATCTTCTCATTCTCTCCCCCTCTAGCCACCGGCGCCAAATCCTACAACAAAGGAGTGAGTTTTCCTTCTCCTTCAACAAAATCACCTCAAATTGTTTGGGAACTTTGGGTTTTGTGATAATTTCCTTTTTCAAGAGGTTTGGAGAACCCTCCCTCTCTTGAAATTGAACTTTAGTAAGTTTTCTAAAATTTCCCTCTCAGGTTTTGTTTTAAAATTCTTCCATTGATTATAAATATCAAATTCCTATCCATGGAACTTGATACTTATAATCGATTTGATGTTTCTAGACCAAACTTGTCATTTCCATTTTCTCCAAACAACCAAAACTTGACAAAAGTTACCTCCCCATTGTCTACCAAAAACTCTGAGCCATGGTTGGAGTTCCTTTGTGATTTTGTAATTTTTCTTTTGTTTGGGGTGACTAAACCATGTTCAAATGCCCTAAATTAGATTACCCATTGATCTAAATACCTTAGAGAGTTCCCAAATCGAACATGGATCGTCTCAAAACCGCCCAAAAGCTGGAAAACATCTCTTGTTTCTCCATGTTCGGCCGAGAGCATCAATGGAGGATTCCCTAGTTGTTTTTGTGTTTTTTTGTTTTACTTGACGTTTGATGATTGTTTGGTAAAATTAATGTATTTTAGATATAATAAATTGTAGGTGGCGCTTGATTGCTCATTCACCGTTCTCCTTGGGACGCTAGTTTTGCTCAATTTACTAAAGGTGAGGGAAAATAGAATTTACGGTAAATTTTGGAACCAAATGCGTGAATGATTCGTATGATTCAGAAGATGAGTTTAATATTGGAATTAAGAGAATATAAGCATACTTAATGTTATGATTAAAGCCTTGGGAGTATAGATTGGTTCTTCCTTTGGGTGAATTTTGGTTCTAAGTTGATTATGTTAGTTTACCTTAGTATTAGTGTTTTACTTTCTCTTGGAATTTTTCTGCGCTTTTATACCTTATTGTTGATGTTAAGGATGATGGACATGATACTTGAAGTAGTATCATGAAAATTGCAAGTTTATGGTATTTATGGAAGTTGTGAGTTAAGATGATTATGAGTTTCTGTTTAGCTCTTATTGAGATTTGTTAAGTATTGGCACCTTGGGACTCTGATTTATTTTCCTTGCATGTTGGTAATTTGAGAGTCTATCTGACTTGAGAATCTATTAATGATTATGGAAATCTGGAACTTTTGTTGTGTTTTTTGTAGGATAAAGGTAACTCAGATTATAAGGACCGTCGATGCCTTGTAATCTTAGGTTGCTTATTTATTGTTAAGACTATGGTAAAGTATGTTAAATAATGCATAGACTGTATGTGCTTACATTATTGTTTGTTCTTATGCTCATGAGGAATGCTAAAGATTGTGTGTACATGGTTTATTGAGGGATGGATAATGAGATAATGTCTAACTGCGTGAGCTTATATTATTTGGTATTATCAATGAATGATGTGATGCATTTATGAGAGAAATGTAAAGATTGCGTGTACTTTGAATGTTTAGGTGAAATAATGAGATAATGTTTAGACTGTGTGTACTTTCATTATCTGTGATTATTCACATGTTAAAAGTAAGTAATATAAAGACTGCATGTACTTTACATGTTTTAGGCGAGTTAATGAAATAATGCTGAGACTGCGTGTACTTACATATTTTTCTTATGTAGACTACATTTGAGGCATGTTGAGACTGCGTGTACTTTGCATGTTTTAAGCAAGTTAATGAAATAATGCAAAGACTGCGTGTACTTACATTATTTGTCATTTTTCACATGTGGACTGTATTTGAGGAATGTTGAGACTGGGTGTATTTAGCATGTGATTGTATGAGGTTGGGAATGTAATAGTTAGGAGATCACATGAGTTACAAGATCATGAGTTGTTGAAACTTGACTACTTGTAATATTTGGAGTTTATGCATTATTGAGATGGAATGTATGAGGATATGTTTTGGGTAGTCAAGAGATAGTAGAGCCTTTTGACAAAAATCTGAATTCAGATTTAGGATCTAAAGTTACTTTATCTTCCGTTTATCTTCATTGGGTTTTTTCGCTCATGATACTACTTTTTCAGGTGTGGGACGTGGTTGCGGCTTGATCTCGAGGGATGGTGATGACAAGATGGACTAGAGTTGTTGTATAGTCCATGGACTTATTCTTGTCTTTCTTTCATTTACATTTGATCTACTGAGCTCATGAGAGCACATTACTTCTATTTGATACTATTTACATGGATTATCGATTTGAGACTTTAAGTTTTAGACTTTGTTTATGATTAAGAAGGGATGAGCATCCCATATTTTGGAAATGATTATATATTTTATCCTATCTTTTGAAATGATGGAGGATTTATTCTTAATGATTTACATGTTTTCTTTAATTAAAGTCTTCCTCTGTAGACCACATGCATCACATGTTTTTCATGTTTTGGTTTTATGTCCTTATCCAAAGCATCACTTAGGTGAACGATGCCAGGTATCCTCTAAATTTACACTTTTTAATATTTTATTAATAAGTTAAGTGTAGAATTAGAAGTTCCAGTTTTCTGATTGATTCACATGGAACTTATCTAGTTGTGATTTCAATATGCCTCCCAGAGCAGCTGCATTTAGGAGGAGTAGGCACGGTGTATCGGCTACGGTACGGGGTCGAGGTAGTGGTCGATGTCGGTGTAGAGCAGTTACCCCACCTCTGCTTGAGGATCATACTGATGCTAGAGGATCGATCCCGGGTGATGTGTAGGATGATGAGACTTCAGTTGACAGGCCACATAGGCGCAAACGTAGTGTTACTATTCCTGAGGAGGACATCATGTTATACCACCTGCTAGGGTACTTGATCCAGTTGATATGCCTAGGGGTACCGATGCTGCTAGGTTGATGAAAGATTATTTGAGACATGCCTTTTTTGAGATTGATGGGACATCCACTGATCCGACGCTTGCCGAGAGATGTGTTATAAGAGTTGAGAGAGCACTTAACTCTATTGAGTGCCCTGAGTGACGGAAGGTCCACTGTGGGACATAGTCTCTGGTTGACGAAGCATTATATTGGTGGCAGGGACTTTTTCGCTCTTTGAGCCCTACCTTGGTAGTCACATGGGAGATGTTTAGGGAAAAGTTCTTAGACAAGTATTAACCGGAGGATATCAGAGATCAATTAGATGTGCAGTTTCCAACCCTGAGACAAAGAGACTGTTCAGTGGTCGAGTATGAGCCGGAGTTCGATCGTTTGTCCAAGTTTGCTACTGGGCACATCGCCAATTCTTAGAGTAAGAAGAAGAGATTCATAGTGTGTTTAAGGGCAGACATTCGAGGGTATGTACGAGCCTTCTGAACTACCACCTATGTTGAGGCTCTAGACTTTGCCTTAGCTTTAGACATTGGGCCCTCTGAGAAGAAGGCCAAGTTAGCAGTTGCATAGACCTCTTCACACAAGAGAAAGGCCGAGGATGACCATTTCAGGTCGAGTGACACATCCACCAAGACATGTTCAGGGTAGGGGTAGAGGACAGACTGGACCTCAGATTTTCCTGACACAACTGTAACGTCCCGTTATTTTGAAGTGAAATTTTTAATTTATTTATTTATTATATTTTATTTAATGTTATTTATTTATTTATTTCAATTTAAGTATTTAGATTTTTTTTTTTTTGAAATTTCGATTTTAGTAGTTAATTTCGCTCGAAATCCTTTTTAATCGTTTTAATATTTTAAATTCGCTTCGGTGATATTAATAATTATTAATAGGCCAATTAATAATTATTAATAGGCCAATTAATAATTATTAATCACCTTTAGATTTATTTAAAAGCATCGAGTTTCGTTTTATAAGTCAAAAGTCATAAAAGGATGCAACCGTCATTTCCAATTTCTTAAAATATCTAAATTTACTATTCATTTATTCTTTAAATATAAAAAATTCAACAAGTTGGCTTCATCTTCTTCTCCTCCTTTCTTCCTTGGCCGTAGCCTTCATTTCCACCATGGGTGAGTTTTTCTTTTCTTCATTTCTCATTCGTTTTTCAATGGATCAGCTTCATTTTGGTTGCGTTGGATTGGTAGGGACGAGGGCTACCTATCCAACCTACCTTTTCGGAGTTTCCCACTCTCTAAGGGAAGTCCCAAAAAGTAAGTTTTCAAAACTTTTTATATAGATTTGTTTGTTTTTTATTATAAATGAGTTTCGAAATTGAAATCATGAATTTCTATCATGTAAGTTGATGATTTTGAGCCAGGATTTTTGAAAAACACTATTCACCTGAAAACACTATTCATCTGAAAACACTATTCATCCGAAATCACTATTCACCCGAAAATGCACACTTGTTCTCATCTTAGTTATGAGTTGTAATATGTTGTGCAATTGGTGAATTGTAGGTGCGATTGCTCGGTTGTTGTTTCGTGGAAATTTGAGACTTGGAGCAAGTCTTTTTTTTGGCAAAGGTGAGAATAGTTAGCATTTAAAGTAACTATAGAAAGCAAATAGGTATGATGGTTTGTAGAATTTGAAACTAAGACTAGAATCCGAATCTAAGATTAGAGGGATGTGAGTTAGTGCCCTTAGGATTAGGAGTTAATCCTTTAAGTGAGAACTTAGGAGTTCTCGAGGAAAGTATTGAATCTTAGAAGATTCTAAGTTAGATTCATTTCGATGCTTAGGTTGGATCATTGGAAGTTAAAAGATCCAAACTTTTATATAGAATGGTTAATAGAACCTCGGATTATATTGGAAGTTTAGAATCCTGGAAGGTATAGGTTAATCGTTAAGATAGAATGTACTTGTATTAATGTAGCGGAGTTCGATTTACATATCGTTCGTCCGAGATGCTTATCTATTTTACTTTATGTCATTTACTTTATATCTTTTACTTTATGCCCCTTTACTTTATGCTTGCATCAACTACTTTAATTCTGCACTTTACTTATTTACTTTTACAAGGATATGCAAGCATATGCATATCATATTGCATCATACCATTCTCGCACCATTCATGAAAAAGAAACGAAAGTGAAAAAGAAATGAAAGTGAAAAGAAAAGAAAGTGAAAGAGAAAAGAAGGAA
The DNA here is from genome assembly GCA_028015215.1 of Gynostemma pentaphyllum. NCBI lineage: Eukaryota > Viridiplantae > Streptophyta > Magnoliopsida > Cucurbitales > Cucurbitaceae > Gynostemma > Gynostemma pentaphyllum. The sequence continues at coordinate 33,428,710 of CM051352.1, forward strand.
GAATGATGAACCCTACGTGGAGTTCACATCACCTTCAGTGAAAAAGAAACGAAAGTGAAAAAGAAATGAAAGTGAAAACAAAATAAAGTGAAAGAGAAAAGAAGGAAGAATGATGAACCCTACATGGAGTTCACATCACCTTCAGAGAAAAGAAAGAATGTGAAAGAAAAGGAGTTGAATGAGTATCCTACGGGATGTTCTCATTACTTCTAGATTCAAAAGGAGTGAATGGTATCCTACGGGATTGACGCATTACTTCTTCATACATAGGGAGTTGAATGGTATCCTGCAGGATTGACGCATTACTTCCTCATGCATAAAGCTGAATGGGATCATACGGGATGTTCTCATTACCCTTCATTCACGCACAAAAGGGCAATGCGAAGTCCTACGGGATGCTCTCATGAATTCATGTTTATGATAGATGAAAGAGAGAATCGAGAAGTTGTATGATGTGCAAAGTATATTTACTTTTCTTACTTATGTCATAACAATGTTGATGGATGAGTATTGACTATGATTATTAGTAATATCATCCTTGGAAAGTATAAAACGAAACTACCTAAAGTTTAGAGAACTTTAGGATTGATTGTGTCAGATTAATTGGACACAAATCGGAATACGAGTTTGAGGTCTATCTTTACTTTTTATGCTTATTATTCTCACTGGGCTTAAGTTGTTAGCTCATGATATTACAAAAATTTCAGGTAATGCCCTGGCCAGAGGTCGAGGGAGAGGAGATGGTGTTGCGTGATCGAGGGATGCTGACCTCGAGATGGACTATGGTTGTAAAGTCTATGTATTTATTTTTGTGAACTTTAAAGACTTTTGTGATTTTACATTTGTAATTGGCTCATAAGAGCATAATGTCTTTACTTTATGATTATGAGTATTGAACTCCTGAAATGGGACTTGATGTTCCTTATGTTTTATTAGATTTTGAAATTAGGATGTAAACAGGTTTTGGCTAACCAATTTTCAAACATAACCACGCCAATTTTTCTTAAAATAAAAGACTTCCGCTGTCAATTCTGATTTAAATTATTTAAAAAGTGTCGGGTCGTCACAACAACAGACAGACTCTTCTAGAGCTCAAACTTCTGCCGCTCCTTATTATTACCATTGTTTTGATTATCACTTTGAGGAGTGCAAAAATGGGAAGTAATTCTTTCATTGTGGTTAGCTAGGACATATTCGACAGCATTGTCCGAGACTTTAGACTCCACAGCAGCGTAGTGGTTAGGGTTAGGGACGAGGTCAGTGGCAGGGTCGGGGTCAGACAGGAGGTAGATGCTAGGCCTAACCAGCATCAGAGAGCTCCACCACCTGTTCAGACACATCCTCAGCCAGCTTAGCAGGCCCGTGTTTTTGCCACCACCTGAGACGATGTCGAGGCATTAGGTATTGTTGTTACAGGTACTGTGACAGTCTTGGGGCAGTCTACTTTATCTTTATTTGATTCTGGGGCGAGTCACTCTTTATTTCTGCCAAGTTTGTTGAGTCCACTACTTAGGTCTGCGCAGTTAGGACATGAGATGCATGTTTCTACTCCGCTTGGAAAATCTGTTGTTGTGGATAGAGTTATTCATACCGATGATATGTGTATTTTGGGTTGTTGCTTGCATGTTATCTTAATTGTGATGCCGATGTCTGATTTTGATATCATTTTGGGCATGGATTGGCTGTCAGCCAACCACGCCAACATTGGTTGTAGTGCCAAAGTTGTAGGTTTTATTGGTCCATGTGGGACTAGTTTTTGATTCCATGGGACTCGAGGTAGAGTGACTCATGCAGTCATCTCGGTGATTTAGGTTAGAGCCTTCTTGTGTGATGGTGCTTGGGGTTATTTAGATAGTGTAGTAGACACATCTGTTAGTGAGACTACACTAGATTCTGTACCGATTGTGAGGGATTTCTCTGATGTCTTCCCTGATGAGTTGCCCGGTTTCCCACCGGTGAGAGAGATGAATTTTCAGATAGAGGTGGTGCCTTGGACAACACCTGGGACGACTCCATTGTCCAAGGCACCTTATCGTATGGCACCAGTAGAGCTGAACGAGCTTAAGAGTCAGTTGCAAGGACTCTTAGATTTAGGGTTTATACGCCCTAGTGTGTCCCCGTGGGGAGCACTAGTGTTGTCTGTGAGAAAGATATACGATTCAATGAGGTTGTGTATCGACTACCGAGAGTTGAACAGAGTTACTGTGAAAAACAAATATCCTTTGCCAATGATTGAGGATCCATTTGATCAGTTGATGGGAGCTACTATGATAAGGCAAACCCAAATTGCAAGTCCAAAGACCCTATGCTATTATGCGTAGTATGAACCTTTGAATCAAGAACTCAAACCCTCCCTAACTAATCGGTTTCAACCAAGAGATTTAAGGCTAGATGAGATTACCTCTTAGATCAATGACCTAGAGACAAGAATGAGATTCCTTGTTCTAGATTGAATCACTCCACAACTAAGTTGATCAATTCCTAGTTGAATGACTCGGCAGCAACCCTAAACACAAGAATTGCAAGAAGTTGAAAACTCAATGTGGTTTTCAAAAGAAACTCTCAATGAGTGACTTGATTTTCATTCAAGCATAATTCGAGTTTTACAAAGTGTTCCCATGGCTATATAAGCCTTCAAACAACAAAATAAAATCAAAAACATAAAAGGAAACAAACATTAAAGCATTCGGTTACAATTGGCAAGAACAGAAAAGGAAACTAGAGCTCTTAATGCCCACGGTTACAAATAAGGAAAGTTTGACTAAAATACAAATAAAAGTGAATCTGATTTGCTTAGTTGTTGTCTTCTTCCATTCAAGGCATAGTTGACACTTGTACAAAGTTATCTTTGTAGACATCTTCCTTATGGATTTATAAGTTGCACACATTGATCCTCAAAGAATGATATGTCAATTCTTCATCTGAAATGGGCTGCTCATTGTGAAATATAGCTTGAACCGAGCCTAGCAATCCTTGCACATGTGAAATAAATGCTTGTTGAACCTTATTTTCTTAGGATCTTTTGGAGTGCCTCCATGATTCATATCATACTATCTTTTCGAAGATAGATTTGAGATCCGTTTATCACCAGTTGAGGATCCAGGAGGATGATATTCCCAAGACCACTTTCCAGATGCGTTACGGATATTATGAGTTTGTGGTCATGTCTTTCGGTTTAGTCTACAAAACATGAAAACAAACATGCATCGCATGTAGTCTACAGAACTCTAAGGCTCTGATACCAACTGGGATGACCCGACTCTTTTTAAATAATTTAAAATCAGATTGACAGCGGAAGACTTTAAATTTAATAAAAATTTGGCATGGATATGTTTAAAACTTGGACTATCCATAACCTGTTTACAATTTAAATTCTGAAATCTAAAACACAAGGAAACTCAAGTTCCTATTTAGGAGTTCAAAGAGGTTTATAATCATAAAAGTGAAATGAAAAGCTCTTAAGAGCTTATAACAAATTTACATCTCAAAGACCGAAAATAAAACAAAATAAGATAAGATAAGCCCCGAGACTTTTAAATGACATCTAGTCCATCTCCGCATCATCGTCCTCTCGATCAAGCCGCACCAGCTCCTCTCTCATGACCCGAACACCTGAAATGTTTGTAATATCATGAGCTAACAACAAAGCCCAGTGAGAATAAACAAAATAAAAAGTAAAGTTAGACTCCAAACCCGCATCCGGATTTGTGTCCAAGTAAACTCACATTCTCTTACCTTTCAACCACCAAAATGGTTTTACATTAATGTTTCACTTTTACTTACCAATTCTCCCAAATAATTGAGTAAATATCTTTCAACCATTAGGATGATATGTTTCATAACACACCAAACATTTTTAATTCATTTTCTTAAATATCTTATACTATCCATAAGGTTTATATCAAGTCTTAATCTCCAATTCGGGATCTTCTAACTAAAAGAGAATCTAGTTCTCTTAATAATTATACAAGGTTCGATATAACCTTGTAAACTATCGTTATACCATTCTATTTCATTCCTCTTTCCTTTAGCACTCGGCTATATATCATATTTCATTTCTTTTCTCTATAGAAATGTATGTCATACATCAAGTTTCATCTCTTTTCTTTATAGCAGCTCGGGCTATAAATAGTTTACATTTTCTTACCAAAACTTCCAAAACTCAAGAATAATAACTTCCAACATTTAGAAGAAAGTTGTCATATCACAATTCTCTCTCTTATACCTTATTCTTAATAACTCTTAAGAAATATATGGTTTATGCCCATTGGTCCTTAATAACTTATGCTAAGTTCTCTCGGTCTTAACATATTCAAATAAACACAATTTATGATGAATGACAATAATAATAGCTCCCGCAGGCTATATGTGATAGCTCCCACAGGCTATATGTAAGCTCCCACAGGCTTTATGTGATAGCTCCCGCAGGCTATATGTGCTAGCTCCCGCAGGCTATATGTAATCTCCTGTAGGCTTTATGAAATGATATGAATATACTTTCAAGTGCAAGTAAATAAATATAAACATTCAACATAATCGAAAGGGCATAAAAGTAAATAGATCATAGATGTCCTTATGCATAAAGTAAATAAATAGGAAATTTGGAAGAAACATAAGTAAATCGAACTTTCGTTACTTTAATAAAAGTAAGATCTCATCTTAAACAATAATCTTCACTTTCAGGGATTCTAAACTCCCAAAATAAAGTCCAAGGTTCTATTTTCAAGTTTCTTTAACCATTCTATCTAAAAGTTTGGATCCTTTAACTTCCAATGATTTCTAATCTCCGAAACTATTCTAACTTAGAACTTTGAAAAGTTCAATGTTTCCCTCAAGAAACTCTAAAAATTCCCACTCAAAGAACTAGCTCCTAATCCTAAGGTCACTAGCTCACTTTTCTTTACTCTTAGATTCGAATCTTAATCTCAACTTCCGATCCTACAAACCGTTCAACTTATTCGGTTTCTAAATCTACTTTAAATCCTATTTATTCTCACCTTAGCCAGATTAGCTTCGCTCCAAATCTCTGATAGCACGATCAATCAACGATATAAAACACCTACAATTAAAAGTATATCTAACAATCATTAATAAACCAAACATCGATCAATTAACAACTAAAAGATCAAAACGACAAAAACCCCAAGGGTGCTCTCGGCCCCTCTATAGAAAATAGGTTTCGGGTTCGGTTTTCCAGCTTTTAGGCACTTTAGACGTGTTTTGAGTTGGTTTCAAGTAGTTTCGAAGTTCCCGATTTCAATGGGTAACGATGATTCGGGTTTTTGGTCAATAATTGATTTCCCGAATTTAATTACAATAAACAATATATTAATAAAAATAAACCCCAAAACAGCCCCCACGATGAAAATTTCAAATGGGAAGGGTTTCGACTGAAACTCGATTTTAGGGTTTAGGGAAAGTTTTCAAAATCACTAAAAACAACTCCCGTAATTAAAATCATCGAGTTCCTCGGCAAAAAATCGAAGATTCAACATGAAAACTCCATTAAAACACTATTTGGAGCTTAGGGTTTGAACTTTAACTTACCGAGAAGTCTTTAGAACACGGATGGAAAGCACGATTGCTAGGTTGGAAAGAATCCTAAAATCCCCCCAAACCCTTTGATGTCCACGGCCCAAGGAGAAAAAGAAATGAAGATGAAGTCAATTTTGGTCAAACTTTGAGATTTTAAAGATGAGTGAATAGTAAATGGATATTTTAAGAATTTGGGAAATGACGGTTACATCCTTTTAATGACTTTTGACTTATAAATCGAAACCCGAAGTTCTTAAACTAGCCCAATGGTGATTAATAATTATTAATTGACCCGTTAATAATTATTAATACAACCATAACTAAATTAGGCAAATAAAACGATTAAAAAGATTTCGAGCGAAATTAATTACTAAATTCTAAATTACAAAATAATAATTAAGCTAAATACTTTAATTGAAATAAATAAATAACATATTAAATAAATAATAAAAAAAAATTTCACTTCAAAAGTAATGGGATTTTACAATAATTCACAAGAATAATACCAAATAGTGTAAGCACACGCGGTCTATACATTATCTCATTATCCATCCCCTCATTACTGCAAAGCTCACTCTCCATGATAATATATATATATATATATAACACATGTGAATAATACCAAACAATACAAGCGCACACAGTTTTTACATATCTTAATTATAACATGGATCACATTCAATCAAAGCCCATAGGACTAAAACAACATCAATTGACTAGAACTAGGAATTTTACCAGAAAACCACTCCGAATAATTATCATTTCTAAAATTAGCATAACCACCCCGAACATCAGATTTAAATTGTCTACGATAAATAGAATCCCACTCCGAACCTCAGTCAAAATATCTAAAGCAATCCAAATATAAACAAGAAATAAACATAGACATTCTACATTAACCAATTCCATAACCATTCTTTAAACACATTAATAACCATAAGTCAAAAATCGATACTAAACTCCCAAAACATAATTAAAGTAGCTAAGCATGCTTTTTTCACTTAATTACAAAGTTTACTTATCTAAAGCATATGAATCATTCATTAGATTTAGCTTCTAAATTTACCCAATATTCAATGTATCCTCACCTTTAAGCAATAAAGTAAATAACAAACATGAACGCTCCTCCAACGACGTTGTCAAGCACCATCAACAAAGATTATATAAAAAATAATTAACTAACTATACGTCACATTTAAATAAGAAACAAAAGACAAAACCACCCGGAAATGCCATAAGGCAGCCATGGCCGAACATTGTATAACAAGGGTGTCTAGGTTTTTAGGGGATTCCTAGGAGGGATAAGGGTTTGTTTGGGCTTTTTTTCTTGGTTTAAAATGCAATCAGAAGAAATATTTAATGTATTTGGGCATGATTTGGTCACCCAATTCAAGGAAAACTAAACAAAAAATCAAAGAAAACTACACATGGAGACCACAGTTTTGGAGGGTTTTCCTAGGGTTTTTAGATTTAAATTTTGAAATCCAAGGAAAAAGAATAATGTAGAGCTAGTTTAAATGAAAATTTAATTTGTAATTTTCAAGTTTCAAGAGATGGAACTTGAACCTCACACATCAACTTAACATTTAATGAAAAAGAAAAAGAAAGAAGGGAAACTAAAGAGAATCTCACGCTTGAAGTTTCTTAGAAGTGGGAGAAAGCTCTTCAAAGGTTAGGGGAAAGAATCTACACACCGAGATCATTTCAACGCAAGTGGAATCACGTATATCGATGAAGAGACAAAGGAAACCCGGTGATTTCTTCCCCTAGGTGTGTCGTCGGCCTTCAGGGTTCTTGTGAGAGGCTTTTTTTCCTTTTTTTTTGTTTCAAATGAGATGGGAAGGAGGAACCCTAACTTAGACGAAGAATTTTCAAAATTGTAAAAATGGCCCAAACTTTTCCTTTTCCTTTAAATAACCCAATGCAAAAAAAAGAATCTATAGATTTCTTAACTAAACACACAACAATTATAATTATAAATAACAACACATCTAATTAAGCTAGAAAGGTAGCTATATATTATTAATTGGGTCAAATAATAATATTTAGTTCTCTTGGGTTTTTAAATAAATAATTCTAAATTAATTAATTACTAACACGAAATTTATAACTAAATCAATTAACTAAAAAAAACTTCTACCTGTGAAAACTCGGGACGTTACATAACTCTTTACTACTCAACCCACAAACATGTAAAGTGTCTTCACTCAAGCTCTAGACTCTGAATAATCCTCAAGTCCACAATACCACAATCAATAACATACTATCTATCATCGATAGTAATCCTCAAAACTAACAACTAGTCAAGTCTAGGCTACAAGTTCATGAATTGAAAAACATCACCCAAAAGTCATAAAATAAGAGCATGCAAAGTACACACAATTTTTACATTTCTTGTTTATCAAACATAACACATGAATATTAATAGGTAATGTAAGTACACGCAGTCTCAACATTATCTAGTATTCCCACCATTAAAACATCCACCAAATATAAACTAAGTTCATGCAAAGTACACACAGTCTCTGTATACCTAATTTATATTATCAACAACCCACATGAATAATACCAAATAATACAACTACACGCAGTCTCAATATTATCTCATTATTCTTCCCATTAACACATCCACAAAATATAAACTAAGATCATGCAAAGTTCATGCAGTCTCTATATATCTCATTTATATTAACAACAATTCACATGAATAATACCAAATAACAAGGACATGCAATCTCAACATTATTTTACTATTCCTCCCATTAACACATCCACAAAATATAAACTAAGATAATGCAAGGTCCATGCAGTCTCTACATAGCTCATTTATATTATCAACAATCCGCATGAATAATACCAAATAATGCAAGTATACAGAGTCTCAAAATTATTTCATTATTCCTCCATTAACACATCCACAAAATATAAATTAAGATCATGAAAAGTACACACAGTCTCTACATATCTCATTTATATTAACAATAATTCACATGAATAATACCAAATAATGCAAGTACACCCAAGGTCAATATTATTTCATTATTCCTCCCATTAACATGTAATGTATACACAATCATTACATATCTCATTTATATTAACAATAATCCACAATCAAGCCATATGGTCATTCACAACGTCAATCAAGATAGTAGATAATAATCCAGCAGAAATCCACTCCAAACATTTATGACTACACGAATACTTAGAGATCCATCTCATAACCATAATCACAATAAAGTCCACAACTAATTTATCAAGAACCAAAATATAACATAAACATTCTGAAAGAGGCTAATTTATCATATTATTTCATTAACTTCCAAACTGCCATAATTTTCATTAAATCTATAACATCAAGAATAATGACTAAACTCTCAAGATCATCCTAAATTAATTTAAGCATGCTTTCAACACTTAATTTCAAATTTTAAATTTAACTTCCAAATATACAAATCGTTCATAGTTCAATTCCTAAATTTACCAAAAATTTCTATTTGTTATCACCTTACTTAGAATCAACTTGATTCTCCAATTGAAATAAAAAACCACCTACAAACATATTCGACCAAAGTTTAATTTAATTATACAAACAACAATTCACAACTACATAATTAACAAAAGAAACGGGGATCCGGTTGAGTGTCATTGTCAAATTTCAAAATTCGGTGTTTTGAAAACCGTTTCTTTTAATGGGGAAAAGTATGGGAAAAAATTTAGAAAACTCAATTTGATTTTAAATTTCAAGTTACATGATTTGAAACTTGGAATTCTAGATAGAAACAACAACATAAAAAAAAGTTTAGAAATCTCACCCGTTTGGACTTAAATGAAATGATTCCCTTCCCAAATTCTTTGTAACTATTTTTCTAAGATCTAAGCAAGTTTTTCTCAAGAAAATCCGAACAAATGAATAAGAATCGAAGAAAATACTTTCTTCCTCCAACAGAGTAAAGAGGTATGATAACTTTTTCTATAGAACTTGGATGGCTAAGAAATTAAATTCAAAAGATAGATCTCAGAAAAATGAAGAGTTTGATATCTTACAGGTTCAAACCGGAGTTTGGATAAAGAAGTTATAGTAAAAATACTTCACAAAAATTTATTTGGCCTAAAATAAAATAAATGAAGTTCAGAAAATGCGAAGATGAGAGGAAGGGGATGATGAATAGTAACTCCTTAGGTCTCAAAACATATTGGGCTTAAAGAAGAGGTAAAAGTCAATTTTACCCTCACTTAAAGTATAACTAAAAGAGTTAAAATTTTCCCTAACTTTTTAATTCGGGCTCGGAAAGATATGTTGTTCCATGCTTTAGTTTCTTTATGACACAATAGTCATAATGATCCTAAAAGCAAATGAAATTTTATTAGCATTAAATTTAAGTCAAACTTACTTAAATACCCTTAATAGAAAAGATAGGAAAGCTAAGAGATTACCTTGACCAAAACCCAATTAATCAAGATATAATTGTTTGAACTCAAACCCAAAATTAATATTAACTATTCAAAATTAATATTATTTGTTCAAAATAATATTAATTAAAAAAAAATTAAATTTACCCGAAAATCAAGGATGTTAAACAACCTTATCTTCAACCATGAAATTTCAGTTTGCTGACTTTTGGATCCACTTCATTGATCTACCTATTTGATGCCTCAACAAGAAGATGACTATAAAACTAGGAAATATGATACGTGAGCTTATGAGGGTAGAAATAGATGCAAATGATAATTGTTGGGGAGACAACTTGCGAGTCAGGATAAAAAAAGAAGATTTTTCTAAACCTTAAGGACGTTTGGCTGGTGGGTTTGAATGAGTTTGCTATGCATGTATTTTGATTTGTAGAATAATGAGTTCGTTAAGTTCGAGTTAGTAAAAAATGTGTTTAAATTGTGGAAATGAATAGATTTGTAAAAAAATGATGAGTTTAAATAAACCATTATCCATGTAAAAACTCTTTAAAATAACTCAAAATATATAATAACAACATAAGACTTGAAAACCATGAAATATCAGAGTAAAATAGAACAAAATACTTTATAAAACTTAAATCAAATCCATAAATAATACTGATGCCAAGAGTTAAAAACAAAAATATTAAAAATAAAATACATAAACTAAAATAAAATATAACCAAATAAGTTCATCTAACTCAACTCAAAATAAAATATAACTAAAAACATGAAAAAAAATTCCTAATGGTCAGCGCATTGTACAACCCCATCCTTAAGATGCACCCATATTTTTCATTTCGCAGTATCAACAACATAAAATGTATACTTTGTAAGCAAAAAAACATCAAAATACAGAACAACAGTCATATGCACAATTCCAAAAAAACCTATCTCTCAACTTTCCCAAAACATGAATAATTAGAAATCGATGTTCAACTTATGTACTTTCAAGTTCTTATCAATACCATAAACTCTCACAATCCACAATTCATATTTTGTCCATAACTTACACATGAGATATCCACTATAATACAAGCATCAAACAAAGATCACTCACATCAATGGGGCACTTCCGGAAATTATAGCGTCAACATATCATTAATCCCTCACAACATGCTGATGAATGTTAAATGACAAACATATAGTTACCATTGCACATAATAAATACTATATGTCATAACTATTTGTATTGTGCACTAGAACTTATAATTTAACGTAAACATAATTTAAATAAAAAATGAATAAACTAATATTCTTTTGAGAAAAATTCATGCATTTCCATCTATATATAATTTAATGCATCTAAATGACAATAATAACCCTGAGTTACTTATATATTTTCTTGACTGGTTATGTTAGACATATAAAAGGATCCAGCCCGAGATAGTAACTCAAGAAGTCAACAGTATAAGGATAAGGTTGGGGAACCTTATGCTATTAATGTTAGGAACGGTGTCTTATATCTTGTAATTATTTATTAAATATAATTTATTTTGAATAAATTAAATCAATAAACTTAATTTATTTCTAACTATATTAATTCATTAACAATATTAGATAGATCAAGCATTCAAATAGTAAAGCCCCAAAGTTACTTTCATGAAATCACTACTGAGTATGTGCAACATATGTGAGGATTTAAGTCGAGATAAGTAACTTTAAGTGTCTACAATATATGTATAACGTTTAGGAACCTTATCCTGTTAACATTGTTGATAAATTTCCATTTTGTATACTTTACAAATGATCTTATTCGGATCATTCATGTGGATGATATGAAATAGAAGTATCATATACATACTAATTGAATAAGATTAGACCAGGATATTTGTGAAGGGGAATGATTTATTAAATTAGTGGAATTTATTTAGTAACACAAATTAACACTGAATAACGGATCTATTAATATCATGCAATTTGTGATAAAAACACGAAGAACATGTAGATTCATGCTTTATTTTCGAAAATTAAAACCGGAACTTACATTGACTGATTAATGGAGAATCGGTTGGAGGTTTCTTTACAGCATCAATCCTCAGCAACACCGGATCTTCTACGCTATATCCCGATCGATCAAACGAAATCCGATTGTGGGATCGAACTTAAGAAGAAATTGGGAAGAAGAAAAATATTTTCTTCCCAATAATGACTAGGGAATTTCGGCTATGGGGGAAGAAGGGAAGAAGAGAGAGTTCCAACTTTCTATGGAATTAAATTGTGTGATTTATGAATAACCCAACCCTCCTATTTATAGAAAAATAGGAATCCTAATCACATTAGGATTAATCTATAGAGATAAATACAAAAAGAAAAAAGATTATATCTTTCCTTTATCTTGCAGTTTCGAAAATGCCATGGATAAATAGGAGATTATTTTATTTTCTTTATTTTTATTTATCTTGGGTAAATAAATCTATGTAATTATTTTAGGATATAATTCAAACAATTATCTCCTCAAAATACATGTCATGGCCGATTTTATCATCATAAAATAATAAATAAATACAATTTATTTAATTAATTATTTTGGGCCAATTCCAACTGGGTTCATTAATCCAATTGGGCTTGAAATTTTCTCTTAAATTAATAAGTCCAACTTAATTAATTTATTTATTAATTACCATTTAAATAAAATATATTATTTAAACAATTAATAATATTAATATTTTCTCCCGACTAAATATTATCCAATTTATATTTAATTATTAATTTCCATTTAAATAATTAATAATAAATATTATAATTATTAATTTCCATAAATTCATTATTTAATTAATAATTTTATTGACAATATTTTATTATTAATTTAATTAATTTTAATTATTAATTTCTGTTTAAATATAATTATTTAGACAATTAATAATTGTTAATTAATTTCAAATTATTAATTACCATTTAAATATACTCAATATTTAAATAATTAATAATGTATAATTAATAATATTTCATTATTAATTTCATGTTTAAATAAACTCATTATTTAAACAATTAATAATGTTTATATTAATTACCGTTTAAATATACTCAATATTTAAACAATTAATATTGCCTATTTTAAGTAATTCACTTTACTTAAAATTTCCATTTCTTCTACTTGATTTCGCGACTACATTATTTGGGCTAGCATAGGGACTCGATGGACCTATAGATCATGGGCTTAATAATTAGTCAATTAAGTGATTAACACATAATCGATTAATTACTTATTATCTAACTATGAATAATTCCACTATAGATTCATAGTGAACTCCCCTCACTATAGATGAGTTATGTCCATTTAGTTTATCTTTTATTTATATCGTGATATATCCTTCACGTGGAACCCTCATAATTACAAGGAGATAAATTTACCGTTTTGCCCCTGTAATTACCGCTTTATCCTTGTGTTCCCTGATTCTCCAATGAACTTTATCTTTAGTCGAACTAGAGATAAGATACTTCGTGATCAATAGAAGTCGTGACGTCACTTGTTCATGTCTCGAATCGGTACATCAAGGGAGTTTCCTAAAGTTCCTAAAATGTTTAGGTATCGCACTGATACCGTTAATTTATAGGAAAGTTATGAATTCCATCTCGTGAAAATGAGTTCTCAGCTACTTATCTAGTCGTGTTCCCAAAACAGGAGTGTATTGAGCGTTCTTACAGATCGCTCTCAACTATGTGAATCAAAGAACATAACTCCACAAATAGGAGTCCGCATTCCACTCAGGATTGAGATCTATCATGGTTGATAAACTTAGTTTGATATTCGATTATTTTTCGTAAACGGTACTAATGAGAAATTTGATCGGACATCGTGGTCCTGTCTTATACAATCAACATTGCATATGATACTTCCATTTCATGTCTCCCACATGAATGATTAGGATTAGATCATTTGTCTATAAACAAAATGCGAAGCTATCAATAGTGTTACCAGGATAAGGTTCCCAAACGTTATCCGTTTACTGTAGACACGTTTAAGTTACTCATCTCGACTTTAATCTTCTTGTATGACTCACATACTAAGTCATGATTTCATAAGAGTAACTTAGGGTTTACTATTTGAATGTTTGATATTTATATATTTCCATATATTCCTAATATCATTAATTGAATCAATCTAGATAATATAAAGAACTTATGTTTATTTATTTAATTTATTCTTAATAAATCATTATTATTAAATAATTACAAGTTCTAGGACACCATTTCTAACAATTTGATCAGTATCTCACTTACACCATTTACCAGAAATGATCGAATATCAAACTATGTTCATCAAACAGTGATGAATCTTAATCATGAGTGAAATGTGAACTCTTGTTTATCGATTTATGTTCTTTGATTCACATAGTTGAGAGGCGTCTGTATGAAAGCTCAATACAGTCCCGTTATGGGAATATAACAAGGTAATAACTGGGAACACATTTACACAAGACGGAATTCATAACTTTATGAAAAATGACAGTATTAGTGTGATACCTAATCTTTTAGGACCTTTAAGAAACTCCCTTGATGTACTGATTTAAAACATGAATGAGTGACACCGCGACGTATGCTGATCACATAAGTGTTAATCTTTAGTTGGACTACAAATAATATTCATTGAAGGGGTAAAATGGTAAATCTAACTCATTTATAATTATGAGTTTTCCATGTGAATGATATATCACAAACTCATTTTAATAACTAAAATAGATAACTTATCGAGGATTTCAACTATGAATCTATAGTTGAATCATACATAGTTATATAATAGTGATTAATTAATTATGAGTTAATCGATTAATTAACTAATTATTAAGCCCATATCGTAGTCGTAAAATCAAGTCATTAACTTGATTAATGAAGAAACAAATAATTTAAGTAAACTAAGTTACTTAAATATTGGCAATTTTAGATATTTAAATAATGAGCTTATTTAAATAGAAATTAATAAATATATTATTAATTGTTTAAATAATAAATTTATATAAATGGAAATTAATAAATATATTATCAATTATTTAAAAAATGAGTTCATTTAAACAGGACTTAATAATAAAAATATTATTAATTGTTTAAATATTGAGTATATTTAAATGGTAATTAATAATAAAATACTATTAATTAATGTAAATTAATAATTAAAATATTGATGAATATTATTAATTTCTTAAATAATATTATTATTTAAACAAAAATTAGTAATTAAATATTACTTGATGATATTTAATTAGGAGTAAATATTAATATTATTTTTATTTTATTATTTAAATAAAGTTTTTTATTTAAATGGTAATTAATAAATAAATTAAATAATTAGCTAAGTTGGACTTATTTAATTGAACAGAGAGTTTTTAGCCTAATTGGACCTAATTGGAAAATGGCCCAAATATTTAATTGAATATATTAAGATTTATTAATTAGTTGGTTGTGCAATTTTCAGCCATATATGTATATTTTTTTGAAGATAATTACTTGAATTAATTTTCCAAAAATTATTACATAAAATTATAGCTACCCAAGATAAAATAAATAAATAAAAATTAGAATTTTCCTTTAACTTTATCTCCATATTTTCAATCATAGTTAATAAAAGGAAAATAATTTTTTTCCCTTTATCTCATTATCTTAGATGGGTTTTCCTAATGTGATTAGAAAACCCGAAATCCTATAAATAGAAGGTTTCGGTTATTCATAATATACACAATTCAATTCTAAAGAAGTTCAAATTCTCTCTTCCCCCCTCCCTTAGTTTGCCAATTTTAGCGTACATTTTGAGAAGAAAAATTCTTTTTTCTTCTTCCAAAGTTTCTTCTAAAGTTTGATTCACAATCGAGTTTTTCTTGTTTGATAAGGATATAGTGTAGAAAGATCGTTTGATAAAGGAACCCTTCAACTAATTCTCCATAACTACTCAATGTGTTTTAGAATCAGAAAAAATCCCAATAATTATGATAATACAATCGCTGTACAGCTGGAAGTAATTATGTCAACATAGCTGTTGTACAGTTGTGAGTGTTATAAGGAATGTTTATTTATTATATGTAAATCATGTATTTAATCTCCTAAAATTGAATGAGAAACATATCAGAAAATTCTCCTAGACAATTTGTCATGGTATTAGAGCAATTGATTCTTCTAGATTACTTTTGTCCTTCATTGCCATTGTTCATCGATTGAAAGCTGATTTCAATTATTTATTCTTTCCTTTTTTCACTAGAGAAGGTCAAAATTTGCTTTCCATAAGATTCCAGCAATTTTTTTCTCCTTTTTTTGATTGAGTGTTCTGTGACTTAAAGCTGAAGCTAATATGTCTGATATAGTTGAATCCTCAAAGACAAGTGATACGACCTCCAACGAGATAATTGTTTCTAATCCTTCTCGGGACATACAGAACATTCCACCTGGTTTTCAGTTAGATGGTAAAAATTATTTAAAATGGTCTCAACTTATCAAAACATTTTTGAAAGGGAAAGGGAAGATCGACCATATCCTAGGAACGAGACCAAAACTCGAAGATTCAAAAATTGAAGCATGGGATGAAGAGGAGTCTTTGATAATGTCTTGGCTATGGAGTTCTTTGATCCCTACTATCAGTGATACTTGTATGTTCATCAAAAAAGAAAAAGATATATGGGATATGATCAATCAAACATATTCCAAAGCACAATATGCTGCTCAAATCTAGGACATCAAAACTCAGATTACTGCTATTGAACAACTACGACATCAAAACTGTATATGCTACTAAACTTCAAAATCTTTAATAGGAACTAGATCATTATCAATGCATTGAGATGAAAGATGCCGAGATGATTTTATTCATAAGAGGTTAATTGAAAAAGAGAAAATCTATACATTTCTTACCGGTTTGAATGTTGAACTTGATGCTGTTAGAGTTCAAGTACTTGGAAAAGAATTACCTTCATTAAATGAAACCATAGGGACTATTAGAAGTGAGGAAAGTAGAAGGAAAGCCATGCTTGAGTCTCCCGGTATTGAAGGATCATCAATGGTAGCAAAACAATTTCACGCAAGTCCACGCTTTAGCATAACTACTGAACATGGATGGCACGAGTCTAAATCAAATCACCACGGAAAAAAGATAATGTTGTATGCTCCTGTTGTAAGAAGCCTAGACATACTCGAGACAAATATTGGAAACTATATGGTAATCCAACTAACTCTCCAAATAAAAATGGGAAACATTGGGCAAATCAAGATGGATAAATGGGAAATGGACAAATGGGAAGAGTACATGGACAGGTTAACAATATTATCCACCAGGAAGGAGAGAAGGTTACTCATACTACAGAAACTTCCGCCCTGAACTAAGATGAAATTGAAAAGCTGAAAGACTTCCTTAACGCTCTCAACAAACACAATGAGAACCAAGGTACAAGTACATGCTCCGTTTCTGTTTCAGGTAAGGCCTTTCAAACTCTCTTAAATCCAATTATTAGTGAACCTTGGATAATAGACTCAAGGGCTAAATTTCATCTGACAAAAACTAATGATGTTTTTGTAATCTATAGTCCATGTCCTAGTAATAAAAAAGTTTTAATAGTCGATAACTCTATGATAACTGTAGTCGGACAAGAAGATGGTATATTGAATTCAAATACATGTCTTAAATTTTTTTTACATGTCCTTAAGCTAAGTGTTAATTTAATATATATAAGAAAACTTTTGGTAGATTTAAACTGTGTAGTCATTTTCTCTGTTGGTGTATGTTTCAGGAAAAGGTAAGTGGGAAGATGATTGGGCTTGCTAAAGAAATGAATGGGTTATATTATCTTGAGGAAAATAGTGAGCATGCTAGTTGTAGTGGTGATCAATCTACTTCTTTAACTTCCAAACTAGATCTTGTTTCTTTCAACTAATAAAATTTGGTTACACCATTATAGATTTGGGCATCCTTCTTTTAATATTCTTAAGACTATGTTTCCAGATTTGTTTAAAGGAATTGTTATCTCAAGTCTCCATTGTGACACTTATGAATTTGCCAAACATAAGAGAGTCCCTTTTCGCATCAGTAACTCACGCATGTCTAATACTTTCACTCTTACTCATAGTGATATATGGGGACCATCTACAGTTGCTAATATATCTGGATATAAATGGTTTATTGTGTTCATTGATGATTGCACTAGAGTCACCTGGGTTTACCTCTTAAGAAATAAATATGATACTTACTCTATTTTCCAAAACTTCTTCCATATGATTAACACACAGTTTGGAATAAAAGTGAAAAGTGTAAAAGCTGATAATGCTAAAGACTTTTTTTAATCAATTCTTGAATCCTTACTTCCAATAAAATGGGATTATTCATGAATCTTCCTGTGTAAATACTCCCCAATAAAAATGGATTGGCAGAAAGAAAAATCACTTACTAGCGGTAACTCGTGCACTTTTATTTCAAAAAAATGTTCGAAAACACTAATGGAGTGAGGCTGTTTTAACCACAACTCATCTTATCAATAGGTTATTTGCTAGAGTTACCCCTATTGAGACTTTTTCAAGATTTTTCCCTGGTGCTACAATAAATATTTGTCTTCCTCATAAGATATTTGGGTGTATAGCTCATGCTCATATCCGTTCTCATCAACGTAGTAAATTAGATCCTAAGGCCCTAAAATGCATTTTTTAGGTACAAATGCTATCATCCTCATAGTCAATGAATTATTGTCTCTATTGATGTCACCTTTGATGAAGACAATGCTTATTTCTCCTAACTTTCCTCACTTCCCCTTCCGGGGGAGAATATGGTGATAGAGAAGGATAAAGATCAAGTTGGAGATCAATACCATTTTCTTCAATTCTCCCAAGAGTTTCTCCCATCAAATACTTATTTTCCTCGCACTCATAGCCAGCTTTCACTGCAAGTTTACTCAAGGAGAAAAAATATCATTGATCATCAATTGCAAGTTCAAGATTCTAAACAAAATCACTACAAAATACAAGGGCACTAGGTGATGGTCTCGGCCTATGTCGGTAATACCTTGACCAACGTAAAACTTACGTCGGTATTTACACCGAAGTAAAACTTACGTCGATATTTACACCAACAATGAGATGTCATTTTTGTCCTTTTTTTAGCATAACCGATGTGTTGATTTTGTATGTCGGGGATGCTGACGTACCATATTCTGGCGTCACGTTCAATGTCGGTATTGGATAAGCGCATTACCGATGTAAAAAGGTCGGTAATGAGCACCCTTTACCAACGTCATGGCGTCGACAAAGGGTGTAGAAAACGCTTTGGCGTCGACAATACTGCTATTTTTTTTTTTAATTTTTGCTTGGTTTAGGCGCCCCAAATGCCATCTGTTTCACTATTACATTTCATTTCATAATTCTAAATCACCAACATCCTGAATAACAAAAACTAAAAGAAATTTTGATAAATTACCAAAGATTTGAAATAGACATAACAAAGAAAACCAAATTACTACAATAACTAGAATTTAACACAATCCAAAAAATATCTAAAGTGTTAATACATAAACCAAAGTACTACGATAACTAGAGAGTTGACAAAATACAAACATCCTAAGCACACTCCCACTCAACCTTGAAACTTTCTCAAGAACTCCTCACAGTTCGCTCGAAGTTTATTAGCTTCTGCATCATGTGCCAAATCACGAGCTCGAATTTGTTCAGCTTCTGCATCACATGCCAAATCACAAGCTCAAAGTTCTTCGATAGTACTCAAGGCCTCTGCTAGTTGAGTTAGAACAATATCCACTTGTGAACATACAATCGAGCTCGATGAACTACCTTACTTTGGGGGAGGTTTAGGGCCCCTACCCATACCTCTCCTTTAGCCTGGCCTAAGACCCAACGTTTGTCCATGTCATCAATATCAATAAGAGGTGAGCTTATTGAATCAATTGTGTTTGACCCAACCTCATCAGTGACTTATGGATGTTTCATGTAAACCTTCATTTCTTTTTTACCGATAAAAAAATGGTGTAATGAAAACAATATTGTGTTATAAAAAACATAACACTTTATATAAAAAAAACTTACATGGTGTTGTTTGGCCTGTTCGCTAACCCAAGTTTCTGGATCATAAGAGTGTTGTTTCTCCCACACATCGACCCATGAGTTTGAGGCTTCTCTTTTCTTTGAAATTTTCATATAAAATGTTTATACATGTTCAAAGAAATGAAATTGATTAATAATTAGTAAGTGTGTGAAATAATATTACCATCTTATAATGCAAATTAGCATTGGATTTGGAGCCACCCTTATGCAAATACGGTATCGCCGCTCGAGACTGACTATTTTGCATCGATAGTTTCTACACAAAAAGAATATCATAAATTTCTTTCCATTCAGACCTAAATACTAAGCATTACATGATATGTTTTTACCTTAAATTCTGATGATTTCAACTTAGAGAGTAATTTTGCCCATTTATCGTCACAATGCACTTTTGGATGCCTCATGTGATCCGTTTGCTCTTCACCAAACTCTGCTACGTTTTGACTATAATATTATCCAAGCTCGTATCGATAATCATTCACGCATGACATCATTTGTACATCAATGGTTTTCAGAACTATCCCATTGGACAATTGAAGGTGAAATTTTTCCTTAACACATTAGAAATCCATGTTAGTACATATTATCATAAATATATATAGTAATTCAAAATCACGCATCTAAATACAAGTACTAAGCGCAAGTCGTTGTCTAATGTCATTAAGAATCTTTGGTGGCACCAAATCATATCTTTTGTGACTTGGTGGTATGAGGGCTCAGACCAATATGCCTATCTTAGTTATAAATTTTGTCGCATTATCTCCAATCACCCGTTGTAAATTGTCTGGAATAGTCACATCTTTCTTACCCTTTCCCTTGTATACTTTCAGGTTCTTTACAATTCCACATCTAGGAATCGAAGTTTGAGGTGATACTATAGATAAATTATTTAGTCACTACAAAAAAAACATAAATAACATTTACAAGTAAAATATGGATTCTTACCATTATTGAAAGTAGACGGGATGGATGATGTATCTGTCGAAGAATCTACTGTTGGGCTCAATACATGACCCAGTGAAGGCAACATCGATTGTGTTACGATCTGCCTGATCACATAAGCCTAGGACGCGAGTACGCAAACGGAAGCCAGGACCGTACTTTGTTCAAATGACAGTAACACAAGACATTAGAAAACCGAACATGAATTGTACATAAATTCTCAATAAACCTGCTCAGTTTAAAAAAAAAAAACCGACTCGTAGACCATTTCATATCATCAAGTAAAGTTTAGAGTTATAAAACATATAGTCAAAGGCGTGGTGCACCATGGTAAAGTTATTACAAAACGTATCATTCCATAAGTATTTACATAAATGAGTTTGTCATATAAACCTCAAAACAAAACAAAGCTAAACAACCCGACGCCGTGACTCGCTTGTCCAGTGGCCTATCCAAAGTCCTCATCCCGTACGTAACCGAGCACCACCTACCGCTCCATGCCTTCTTCCTCGAGCAACGCCTGAAAGGTGATATAAAGCACCTTTGAGTATGACACTCAGTGAAAACAAAAGAATATGAACGGTGATGCGGAATGTTCACAAGATAATGCACAGGTAGAATGATATACTTAGGTACTCAAATAAATGAGCATTTCAAAGTAGATAGATAAACATGATCAAACCGTAAATCTTTCAAACTCGTACTATCGTCAAACCAGTAGTAAATTTCACGTATCACATTTACCATTTCCTTTTAGTCCACAAACCTTCCCATCACAAAACCCGGCGTCTCACTACGCCCTATACACATACAATCCTTAATCAGTATCCGAGCCATAGCTCTTAATGTATTACACTCTATGGCTTTACATCAAGCCTTAGACAATTATTACCACATTCCATTCATTTTCCGAATCCCTTTCATTCACCACTACGCATCCGCTTCTCAATACGCACATTCAAAGCAAAAGAGATAGCAAAACATGAATGCATAAACGATGCATTAATATGCTCAACACATAACATGAATGCTTATGCAAGTAATCAACTTTCAAGGCTAAGTTATCACCGAACAATAATGCATAAGTCGTTTCCACTTTTCCTTTGCCTTTCAACCATCATTTGGTTCCTTACTCACAACTCGCATCTCACTACGCGCAAATCAAGAATTGCCACATATCACACTCGAGTCGCAGATCATTTCACAACATCCAAGCCGAAGCTCTAACAACTCTTAGGTTATCACAATAACCACTAGCGTCCGGGACATCCACCACATAGCACCACAGAGCTACACAACATCACCGCCACGGTAACCACGTGTAACGTCCAACAACCACTCACCATTACACGGGTTACGACCCCATGGCCATTCATTATGTATATGAAATGCATGAATGAAATGATATGGAAATGAATGAGTAATCATGCTTACTAACAATTCTCATCACAAGAAGTAATCTCGGCTCATCGAGCATGAGTAGGACAATTCCTCCAAGCAGTATATGACTCTATCATAACTCACATTTCATATTACTTCCACATGATACATGTAAGACACATTTCAAGCTTAAAGTCTTTAATCACATTCGTGTGCTATTCACCAAGCACCCATACAAACAAATCAAGAGTTTATGCATCTAGCCCCAATTCACATCTTGCTCAATATTCACATAAGCATATAATTTTCATTTCACGTACTACTTTCAATAACTCATTTGAATTCTTTTCATTGAGCAATAACCGATGGGACAATAAGTAACCATTCATGTATTCAAGATAATAGCCCCAATTCAGCATATGACTTGATCAAAGACTAAGAGCTTAAAAATAAACATCAAGTAAGCATGCTCGTAAAAGCGACTAATCATAAAACATATCGGTTTTGAGCTACTAGCTCGTCGGGGCTCTTTAAATCAACGCTGGATTCATTCTCCACTCCTCGTTACCTCCTTGCACTTTCATCACCTTACTAACCATACATCACAAACCACCACTACTCACATTCATTAACACCCACGTCCAAGATAACTCGGAAAAGAACCGTGATTCACATTGCCAACACCCTTCCGATTCTTTATGTTCTCACCTTCGTAATTGGCCCCGTGGATATCCGCTCGTCTTTGTCATACAACAAGTTAATACACCCAAATATAGGTTAATATTAACATCACAATCAGTTTATAATACAACACCAAAATCCCACACCCGCTAAGAGAAAAAAGTCCCGAAACATCATGATTTTAGGGTAACATTTTCGGCCAAATTGGGCTTTATCATAAACCCTCCTAATTGAACTTCTAATGAATTTCCCTTATAAAACACATACATATAACATCACCAAAAATCCAGAAATCATAGTTCCTCCATACAAGACACCATAGAGTTCATAATACCAAAGCTAGGAACACTCCATTAATGGAGGTTTTAGTCTTTCCTTTTAACCATAACTCCCAATTATATTTGAACATCAACTTGACAATTCTTAGGATTGAAAAATATCATTCTTTAAGCTCAATTTCTAGAAGTTTTACATGGAAGAACACTCCATACAAACACATTTTAAAAACCAAATAAGAAAACTCAAGAATCTCCATGAAAACCTAGAAAACACATAAACCCTAGGAGGAGAATTTACCTTGATCTTTAACCAATTCCTCTCAAATCTTGTTTGAATCTTCCTGATATGTTGATTCTATCATGAATCAACAAGAACCCCTTTGAATTTACCCACAAACACCAAGCTTGGATGAAGGAGAATTGACAAAAATGGAGGTGAAGAGAAAAAAGGGGGTCACGGTTTGGGGAGGAAGAAGAAATGAGGAGTTTTGCTTTTATTTCTTTTCTTTTCTCTTATTTTCATTTAAATACTTTCTAATTTCCAAAAAAATTAAAATAACAACTTAATTCTAACTGCCCACAAGTCCTTCCACCTCCTCATTTTATTCCTTAACTCCCTCCACCTCCAACAATTTAAACTAAGCCCTTCCTCCTCTTTTCTTTTGTTAAAAAGTCATTGCCCTTAAAACTTTTGCTAACTAACCCTCTTCACCATTGTTAACTATGGTTAACCATTCTCTTTTAGTAAATTCCTCCACCCTTGGTTAAATTAACTATGGTTAATTACTAATTAACCAAAATATACATAAGAATAATTTCCCACACATTAAATCATTATTTAAAATATACCAATAAAAATAAAATTTCCAATTACCCTTACGTCACATCCTTGGGCCCTTACAGATTGAGAACGCATCGTTGTATCATATGATGGCTCTCTAATCTCTATTTCACATGGACGGGGACGGGGAGTCTTCCGATTGCCTGGTGCGATGGGCCGTGACTCATCCATCAGAGTCTTCCCCTTATCTTTCCTATTGATAACACGCAAAAACAAATGATTTAAGGTTGATAAATTAAGCTATTTCAAAATATTATTTATAGAAATTGAGAAAACCACGTAAACCTAACATACTATTCTGACTCATCATTTTCTGAAACATCACTCTCATTTTCCAACTTCATTATTGTTTATGAACTCCTCTATGTCATAATCACTCAACTCATCACCTTCTTTTTGAGAGTTTGATTTGTGTAGAACTCGTTCCATAACTGTTTTATCAACTACACTTCCAGGAATGTCGTCTCTATCGAGCCTCTGAGCATCTAAACTATCACTCACGTGTGTATCCATAGGTGAAATGACGTGCAAAATCTTTTCATTCTCATCATCTTCCTCCAACTCAGGGACATTCCATACATTTTTTTGTCTTAAAGTTTGAACCACCCTCCAATCTTTCCCATATTTAATATCATCTAAGTATAGAACTTGTTGAGCTTGATTTGCTAAGATAAAGGGTTCTTCAAAACAGTTTTGAGATATGTTAATCGATAAATTTCCTGACTCTTTTTTCATTCTAGATGGAGATGTATCAAACCATGTACATCGGATCAGAACGACTCGATTGGATCTTAGGTAACTAAGTTCTAAAACCTCTTTCAGTAGTCCATAGAACGTCGTTGATCCTTCATCGTGATCACCCTAAATGGAAACCCCACAACTCGTAGTAGTGCGACCATGTGATCTATCCACTGTGTGAAAACGCATGTCATTGACACAGCATCCCGTATAAGATTTAGCACGAATGTATGGGCCCAAAGACAATGCGTACAAATCATAACTTACTTCACGACGAGTCCACAATTCACTAACCTATATTATCAAATACATTTTGTATTAAAAACTAAAGTGCACAGTGAGCTATGAAATGAATGCACAAGAGAACAAATATCTTACACGATGTTTGAACCAATTGGCTAACCGTGCCTCTTGATGTTTATGAATGTTATGCAAGCTCTCTTATTCAAGCAAATCAAGATGATCCCTATGGATGGTTGGGTAAATACATGAAATCTATATGGTTCTACTTATTGGAAAAGGTGTTAAGAGAGTAGATATACTTATCGTAAATATGGTTTTACTTCATCGCAGTTTGTCAAGATGTACCAATGTGCCTTATTAATGTCTGATTTTGTTATGGTCAAAAGATCAAAATAACCAAGAGGACGGGAAATATCTTTAAATATTGATATGTATCTTTCTATATGACCATCAACTTCTCCTTCATAATTACAATCCATTCTGTTAAATCGAGTCTCAATGCCTTGAAGATATCTAGAACAGAATGTGATCGACTCATTAAAAACATACGCCTCTACTATACACCCTTCTAGAAGTGCCATGTTTCTCACATAATTCTTTAATGTTCGAAAGCTTCGATCTAATAGATACATCCAACTATAACATACTGGCCGCCTACTATTCTAGTTTCATACGATAAATGAATCGATAAGTGAACCATGACATCGAAAAAGGCAGGAGGAAATATCCTTTCAAGTTTACACAAGATGAACGTGATGTCACGTTGTAATTGATCCAACTCACCTCAACTTATTACTTTGGCACACAAACTACGAAAAAAATTACTGAACTCTATTATCACTTGACTTATAACATAACTCAAGAATCCCAGGATTGCTAATTGTAGCAATCGTTGAAACATAACGTGATAATCATGGCGCTCTTTAACCCGATAATTTTTCTAGCCTCAACATTAACACATTGAGATATGTTTGATGCAAACCCATCTGGAAATTTCACACTATTCAAGAACTTGCATGCTTCAATGCGTTGTCTCGTAGTCAATACATAAGCTGCAGCGAGTTTAACAAACATATCTTTCTCAGCCTTTTGTATATGCAATTTAGATCGTATTCCTATATCTTCCAAATCGTGATGAGCTTTCAATGTATCCTTGTTTTTTCCTTCAATAGAGAAAATCGTTCCAACCAAGTTATCACATATGTGTTTCTCTATATGCATCACATCTAACTTATGATGTAAAAGTAATTTAGACCAATAAGGAAGACAAAAGAATATGCGTTTTTTGTCCAATTGTTGTTTTCTTGAGGTCGTTTTCTTTTCTTTTCTTTTCTTGGGTAGAAGAATGCTTACCAAACTTTGAAAAAATTAATCGATCTAGATCTTTCAGAATCTCAACCCCAGATTTAATATTCGGCTTCCCTCTCAATTCTTGTTTACCATCATGCACTGTTTCAAAATGCCATGGATGGCCCATGTGGATATATCGACGATGACCCATAAAACAGATTTTGCTTCGAATACCCATTGAAGAAGTATCTTCCAAACATATGGGACATGCTTTGTATCCTTTCGTACTCCAACATGACAAATCACCATATGCGGGAAAATCATTGATAGTCCATAGTACAGCAGCCCGTAATTAAAAATACCAGGACTTAGAGCTATCAAAAGTTCTTATCACTCCATAAATCATTCAACTCTTCAATCAATGGATGTAAGAATACATCAATGTCTTTCCCAGGTGACTTAAGGCATGTAACGCCCCGTTACAAGGTAAGATTAATTTTGGAATTAAATTAAAATTTATTTAATTTAATTAAAGGGTTTGGATTTTTTTTGATAAATAATCTTTTATTTATTTAGGCTTTTGGGTGACACCTTTGATAAGTGTCACTTTTTGTAAATAATGAGGAGTCTTGGATTAATGAGTAGTGATGACGTGGCGAGTAGAGATGATGTGGCAAGTAGTGATCAAACCCTAATTTGTAACTAAGGAAAAGAAGAAGAACAATTTTTCTCCTCCCTTTCCCACACCTTGCCGCCGCCCCCCATAGTGAAAGAGAAGGAGGAGATTCGTCGTTCGCTCGTTGATTGATCGTTCGTGAATCGGGTTTTTGGATCTAGGCAATTTGGAAGCGATCTTGGTCGAAGGTAACGAAACTTCTCTTTTCTCTATTTCTTCTTGATGCCGTGGGGTTAGGTGTGGCTAATGATAGGATTTTTCATCAATTGTTAATTAGGGGATCGGTGGGAATTGCCCGAATCGAAGGAGGAAGATCGGGAGCCTTTTTCCTTGAATTTCGTTGAACGGGTAAGCTTTTGGGTTGGATTTAGCAACCTTTTCAATTCTGGATTTTTGTTTTTATATTCACTTTATGAACACCAAGAACCCTAGCCATTGTATTGACCTCCATAATTGCCAATTTCCGAAACCGTGGCCAAATACCTAATCGATCTTGATTACCAACACCTAAACCATCAAGATCGATCACCCCAACTACGAAACTGTGACCGAACCACGTCCTAATGATCATGGCCAGCCGCGGCACCCACACACACCCCACGCCCACACTTAGCCAACTTCCTTCGCCGTTTGATTTCCGTTCCTTGATCCACCGAACCCCAAACCTCTTTGTTTGATTGTAATATATTTTAAATGGTATTTTAAGCTATTTAGGGTCTTTGTTTCAGGTCTGGTTCGTCGAGGGAAGTAGCTTGTTTTCGGATTTAAGTAATTTTCCGAGGTGAGTTAACGGGTTATTCAACGGTAAGGTTTTGGAGAAATCTAAAGCCTTTACCATAGCTTATTCTTTCACATATAATTAAATATGTAATTCTGGAAATTTAGGAAGAGAAATAACATTGGAAACACCAGAAAACAATTGGGAGAAAATAATGTTTTCGGTTAGAACTTGTGAAGGCCAATTTCGCCAAAAGTGATGTTTTTAGATTCGATTTGCTTCTGGTTGGTAATGAGTATAAATCTGGGATTATTTGATGATTTTTAGTGCCAATAGCCTTAATTTTTGAATTAGGATTCTTTAAGGTTCATATTTTAGTTTTCGGCAATTTTCGGCAGTTTTCTTGTTTTTCGGCAGTTTTGTGAAGTGTATGTAAAACTGAGTGGGCTGCTGTATTTTAATATTATAAACTGATTTTGAATGTTTATTATTATGAGGTTAATGTGGTTGTGATGATGAATTGAGATTGATTAAAATATATTTACTAGTGTTGAGGCTACGAGCTCAACACTTAGTCATTTTAGTTATGGAAAGGTCCATAACCGGGTACTAATGGTCATTGCTCGTACGAATGATTCATTAGGTGAATAATAGTTATAGTTGAGGCTATAACCAGGTACTAAGAAGTGGTAGTAGTTCCGAGGAACCGCCTTCTTAGTGGAGTTGTGAAAAGAGAATGTTTGTTTAATTAATTATATTTGTAAATCGGTTTGATTGTATTAAGTGTGATGTTGATGTTGGGACTTGGGTAATATTCGAAAGAGGTGGATTCCATGAAAAGTTAAGTGTTGATAGCGAATGTTTAGTGAATAAAGAATGAGTGGAGGATTAAGTGATGGTTGGAGTGTAAGAGTCTTTGGAAGAGTGTTGAGAGCTTGGGACTCGGTTTGGGTTGTTAGAGACTACCTAAGACTTTATCGTTGTTTAATTCGTTTTCTCACTGGCTTTAGCCTCACAGTGATATCTGTGGTTATTTTTCAGGTAGCAATGGACCGAGAGGTGGCGGTTGATGAAGTGGAAGAGATGAGCGTTCATGTCGTGGAGGCGCCTCGAATTTATTCTTCTTTTTGATTGATGAACTAAGTTTATAAACTTCTATTTGAATTATTGAGTCGTTGTGAGTTGTAGTTGATTTTTAGACCCTTTTGTCTTTACTCTTATATTTTGAATGTTGTTGTTTTGGTTTAAAAGTTGAACTCCGGAGTTTCTTTTGTTTTAAATTCTCAATGATTATGAAGTTTGTTTTATTTTAAATAAAGGAATTTTATTGAGTCTTCCGCTGTTGAAAATAAGTTTGTTTTTGCTACTCTGAAAAGTCGGGTCTTTACAAGGCAGGAAATCAGTAAAAACATGGAGAAAAGTCATTCTTTCATACATTTCCAATAAGTTATATGGAACGAAAATAACGGGCCTCACACTGTACGGGATGCTTATTTTCCCACAAGGGTTACAACCATCTGAAACTAATTCTAAACGCACATTTCTAGGATAAGAAGCAAACATCGAAAATTCTTTGTCAAAATGCTTCCATCCTTCTGTATCTGACGAGTGACATAAAACGCCTTCCATTTCTAAACGCTTATCTTTATGGCATCTCATATCATACGCCATATATTTCTATGCAAAGAGTCTCTGTGACCTTGGTTTCAATGAGAAATGTCTAAGTACTTTTTTAGCCACTTTATGTTTAGATTTCCCCTCATTCATCTCATATCAAGGTTCTCTACAAACCAAACAAAACTCGTCTTTAGCATATTCTTTTCTAAAAAGAACTCAGTCATACTAGCAAACATGAATTGATTCATATCCAAATCCAAGCGCACATTAGAAATTTTTAGAAGCATAATATGATCCTTGTAAAACTGTCTCTTCAGGTAAAGCTTTATTTAAAAACTCGAGGAGCATATCAAACGACTTATTACTTTACCCGTTTAAAACCTTGATATGAACTAATTTGACCAAGAAGTTGGGGGATGAAAAGCTTTTACATCCAGGATATAACTCTTTTTGTGCTTCCCCGAATAAGTGTGAGAACTCGCCATCACACTCACCCGTGTTCACATTTTCCCCACCCTCATCCAAATTTTCTAAGTTTTTAGTGTCATGTTCATAAAATGCTCCACTTTGCATGTCATTAAGCATGTCCATCATTCCATCATCATCATCATCTTCTTCTTCTTCTATTAATGATTCATTAATGGGAGAAACACTACTACTTGTGGAACCCATTTTAAAATTCTCTCCATGGTATGTCCAACGAGTATATCCTCGTGCTATTCCATAAATGTTCAAATGCTCACTAATTTCTTGAAGTGTGACAAATCTAACGTTCACACACTTTATACAAGGGCATCAAGTCTTTCCACTATCATTGAAAACCATCTCTGCAACCTCTAAAAATGACCTCACCCCATCAATATACTCTTTATAAAACCTATCATTTAGATCCATCCAATTCCTATCGGCATTCAACCTATTTAAAAAAAATCATCCTAAGTAAATTAGGTAACCATCAATGTAAAAACACCTCAAGCATGCAAATTATAAAAATGATGACATTTAATAAAAAAACGATAAAACATGCTTTGAGACTACTAACTTTGCTACAGGATAGCCGCCTCCCCATAATATTAAGAAATATAACAAATTCAAGCAAAAACGATAAAATATGATTTGAGACGACTAATTTGCTGCAGGATAACCGTCTCCCACTATAAAGACATTAAAACAATAGCTTAAGGAAACTAACCTAGATCGTGACATTGTTGCGCTCACAAAATATTAGAAAATATAATCTGTTTCAATTTATAATTGCAAAAATTAGACATTTTAATATATGAAGTTTATAATTAATAACATAATTAATACAAAAAAAATAAATTTAAAATTAAATAAATTGTACATTCATATTTTCAATTCATTGTTTGAATAATTAAAAAAACTTGAATAAAAACATATTAACGAAACCTACAACACACAAAATAGTCAATTTGAAGAAAATCCATATGGATAAAAAAAGATAAACTTCATCTCAAATCTCCAATCAACCATGTATTGTGTACCTAATTTACTTCATAACAACCAATTATTAACAATTAAACACTAAAACTACAAAAAAAAAACACAAATTTTTCAAAAAAAAACCTACAACACTCAAAATAGTAAATTTGAAAAAAAAATCCATATTGATAAAAAAATATATATAATTCATCTCAAATATCCAATCAATCATGTATTGTGTACCTAATCTACTTTATAAAAACCAATTATTAACAATTAAACAATAAAACTACAAAGAAAAACAAATTTTTAAAAAAATCCTAAAACTTAAAACTATGAAATTTATAAAAAAAAAAACCAACTATTTTATTAAAATAGAGTATATAAATGTACCTAAAAGGATGGATTATGAATATTTTTTGAACAGAGGAAAACGGTTAAAAATTGACCAAAAAATGAAAAAAAAAGGGTGTAAGGTGTTCTCTGATCGGCTGGAAGCTGTTGTGAGGAGAGGAAAAAAAAGGGAATTGGGGAAGAAGGGGTTCCGGGGGGGGGGGTATGGCACTTGAGATTTTTTAGTTGTATCACCGGCACATGCGCCGACGATACTTAAATGAACATGCGTGAGCTTGAGCCCATCCAATACCGTCACAGAACGTGTCCTGGTCCACCATTG
Source organism: Gynostemma pentaphyllum (assembly GCA_028015215.1). Classification (NCBI taxonomy): domain Eukaryota; kingdom Viridiplantae; phylum Streptophyta; class Magnoliopsida; order Cucurbitales; family Cucurbitaceae; genus Gynostemma; species Gynostemma pentaphyllum. The sequence goes on from CM051352.1 coordinate 33,460,237, forward strand.
CCAGCGTAAGTGTTGTGCGCCGTGTGCGCTGATGATGGTGGTCTTTTAAATTGTATTGTCGTAGCGGTAATCGTGCGCGGTCAATGGTGACGTCGGTAGAACTCTCTATTCCTGTAGTGAATCTTGGGTCTACCACATGTACTGATATAGTTTGTAATGAAGAGATTAAGAAACTTGATGAATCTGATATGCCTATTGCTATTAGAAAAGGAGTTCGTAAGTGTACTAAAAAAATCAATATACCCTTTATCTAATTTTATTTCATATGGTAATATGTCAAATAAACATGGTAGCTTTCTTATCCATTTAAAATCTATGAGTATTCCGAAAAACTTGGCAAGAGCCCAAAAATATCGAGAATGGAGGGACGCTATGAAGTTGGAAATGGAAGTCGGCATATAGTAAACCAAACATGAGACATTGTTAAGCTGCCAAAAGGGAAAAAATTGTAATATGTAGATGTGTAGTATAAAGCAAATGGAACCTTAGAAAGGTATAAAGCTAGGTTGGTAGCAAAAGGGTTCACCCAAGCCTATAAAATAGATTACCTAGAAACCTTTCCACTAGTAGAGAAAATGAGTACCATTAGGATTCTTCTCTCTATAGCTGCTAATTCTAGATAGGAAATGCAACAATATGATGTTAAGAATTCCTTCTTCCACGGAGACCTTGAGGAAGAAGTTTATATGAAGTTACCCCCAGGATTTGAGCAAAATAGCAATAACGTTTGTAGATTAAAGAAAGCTCTTTATGGCCTAAAACAATCCCCTAGAGCTTGGTTTGGTAGATTTTCAAAGGTAATGTTAAAAATTGGATACCAAAAGAGTCAGGGAGATCATACCTCGTTTATCAAATATTCAACATCAGGGGGAGTTACCGCATTAATAGTTTATGTGGATGATATTGTTTTTACTGGGAATGACCTTGGGGAAAGGAAGATACTAAAATAATATCTCACCAAAGAATTTGATATTAAGGATCTAGGGAGACTCAAATATTTTCTAGGGATTGAAGTAGCTCACTCTGAGAGGGGAATATTTATGTTAACGAAAATATATCCTAGATTTACTTACTGATATTGGGAAATTAGGAAGTAAACCCGTTGACACTTCTATGTAATGTTATGGGAGATAACCCTGTTGAAAGAGAAGCCTATCAAAGATTAGTTGGAAGACTTATGTATTTATCTCACATAAGACCAGACATCACATATGCTTTTGGGATAGTAAGCCAATTCATGCACGATCCAAAGGAAACACATCTCCTTGCAGTTAACAGAATTCTTCATTACCTAAAAGGAACTATAGGGAGAGGCTTGTTACTTAAAAGGGATACTAAACTAACCTTAGAAGCTTACACTGATGGAGATTATGTAGGTTCAATTGATGATAGAAGATCAACAACAGGTTATTACACTTTCCTTAGAGGAAACCTAGTCACATGGAGAAGTAAGAACCAAAATGTGGTAGCTAGGTCGAGCTCTGATGTGACGAATCGACTCCTTTTAAATCATTTAAAATTGAATTGAAGCGGAAGACTTAATATTTAATAAAAATTTGGCTTGGATATGTTTAAAACTTGGACTATCCACAACCTATTTACACTTTTCACAATCAGAGAATTTAAACGACAAAAAATGCAATTCCTGTATAAAGATTAAACGAGTTCAAGGTGATTAAAGTTAAAACAAAAGCTCTTATGAGCTTATATAAAAATATACAACTGAGAAGATAAAACATGAAATAAATGTGTCCATGGATTTTAAAAGTATCTATAGTCCATCCCGCCATCATCATCAACTAGATCAGACTGCACCAACCCCTCTCCCACGAGCCCAAGCATTACCTGAAAATGTTTGTAATATCATGAGCTAAAAGCAAGCCCAGTAAAAATAAATAGAAAGTAAAGTAACATTAGACTCCAAACCCGCATCCAGATTTGTGTCCAAGTAAAACTCACATACCCTTACCTTTCAACCACCAAGAAGGGTTTGTATCAAGTATTTCACTTTTACTTACCAATTCTCCCATACAATTGAGGATCTAACTTCCAAGAATTTAGGAGGATGTGTTTCATAACACACATAACATTTGTATCTCATTCTCTTTAATGCCTTATACTATACATAAGGTTTACATCAAGTCTTAATCTCCAATTTCAAGATCTTCCAATTTATTGAGAATCTAGTTCTCTTACATATATATCATGATAATTATATAAGGTTTAATACACCCTTGTATTCTCTTATTATACAATTCAATCTCATTTCTCTTTCCTATAGCACTCGGCTATACATCATATTTTATTCTTTTTCTCTATGGAAATGTATGATATACATAATGTTTCAATTCTTTTCTCTATAGCAATTTAGGCTATCGAAAGTTTACTTTCCTTTTTCTTTAATAAATAATGCTAAGCTCACTCGGTCTTAACCTATTCAAACAAGATAATTCATTAACTCGCTCAACAAATGTAAAATATACGCAACATTTACATCAACATAACTATCAAAATGCTCATAATGACAGTATGAAAGCTCCCGCAGGCTAACTATACTTCATTATCTCACTTTCCAAAATAATGCTTATATTGACAGTATTGAAGCTCCCGCAGGCTAACAATACTTCACTATCTAGCTCAACAAGTGTAAAGGACACACAACCTTTACATCAATATAACCATCACATGCTTATAATGACAGTATGAAAGCTTCCGCAGGCTAACTATACTTCATTATCTTGTTTTCCAAATAAAATATACGAAGTCTCTTCAATAATATCTTCCCACCTCTAGTGAATAATGACAGATAATATAACTCCCGCAGGCCAAGCATTCACCTTATTAACTCACCTACCAAATACAAGGTTCAATGCACCCCTGTATCCTCGTATATGTATCATAGTAATTATGGATAATACTAGATAATGTGAACTCGCATAGTTCCATCATTATCTCACTATCCATCTTCTCCGATCATGCAAAGTCCCGCAGTCCTTTAGCATTCCTCATGATACATATACATAAACAATAAAAAAATAATACCAGATAATGCAAAGTCCCGCAGTCCTTTGGCATGCCTCATTATTCCTCTCAATTTTGATTATGCAATATGATATGATATGAATATGCTTTCAGGTGCAAGTAAAATAAATATAAACATTCAAAGTGTGCAAGTAAAACTAAATATAAATATTCAAAGCGATCAAAAGGTATAAAGATAAATGGATCACGAATTACTCTTTATACATAAAATAAGATATTAGGAACTTCTAATAAGAAAACAATAAATAAATCAAGCCAAACAACCTTCAGTTAAACTTGAATTACTAACTTTATCATAAAGTCTCCAATTCAAAATGATTCTATTGCTTTCAGTAAATATCCGAAGTACCATAATCAACTTCCTTATTCACCCATTATACTTGAAACCTTCAACTTCCAATAATCATTCTTAAACTCCGGAATGAATCTAAACTTAAATCCATGAGTTCTCTCACTCAATTAGAACTAACTCCCAAGCATAAGCCTGTTAGCTCACTTACTTTAATCCTTTCGATTTAAACCTTAATCTCAACTTCCGATTCTACAAATCGTTCAACTTATTTGGTTTTTAAGTTTACTTTAAAATCTATTTATTCTCACCTCGAATGCTCGCGTGACAACCAAGTTCCCACGAACAATCAAACGAGCAATCGCACCTACAATTCATCAATCAATCAACGTATTACAACTCATATCTAATATGAGAAAAAGTATGATTTTTGGGTGAATAGTGTTTTTCAAAAATCGGATCTCAAAATCGTCAAATTCCTTGATAGAAATTCATGATTTCAACTTCAAAACTCATTTATAAACAAAAACAAACAAATTCATATCAAAAGTTTTGAAAACTTACTTTTTAGGACTTCCCTTAGAGAACGAGAAACACTACGAGGCTAGGTTGGATAGATAGCCCTCGTCTCGAGCAATCCAACGCAACTGAAATCACTGAAAATGAATGAAAAACGAAGAAAACCCAAAAACTTTCTTCTCATCAATGGTGACCCACGACCATGGCAAGGAGAAAAGGAAGAAGAGAAGAGTTCTTGGTCAACTTTAGTCAATGTTGAGATTTTAAAGAGAGATGAATAGTATTTGGATATTTTTAAGAAATAAAAAATTACGGTTATGTCCCTTAAATGATTTTTAACTCATAAATCGAAACCCGAAGTTCTTAAACTAGTCAAATGGTGATTAATAATTATTAATTGGCCCGTTAATAATTATTAATGCGACCAAAACTAATTTAAGCTAATAAAACGATTAAAAAGGCTACAAAATTAACTACTAAATTCTAAATTTCTAAAATCTAAAATTAAACTAAATACTTTAATTTAAATAAAAAAATAAAATATTAAATAATAAAAAAATTCACTTTCAAAATAACGGGACGTTACATCTGAAACTGAATTTAGAGCAATGTCACAGGTAATCTGTGAACTACTATGGATAAAAATTGTATTAGAAGACTTGAAGATTCCATAGGAGAAACCTATGAGACTCTATTGTGACAACACATCCACCAACAATATAGCTCATAACCCTGTTCAACATTATCGAACAAAGCATATAGAGGTTGACAGACACTTCATTAAAGAAAAGTTGGATGCTGGACTTATCTGTACCCTTTTTGTCTCAATAAATAATCAAATAGTAGATATACTAACCAAAGGATTAAGTAATACAAGATTTCGTAACTTTATTGGTAAGCTGAGGATGGAAAACATTTACTTACCAGCTTTAGGGGGAGTGTTGGAATAAGAAAAAATCCCAATAATTATGACAATACAGTCGTTGTACAACTGGGAGTAATTATATCAATATAGTCGTTGTACAGTTGTGAGTGTTATAAGGAATGTTTATTATTTCCTCCTTTTAATTAGCTACCATAATTCTAGGTAATTAATCTAACCATTCGTAATTAGGATCCTTCCTTATTTATTATTTGTAAATTATGTATTTAATTTCCTTTAATTGAATGAGAAACATATCAGAATATTTTCCTAGACAATTTGTCAGTAAGTATTTACTGTTTTTCAAAATTTAATCATGAATTGGACAACTATGCATGATATTAATGAGATATGTTAAATTTCATGATAATTAATTTAGATTAATTAGATAGACTTACTGTTAACACCCACTCCCCTGTGTTTTGTGGAGGACAGCTAGCAAAAGAGATAAAAAAAATTAAGAAGGCTCTACAACTTTTGACTGAGGTTGTGGATGGTTAGAAAGGAAAATTTATTATTTGAGTATGGTGATAGCTAGCAAGGGAGGATGTAAGTTAACAAAAAAAATAGAGAGAGAATTGAAAGTCTCTTGTAGAATCGATGGTAGAGAGATGAGCGAAAACAAATGGGAAGGGGATGATGATTTCAGCACTTTCATGGAAGAGTTGAGAAGAACTTTCGGTAAATATTATTGCTAGTATTTAATGGATTCTTTCTCTCTATTTTTTTCAACCCTTGATCTTTCTATGAGTGACTTTTCATTTCTAGATTTTACTTGAAGTTTTATCTTATACTCTTAAGAAGTAAAATTGGACGGAATTTATTTGTTGCTCTAAGTTTTATATTTTTTTAGAGAGAGAAAGGGAACATGAAATTGAAAAGAGAGAGTGAGACTGAGAAGTTTTATCAACAATTTGTGTTGTAATTTTTTGGGTATCAACCATGGGTTCATGAAACTATAACAAGATATTGAGAGATTAATGAGTAAAATATAGGAAAAGGAATCCATGTTCATGGGTCAAACTTAAGGTCGAAGAAGATAGAGATTGGGAAGAAAACTCCTTGAAAGTATTAGATGTGACTATATTTGAGGAAATGACAAAGGTGAGTGTGGTTGTTTCACGTATGAAGGAATGAAAAGGGATTAAAAGTACATTATTTTAGCAAGAAATGGAAAAATAGTTATTGGAAAGGAAAGTTTGAGAATGCAAAGATTTTAGTTTACACTTTGTCATAGTTAAATTATATAATAGTTTTGGCTAAATTTTAATAAGTATTATATTGTTTTAGTAATTAATTATTAATTAATGTTGTGTAAACTAAATAAATATTTCAAGTAATATCGAGGCATAAACTATTTACGACTTGGCATGTTCACAACAAAAGTTTGTGAGTGGTTTTGTATTATAAGATTTATGATATTATCAGGATTTGGATTTCTAAAATATAAATATTTAGATATTTAGCTATAGATTTTACATAAATGAGTTTTATGATATAATAGATATTATGGACACTCGGTTATGTTTTTAGAAACAATTATATTCTACGAAAGGTTTGAGAATCATGTTAATAGTTTCAATAGCTTATTTTCAAACTGCTAAAAAACAGTAACCTCAATAGGCTTTAGCATACAGATAGGTTTGGGTTGTATGTTAGCATAGCCCTTTAGGGGCAGCTTTGAGCACGTATGACCAGTTTCAGTATATCAGTTGCTCTACTGCATGCATGATTTCGTTCTACATGTAGTATGACAAGTTAAGGGTACATTTTTAGTGCGGTTTTTTACACTATGATATAGTATATGAGAAGTTTCTATTGTACATATATTTACGTACTTTTATTAATTTAGTTTCATTAGCTGAATATTATGATTATCCAGTTTTACGAATATTAGCCTTGAACATATTTATGTATTTGGAAATTATCATTATTATACATTATGTTGTTTTGAAGAAAATATTAGTTTATTAAAAATTCCACTCACTGAGCCTTTTTAGCTCATTCTTTTCAAATGTCCCCCCTCCCAACAGGTAGCATTCGAGTTTTAAAGATGATCGAGCTACAATGAGCTTATCTGCCACCTGTTTTGCATCAGCTCAGCTAGTACATGAGTCAGCTCAGCCAGCATATTCATGTTTAGTTTACCTTGATGGTAAGTGTTGACGTTTATTCATCACTTGTCATTGACACACGTCTCATCTCGGGTGTATAGGAAGAACCCGAGACGGGTCATGACACTTACATTGTGTTAACTTGTAGCATCCTATAATTAACACGGTTAATAAGGTCCACTATGTCTTGAATACAAATAATCTTATCCATATAATTCATGTGAAAATACATGAGAGTGGAGGTATCCTGTACAATGTTGATTGTACAAGACTGGAACACGATGTTTTATAGATTCCTTAATAACACTGTTTATAGGAAATGATCAAAACATCACTAAGGTTATCAAGTATGATAGATCTTAATCATGAGTGTGCCATGAACTCCAACTAGTGGAGTTTGTTATTTGATTCACATGGTTGAGAGGGATCTGTTGATACGCTTAATAGACTATTGTTTTGGGAACATGACAAAATGAGTGGCAGGGGACATGCCTACACAAAAAGAAATTCACAACTTTCTAATTATGATAGTGCTTGTGTGATACTTCATCATATACAAAACATTACGTAACTTTGTCGTTGTACTAATTCAAAACTTGAACAAGTGGCACAACTTTTTCTGCTGCTCACATAAGCATTAATCTAGAGTTGGACTATAGACATTGTTCATTAGATAATCATCAAGAATACAAGGAACACGATATAATTACAGGGGTAAAACGGTAATTTTGACCCAGTTGTAATTATGAGTTTGACTATGTGAAAGATATATATGTCAAAACTGAACTTGATAACTGTAAAGGGTAAAAATAGCCATCTTATGGGCTGCGCTCACACCGGGCCGATTCACATGGGGACAAGCCCATTCGAATCACATCCTGAAGGAGTTGACCCTTCTTGGGCCGAGTGAAAGCCCATTAAGCCTAGTCTCATGCTAGCCCAGCCGAAGAGCCCATGATCAAGGAACTATAAAAGGCACCTAACCTATCAAATCAGGTATGTAGAAACAAGAGCCATCAATCATATACATTTTGACCTAATCCTTGCGGCGCAAGGCATATCTCACCTACCACCACCTAACTTGATCGTCGGAGGGTTCTCAGCCGCCACCACACCGGTCCCCGTTTGACTGTCTCTTCCCAAAGTGTTTCAGGTAGCTCTGCCGCTAAGGAACAACACGTGACGCGACGTGCTCAGCTGTGTGGAAGAAGATTCCGACGAGAAATACCCCACACAGTTTGGCGCCCACCGTGGGGCCGTTCATCTTCGATTTCCGGCAAAATCAAGATACTCACGCGGTTCCCACAAATCGAATCAATGACCACTCGTTCAACCAGGCAACGAGCTCTTAATGAAAATGCAACCAGAGAAAAAAGAGTAACCCGTGATGTTCAGAATCTCGATGCTCAAATGTGACGACCCGACTCTTTTTAAATTCATTTAAATATAAAACACAGCGGAAGTCTTTATATTTTAAGAAAAATGTCATGGTTATGTTTAAAAGTGGCTAGCCCAAAACTGTTTACATTTTAAATTCTGAAATCTAAAAACACAAGGAACATTAAGTTCCTATCAGGAGTTCAAAGAGGTTTATAATAATAAAAGTGAAATGAAAAGCTCTTAAGAGCTTATAACAAATTTACATCTCAAAGACCGAAAATAAAACAAAATAAGATAAGCTTAGCCTCGGGACATTTAAATGATATCTAGTCCATCTCCACATCATCATCCTCTCAATCAAGCCTCACCAGCTCCTCTCTCATGACCTAAACACCTGAAAATGTTTGTAATATCATGAGCTAACAACTTAAGCCCAGTGAGAATAAATAGAATAAAAAGTAAAGTTAGACCCTAAACCCGTATCCAGATTCGTGTCCAAGAACATACTTACTCTTTGCTATCAATCCATTCAAAGAGTTTTATATCAAGAGTTCCACTTTTTCTTACCAATTCTCTAATAATCGTGGAACTACATTCCAAGCATTTCTGGGTATGGTTTCATAAATGCATATAGCATTTATATCTCATTTTCTTTATATACCTTATACAATATACAAGGTTTACATCAAATCTTATTCTCCCAAATATGAGATCTTCCAATTTAGTGAGAAACTAGTTCTCTTACATATGTAATTTATTGAGAAACTAATTCTCTTACATATGTATCACATAATAATTATGCAAGGTTCAATACGCCCTTGTATTATCTCATTATCCAATTCAATCTCACTCCTTTTTCCTATAGCACTCGGCTATACATCAATTTCATTTCATTTCTCTCTAGAATTGTACGTCTTACATAATCCTTTCTATAGTTCTCTAAACTCTAGAAAACTAACTTTCATAAGCATAATCTCTTTAGGATGATAATACTAGCACACGTAGTCTAAATCTCATCCATTAACTCGTTTAAACACATATAAGAAAACGTAAATAAACTTTGCATGAATGTAACATCTCGATTCTTTATCGACGATATATATTTCCATCGATAATATGCATGAAGGTAATGAGGACATCCCGTAGGATTCACATTCGCCCTTTATGCATGAATGAAGGCAATGAGGACATTCCCCGTAGGGTCCACCATTCGACCTTATGAGTGAAGAAAGTAATGAGGACATTCCCCGTAGGGTCCACCATTCTCCCTTCTCTTCTTTCTCACTTTCTTTTCTTTTTCTCTGAAGGTGATGCGGACATTCCCCGTAGGGTCCAACGTTCTCTCTTCTTTTCTTTCTCACTTTCTTTTCTTTTTCTCTGAAGGTGATGCGGACATTCCCCGTAGGGTCCAACATTCTCCCTTCTTTTCTTTTTCAATGATGCGAGATGTTATGGTGCAATATGTTATGGTGCGAGATGTTATGGTATGCTCGCAAAAGTAAATAAACGTAAAATATGAATGGAGCATAAAGTAAAGGGTATAAAGTAAAAGACATAAGTAAAGGGATCATAGATGTCCTTATGCATAAAGTAAAAAGATAGGAATTCCGGAAGAACAATAAGTAGATCTTACTTCTGATACTTTTAATAAAGTAGATCTTATCTTAAATAAGTAATCTACACTTCCAAGGATTCTAAACTTCCAACTAAAATCCAAAGTTCTATTTTTGAATTCCTTTAGCCATTCTATCTAAAAGTTTGGATCTTTTAACTTCCAATGATCTATTTAATCTCTGAAATGATTCTAACTTAGAATTTTCAAAAGTTCAACGTTCCCTCGAGAAACTCCAAAGTTTTCACTCAAAGAACTAGCTCCTAATAAGGGCACTAGCTCACTTTCTTTTCTTTTTAGATTCAAATCTTAATCTTAACCTCCGATTTTACAAACCATTCTACTTATTCAGTTTCTAAAGTTACTTTAAATCCTATTTATTCTCACCTTAGCCAAATTAGATTTGTTCAAAATCTCTGAAAGCACGATCAATCAACGATCCGAAACACCTACAATTTAAAAGTATATCTAACGATCATTAATAAATCAAACATCGATCAAATAACATTTAAAAGCTCAAAACGACTAACAACCCCGGAAAAACCCAAGGGTGCTCTCGGCCCCTCTATAGAAAATGGGTTTCGGGTTTGGTTTTCCTGTTTTTAGGTACTTTAGAGGTGTTTTGAGGTTGTTTTAAGTAGTTTTGAAGTTCCCGATTTCAATGGGTATCGATGATTCTGGTTTTTGAACAATAAACGATTTCCTGAATTTAATTACAATAAACAATATATCAATAAAAGTAAACCCCAAAACAACCCCCACGATGTAAAATTCAAACGGGAAGGGCTTCGACTGAAACTCGGTTTTAGGGTTTAGGGAAAGTTGTCAAAATTTCTAAAAACAACTACCGTACTTAAAATCATCGAGTTCCTTGGCAAGAAATCGAAGAATCAAAATGAAAAGTCCATTAAAACACTATTTGGTGCTTAGGGTTTGAACTTTAACTTACCGAGAAGTCCTTAGAACACGGATGGAAAGCACGATTGCTAGGTGGAGAAGAATCCTAGGACCGAAGGCTTTTTGATGCAACCGAAATCAAGTCGATCCGTCGAGAAACGAGCAAAACCCAAACTTTCTCTCCCAAGCATGAGGGCCACGGTTTTGAGGAGCAAAATGAGAAGGTTTTGGTCAACTTTTGGTCAAATGGCAATTTAAAGAAGAATATGAATAGTGTTTTGGATAATTTTAAGAAATTGGAAATGACGGTTGCGTCCTTTTATGACTTTTGACTTATAAATCGAAACCCGAAACTCTTAAATTAATCTAAAGGTGATTATTAATTATTAATTGGCCAATTAATAATTATTAATATCACCGAAGCGAATTTAAAGTATTAAAACGATTAAAAAGAATTTCGGGCGAAATTAACTACTAAATTATAAATTACAAAAATAATAATTAAACTAAATACTTAAATTGAAATAAATAAACAAATAATAACATTAAATAAAATAAAAAAAATTCACTTCAAAATTAACGGGACGTTACATCAAAACCTTAACACGGCACCCGGAACCATCACCATCGCCCTGGCAGATCACCGAGAGATGATGGAGGCGCACAAAGCTCTGAGAGAAGAAGTACGGGAAATGAGAGCCTTATTGGGGAAAGGCTTGGCGGCGGTCCACGCTAACAGCCAAAACATTCTGAACGTTGATGAGGGAGGCCTTTCCAAGCCACGAACTGGCAAATCTCAGGCTAGGCGACGACATAGAAGGGCAATCACGTCCGATAAGGGAAAGAATGTGCCGAGAGATGACCTACAGACCAGGCTGACGACGCGTCGACGAGGGGGAAAACGCTAGTATAGAGATCTCCTCGTCGAAGGAAAAAGACGCCACAAGCAAAATAGGCCTTGCCCGGTAGACTCAAGACAAGGTGTCGTCACAGAGGGATGACGAAGGAAATCAGGATTCAAGCTACACAGGCAGTGACGAGGGAAGCTCGGCGTCTGCTGGTAAGGACAAATGCCGGGAAAAGCAGCAGAAATACACTGATGCGAGGCAAATCCTCGAAGAAAAGCTGGCAAAGAAGGCATCCAAGAAATGAGCCAAACCTAATTCGAACGCCCGAGAACCGGGGAATTATCTCTTTACGAGAGGGGTCATGTCCATTCCGCAGTCGAGGCACTTCATCCTCCCAAAGTTCGAAATGTATGATGGAACTGGGGATTCGATGGAACATGTGGCTCACTTCGTCAATATGATGAAATCCTCGTGCGTGATCGGCCCCGATCTGGATGTATTAGATTCTTTCCCACAAGCTTGAAAGGTTCGCCCCTGTTATGGTTCAACAGCCTCCCTAAGAGGTCCATTAAAACCTCTTCAGACCTATCTTCGGCCTTTCTCAGTGAATATAGCGTGAGTCAGAAGTTCGCCAAAATGAACCACGACCTCTACGATGTGCTGATGGGAGAAAAAGAAGCCCTTCGGTACTTTATTATCAGGTTTCGACAGGTAAAGCTAGAGGTCAAGGACTGCAATGACCTAGAGGCGGCTACCTCATTCTCACGGGCCATACACTCGAACCATCCCCTCTGGAGGTCTTTCAACAAACGAAGGCCGACAACCATGAAAGAAGCGTTGGACAGAGCATGGCAAAGATATCGCAAGACGAGTCCGAAAGGGTAGCCAGATAAATGCAGAGAACAGGGTTAAAATCCGAAGGGGTATGGAAGAAGAGAGAACCTCCCGCCAAGGAAAGGAAAGGAAGAGAGCGCAGACGGTAGGATAGAAGAAAAGAAGAAAAAAGAGACGATATGGAAAGAAAGTCCGTGTAGGGAAGGATTAGAGATCCGAAGAAGCGTAGCCCGGAATGAGTCCTCCACGCAGAGACGGTTCGTTCATTCCGAAAGGAAGAGAGAGAGAAGAGGCCACGGTATGCCCAAAAAAGTCTGGAAAGAAAGGAACCCTACTGCAGGTTCCATAAATCTAACAGGCATGTCACGGAAGACTGCAAGATCCTCACCCAGGAAATAGACTGCTTGTGCGAGCAAGGTCTGACCCGAAGAATCGATAGGCAAGATCCGAGGGACACGGATGAGAGACTCGCCGCACCCGCAGAAGTTCTGGGGGACGGTCAAATCAGTTCGATCCACTACACTGGAGAGTCTGTCAATGCTCACAAAAGGTCTCATCGCGAAGCTAGACTCCCCGTCTATCGGGTCAAGCACACTTCTGAGGATCTGATTAAATATTCCCGGAAGGATCTAGCAGACGTGCACCTGCCCCACAACGACGCGCTAGTAATAGCGATATCGGATCCTATACGGTCAGCAGGGTTCTAGAAGACCCCAATTCTTCCATCAATATACTCTATATGTCGGCATTCCGAAGCATGAAGCTCAAAGAATCAAATCTTACTTTGAATTCCTAAGACCTAGTGGGATTCAATGGGACAGTGACGAGGTCCTCCGGAACCATCAAACTTCCAGTCCGAGTCAAAGGTGCAAATCCGATGGCCCTCTTTCACGTCATAGATGCCCGCTTAGGGTACAACGCCTTGCTCGGAAGACTTTGGATTCATGATATGAGAGCACATCCTTCAACTCTTCACCAAAAGCTGAAATACCCTACCGAAAAGGGGATCAGGGTTATAAAAGGGGACCAGCAGGTTGCAAGATCATGTTTGGTTGAAATCGTCAAGTTGAAGTCTCAATGCCAAGCATAGAAATTACAAGATCGGGGCCCCGAACGAGGCTCGCCCTTTGCTATACCAAAAATTGAAGCGCCTGAGAACGGATCGGTGAAGATCCAGATCCATCCAGAAGACCAGGAGAAAATGACGAGCATTTGGAAAGATCTGAAAGAAATTCTGAGAGACGAACTGGTAAACCTTCTAAGGAAGAGCTGGAAAACGTTTGCATGGGACCACACGGATATGCTAGGTATAAACCCGGATATCATAACTCACAACCTCGAAGTTGATCCGAGCTAACCTCCCATCAAACAGAGGAGGCGTAAATTCGCACCCGAGCAAAATGAAATCATCAACAAAGCCTGCCCAAAAGATTCTTTCCCACTGCCTAAAATTGATCAACTAGTAGACGCCACGGCCGGTTATAAACTGCTCAGTTTCATGGACGCCTTCTCCGGGTACAACCAAATCAAGATGAACCCAAAAGATCAAGAAAAAACCTCGTTCATAACCAATGTTGGCACGTATTGCTATACTATGATGCCCTTTGGTTTAAAGAATGAAGGAGCCACCTATCAGCGCCTGATGAACCAAATGTTCAAAGATCTTTTGGGAAAGACTGTGGAGGTGTACATTGACGATATGTTGATTAAATCGCGAAATGAAGAGGACCATCAGGGTCACATGGAACAAGTGTTTGAAGTACTGAACCAATATGGCATTTAACTAAACCCCGATAAATGCACATTCAGAGTTTCGGCAGGTAAGTTCTTAGGTCACCTGGTGACCAGTCACGGAATCGAGGTAAACCCCGATCAAATTCAAGCGATAATAGACATGCAAGCACCCATGAATTTGAAGGGTGTACAGAAGCTAATTGGATGTTTGGCGACGTTGAACAAGTTTATATCCCAATCATCAGATAAATGCCTACCCTTCTTCAAGGCACTGAAGAGGAGCAAAGAGTTTGGCTACGGAGTTGAGTGCCAGAAAGCATTCGAAGAACTCAAGGTTTACTTGTCTTCGCCCCCACTGCTAGCCAAGCCCTCAGATAACGAAAAGCTATTTCTATACTTGGCGGTATCTGACGCGGCGGTTAGCTCAACGCTGGTGCGTGAAAACGGGCAGACTCAACACTCGATCTACTATGTAAGTAAAGCAATGGTCGACGCTGAAACCCAATACTCGAATATAGAGAAACTGGCGTTAGCTTTGATAATTGCTTCACGCAAACTGAAACATTATTTCCAGGGCCATCAGATAGTAGTGAGGACGACCTTCCCCAAGCTCGATGTTTCAGGACGCCTAACAAAGTGGGGCCATAGAACTGGGAGGATACGACATCACGTACGAGCCACGAAAAGCCATCAAAGGGCAAGTTCTCGCAGATTTCGTTGCAGAGATGACTCCAACAAGCTTGAATGAGATTGAAACAAACTCACCGCTGGCAGCCGACCTCGAGATGGAAACCTGGACCCTAAGCCTTGATGGATCTTCGAACTCAAGGGGATCCACCATAGGGCTAGTCCTGTCGAACCCCAAGAGATACCTTCTGGAACAGTCAATCCGATTCGGATTTGCAGCTTCAAATAATGAAGCCGAATACGAATCGTTGATAGCTGGGCTACAAAGAGCGAAGGAACTGGGGGTCGAAAACTTGAACATCAGAAGCGATTCTCAACTTGTGGTGAACTAGGTAAAGGGGTTATTTGAGGCAAAAGACCCCAGGATGGCGAAATATCTGGAAAAAGTTCTATCAATCTTATCTCAGTTCATAAAATATAGCATCAACCAAGTACCTAGAGCTGAGAATGGACATGTCAAGGCTCTGGCTAGTCTTGGATCCGCAGTCGAGATGGAGACGAGAAGAATCATCCCCGTCGATTATTTGTCAGAACCAAGCATTACCCTTGATTCGAACATGGGGAGTGGAGACGATGGAGTGATCGTACAAGTAATGCCGGTAGAGTAGAATCCGGAGCCCGAGCCGGATTGGAGGAACCAAATCCTCGAATACTTACGATAGGAACTTCTACCCGAAGAAAAACTAGAAGCGCGGAAAGTCTGATCCAAAGCGGCCAGATACTCGATCATCCAAGGAGAGTTATACAAGAGGTCCTTCAGCGGCCCTATCTAAAATGCCTGGGAAAGTCAGAAAGCTCTTACGTTCTAAAAGAGTTGCACCTCGGACACTGCAGAAATCACGCAAGACCAAGGTCCTTGAGTCACTGGGCGTTAACACAAGGGTACTACTGGCCCACTATGGTCAAAGATTCCAAAGATTTCGTTGCCCGGTGTAACAAATGCCAAAGGTTTGTAAAGACGATTCACGCACCGCCAACGGCGCTGACTACAATCTCAGCACCTTCGCCCTTCATGCAATGGGGTGTAGACCTAGTGGGAAAACTGTCGTTAGCCCCGGAACAGAAATGTTATCTGATTGTAGCAATGGACTACTTCTCCAAATGGATTGAAGCCGAGTCACTGGCAAAGATTACAGAACGAAAAATTGAGATGTTCCTCTGGAAAAACATCTTCACCCGCTTCGGAATTCCCAAAGTCATCATCACCGACAATGAAACTCAGTTCACAGGAAGATCCATCCGGAAGTATTGCACGGACAGGAAGGTGGAACTTTGATATTCGACGCCCCGCTACCCGCAGGCTAACGGACAGGAAGAAGCGTCGAAGAAAACCATCATGTATTCTTTGAAAAAGAGATTGGAATGAAGAAGGGAAGGTGCGTTTGTCCTTTGGGCATATCGGACCACCCCTATAATCCCAACCGGCGAAACACCATTTGTCGTAGCTTTCGAGGCAGAGGCTGTCATCCCCACAGAAATGGTCAACCCCACGACCCGGAGTTTGATTCCAGAAACAGAAAACAACAACATGATGGTAGAAGCGCTAGACATGGCCGAAGAAAAAAGGGAACAAGCGCTAATCCGTATGGCAGGCTACTAGCAAAATATGGCCAAGTACTTCGAAAAGAAAGTAAAACAAAGCAACTTTAAAGTGAATGATTTTGTTCTGAGGAAAGTATTCCAGAACACACAAGAGCCCGACGAGAGGACACTGAGACCAAACTGGGAAGGTCCGTATAAGGTGATCGAAGAAGTCAAGCCGGGGACTTATCGTCTCGAAGACCAAAAGGGTGAACTGATTTCGAAGGCATGGAACACCACACATTTAAGAATTTATCGTGTGTGAGTATGAGAGAACCATCTGTCTTTCCCTACCACATGATCATTTGATGCCTTTATGATGAAAAGCCTTGATCCGATTAGTAAAATTATTAAGTCCCCCTCGGACTAAAATCCCTAATTCGCTAGAATAGTTTCTAAGTCTTCCACGGACTAAGGAATCTAACGCACTCGGAACTATAGAAAAGTAACTCACACGGAAAGTAAAGCAAGGAAACAATGATTGAGTAAAGTGCCAACTTTTATTTCACAACAAACAAATAAGGCTCGGACCCACATGTCGGGAACTCAGCCGAAAGAAATTACAAGAGTTCTATAAAGTAAAATTGAGCAATTCGAGGTATCAGCATCGGAAACAGTGATGATGTCCTCCTAGGAGAGGATGAGAGTATTGCTCAGAAACCGAGTGGCCAGGGCCAATTCACCCGCCGGCTACTCCACCAACTTATCAAGTTTGAGGCTCAACAGAACCCAACAGATGAAAGATAGGGAGGTCTTCGACTCGCTACACCCGGACCCTTGATGGATTTTGGAAAGTAGCCCTGCTTTTGCTTGAAACGGAGAGGGCGGGGATGGTGGTACTCTGAGGACAACATTCAGGCCCAGAGAGACACCATTCTCACCGCTCTCTGACTTTGCAGAAGACTGCTTCTCCAATTAAGTCAAACCAGGTTCAGGTGCCGGGAAACGGAGGACCACCTCTTTCATCTGACGTCGCTCGACGCTCGTCTTAGGAGAAGCGCATTTCTCGCTTCCTTCAATACACAAAAGAGACGCCACCTCCCATGCCGAAGTCCCAGACGGTGTGATGATGAAGAGAATCGTTGAAGGACCGACCAGGGAGTTGCCCCCTCCGTCGCTGTCCCCAGTTCCCGAGGACAGCCAAAACAAACTCTGGAACTGCGGTGGAGGGCAGTCGAGCGACTGATTAGCCCGAACAACTCGAACCCTAAGGTCCATCCTCACAGGCATGGAGGATTACGACCACCAAGTTCAAGTCTGCTAAGGCCAATCAAGCAGGCGTAGAAGATCACGACCAAGCTTTCTTGACATAGACCATAACCAAGGAAGGCCAAACGTGAAAGAGAAACATGAGGAAACGGGAAGACCACATAGTATGGAATTCTGGAATTGATAGGTAAGTTTGAAAATCTGAAACGAAGGAGAAACCGTTTCAGAAAACAGGGTCTAAAGAAGTGAATAGGAAAATCCCAAAGGCCTATTTAAAAGACCTTGGGGACCACTGCGATCATGACAACTGTCAAGCATCAAGCACCGCTGCGCGAATCGTCCGGCATGCGAAAGTTAACCCCCCCTAATTAACCACATTCAAGGTGATTTGACGGGAATGACAGGCGTTTGACACGACTAATCACTACCTGACGTCACCGCCTCGAGATATAGAATGACTCTTTGCATCGAGTGCTATCCGAATTAATGACAAACCTCTTCGTCTCCCAGACTAAATGCCTCCTTCTCGCTATAAAAGGATAAGGATAAAAGGAATATCCTACAATCTGATCTATCAACCACCTGACATCTATTAGAAGAAATAGAAGACTCCGCAGCAACTTTAAAGGTGACAAAGCGAGTTTTAAAGTGGAAAAACTGTAAATTGCGGACGAAAATAACCAAGCTGGAGGCGGCTCTTCTAGAGAAAGAGGAAAGAGAAGGAGACTCGGAGGCCCTTAGACAAGAGGTCCAGAGCATCCGAGGGGCTCTCGAAGCTGCGAATAGCCGGGCGGAGCAATTTGAACAAGACAACCATTCTCTTCGAGAAAGCTTAAAACTCGCAGAGATGGTGGAAGGTTACGAACCAAAGGAGCGTTATTACGCGCTCAAAGATCGCCTTCAATCGGCGAAGAACCTCACGGACTACTACGAGAGGGAAAACAAATCCTCGAAGAAGGAACTGGCCTCCTTGAAGCAGTGAAGAAGACTGACTCTGACGGTCATCATCGACAGCCATGAGGACTAGAAGGATTACCCGAGAGGTCGAAGATTTGTGAATAACTTTGTCCTTTCTTTCCTTTTCTTTCTTTCTTTTTATGTTTCTGTTAATTAAACAATGTACAAGTAAAGGAAAAAAAAGATATTATATAATTTTGCTTCACATAGTTTGCCTACACCCTCTATCCGAGAAAGCAAAAGCCTTGGTCAGTCCAAGCATCTAAAGCCTTCTCCAGAAGCAAAAGCCTTGGTCCGTCCAAGCATCCAAAGCCTTCTCCAGAAGCAACTGCTTCGGTCCATCCGAGCACTTCCTATTCATAAGAATAAAAGACGTTGGAGTATTGAAACGTAAAAAACCTTGGTCCGTCCGAGTAATCGAAAGCCTTCTCCGGAAGCAAAAAACCTCGGTCCGTCCGAGTAATCGAAAGCCTTCTCCGGAAGCAAAAAACCTCGGTCCGTCCGAGTAATCGAAAGCCTTCTCCGGAAGCAAAAAACCTCGGTCCGTCCGAGTAATCGAAAGCCTTCTCCGGAAGCAAAAAACCTCGGTCCGTCCGAGTAATCGAAAGCCTTCTCCGGAAGCAAAAAACCTCGGTCCGTCCGAGTAATCGAAAGCCTTCTCTGGAAACAAAAAACTTCGGCCCGTCTGAGTAATCGAAAGCCTTCTCCGGAAGCAAAAAACCTCGGTCCGTCCGAGTAATCGAAAGCCTTCTCTGGAAACAAAAAACTTCGGCCCGTCTGAGTAATCGAAAGCCTTCTCTGGAAGCAAAAAACCTCGTTCCGTCCGAGTAATCGAAAGCCTTTTTCGGAAGAAAAAAAAACCTCGGTCCGTCCGAGTATCCCCAAACATTTTTAAGAATGTTTGCAAGTCAGAACATTTTTGCAAAACGAGCAGGGAAACAAGACAAAGCAGACATAAAGAAGGAGCATATACTCAAGTCCTCACAAAAAATGTGTGTGTCCAAATACCGAAAAAGAAAAAATGAAAAGAAGTTTAAAGCAGTAAGTAATATAGGGGCTCCACAATCCGGAGTTTACCCTAGATAAAAAAGTCAGTCAGAGACATAAATAGTCTCGGTTAGGGGAACTTCAGTAGAGGCGTCTTCAACAATCGCACCATCACCTGCATCAGCACGGACACCAGCATCCTCGATAATCGCGCCCTCATTCTCGACAAAATGAACGACGCCAACCCCGCCTTCTGCAGTAGCCTCGCCTTTGGAAGCCTTCATATTCGTAGCTCGCTTAAATAACTCCCTTCAGCGGTCAACAGCGTCATCATAGGCGACCGGACTGATTGGCCCACCCTCCTCCTCAGATTGGTCCATCTGCAACTTGACCAAATCTCGTCTGACAGCAAGTTCGATGAGAAGGGAATCCACCAACGCCACAGTCGCCACGGCCAATTTTCGCTGGAGGTCGCCAATACTGTCGTGAAGGATCGGAAGTTCGGAAACCTGACCCCGCAGCGAGTCATTCTCCAACAAGACAACATCCAATTCCTCCTTGGCCTTCTCAAAGGACTCGGCTTCCCGGATGAAGGCATCCACGGCCTTAGACTCCTCCTTGTGAGCAGTGCCTAGGTCCTCCAACGCCTTGATCAGAGCAGTCTAGGCCTCTTCCTGGGCCTTCTCAAGACGAGCAAAATCCTCCTTAACTTGCCCGAGTTCGGTCGACTGCTGCAGTCCTTTGGCCTCGAGAGAGGAGATCTTCTTGTTAGCCTATTTTAAATCCTCCTTCAGTCGGAGGCATTCAGCCAATGTCGAATTAAGAGAGCGGGTTCGTCGTTCATCCGCCGTCACCTCCGCAAACTTCTGCCTGAGCTCCCGATGCTTCGTATGCAGACTCTCTAAGTTCAAAGTCATCTGGGTGGAGGCCTGGATACCCTGAAAGAACAAACATATGTAAAAACATCAAAGCAAGCGAGGATAGGCCGATGATATAAAGGCGAAGAAGAAGAAAACTAACCAGCCAATTGCGATGACACATACGGCGAAAGGTCTCTTCCTCGCAATTATAATCAAAGAGGGGCTCCAACTGCACCACACTCAGATCTTGAGAAAATCCAACCGAATCTGTGGCCCGTCGGAGGTAGTAGCTCTTGTCGAGAGACCCTTGGTCGAAATTCACTTTAAGGGCAGCAAACAGACGGAGCATGGTAGATCCACCGCTCGCGGCACCCGACCCACTCTCCACGGACGAAGCCGTTCTCGGTGGAGGGGGATCACTAGACACAGTCAGATCAGGAAGGCATGGAAGTTCGTCGTGAGGAATTTCGGCATCAAGAATCCCTTCGGTTGACCGATCATTCCCATGTTCAGATTCCGAGTCAGATAAAACATGGGTATAATCAGGGGAAGATGAATCCGCCTAGGAAGGATACGACTGATAAGCCATTCGAGGATACTTCAAAATCAGCGCATCTGCACCCCTTACCGCACGTTCTAGCGCTCCAAGGACTCCACCACCCTTTCGTCGCTTAGAAAAAGGGGAGTCCTCAGAAAGATCCGCAGGAGAATCCGGAGGAAGATTTGTAGGGGGATCCAAACCGGTAGCCACTGCACCTCCCACAGAAATGCCAGGAGCATTGATCACCACGGACTTCGACCGGCTTGAAGGACGAGTGCGCTTAGGAGCGGCCACTTCTTTCCCTATCTGGGTAGAAGGAGGTGCCTCTTCAGGTTTCTTCTTCTTCTTCCCCATATCCTGGAGAAGAGCAAAGAAATCCCCAGGATCATTTGATTCCGGAACAGAGGTGAGAGTGACGCCAGACATCCTGTTAGACAGACCTGGAGAACAAAGAATGAAAGTCAGTTCCGAGTCACATCGCAAACAAAACCATTAAGAACAGAACACTTACGGGGAGTAATTGGAACGAAGTTCGGAGGAGGAGTCCAGAGATGCGAAAAAACCAGCCAAAAATGTTGGGTGAACTCTTCCCAGTTGAAAGACCCCAACTCCTTGAGAATCTTGCATCACTTCAGAGACTCCGCGAAAATACTCTTCGGGAGAGGGTTCTTCACTGAAATAAAAAAAAGAGGCAGAACGATTAGTTAAAGTCTTGGCCTACCAGGCCATAAAGTAACTCGGAACCCATTCCTCACCCTCGTCTTCCCAAGAGGTAGGGAAAACCCGGCTTCCAGACGAGATAGGGCCTCAGATGAAGAACCAGAATTCTTTCCAATTCTTGTTGCACGAGTTCTCATCTACCAAGGAAGGCATCTCATGAATTTGAAGAAGAAAACGCATTCTGTCCTGGACGTTTATACGAAGAGCCCAGAAATGGGAAACCATGCCCAAAGTAGGTCGGAAGCCTAAACCAGCACACAATACCTCTAGAGTGAGTAGGGACCTCAGAGTGTTCAGCATAAGCTGGCCTAAAGCAATGCCGCAACTTAGAAGGAATTCACTCAAAAAAGAAGAGAGGGGAAGTCGAACATCCCATCGAAGGAACTTTGGATGGAGAGAAGTCCAACCATCCCCTGGAGAAAGGTAAACTCGCTCGGATGGCGTGGGGAGTCTCATCTCAAATTCTTCGGAGATGCCATAATCCTCTCTCAATCTGTCCAAATCGTATGGCTTCATCTATGACACGTAATGGAGAGGGCCTGCATGCTCCTTGATACCCTTTGACTGGGTTTCTTTTCTCTTTTTCTTCTTCGTCGCCTTCGAATTGGCAATGGGAGACCCAGAAGGACTAGAGCCAGCAGTCTCACCTTCCAAGGAGGCCCCTTCTCCCCCCAGCAATGTAGGAACGGATGACACAACCTGAGATGTGGCTTCACTGCCCATGGAATGACCTTTCTTTTTCCTTGTTCCTTCTTGAGCCGCCTCCACAGCAGGAACAGGAGGAAGAGGATGGGAAGGGTCAGGAAATGTAGCTGAGCCAGTCAAGGCTGAACCTACTCCTTCCAAAGGGTGAAAAGTAGGTGAAGGGACGGGGTCTATATCTAGACCAGGTTGAATCTCAGAAACGGAACCAAGTTCACTCACAGAAGGGTGGGGATCTTCACCACTCACCAAACGAGAGTCGATGGCGGGCTCATTCCCTTCAGGCGCACCCCGAAGTGTGGGGATAATGTTGGCAGCAACAATACGCACAGAAGAAGAAGAAGCACCAGAATCACTCCTCTAAAAAACAAAACCATCGTAGTCATCGTCCCCTACGGCGAACCTAGGTGTCCTATGACTTTTAACTACGGAGTTTCCCTCAAAATTATCCATTACAGAAAGAACGAGAAACAAAAGATGGGGAGGAGAAGACTAACCTTCAAAGAAGAACAGGGAAAGCTTCGAGGTGAAGACAGCGAAGAATCGTTCGAAAGCGGACAATTTACAGACGACTTCGAGAATTCGAAAGGCAAACAAGCCTTGAAGTCTGAGGGAAAGCTCTATTTAGAGAAGGGAACACGTGTCTAACCATCGCGACACATGGGGAGGGACGCGACGATCCAGATTCCCCAAAACTCGTTGGAATTCGTGCCCATCCGAGGATCCAACAGATTAATTTCGCAAGTAGCCACGTCTCTTGAAACGGACGCATCCACGAGAGAACGTGACGACTCCCGAAAGAAGGTCAGTAGAGCCCGAGTCATAACAAGGCCGATGCGGTCTATTTTCCAAAGGGTCATGGTCCCCAATCACTCCAAGGTAGCACAAGGATCAGGACGACCATCACGCCTCTGATCTGATCAATCTACTATTCCCTGCATCGGACTTTCCGACCCAGGAAATAGGGTTAAACTGTAAAGGGTAAAAATAACCCTCTTATGGGCTGCGCTCACACCGGGCCGATTCACATGGGGACAGGCCCATTTGAATCACATCCTGAAGGATTCGACCCTTCTTAGGCCGAGTGAAAGCCCATTAAGCCTAGTCTCATGCTAGCCCAACCGAAGAGCCCACGATCAAGGAACTATAAAAAGGCACCTGACCTATCAAATCAGGTATGTAGAAACAAGAGCCATCAATCATATACATTTTGACCTAATCCTTGCGGCGCAAGGCATATCTCACCTACCACCATCTAACTTGATCGTCGGAGGGTTCTCGACCGGCACCACACCGGTGCCCTTCTGACTGTCTCTTCCCAAAGTGTTTCAGGTAGCTTTGCCACTAAGGAACAACACTTGACGCGATGTGCTCAATGTGTGGAAGAAGATTCCGACAAGAAATACCCCACACAATAACTAATGGACATAACTCATCTATGGTGAGGGGAGACTAACTATGGTTGTATAGTTGAATAATCCAAATGATAGTAATTAATAGATTAATGTATTTAATCAATTAATTAGCTTAGATAAATTTCACTTGGTAGCTGATTTTGATGCAATATTTACAAATATATCATCACTTAAAACTATTTGTAAATATAACAATTTTTACTATGTTAATAAGTGATTAACAGTGAGTAATGTGTGTATCAGTAATAAACTTAGTGTAAAAATATGTAATTCAATTTTTATCACTGATTCACTCGATCAAAATATTTTTTAGAGCAGACATTTTTATAAATATTATTAAAAAAAACTTGCTAGATTTACAAATACCCCATTAGCTAATTATTGTGCTTATGATATATAAGTCTGTCGGGTTCCTATAGTAGCCCAAATATCATAGTAGAAAAATCAAGTCAAAATTTTTTACTTATGAAGAAACCAATAATTTAAGTAAATTAGTTTACTTAAATAATGACAATATTAATTATTTAAATAATGAGTTTATTTAAATGGAGATTAATATTAATATTATTAATTATTAAAATAATGAGTTTATTTAAACAGTAATAAATAATAAAAATATTATTAATTGTTTAAACAATGAGTTTATTTAAATGGTAATTAATAATGTAATACTATTAATAAATATCATTAATTGTTTAAATAATGAGTGTATTTAAATGGAAATTAATAATACATTATTATTAATCAATGTTATTAATGGTTTAGATAATGTAATTATTTAAATGAAAATTAATAAAAAATATTTATTAATATTTTTTAAATAATAAAAATATTATTTAAATCCAAATTAATAATTAAATATTAAATGATGATATTTAACCGGAAGACAATATTAATGTTGTTATTAATTATTTCAATAAAGTGCTTTATATAAATTATAAGTAATAATTAAATTATTATCAAATTTAATAGTTTATTTAGTTGAATTTATTTAATTTAAAAGAGAATTTTAAACTCAATTGTTTTTTGGCCAAAATAATGAATTAAATAAATTACATTTATCAATTAATTGGATTAAAAAATTTCAGCCAACATGTAATTTTTCGGAAATGATTATTTGTATTATTTGTCTAAAATAATTACATGAAATTATAATTATCTAAAATGAAATAAATAAAGGAAAAATAAGAATTTTATTTGGTATTTATCCTCTAATTTTTAAAAACTCTTTTTAGTTTTAAATTTTTAATTAGGATTTAAAGATTGTTATTAAAGAAGACAGAATAAATCAAGAAACCAACATAAATAAAATGAGAAAAAAATCTAAAATGAAATTGTTACAAATAAATATTGAAATTTTTATTTGACACAAGCATAGCTCAAGTGGTTAGACACCAGATCCTTTCTATGGGATCGAAGGTTCGAGTCTCCTCACTCAATTCCTCACTCAATTAATGTAATATATAGAAAAACCAAAAAACAAAAAGCAAATGTGATATATTTACTCTTTTGGTCAAGTGGGTTGGAGACAGGACAGGAGTCTTCGTTTGATTGTACTATATTAAAAGTACAATAAAAGCACCCAACCTATCTAAACCAACCAAACCCTAACTCGTCAGTCGTCATTACTCTAAGGGATTAATTTTGTGGTTGTGGAATGTAGTTATATGCTTTGAACCCCGTCACTCATGTATGGAGAAATTTCAAAATTTACACTCCAATGTTTCTTAATGGTGAGGACCCGTTATTTAATTTTATCACCTCAATTTTCACTTCATTTTCTTATTTGTAGTTTTATCTAGTCTCTTTCAATACTTTTTATGATGTAAACATACTACGGTGAATATAAATCAATATTTTTTTTAAGATTTATAAATACAGTATTTTTTAAAACTATTATAAATTTAATAAATTTTTCTATTTTTTTATGAATATATTATTTTTATTGAATACGTCAATTAATGATATACCATATATCATAGTTAATCAATAGTTTATTGCATAGAGTGATGACCAATGTCACAATCAACCAGTCAATTATCATAACCAATCAATAACATTCTAATTTTTAAAAAACGACACATTTTAAAATATTTTTTTAAACATGATAAATTTTTAAATATTATAAAAAATATTGACACCCATAAAAATTGGGAAATTTCATTGGGTGGCAGATTTTTATGTAATATTTGTAAAAATATCAACTTAAAAAAGTATTTGCAAATATAGCAATTTTTATAATTTTTATCAATGATTATCAGTGATATACTTAGTGTCAAAATATGTAATTTAATATTTATCACTGATAAACCATATCAAAAATTGCTATATTTGTAAATATTTTTTTGAGCTTTTATTTTTACAAATATTACTACAAAAATTGCTAGATTTACAAATGCCCCATAAAAATTTGCTTAAAATATATTATAGCATGGAACATTATGAAATTTTAGGAAAGAATCTTTGGAGGGTAAAACGAAAATATAGGAAAAAGTTGAAAATAGTTCGAAGCTATCAATAATTACATTGTTATCCATCATTACATTTATTTTGTATTAAAAAAATTGGGGGTTTCAATACTTGCATTTTAAGAATTGGTATTTTCAAAAATAGAAAATGTTTCGAAAATTTTAAAAAACTACATTCTTCAGACTGACATCCACCAATCTTATATTGAGATTGATCTAATCTCAGTATGAGAAATATTATTTTTTGAAATATTTCAAAACATTTGCTATTTCTAAAATTACTCATAATAGTATCATCTATTGAATTTTCTCAAAAAAATTTACATTTAATTGTAGCATGTATTTAGTATGTTGTCCTAGAAAACTTACCATCTAAAGTGTGATATATTTATAAAACTAATTAGATAAGCTACTCGTTTGAGATAATTTTTAGAGGGTATTTAAAAGTAATTTTAAATTAAAAAAATGTTTTAGATACCATTAAAAATACTTTTAAATATTTTTAAAATCTATCTCAAATGGGTTTAAACAATAATATGAACAAGTTACAGATCTAAACAAAATTTTAGCCGTTGATGGAAAAGAAAAAATCAATTTATCATGGTCTAATTGTACGTTTGATTCTCAACCTTGAAAATAATCAAATTTATTTTGCCAACTTCGTGTGAACCATATTAAATTCAAGTGAGATATTAGAAAGACAGTATACAAAACTAAACCTAATGAATGACCCAAGGAGATATAAATTGAGCAAAAAATAACTTTACAGTACTTTAGACAAGTCAAAAGGCAATCTTATACCATTTTAAATCAGTATCGTGAATTAATGACAAAAATTCAATCTTTGCCAAACAATGATTATTAAAGTTAAATTAAATTATATGTTACCAATATATCCTTGAAAATTTTATATAGGTGTTAAAATTTGTGTAAATATTACATATCTATCATATTTTAAAAGTATTCACACATCTATGTTACATTTTTAATAGAGAGTTTAATGAATATTTTTAATTTCTAAATTATCCTCATGTTCTTACTTCTCCATCATCATCTTCCTTCCTCCATTATCATCTTCCTAAATTACATCTTATTTGTCTCTCCAATGTCTAAGGGTCCGTTTGGCATAGCTTCTCCTAAAAATGTTTGAGTTAAAGATTTTAAAAGAAATCCTAATTAAGTGCTTTATCTAAAAACACTTGGGTGAAGTATTTAAGTGATACTTGTTTATAAACATTTTTGGAAGAATCACAAATCAAGTATTTTCTCTAAAAACACATTTTAATATACTCAAGTGTTTTTAGAAGAAACACTTAATTAGTATTTCTTTTGCATTGTTTAACTCAAAATATTTTTAGGAGAAACAATGTAAATGTGTTTTTAGAAGAAACACTTAATTAGTATTTCTTTTGCATTGTTTAACTCAAAATATTTTTAGGAGAAACAATGTCAAACGGACCCTAAGTCACGTTGATCGCCATTTCCACCACTGTCGCCACCATTTTCACGCCTTTCGCTGTCGTCATCTCCATCTCCACCACCATCGTCGTTGCTACAAAGATTTTTGGCAAGAACTAAACAAATCCAAAAATCATCATTTTTTTACTAGAATTTATCACCAAATTGACATTTGACAAAACCCAAACTTTCCAATTTGTAATCCTCTGCTATCCAATAAGATATCATAGTTTTGCAACAAGACCTCAAACCCGAGGGCTTTTTGTTCTTGCAAGAATTTAACTAAACCTGAAAAAAATTAGAAAACCATCAATTATTTGACTAAAACTCATCCCCAAACTCAAATTTGATCAAACTCAAAACTTCAAACTTGTTATCCCCAGTAAACCGACGAAAAAAATTGAAATTTTTCGGCGACACCTCTCCCAGCTAAATAATGCAGTATATAATTTATAGTTAATTACTGATAGTATATCAATGATAATATCTCTTAGTATATTATTGATGTATCACTGATATACTATTACAAATATGGTAAATATCAGTTAATGATATACTACTGTGAAATAAGAGTATTAATGACATTTCCTATTGAACAGTAACCGGGATTCTAAGTTTTTAACATCTTTGTAAATACCTTTTTAGGTGAGTAAATTTGTAAATATTAGAGCCCATTTTTATATATGATATTTATCTTTTTTCGTAGATTTTATAATTCTTTTTGTCTCCAAGATTTCCCCCCTTATTTTTTGGCTCCCACCTCTACCATTATAGCTCCATCATCTTATTCTTTAAATTTACAACAACAGCCTCCTTGATTCTCTATCTTCTCATCTTTTAATTCTCTCCCACCTCCATCATGAAAGAATCATCACCTCCACCATGACAAAACCGCCGCCTCCACCATATCACTCTTATCACTTTGATATTCTTTTATATAAAGCTCCACTCGTAGATCTGAGAAGCTTCAAGGCGTTGATGCACTTTCTGTTTGTTGCATATCTAGCAAATCGTACACAAATCTTGCGAAGGGGAAGCGAATGTGATGGTGAAGAACAAATGAGAAGCACATAACTGGAAAAACAATGGTTAATCATTATCAGATCTTCTTTGTATAGTACAGTACGCTGAAGAATGAATGTATAATACAATGGTTTGTACAAATCTGTAATTGAGAAAATCATATCCTATTTCTACAATACATTGGTTTCCAGTAAGGAAAAGAATGGTTTAATCATAACCAAATCTTGTTTGTACAATATAATAGTTTGTACAAAACAGTACGCTGACAAACGAGTGTTTTGGGGGTTCCCGACGTAGAGACTTATTTTAGGTGTTGCCATTGGGATGGTGGAAAACGAAATAAAAGCTTAGATTTGGTAGTGTACAATAATGAATATCTATACAGGTTGATTATATGAGCAATACACAATGTACAAGTATGACGATGTTATGCAGAAGACACTGACGTACATTTTCATAGTATGAGCGATACACAATGTATGAGTAATGTTGCTGATTTGTAATGTCCCGAGTTAGCGAGTAATTGAGATGAAAAATCGAAATAAACATGGTATGTGTGTTTGCTTTGAATTCTTATGCTTAATTTTTAAATGGAGGTTATTTGATATTTTTGGTAACTTGGTTAACCATGGTTATGTTAATAATTAACCATTGTTAGTGTTAATGGAAGTTAGACAAGTTTTAACTATAGTTAATAGTTAATGGTGGTTAGTTTGAAAGAAAAGTAAGTTAATGGACTTGTGAGCAAGAGGTGTAAACTAGTAAGCAAGAGGTGGAAAGGCATAGCATGAGGTGTTGTAGGCAAGAGGTGGAAAGGCATAGCATGAGGTGTTGTAGGCAAGAGGTGGAATTGAATTTATCCTTGTTGTTTTTCTTTTCCTTCAACTTGAAATACTAAAAATCAGTCCACCATTTCCTTTCTTTTGTATCCATGGCCTAATAAGAAAAGGCAAGAACAAAATTGGGGCTTCTTTCATTTGAGCTCAAATTATTTCATGTGGAACCCTCATAATTACAGGCGGATAAATTTACCGTTTTGCCCCTGTAATTACAACTTTATCCTTGTGTTCTCACTGATTCTCCAATGAACATTATCTTTAGTTGAACTAGAGATAATATACTTCTGTGATCAATAGAAGTTGTGGCGCTACTTGTCCATGTCTCGAATCAGTACATCAAGGGAGTTTCTTAAAGTTCCTAAAATATTTAGTTATCACACTGAATCCGTTAATTTTTAGGATAGTTATGAATTCAATCTCGTGTAAATGTGTTCCTAGCTACTTATCTAGTTATGTTCCCAAAGCCGGAGTTTATCGAGCGTTCTTACAGATCGCTCTCAACCATGTGAATCAAAGAACATAACTCCACTAATAGGAGTCCACATTTCACTCAGGATTGAGATTTATCACGGTTGATAAACTTAGATATATATTCGATCATTTCTTGTAAACGATACTAATGAGAAATTTGATCAAACATCATGGTCCTGTCTTATACAATCAACATTGCATATGATACTTCCATTTCATGTCACCTACATGAATGTGATCAGGATCATTTGTCTATAAACAAAATGTGAAGCTATCAACAGTGTTACCAAAATAAGGTTCCCAAACATTATCCATTTACTGTAGACACTTTTAAGTTACTCATCTCGACTTTAATCCTCTCGTATGACTCACATAATAAGTTGTGATTTCATAAGAGTGACTTCGGGTTTTACTATTTGAATGTTTGATATTTATATATTTCCATATATTCTTAATATCGTCAATTGAATCAATATAGATAATAGAAAGAACTTATGTTTATTTATTAAATTTATTCGAAATAAATTATCTTTATTAAAGAATTACAAGTTCTAGGACACCATTCCTAACAAGGTACATTCAGCCCTTGCATTCTCTCATATATGTATCACAGTGATTATGGGTAATACTAGATAATGTGAGCACGCACAGTCCCAACAATATCTCATTATCCACCCCCCAATCATGAGAAGTTTACGCAGCCTTTAGCATTCCTCATGATACATATATGTAAATACAAAACGAATAATACCAGACAATGCAAGCACACTCAGTCTATGCATTGCCTCATTATGCAAAATAAACATAAACAGTGTCTCTAGTGCTAGTAAACATAAATTTAACCATTCAAAGTAACCGAAAGAAATATAAACGATGAATGATACATGAATTATTAATTACCTTTTCTGCATAAAAAAAGAAAGTATCAACTTCTGAACAACAATGTAAAAGTCAAGCCAAATGGGCTTCAGATAATTTCGAGTTACTAAGTTTAACATAAAAGTCTCATTCCCATCATTTTAGTAAACAAACGAAGTTCCATAATTAAATTTCTTATTCACCCTTCTACACTTGGAACCTTTAATTTTCGATAAACATCAAGAACGCCGAAACGAAAATAAACTTAGAATTTCCAAGAGTTTGTCATTTCCTTCGAAAGATCCATAAGTTCACCCAACTCAAATTAGAACTAACTTCCAAGCCTGAACAAGTTAGTTCACTTACTTTAATTCTCTCGTTTCAAATCTCAAACTCAACTTCCGATCCTACAACTCGTTCAACTAGTTCGGTTTTTAAGTTCACATTAAGTTCTATTTATCCTCACCTTGACAAAAGTAGTTTAGCTACGGCGTTCCAAATGAGCAATTAAACGGCGTTCCAAAAACACCTACAATTAAATTACATCTAACAATCATTAATTAACCAAACATCGAACAAACGATATTTAAACGCATAAAACGACGAAAAAACATTTCAGTTAAAAAACCCGAAGTAGCAAAATAAAAAATTAGTTTTTTATTGAATTTTATCGGAATTGGCCCCTAGAGGCTCTCGGCCAAGCATTGGGGGTGGGTCTCTGGTACTATTTTATGGCTTTTAGGAAATTTAGAAGCGTTTCGGGTTGGTTTCGAGTAGTTTTGAAGATTGTACTTTCAATGGATAAACTTAATTAGGGATTTTGGACAAGAGTTCCTCCCACAAAATTAAATACAACGTAAAATTAATTAATTATAAACTTCCTAAAACAACCCATGGTTTGGGTAAATAAAAAATGGGATGGGTTTTGGTTCGATCTCGAGTCTAGGGTTAGGGGAAAACTTCCTAAGTACCTAAAACAACTTCCTTAATTGAAATCTTCAAGTTTCTTGGTGAAAAATGAATGATTTCAAGCATGGATTCCATTAAAACATCAATTGGAACAAAACCCTTAAAGGTTTAGAAACTTTATCTTACCTTGAGGCCTCTCAAAAATGAACGAAAAGCTTCAAGGTAAGTTGGAAAGGAAGCTTGGAGCAATGGCTATCCAACGAACCTATAATCGAGTCGATCCGTTGAGAAATGAAGAAAACGCAAAATTTTCTTCCCAAAAATGGAGGCCCACGACTTTGGCAAGAAAGGATAAGATGAAGTATGTCTAAAATTTGACTTTTAGTCTATTTAAGAAGATGAGTGATTAGTAATCGATATTTTAAGAATTCAAGAACTATAAACTCGTCCCTCGTTTGCTTTTAGCTTTTAAAACTAAAATTGAAGCACTTAAACTAGCTAAAAGGTGCTTAATAATTATTTGGCCCGTTAATAATTATTAATATGGCCCATACTAATTTAAGCTAATAAAGCAATTAAAAAAGTTTACGAACGAAATGAACTCGTAAATCCTAAGTTATAAATTCTAAATTAAATTTAAATACTTTTATTAAAATAAAATTTACCTTAATAGTAACGGTATGTTACATTCTACCCTCCTAAAAATACTTTTCGCCCCCGAAAAGTAAGCTCCCTAGCTGAAAAGGTGAGGATACTTAGCCCGCATCTCATCTTCACGCTCCCACGTAGCTTCCTTCGATACTTGGTTCCTCCAAAGAACTTTAACCAAGTGGATTGTTTTGTTCCTCAACACCTTTTGTTCGAATGCTAGGATCTCAACCAGTGTCTCCTCATAAGACATATTAGCATCCAAAACCACAAGCTCATAATCAATCACGTGGGAAGACGTTATGAACAGCCGATAACGAAAGTGGTAAAGCTAAATGGAAAGCTACCACTACTACTCAATCGAGTATCTCGAAAGAGCCAATAAACATAAGGCTCAACTTACCCTCCTTCCCAAATCTCATAAACACCCTTCATGGGTGCCACTTTTAAGAATACATTGTCCCCCACTGTAAACTCAAGTGGACTACATCGCTTACCGGCATAACTCTTCTGTTGACTTTGGGCAACCCTCGTCCTCTCTCTAATCAAAGCGATTGACTCACTAGTTATCTGCAACAACTCGAACCCCAAAAGTCTCCTCTCTCCAACCTCATCACAATGAACGGTAGAATGACACTTTATATCATTAATTGCCTCAAAAGTTCCCATCTCGATAATAGCCTGGTAACTATTATTATAAGCGAACTCTACCAAATACAATTGAGAGTCTCAGCTGCCAGCAAAATCAAGAACATAAGCCCTCAACATATCCTCCAAAATCTGGTTAACCCTCTCGGTCTGACCATCAGTCTGAGGGTGAAAGACAGTTCTAAAATCCAGGCTAGTACACATGGCTGTATGTAAACTCTACCAAAACTTCGAGACAAATTGAGTGTTCTGATCTGATACAATCCTTACTGGCACACCATATAATCTAACAATCTCTCGTAAGTAAAACTATGCCCAAGTCTCAACTTGTTTGGTGATCCTTCCAGGTATAAAGTATGCGGTCTTCTTCAAATGATCTATAATCACCCAAAGGGTATTGTATCTTTTGATGTCCTCAGTAAACCACTGACAAAATCCATGGAAATCTCCTCCCATTTCCATTCTAACACACTCAGAGGATTAAGTTAACCTGGTGGACTCTTCCTGAAGGCCTTGACTTGCTGACAAATCAAGCACCTACTAACATATTCTGCAATCTCATGTTTCATTCCAGGTCAATAGTGTTGTCTTAGGTCACTGTACATCTTCGTACTACCAGGATAAACAGAAAAGATAGAACTGTGAGATTCCTCCAATAGTTCTCTTCTAAAAGTCGATCCCAAAGGCACATAAAAGCCTCTTATGATACATCAAAACACTATTTTTAGAAAGGTAAAGTGGCTAGGTATATCTAACTCTGCCTCTCTAAAACTGGCCTACAAGTGAGCCTCACGTCTCTGTGCATCAATCATCATCTATCTCAAAGTAAGCCCCACTGTTAAGCTAGCTAGACTCATGGTAACCTCATAAGTAAGGAGAGTTATCTTTGTTCGCTCCATATTCCATCTCAATCTCAACGGTATAGCTGACAAGGCTGACGAGTGTTATGACCTCTACTCGATTTGCGTGCATAAGTTTGGTTTGTCCCAGTCCTGTTCTTAAGCTTCATCAACTAGGCCAAGCCAGTGGGCTAGCCCAAGCCTGACTTGTAAGTCAACGGTTGACGAGCCAAGCCCAGCCCGACCCTGCCTCTAAATATTTGGGATGGATATGGACACGTATTTAAGCCCAAACCCGTCCCACAAGTTTTATCCATAAGGCCCCCATCGTACCCGACCCAAAGCCTGACTCGAGGCACGTTCATAAATTATTAATATCTATAATTATAAAATATAATGTAAATATTTTATTTTATTTTTGATATTTTAATATAATCTTATAATTAATAATTATAAAAATATTAAAATTTAAAAAAAAAAGTTTTAAAAAATGCAATTGAAAATTTTAATTTAATAAAATCAAACTAACCTACAAGAATGATAAATAAAGTTAATTTAAAAGTTTAATAAACAATATATAAAAACAAAGTACAAATAAAAAAATTAAATAGAATAATAAAAAATTAAATTAACTTTTTTCTTCATCCCTTTAGAGTTAAGTTTAAGATTAAAAAGTTAAAAATAAGTTTTAAAAAATAAAAAATAAAAATATTATTAAATAATTAAAAACTTGAATGGACCGAGCCAAGCCAGTAAAATGGGCTCGATCTGTATTTTATCTCATGGTTCCAAGCCCGTGCACTGGACTTGAACTTACAATTTTAAGTCAGGCCCGGGCAAAGGCCTGACTCACTCATTGTAAATTAAATTTTTTTTGGCTACTAAGTTGATTTTAATCTCCTCTTGCACCATTAATATTGGTAAAAATGAATTGTTGGTCAAATTGTGTTTGAATTGGTCAAGTATGGATACCTTATATTTAATTAAATATATTTTAAATCCTAAATTAACCATTTGGAGCATGAGTAATTAATTTAATATAATAATAATAACTTTTTTGTGGCCCAATTTTCCAATTTATCCAAAATACCTTTTTAAATCCTTTTAAATTTAAATTAGACTTTGGATTCTGTTGTGGGTGAAATTACATCAGTATACGTATAATTTATAAACTTGATCAAGGAATACACAACTGGTATGTCTACGTCACCTGAAAAGATAATGCTACGTTACTTGAAAGGGTACGTCTACGTCGCCCGGGAGGGTACATCACGTCATCTAGTAAGACTACATACTTAAGACTAAGAAACATCATTATACAAGTATCCAATCAAGAGATGACACTTTGCATATAAATATGGCACGATGATGTCATAAACTTCTTTTTCTATAAATATGAGAAGAAACTCAACAATTAAGTAACGAATTCTACTCTAATTCTCTCTGGCACACTAGCTCTTACTGAAGCATCAAATGGTGTTAAGCCGGCACCATACTGGTGTTATGTTCTTTCTTTCACATGTACATTCATTGCTCATCACCTACGCTAATACAGCACTTCCAGTGCAGCTCACTACTTTCGACTCATCATATCTTCTCAATTTGTTGCTTACGCGGAAGCCTGCCATTTTTACGCAATAACATTGACGCTGTCTGTGGGAAGAGTATATAACTAAGTACTCTACCATCAAGGATGAGTCGAAGAAGTCAACATAGTGATAATGAAAACTAAGAAGTGCAACCCAACCCATAGCACTTAGGAGCTAAAACAAGTTGATGAAAACCAAGAAGTGATAAGGGTTGCACCCGTGCGAGACAGAAAGGTAGGATCCCTTGAAGAATAAATGTGAGTTGTGAATTGAAATATTGCTAGAGTACTCAAAATTCTCACACAGAGGTCTGATCAACAAGCCCCTGCTGACGACCAGGAATTATGGTCCAAGAAGGGTAAAGACAAAGAACCAGTAGAAGGCGTAGGAGAGTCGGAGAATCGCAAGAAGTGTGATTCGAAGGGGAAGTCGAGGCCAAATAATCAAAATGCTTTCGCTTCAAGTCATGAGTCTTCTCACTAAGAACGTCCAATTCATAAAGGAGGGTATGACCTTTGAGAAGTATTTAATCAAAAGAGAAAAGAAAAAACTAATATATTATGGTCTACTGCTGAAAGTTCATAGCCTTGGACACTAGAGTTGAAAAGGCTCTAGGATCAACTTGGTCACATGAAGAAAGAGTACTGACTCCACTTGCACTAGAAGATCTCCTCGAGAAAACTGAGTCATCATTCACCGATAATATAATGAAGGTGGAAGTTCCCACCAAGTTTAGAATGCCAACTATAACCATGTATGATGGTTCAAAGGATCAAATCGAGCATGTTGATACGTTTCAGACCTGGATGGAGCTCTAGGGAGTCTGAGATGCTATTAAGTAAAAGGCATTTCCCCTTACATTACGAGGACTGCACACAGTTGGTACTTGCAGCTCAAGGCAAGGTCCATCTCTTCATTTAAAGACCTCACTCGATCTTTTGTAACTTAGTTCCTTGGTGGTAGGGATCATAAAAAACTAGCCACACGTCTTTTGACTGTGTGTCAGAAGTCAGAAGAGAGCCTCCGAAACTATGTGGTTAGATTCAATAATGAGGTGTTGAAGGTGGAAGGTTATAGTGATGACGTAGCATTAACTACTATGATGGCTGGCTTAAACGATGAAATGTTTTTATCGTCTTTAGAGGCAAGAAGATCCCTGCTACATACACCGAGCTACTCGCCAAAACCTAAAAATACATGAGCGCTAGAGAGTTACTCAGTGTAAGAGAAACTCTAGATGAAGGAGGTAGTAGTGGTAGAAATTCTGATCATAAAAGAAAGAGCTCAACAGAAGGCCTTACCTGGAGAATTGATCATCATAAAGATGACAAGAGAAAGAGGTCAAGAGACCAATCTGAGAAGCAGAGTATTCCTCCATATAAATTTCAAAAGTACATTCCCACCGCTGTCCCAATCGAGCAACTGATCATGGAAATTCAAAACAAAAATTTATTGAAATGGTCGGCAAAAATGAAGGCGAGAACAAACAAAAAAAACAAGGACAAATATTGTCTCTTCAACAAGGACCATGGTCACACCACCTCCGAGTGCTTCAACTTAAAAGAAGAAATTGAAACCCTTACTCAGCGAAGATACTTAAAGGAATTTCTAAGAAGTAGAGGATCTCACCACGATACTAAATCTGATCAAAGAAGCAGGACTGTGGAGAAATAAGAACTATCTTTGGGTGCCCGACTATTGAAAAAGATCACAAGCCCTAGAAAGGACCATGCTAGGTCACAGAAGTATTGGTCAAGGCATTAACACATTGATTAACCTTAACTGAAAGGCTCTACTGCACTTATAAAATATCAAGTAACTTAGGTTTTATTTCAGTAATTTTACTTATTGCAATTTTATTTTTCCAATAAAGTTTTTTATTGTGAGAGCTTTGACATTAAATGAAATAAGAATGTACTATTTCTACTTTATAAAAAATTACATCTATGTAAATAGATTGAGTCAAATCATTCTAAGAACTCTTAGACTCGATCTAGATTTCAAGACATAAATCTCTACTCGATTTGGGGCCAACTATGTTAACCTACTACAATAAATTGGAAATTTTCTAAGTCTGTCAAAGTGGAAGAGCTAAATAAAAATTCTAAGTCTATTTGGGAGTGTAGAGCTCGCACGAGCCTCACCTTATAAAATAATTTTAAAAGAGAAAAATTCTAAGTCTACTAGGAAGTGTAGGGCTATCACGAGCCGCACCTGGTGTAAGAGTATAAAAGAAGAAAAAAAAATTATAAGTCTGCTTGGGAGTGCAGAGCCTCACCTTGTCGAAAAATTTTAAAATAAAAATATTATAAGTATTATAGGAAGTGCAGGGCTATCACAAGCCGCACCTGGTGGAAGAGTTTAAAAGAAGAAAAAAACAAAGTCTACTTGGGAGTGCAGGGCTCACACGAGCCGCACCTCGAAGAAGAATTTTAAAAGAGAAAAATTCTAAGTGTACATGAGAGTAGGGCTTGCACGAGCCGCACCTCATAGAAGAATTTTAAAAGAGAAAAATTCTATATCTACTAGGGAGTGCAAAGCTCTCTCGAGCCGCACTTGGTGGAAGAGTTTCAAAGAAGAAAAAAATCTAAGTCTACTAGG
Organism: Gynostemma pentaphyllum; assembly: GCA_028015215.1. NCBI lineage: Eukaryota > Viridiplantae > Streptophyta > Magnoliopsida > Cucurbitales > Cucurbitaceae > Gynostemma > Gynostemma pentaphyllum. The sequence continues at coordinate 33,498,438 of CM051352.1, forward strand.
GAATGCATGGTTAACACGGGTATGACCTAGTAGAAGAATTAAAAACGACAAAAAATTCTAAGTCTACCATGGAGTGTAGGGCTCGCACGAGGCATACCTCGAAGAAGAATTATAAAATGAGAAAAATTATAAGTCTACTTTGGAGTGCAGAGCTTGCATGAGCTGTGCCTCATAGAATAATTAAGAAAAAAATTCTAACTTTAACAAGAGTGCAAGGCTTGAAGAAAAATTAAGAAAAATTTCTTAGTCTACTAAGAGTGTAGGGCTAGTAGGAGGAAAAGGAAAAAAAAAGTCAACGGTCACTGGGTCAAAGGTCAACTGGTCAAAGGACGGGGTCAAACAATGTTTTACAAGTCCAAGACAAAGTATAAATGATAAAGTGTTGAAGACAAAACCCTATTGACAAAGCCATGATGACATAGCTCTGATGACATATTTCTATTGACATAGCCTGTGACGACCCGACCCAAATTCAATAATAAATATGCTAAAGCATAATAAAGTAGCGGAAGACTCGATTTCAAATAGTGGATCATTAAAATTCATTTCAAAACAACCCTAAGCTATGAGTACGTGGCATAACCTCACCTCCATTCAGGGACCATAACTACGCCTTTCTATATCGTAGCAACAAGATAAGGACACTAACGCTACCTTCTCACAAACATGAAATGAAATCCTAATCTCTTTTCTTACATGGATCCATAAGACTAGAGTACGCGGCTAGAATATATGGTCCAATACTATGAGTACGCGGCATAGCTAGAAAAGAGAAGACGATTTCATTTCTACAATCACATGCAATATATTTCCCTTGGCAACACATGCCGGATCCCCAATGAGCAATAAATAGAAATAAAAATTATACTATTTATTAATCAATCACAATTCAGAAACTCATATAGAACTATAAATTTATATTTCGAATTTATGATTAAAATAGAAAACTAAATGACATTCGATATGTATGAGATGCTCTCCCCACAGACGGAAGCACGGCCTAACTAGTATGACAATTATGAAGAGATGTATTTGAATGTCGTCATGCTAGAAAACCTATAATGTAAATCCATGCTTAAAATATAAAATAAAACTTTCAATTAATTGATATTTGCTAAATAAATTATGATGCAATTCCATGATTAGAACATATTTTATATTTACGCAATCAATTGACCTTGAAGGTCCATTCTCAAATGCCCATCCATTTTCCATCTCTTAACTCACGTTTCTCTATTACTTTCAAACAACCAAAAACACCACGAATGAGTTCCCCGAGTTCTCAACCTCCACCTAGAAAATTTACATTTAAAACTCATTTTAAAAAAAAAATATCAAATAACAAATACTCGCACGATGCACAAAAAAAAAAAAGAATGGTGGAAAAATCAAATATATATATATATATATATATATATATACAAACCAGTATAAATGAAAAGTATGTATATATGTGCTTGTAAATACATAACAAACATATATATACAAAATCAAACTTGGAATAGCCCAGGCGTGGTTGAGAATCGAAGGCAGGGGAAATCAAAAGCTAATTACATATATATATATATATATAAATTTACATTTACAAAATATATATTTACATATGCATTTAAATATATATATTTATATGGGACGAAAAAAAAAACAAAAACAAGGGGCAGGGGTAGTGGACACAATTGAAGGCAAGCATGGCAGGGGATGTTCTTAGTTTATCAAAACTTTTATATATATATATATATATATATATATATATATATATATGTATATATATGTATGTATGTATGTATGTATATATGTATGTATGTATGTATGTATGTATATATGTATGTATGTATGTATGTATGTATATATGTATTTATAAATCAAGACAAAATTTAAGTTAAAAGCCCTTTTTATTTTAATACATTGATGCCAAAGCAAAACCTCAAACGGTAAACTGACAAAACGAAGATCAAGGTAGGGTCTACGGTTTTGCAAGGAAATGGGAAAAAAATGTATTTCATTTAACAATATTTTAAGCTCTAGCCCCAAAGCTTAAAAATCACAAAAGCCATTATTGGAGCTTCAATAAAATGATTGGCCTATCTCTTAGAGTAGTGATATCCAGATTTTGTCAACACCCATCAACCTTCACGAAATCCAGAATCACGAGAAAGAGAAAGAAAGAGCTTTTTTTTTTATCAAGAATGGGTGACCGACTCTTGACGAAGAAGGGGAAAAAATGTATCAATTTGTTCTTGGCCCCATGCAGCCGCCGGCATGTGAGAGAAAAAGAAGGAGATGGTCCTTTGCTAATTTGTTTTAATTGATTGCCCAAAAACTAAAGACTAAAACCCTATGAAAAAGGATAGAATTGGAATGATATATTAATGGGCCCTACCTTAAAAAAAAACTACAAGGAGCCTCCAAAAGATTTATTCCACCATTAATTAAATCATATAATCATAATAAACCATATAATCTTTTTATTATATTTTTATTTAAACAAGTTTACACCAAAAGTTAACATTCCTAAAGTCAAATTTAGAAACTCACTTCAAGTAGAAGTCAAAAGTTAAATAAACTTTTATTTTTAAAATTCTCAAAAATAAATTTACAGAAAAAAAAAAAATAAATAAAATAAAAATTCAAAATTTACCCGAAAAGTTCGGGTTGTTACATAGCCCCGATGACAAAGCCTTATTAACATAGCCCTGATGACAAAACCCTATTTACAAGCCCTGATGAAAAAGCCCTATTGGCATAACCCTGATGACGAGGCCCTGATGAATACACCCGAAATGACAAAAGAAACAAAGTGCAAGAGCAAAGAAACACAAAAAGAGGGTCAGTAAAATACCTGGGTAAAACACTGACCCACTAATACAGGTTTTTATTTTACCCGCGTCAGTTAGTAGCTGTATTGTAAAAAAATGCAAAGTATAATATGATGTGCAAGGGCGTACTTCACATCTGAAAAAGAGAGAAAAAGAAATGGCTTTGCAGCCTTTGTCTGACACATAGAAAAATAGCAAGGCTGACGCCAAACTAAAAAAAGGTGCATTGCTTTGCAGCCAAGTCTAAAAAGAAAAATATATATATATATTCTTTTTTCTCTATTATCTTGTATCTTGCTCAGTTAAAATTATTCCTCAATTTTTTTCCTTTCTTTGAGACCCACAATTTTTGAAATATGATATTATTTCAAGAATTATACTTGTAAAATCAAAGGGGGTAGAATATATCCGATGATGGAGTCGGTGACACCAAACTTTATTTATATTCTATGCGAATAATGAAAATGTAAGTTTGTGATCATCTAAAAATTGAATACAAGAAGGTAAAAAGTCAATCTACCATGCTCCAGCTTCAACATTTAGTGTTTTTCCTAATATTTTGAGAATGACTAAGGCGAAATTTCAAAAGTAGTATTTTTTCTCAACCCAAATCAAAGACGACCAGGACAAAACGAAGCTCCAACAATATTTTTCTAAACATTTTGACGAGTGGAAAGGAAGAAAATACAAGCTACAAACTTCGACACTTGTGCATTTTTAGAAATTAGTAGTGGCATAAATTCCACCTAAAAGAATATTCCCAAGCAATACTGAACTCATATCTCAATCTAGCTCGAGAGTAGGGGGCCACTATTGTGGGTAAAATTACATCAATACACGTGGAATTTATTAATTTGATCAAAGAATGCACAACTGGTATGTCTGCGTCACCTGAAAAGATAAGACTACGTTACTTGAAAGGGTACGTCTACATCATCTAGTAAGACTACTTACCTAAGACTAAGAAACTACATTATACAAGTATCCAATCAAGAGATGACACGTGGCATAATCAGTACGTGACACGTCGTTGGGAAGAAACAATGTGCCCAATCTTGATGCGACATATGGCATGATGATGTCATCAATTTCTTTTTCTATAAATACGAGAAGAAACTCAACCATTAGGTAACGAATTCTACTCTAATTCTCATGAATTGTTTAATAAAGTTTAACAAACGAATACACATACACTAAACATTACCCCCACCTCCATGCCCTTTAGATGCCATCCAATTTCTCATGAATTCTTCAAACTGTGTCGTCTAAAAGGCTATGTCTTATTGAAGCTTTCATGTCTCCTCATCACGTTTCCTTGCTTTCTCATTACATTCACATTCACATTGTGCCTAAAGTGTCAAGTCTTCCCGAAGTTTCTTTGTCTCCTCTTCCAGTTGATAGACTTTATACTTTGTCTCAATCAGTTTAGTGTGTCATGATATAACTGAACCTGATGAACCACCTGACAACGGGGAGGCTTTGGACCACTACCCAAACTTCTCATGTGACCTGGTCTATGAACCACAACCTTATGTATGGCATCCATATTGAAGATAGGTGGTTGTCTTGACTCTATCGTATTTGATCCATCACCACCATCCTCACTCTCGGGGATTTTTTGCAGGATAATACACTCAACCATCTTTTCCTATATACAAATAGAGAATGGTTAGTAGTAATAAACCAGTTGTAAAATGACATTAAATCACTTGAAATTAATGAGTAAACTTACATATTGTGGCTTGTCCAAGTCGCTCACCCATGTGTTAGAAGTGTACGAATGTTGTTTCTCTAACACATCCACCCCAGCTGTATCAGGATTTGCTTGAGTCTAAACATGCGTTTATAAAAAAAATATGTTAAGCTACTAATATGTGAACATTAAAAATGAAATTTTCTATCATTTAATAACAATTATACACCATCTCATCATGTTTTTTTGCGTTGGATTTTGAACCGCCTTTGTGCAAGTACGACATCTGTGCTCGAGACTTAGAATTTTGCTCTGACAATTTCTGCACAACACAAGTTAGTTATGTTAGGTAAATAAACATGAAATTTTAACATATTAAATTTAGATAGTATGATTTTACCTTAAATTCAGGCGAATCAAACTTTTCGAGTAATAATTTAAACTTTTCGCGTCATGCCTCATCTTTCCCATGCTCGTTAATGTTTCTCTTGAAGTCTCGATGGAGTTCATATCAAAACTTTTTCGCATCAGCGATCATTTGAGAATTCACAACTTCGTAATGATCGTTGATGGTGAGATTGAGTTTGAATTGGTTTTAACCACAAACGGAATACATGTTAGTGGAAATAAAAATCACATTGTTTTTCAAATGCTTACCGTAATAAGATGTCTGATCACGTCTAGAATCTCTAGTGGAACTAGGTCAAAAGTATATAGATTCATACCCCAATCCTAACCCACGTAACAACTTGTTTGAAGCATAATATGATCCTGGCAACACTGTCTCTTTAGGTAATGCTTTCTTTAACAACTTGAGAAGCATATTGAACGACTTATCACTCCACCCGTTCAAAACTTTAATGTGAATTAACTTCCCTAAAAATTCGAGGGATGAAAATCTTACACACCCAGCATATAACTCTTTGTGTGCTTCACCCAATAAGTGTGAGAATTCATCATCACACTCCCCCACATTCATATTATCTTGACTCTCGATATTTTCAGCACCCTAATCTATTCCAATATCGAGGGTTTCCATTCCATGATCATGAAATGCACCACCTAGAAAATCATTATTCAAGTCCATCATTTCGTCGTCATCATCATCCTCACTCATTGATTCATCTATGTTACGATCTAAACTCACATTATCATCACCTGTGCTACACTATCCCAAATCTTCCCCATAGAATGTCTAATGAGTATATCCCCGTGATATCCCGTGAACGTGCAAATGATCCTTAATTTCTCAGAGTATGGAAAATAAGGTGTTAAGACATTTAATATAAGGGCATCGCGTCTTCCCACGCTCATTAAAAACTTTCCTCATAGCCTCTAAAAAGGACAAAATTCTTTCTATATGCTCCTTACAAAACCTATCACTTAATTCCATCCAACTTCTATCGACATTCAACTTATTTCAAACAAAAAAACTAACTCATTTTAAAAATCATTGTTATCCTTAATTAAAAAAAACCCTAAAAGACTAAAAAAAAATGTTTTAAGATGACAAACTTTGTTGCAGGATAGCTATCTCCTAATAAAAAAAATCTTAAAACACATTCAACCTTAAAACAAAAACTAAAAAAACATGCTTTGAGACAGTTAACTTTACTGTAGCATACCCGTCTCCCAATAAAAAAATCTGAAAACACGTGCAACCTAAAACAATTAAGAAAATATTTTTAAAAAGAATATAAAACTAACCTTCATACCGACATTGTTAATAATGCGATCGATCGATGTCGGACCTAACTAAATATGTTTCAATTTACATTTGAATAGAGATGTCAAAATTTAATGAACCAAATAATTACACAAAAACATAACAAAATTACAAACTTCAAATCACCTATAAATTTCAAAACTACAATTAGATTAACTAAAACTTTTCATTAAAACTAAACATAAAGCTACATTGACAATATTGTAACTCAACCTATTAAAAAAAACCATAAAAAGTAAAAAAAAAAAGTTGTTGAATTTAAAAAAAAAACATGAAATTCATCCAAACATTTTAACAAAGTCATCAATCTATCACCTATTTTAAAAACTCACAACAAATTCCAAATAATAACTTTGATAAAATCCTAAATTGTAAAAAAAAAAAAAAAAACCCTAAACCCCTAAGTCACAAAATGTTATGTATTTTGAGAAATTAAAGCATGGAAACACACCTAAACGTCA